>CM063516.1:45971302-46611302 GCA_032199755.1 Ambrosia artemisiifolia | reverse complement strand
GAAAACAGTCAGTCCCGACCGGCACGTGAACGAACCGGACTGTTCGTACCCGACCGGCCCGTTAACGAACCAAAACCATCCGACCCGACCGGCACGTGAACGAACCGGACTGTTCCTACCCGACCGGCCCGTTAACGAATAGAAACAGTCCGACCCGACCGACACGTGAACGATTAGTATTATTATTATTATTATTATTATTTTTATTATTATTATTATTATTGTTATTGTTGTTATTATTATTATTATTATTATTCTTATTATTATTATTATTAGGGTATTATTATTATTATTATTATTATTATGACCGACACGTTTAGGAACGAAAACAGTCAGTCCCGACCGGCACGTGAACGAACCGGACTGTTCCTACCCGACCTGCCCGTTAACGAACCGAAACAATCCGACCCGACCGGCACGTGAACGAACCGGACTGTTCCTACCCGACCGGCCCGTTAACGAACCGAAACCATCCGACCCGACCGGCACGTGAACGAACCGGACTGTTCCGACCCGACCGACACGTGAACGATTATTCTTATTATTATTATTATTGTTCCGAAACCATCCGACCCGACCGGCCCGTTAACGAACCGAAACCATCCGACCCGACCGGCCACGTGAACGAACCGGACTGTTCCGACCCGACCGACACGTGAACGATTATTCTTATTATTATTATTATTGTTATTATTATTATTATTATTATTATTGTTATTGTTATTATTATTATTATTATTATTATTATTATTATTATTATTATTATTATTATTATTATTATTATTATGACCGACACGTTTACGAACGAAAACAGTCAGACCCGACCGGCCCGTTAACGAACCGAAACAATCCGACCCAACCGGCACGTGAACGAACCGGACTGTTCCGACCCGACCGGCCCGTTAACGAACAGAAACAGTCCGACCCGACTGGCACGTGAACGAACCGGTGATTCTTACGACTATAATTCATATTGAGGGTTTCATATAATGTCGAGCAGGGTCCGTCATATAATGTCGGGCAGGGTCGGTCTAGTAGTAATGTCGATGAGGGTCAGTCATATAATGTCGGGCAGGGTCCGTGATGTAATGTCGAGGAGGGTCCGTCATATAATGTCGGGCAGGGTCCGTCATATAATGTCGGGCAGGGTCCGTCATGTAATGTTTCGGAGGGTCCGTCATATAATGTTTCGGTGGGTCCGTCATATAATGTCGGGGAGGGTCCGTCTAGTAGTAATGTCGAGGAGGGTCAGTCTGACATTCGTTACCGTGACAATGCGGTACAACTGGACTTGAATACACAGTGGAAGGACCCGTATGAATTTGAAGACGAGCCTAGTCAACCTGCCTACGGTTATACTTACGACGCTAACCGTGGTGATGACACATCTGAAGAACAAGACTATACGCACTATGAAGACAGCGCTGTCGATGAGAAGCGGGTAGAAGATCAGGAGGAAGGACCTAACCCGATCAACCCTTGGTTCGAGACTAACCGGACATTTTCGACACGCGATGTAAAAAGTTACTTAAATTAAATAAAAAAGTTAAATAAAATAAAAAAACTTCAAAACAAAACACAAAAAACACCCAAAAGGTGTCCAGGTTCATCCCCCCTTAGTTCAGGCGCCTCGCTTTGGGCAAAACGAGGCGCTTGGAACACCATTTTCCAGACTCCCATGCAACCTCGTACTTCGTCTGACATTGATTTGACTGAAGCGCCTCGCTTTGGCCTAAGCGAGGCGCTTCAGACGGGAGTTGAAATAGAAAGTTGGGGGGTGCCAATAGACCGACCCTTCTTTAATCCATCATCAATCTTGGTCAATGTCTGGTCTGCTAGTAGCCTACATGATGGCCCATAAATTGGGCCCATAAAGTGTAAGGCTATATGAGTTTGTAGTTGGGTAAGTTAAGTAGGGTTATTGGGCTGGAAATAGAAGATAAGTACAAATTGGAGTTGTGTTGTGTCATGTGTGTGAATGAAAACAAAAGTTGCCGCTTAAGTATAAAAAATGGCCTGTAATAATAGAGTCTGAAAGAGATGGTAGCAAGATGTGGCCGGGAAATCAAGCAGACACTTATGCACCCACAGGTTTCTTTGCTAGCTTTTGCAATGCCATTTCTTCTTGGTTAGTTCGCTTTCCTTAAGCTCTGCTTTTATTGTTACTGAACAATGTTTTTTTTAGTGAATAATTGTTTTCTATTAAACACGGAAGAACATATGAAAAATATGAAGGTGTAGCAAAATGAAAAAAAAAAAGAAGAAGAAAAGGAGAGATTGATTGTAGTGGCTTAAACTTTTACATGGAGTGCTGAAGGTCACGAAACCAAATGTTCTTTTTCAAATTGGTGGCATCAGAGTCTACATACATAGTTTTCAGACAAAAACGAAGAAATATACACTACTGAGGCAGGGGGCCAGGGCACCTTTGAGGCTCTACATAAGCTTCGCCCCGGATTATATCATAGTTAATCTAACGAATTAAACATGTTTTTGGTGTTATAACCAATTTAGACTCAAAATAGCTTTATGCTTTAGTTATTGAAGTATTATATAAAGACATTTATCATCATATAAAGACTTTTATTATCATGATCTTTTCGAGCTATAAATCTGTCACAAAAAATTTTTAAACTTAACCATTGATTAAAGAAATCGCTACAACATTGACCAATGGCAAACTGATATAAAGAAGCGGACGTACAGGTACACAAGTACAAGATTTTGTGACGGTTAATTACAATAAAATTATTCATTTTTTGGTTTTATGTGTAAAATAAGTAGAATATGTAAAACTAGATTAATTTAAGGTATAAAATCATGAATTACTATGCTAGTTTTAATATTTGTTACAGAGTCTCACTGTACTCTTCTTAACAACAAAAACCACTCAACCATTCAAGTTTTAATATTGTCCATCCCTATCTATCCTGTAAAAAAATATAATGAAGTTGGATTCTGATTACTATCTAATGCCTATTTTTAAATTACACAATTATAAAATTTGATTAGTATTGGAGAATTGGATTTTAATAATCCAAACTTTGCCTCATTGGCCGACAATAATCTGTACTTAGGAATTTGCTCACAACAGTCCCAACTTTCAAAGTATTAGCCGGCAATGAACTTTTGTTAAATGAAAACTAACCCATTTTCAAGACTGAAAGAGTTTGAAAGTTAAAAAGTTCACTATCGGCCAATACATTGAAAGTTGGGACTGTTGTAGAGAATTTATTAAGTACAGATTATTGCCGGCCAATGAGGCAAAGTATGAATTATTAAAATCCAATTCCCCATTAGTATTTAGTAACATTTTTTTGCCTAACACCTACATCCTGTTTTAGGTTCAGATTGAAATAACAATAATCAACCATCATACATCTTTAATTCAAACCATTTTATAAAACTCGAATGGTTTTATAGTTTTGAGAAAAATGTGTTGACACTTTAAAAAAAAATCCCGGTTACTATCAGGTTAGAATAATCTCTTAAACATGAAAAAGTTGGAAGATTATTCCAGGAAATATTCTCTCATGCATGATTTTAATTTATTGTTATACGTCTGTTGTCATCCGTGTTACAGCGTTGGTTTGTTATGTTGCTGTTGGCTCTTTCGAGACTGTTTTGGCCGCGAACGAAGACCAAGGACTCCTTTGTTGGCTCCACCTCCAAGCCCAGTGGATGATCGTCTCACACAATTAGGAGGTCCCCACAGTCCATTTGGACCCGGTCCTCCAGGCCGGATGCATGATCGTCTTGGAGGTCCTCACAGTCCATTTGGCCGGTCTAACCCATCCGATTATCCTGGCAAGATGGATGATCGTCTTGGACATTTAGGAGGTCCTCACAATCCATTCGGGGCGCCTAACCCACCTGGTCCTCCAGGCCTAATTGATGATCGTCTTGTTCACTTAGGAGGTCCTCACAATCCGTTTGGAGTGTCTGAACCACCCGCTCCTCCAAGCCAACATAGGCCTTCCATCCAGCACAGTTCAATAGTTCACCAAGGACCTCCCCACCCATATGGACCGCCGGGCATGCCTGAACCTCCAAGAGTTCCTGGTGTACAACCTGGGCTACTTTAATCAGTTGCAACTTGTAGAAAGTCCCCAACCGTTGAAGTATACAAAGATGGTAATAAAAGACACATGGTTTTATTGTGTACTGTTTTAGCCCCACTCAGTTACATCTATATATGTTATGTATGTAGTTACCATTTGTAACATTTTCTTTATAAATACTTGATTCCCCAGATAGCTGTTCAAAAAACATGTGAATGCAATTGTATACTTGTATGCTATATTTGCTATGCATAACAAACATGTCACCATAATTTTTATTTCTTCAAACAAATTTAACTGTGTGCTATGCATTTCAACTTATTATTCATAAGATACATCGACATTATGTACATATCAACTAGCAAAGAACATGTCCAGGTACTTACCTGAAAAATCACCCTGAATAAGGGCTCATTTTCATAAATCAAATTTGAATAACTTATGACATTTATTCTTTAACAGTCTCATCGTCATCATCCTCGATGTCCCACGTAAGATCTTCCTCATCCTCAGCAACAGTCAATCGTTTTCGCAACTCTGCTCTATCAGCGCTCCCATGGCTGCAGTGAGAGACCGTCTTATCCTTATTCTCATCACTGCTCCCTATATCTTCAATCTCATCCCACCCATCTTCATCAGGCGAGGGTTGACTAGAAACAATCGAAATATCACTATCTCTATCCGTCTTAACTTCTAACGCTGTTTTCACATCTAATTTCGCTTCCAACTTATCAACTTCCCGCTCATCCTGATCCTCATTTTTCGTTTCAAAAACACCTCTCTCCCCATCATCTTTCTCCGTTTCCTTCGTCTCTTCAACTTTCAACTCAGCCTCCACATCCTCTTCATAATCATCTTCATCCACATCCCAACTCAACTCCTCATCACCCTCCCGAGCAATTGCCCTCTTCACACGCTCAACCCGAGCCTCCTCCGCCTTCTTCACCTTATAAACCCTATAAAAATACCGAACCCAAAACGTCTCCTCATCGACTCTTCCCGGAACAATTTCCCTATAAATCTCCCCAACCACCCCATCATTCTCACTCATAATATCCTCAATCTCCCCTACCTTCTCATCAAACCTAAACCCTAACCTCCATTCATCATACTCCACAACATCCTCAACCTCCTTTAAATAACTATTCATATCACTACCTATCATTCGAATCTGTGCATCTAATCTACTATAAGGCTTTGAAAACCCTAAATCTCTATTACCAACACTATTATTAATATTATCAGTATCAGTATCGGAATAATAATAATAATCAGGAGCGATGATATCAGTGACGGTGGTACCGAGATCTTCGATGGCTTGGCCGACGGATTCGAGCGAGTCATGAGCGAAGCCGGCGCCGGCTTCGAGGGAAGCCGGAAGGTCGTTGACGGCTTTGACGGCGGCTTGGCGGATGACGGCGGTTTCTTGTTTGATGGCGGAGGTGAATTCGTGGAGGTCATGACGGTAGGTTTGGATGACGGAGTCGGATTTGGAGGCTAGGGTTTGGATTAAGGTGGTGCCGAAGGACCATGCGGAAGAGATGGATGGGATGCTAGGGTTAGGGTTAGGGTTATGAGGATTTTGTGATTCGGGTTGTGATGGAGTAGAAGGATCCGGATCGTCGGAGAAGACGGATTGAAAGAAATTCATTGCAGAAATGGAGGGCAAACAGAAAATTGTTTGCTTGTTACTTTACTAAATTTAAACCATGGAAAATTGTTTTAAAAAAATATCAACATTGATTCGAAATAGAAATTGATGACACCTCCCACGTAGAGGTGAACATATTGCACTGAATACCGATTCCGTATTGGTCTCGTATCAAACTCAGAGTGTTTGGTATTGATATTCACATTTAAAGATTTTCGGTTTTGGTATTTTTGGTATCGGTACCGTACCGCATATTTTCAGTATCGGTATTGGTAATGGGTTTTATGAGTTTTCAGGATCAGTATCAGTTGGTACCGATACTATCCCGAATTGAGTTCATCCCACTCCCATGATTTTAAATGGAATATCGGAATTCTATTCACAATTGGACATAGAGACCAAGGATTGAACTCCTCTATCTCAAGAAGTTTCTTTATTATTCTTTGCCACGAGTGTGATTTGAACTCACTACCTCTCCTTAAGCTCACACGTAACTAGGGTTGTTTAAATCGTCAGCTGCTTGTGACTTGCTCGTCACCCGCTTGAAAAATGCTCGCTTCTGCTCGGTTGTAAATGATCCGATCGGCTCGGTTCGGTTTGTAAATGAGCCAAGCACGAGCAAAGGCCCGCTCGGCTCGAATAAATTTTTATTTATTTATTTATTATACATTTAATTATAAATATACACACAATTTACAGATATATTTATAGCTTTATATACATTCTATTGGATTTGGCTCAATATATGCAAACAAAATATAACTAGTTCACTTAACCCAATAAAAAATTTGACGCTACGTTTAATAGTAAAACCATAAGTCATAAGGTGACAGTCTTAACTTCTTTATGTTATTAGTCATCAAGCACTAATCGTTGCTTGAATCTTGATATTACCTTACGTCACAATGCAACAACTGTTATCTGTAGTATGCTCATTGCCTCACCAGCCTCAACCTAAGCCTCATTCTCAGACACTTGGGTAGCGTTTGGTACGTAGGAATGAGAGACGAAATGAAATGGAGTATTACGATGGAATGTAAAAAAAGGTGTTTGGTTGGTTAAGGTAATGGAATCATCCATTACCTCCTCCATTCCATTCCATCTAAAACCCCCAAAATTCATTCCATCCACCCCCATGTTTTTTTCCATTCCATTCCCTCTATCACCCTTCATCACCACTAACCACCACCACCTACCTCTACCACCCATCGCCACCCACCATCGATCGCTGCCACCCACCGACCACCACTGCCACCCACCGACCATCGCTACCACGCTCCATCGTCGACCACCGCCACTACCACTACCACCCACCGACCCCTGCCATCACCGACCACCGCCGACCACCACCAACCGACACCATCACCTACCTCCACCACCAACACCCTCCGTCACCGACCACCGCCGCCGCCACCGACCGCCCACCACCCACCGGCCACTACCACCTCTGCCACCACCAACCGCCACCACCATCGTCACCGCTAATGCCACCAGCCCACCACCCACCAGCCAGCACCGCCACCAATCACCACCCATCGTCGTCGTCGCCACGAACCACCACCACCATCGTCACCGCTGGTGCCACCACCAACCACCATCGCCGCCACTACCATTGCCACCACTCACCACCGCCGATTTTATTCCTCTGTCTTTTCCTACATAACAAACAATACAAAGTAATGATTCATTCCATTTTTACGTGTAACCAAACAAGACCATGGAATGGAAATCATCCATTTCATTCCTTCGTCCATTCCATTACCTTCTCCATTTTATTCCGTCGTTCATTCCAATACCTCCTACCAAACAGACCCTTGGATCTCAATATTAGTGCTATCATCTGACAGTTCGAACTTAGTTGTCACCCGACAATCAAAATATCGAAGGAAACATCCCAATTTTATAGTTGTCCAAATTACTCTTTGCTTGATTCTCGACTCGACTCCTGAACATCCTTACACTTAACCAGTTAATATCTCATTTTCTCTGTAAACATAAAGAATTCCTAGTTTGAACATGATCAATGAGTTGCCCAGACATGATTAATGAATTACCTGAACATATTGGTTTTTTTTTCCCGTATAAACAAAAACCGAAAAAAAATCGTTTTTCCCCTTTTTTGTATAGCACTATGGTACTCGTTAGTAAGATAATAAAACGTTTGTTAATTTGATGTAATTGTTTTTTTTTTAAATCTCATATATAAAAGTTATTAATGTTTTAAAATTGTGAGGGAAACATGAAAGAGAAAGAAACTTTTGGATGGAAATAAGGAGGATCTCATATGACACACTCAATGGAGAGGATGGCTTTAGTTACATATTTCCCCCTGCTGAGCCTCCTAATTACATATTTACCCAACCCTTAAAATTAATTATATATTTTTCGAAGTGTTGAGAATGAAATATTGATTACTAAAACGGGCCTTGATCGGAAGTACGGCTCGCACACCCCTAGGGCCGGCTCTGATATATACAGAGAGAGATAGAAAACCATTTAATGTCAACGTTACCATATGGAAGGTTACACTTGACCCACCAATCAACACGATGCCGGTGTCCACATGCATCACCTCATTGAGTACGTTGGATCAAGCGCACTACATTAATTAAAAAAAATATGTAGTGGTGAAAGGGTTGGGGAAAGACTTGGTGTATCTTGTGAGCCAAGTTTGATTCACACTCCCCCTGTTATTTTCTGTGAAGAGTGAGTACGGGTGGCGCTGGTTCGACTTGGATGGGAGGCGGGGTTTTATCAATTATTCCACTATCGTGCTTTCGGGTGGGTGTCCGCACGTCTTGGAGAGCCAAAGAGCTGGCGACGGTCGAGTAGTCGATCTTGGCCAGCGCCCGATGTCACGGTGATTGGCACGTTGTTCCTTGCTATTAAAAAAAATATAAAGGTTATGAAGTTTTTAATTCACGTTTTAAAAAGACACTCAAACAATTCTATTGTAAAAATCTTTTATATACTTTAAGCTTTAAAAAATTAAGAACCTATGAAACTTGCTACTATTTAGTGAATACCTTTCTCAAGTTTAAAAGTAATCAAACTTTATGTACGTCGTATTTTAAGTCACTCGGTTCTTAAAAATATATTTTTGAAAATTAAATAATTTCTTTAATCAAACCATGTAGTGCATTTCACTAGAAAATCATTTTACATTTTAACTTTCAAAAGCTTTCCCCAAAGCCATTTGAATTATAGAGTTATCGTGGTTCACAATGATTCTTTAATTGAACAGACATACATAAAGGTTTCCAAAAACCATTTCAAATATGTTAGTACCACAATGTCATGCAAGATACTAAAAACTTTTTCCTATTCTTGAACTGTCAATCCAACAAGTCACGACAAATCGGACAAAGCATAAATTCCATATACGAAAATTCGCCGGTCTGTACTTTACACAAATCGTAACAAACTTTACACAAATCGTAACAATCAGCTTCGTCCGACCACAAAAGAACACAGTTAAAGATAAAACTTGTTACATGAGAAGACATGCTGACATATCATTTACCCATGTGGGTTAGGATCCTATTGATCAAAACTTCTTTTTTCCCAGCAACAGTAAGCTTGTTGGCTGTGAGGTAGTACTTCAGCTCTTGTACAGTCAAATCCTTCAACTGCATAATAAAATAGTACAGTTTAAGAACAAATACTTCTATTTGTACAATGTTTAAATGGCCTTGAAACAAATACAACAATGTTAAACATCACCTTTCCGTCGTCAGCAAGTTTGCCCCAATCATAATATGCACCCTTGTTAATCGCTTCTTCAGTAAATTGTTTCCTTTTCTTGCCAACATTATTTGCCTTTTCATCTTCTTCTTCATAGTTTTCTCCATACACACAAATCTTGAACTCTTCCAATGCTTTAGCAATCCCTGGCCTGCAATCACACAGCTAATCCTATAAGCATGTGCACGTTTAGGTATGCGTATATGTGCGCGCGTATATGTGCGCGCGTATATGTGCGCGCGTATATGTGCGCACGTATATGTGTAATGATATTACCTAGCCATGCCTTCTTCATCTGGAAGAGTTTCATCAACAATTTCAGGCATCTCATCTTCATCAAGGGCCATAGCTTGTACTAGTGCATAATGGCTCTGAAGTGCTGCACCAATTGTTTCAGTTACATTTAAGTTTTTATTATATATAAAATATAAAATGCAACCTAAAGTAACATGTCTAAAATATTAATTTTTGCTTTAAATTGTTTTACTATATAATCTAAACCAAAGGGGTTACCAGGATTGGAGAATTGGCAGACAGAGAAATCTTTTAAGTCGACACGTTTGACCAAAGCAGCAGCCTTTTGGATTTGATCATCAGTGGCCAAAGGCACGCCACTAGTATCTGCGTGAAGCTGCAATAAGTAAAAAAGACACCATTAATAACATTTAACCTAAGATAATGATTTGGATGATCATTAATGTACTCACTTTAAAATAACATGCTTATGTTGTTCCCTAATAATTTTGATACTTAATATCCAAAAAGTATATTGCAGTCATATTTACAGTTAAAGAAGTTGGAAAGCTGAAAATGCGATAAAGCACAAACATTATCACAATTAAACCAAAAACTGTTCCTTGCCTCTTCAATGGGTCTTATGTCATCAGAATACGGAAGATATATCATGTGCATTCCTGGTGGCTCAATCTGCCCACCACCATCAATGATTTCCTCCTGTGCTTTAAAGGATAAAATTGAAAATCATGAGAGAACAAAATGAAGAATAAAGCAGCATGTTGAGTGAGAATCAAGGAAAACACAAGTCAAATAATCAATTCGCATATAGTATACGTTCAATTAAACCACCAATTTTGAAACAGAAAAGATCAAATAAATATAAAAAAAGCAGGAGCAACTTTTATGCTATTGTGAGCACAAAAAATTTCATTTCCAACATAAATGCACTCTCCTATTCATATTGTATGTGAAATGATGATCTTTCTGTTCATAAGGAAAAGAATAAAAATATGTTTATTGTGTTTATCCTTTTTCATCATGACAAATAATGCAAAAAAAAAAAAAAAAGTAAAAAGGTGTTTTATGTCCAACAGATCAACCCATCAAAACCCGTAACATGTTTGAACCATGAATTTGACGATATCTTACTTGTGCAACTAGAGCAACCAACTGAGGTCTGGATGAACTCCCGTAAAATGCAACTGCAAAACTGAAATCACAAAATAGATAAAAGACTTTGACAAAATCCTAAAAAAACAAACATATATCAACTATAACATCTATCAGACGTATCTAATTAAGGGAATCAATTAAGGAATATTTCTTGAGATAATAAAATACTAATTTCAAATACTAACCGTTTGAGGCGTATCATAGATCTGTGAAGGGCAATGAAAGTGCATGTGCTTCCCATGACTTCCTGCAAAAACACAAAAAGTACTTGCATATGGAGTTAAGGCTGATTATTTTTGTCGTATTAGCAAACAGTAATTAGGTATCATTTATATGTATCATGGTTGTTAAAAAGATGCCATGAACAGAATGAATTGATTTTTGGTATTTTGCTAGAGTGGTAAAGAATCAAGTATACGCTGCTCATTAAGTTCATGATACATGAAAACAGCACACACTCTCAATGTGTGTTCTGGTTTATACATCAATCAAATGCTTATTTTTGTGCATTCTATATCTACACAACATACAAAATATCCAGCAAATTGATAATAACAGAGTTTTTGATTATTAATATATAATTTTAGGTGTGAAAACAACCTCATCACTAGGGCAGACAAACAGTGATGGCTTCAAGTTGTGATAATCCTTCAAGCAACTTAGTGGCTTGAACCCTAAAAGCCGTAGACTTCCTGTTGATACTCTCTTGATTTCCGACAGCTCTTCTGTGGTAAAAGTGATATCCTTACTATAAAAGTATATGGCATAGTCAGTTAAGATCCCTACATCAGAACCTAGGCATTGATACATAAATTGCTACAAATCCCCAACCAGCATGTTGAAATTGCTATAAAGTTTAAAAAAATCACAGGAATTGTAACTTACTTCTTGTAAGTTTGAAAACGCTTTACAGATTCATTCACAATAGCTCCAGTGTCAGCACAAATGAGTGATCTTTCAGCCTGCAAATTGCGGCACCCATGGGTCGATCTATCTTATGAGAAAGAAAGGGGATATAGTGGGATACGCCCCCTAGAAAAACAAATTTATTCAAAAAGAAATACTAGAAATAGATGTGGACCATGTGGTTTGGTGGCTAGTTTTGCAAAACTACCAACTGGTTTTGTGAGACTGTTGTTATTTTATGCAAAGTTACAAACAGATTGTGATTTAACCAACATGACTTCAAGAATCAAATAAGAGAAAGCAACCATTTAATTACCTTTAGAGGAAGATTAGTGACAGAATCGAGCCATGTAACTTTTCCTAAAACAACAGTAAACAAAAGAATCAGTACTCAACGCCCCTAATCTCCATTTTGTATTTTCTGTCGAAAGAAAAATGAAGGCACTTTGCTGACCTGGAACACTGGGACGAATGAGAGCGTATGTATTCAGTTCAATAGATAAACCACCTGCGATCATAAAACTGATCCTACGAACTCGGCGCTTCTTGAACATTCGTTTTCTTAATTGTTTATTCATGTCTTCAAATCTGAAATTAAACAAACACTTTTTCTTATAAAAATTGATTTAGTATAAAAAACCATGAAGAATTATTATAGAGTGTATGTAACTATGGATAAGTGATAATTTCTTATTCATTGTTTTCTTAGTTATAATATGAACCTTCACTTGTCAAGGTCAGATAAATCTATGTTTGTACTTTTCTACTTCAATAGTTGTATGTTCACAAAGAAAACCAAGGTCAGAAAGAACTAAATTACTTAAAACAGTGCATACCTTTCTCCAGCCAACGGCATGAACTGAGCAAGCTCATCACCATCTAATCCAATCAAATCCTGATATATTTAAGATTGATGCAATGATATTTATATAACGTCATAAGTCATAACCATAAATCTATAATATAAAATATAAATTCATAAACTCAACATACAGCATAAAAAAGTGAGACGTTAAATTCTTCATTTTGCCTACTCAAAGGAAGAAGTTCAATTGCGATTCCAAGGTCTTGGGCATCCTGCAACAGTTGAAAATAAGAATATAGTATGTACTAAACAAAACTCTGATTAGGATCATATTTCATTTGTTGATAACTGCCTTAACTAAAACTTTTTTCATTAGTTAACTATCACCTTAGCCCGCTGCAATGTTGTTCTAGTCATGTCTAGTTTTGTCACTCCTTTGATACTTCCAAAAGGATCATCTTCATTTGTAAGCAACAAGACGCGTTTATCAGCTGTTTTGGCAGATCTGAAGAATTCATCAAATTGTAACTATATAAAGTGGAAACTCGTATTGTGACTTGTGAGAGTAAAACATTAAAAAACATACCCTTTACGAAGTAGTGCCTGTGCAACCCAGATTGCATTGTACAAAGAATTATCCCTAGATCCAGGAACAATGCCATACTCACTACCAATAACTTTACTGAAGGATTCTGCATTCATATAACAGACATAATGTAAACAAGAAAAGCCAACGAAAGGGTAATAAGATAACTCTATTTTCACCCTTTGATAGTCAGTATTTTTGCAGCTAGTACAAAAATGATTATCCAATACTGAGTACTAGACCCCTAAGTCAAATAAATTTATTGAAAGATTATAAACTGATTATTTCTTCAGTTTTAAAACGCAAATCCAAACACCGTGAAATACAGTATTTTATGTCGTAGGACAGGTAACAATATCTAAGACTGAGTATAACTGCATAAGGATGAAAAAGCTCTAATTATTATAAATCCATTATATAGTATACGATATAGTTGACCATTGTCCAGGTTCTGCTTTTAAAACAGTACACTTTGATCATGTCCAACAAAATCTAAGTAAAATGCACAAAACCCCAGTAATAGATAAACTACCAAACATGTTATATAAAAGACTTTGGAATCCTAAAGCATGATCAATTGAATTTAGCAAGATTACAACACAAGCATACCTTCTACACGATCAAATTCTTTTATAAACCGTGCTGTAAGGTTGTCCAGATATTCTCTCTCAGCAACATTAAATACATAAACACCATTGAGATCTTGCAGGTTTTTCTTCTCTCTCTGCCGATAGTACACATTGACATACATAAAGCGCTAATTACTTCAGGTGGTAAAGATTAAATAAAGAATTTGGTATATAAAAAAATGATGGATTCAAGTTATATTCATATGATTCCATGCCATGACATCTTTATAGCAATGGAGAATTATAAACAGTGGAAGCTTCAGAAACTAAAATTTAAGAAGACTTCTATCAGCGCTATTGAATGCTCGACAACAACCTTATGAATATTAATCTTTTTTGAATCAAAGAAGATGGTTCAGTTCCATTCAACACTTGGCAGTTAAGAACAATATGATTCAGGAAATTGAGAAAACTGTATGCAAAGTGTTAAGAAAATATGTCCACTCATTATCTTGAGGCAATAGGCATGTTCTTACAGTATTGAAGAAACATATTGCAATTTCATCATATGGCCTGTTGATGATCTGAACCTTTAAAGACTGTGCAATGCAACTGACAGCAACATGAAAATGAGACGTGTTCTCTTGATCTTCCTGTAGAACATTGTCATAAACAAAAACACTGATTCTCTTACAAACTTGATTGACGAAAGCATTTGGATTCAGGTAATATTTAGAAGATAAGAGCACATGAATCTATAGGTTGAATATTGCTATGCCTACTAATAACATAAAACCATCTGTGCAAATTCCAATGTGATTATCAAAAGATATCTAATATCCTTAGAAACTAAGGTGTGAGTAGTGAGTAGATATTTGAACCTTTAACAGATGTCTTGCTACACATTAAACAAAAAATCATCCTTTTGTACATGAAACTGCAATAACTTCCATTTTAGAACATGAAAGTTGCCACTTTTCGAACTTTTCAATCCATAATCACATACTTATCCATTACCATCATTACAAACAATCCATTATACGGAGTCATACAAAACATAATAAATACTATCTATTTGGTGAATGGTCATATGTAATGTCAAACATCCAACTTCAAGAACATGGGGAAACATAAAAAACCATCTTGATCACACCAAGGCCTTAAGAATCACTCATCCTCACTCTAATCACAGTTTTAAAAAACGGCTGAGGCGGCCAGAAAATGAGTATGAGGTAATTTTGTACGTGCGCCTCAGGGTGTTTTGTTGTGTGTTTTTTATATTTTAGACTTTTTGTGTCAATTTCAAACATTCCTTGTCTTTTCTATGTGTGTTTTGGATGTTTTTGATGAATCTAGTGAAGAAATTAGTAAGTATTTTATTTTTTATAAGACATATAACTTTTATATTTATGTTTTAATTCCGCCTCGGGATTATTATGCCATTCCGTTTCTTTAAACTTCTAATCACATCAAAAATTAAAAGGCATGACAGTTGTTAACTTAATTACACAGTTTTAACCACTAGAATAATGAAGAGGCATGGTAACAGTTGAAACAATATTAATTAATAAGTAAGGAAAGATGTAAGCAAACCCCAGAAGAACACGTGGTGTTGAACATTTTAGGAGAAGCATCAACCAAGAACACCACTAGCTCTTTGCCTGACTGTCTTTCCTGAAGCAGATCATTATCAGGATCGTCTTCATCGTCTCGGAAAACATCATCGGGGTCCATATCCATATTAAACCTAGCGGTTGAGTTACTCACAACTGTATGTTAAAAAAATATATGTTATTATAAGTCTGAATTAGTAAAAGAATTAATAGTATGATTAACATTTTTCAAGTTTTGAGAGACAACCTAATGAAAGCACAGAATATAGTGGCGGTGGAAGGAGGAATCCGGCAACTGTTTGGGAGGAATGGTTTTTATTGAATGCAGTTTGGGGGTTTTAGGAATGGTTTTTCTTGGGTTCTCTATCAGTAGTTTGATGTTCTTGAGTAGGGCTGATCATTTTTTATCAGTCATAATATTATTGTTTCATCTTTGTATTGTTCTCTGTCAAGATTGTTCTTCGTCTAGGGTTTCTCCCTGTGTTAGTCTTGGTATGGTCATCTGTACGATCGTGTGTACGATCTTCATTGTCTGTGTACGATCAATTGATCTTCTGGTCTGTAAGTGTTTGATTCCTTGTAAATGCTGAGGGAATCAACTGATCTAAACAATCAGTTGATTCTTATTATCAGTTTTAGAGTATCACCGTTTGGTTGAGACTCAGGGTATTTGGGGGGCGTTTTGGGTTGGCTTAATAATAGATTTTATCACCGTTTTGTCGCCTACATCTCGTTGTTGATTATTCTGAGTTTGTGTTGGCTCATTGTTGTTGATATTGTCGATTATTATGTATTGGATCTACAAAATTTGACAGAGAGCTTAAAGACTAATGAAACACCAATAATCTAAACCCTAATTCTTTCCTCTTCTCCCTAAAAACGAAGATCTCTGATCTCCTTAAGCCATCCTAACTGTACACCCTAAACGGGAACCTGATCAGCATAATCATCCTCATGGTATCGGCTTCCCTATCATCCTTTACTGAACTAGCGGGTATGTATGATTTATTATTATGTTTCTGTATTATGTTTAAAGAATTGATCAACAGAAATTACACATGCATGTGTGTGTATATATATAATTTTATCATAAATAAATAATAACTTTAGAAATTTTAAGTATTTTATGTATATACTTCCCAATATACAAATATAAATAATTAATATTCTTAAATACATATTCCAAAAGAAAAAAAATTATTATTTCACATAATGCATCTACTAGAATTCAATTCGTCTTCAACTCATCATAAAAAAACTAGAAACTTCAAAATTCATTTGAATTTAACAGTTTGGGAAAGAGAAGAGCACGAACGCAGACTTTGAATAATCATTTGAGCCTTCATGATAAAATGTAATCGCTTCCATTTAAGCTTTCATACTAAAGAAAACCTAAATAGCTACTCAAAACAAATAAAGCGTTGCACGGATAGCAAAAGAAAATAAAAGGTATACAACTTTAAAACAGAAAATAGGAAAAATGGAAATTGCCTTTTTCAAACTTATAATTCCTTTTAACTAAATACTTTGGATTTTGGAAGATAAGTATTGGGCTGGGCTGGGCTGCTTCAACATGTATTGGTTATTGGGCTATTACAACCTGCACTGCATACTGGGCTGCTACAAAGGGTTAGGACATGGACTAAACAATATGGGTTATCCGGTTAAAGCAAATTCGAAAACCGAAAACACAGTTCAGCTTCATTTTCAACCCGAATCAAAACCAAATATGTAATTCGGATCGGTTTTAAATGGGTTCCATTCGAATCAGCTTTCGGTTTAGTTAGTTTCAAATTGAACAATGAACACCCTTACCCTGAAGCAACCCCATATAACATTGTTCAAGTCTTTGAAGTTACATGTTTGCGTTATGTAACATGCTTGGAGTTTAAGACTTAAGCTTTTGTAAAGTTTCTGTTACGTTTTGTTCAAAACAACCGTCACGCTCGGGTTTTTTTTTCCAATCCCTACTTGGTGTTGGGCTACGGCTCTTAGGGAAGAGGTCCTAGGTTCAAATCTAGGCAAAAGTATATTTGTTTTAAAATATAGTGAGGATACATTAGCAATTCAAAAAAAAAAATTAATGTTGGCTTTAATTTTGATTATCACTTTATACCAAACACAATAGAAGTTGGAATAATTGATCAAACATATAGAAAAAGAGTTTTAAGTCTTTGTCACCTTTGATTAGCTAAGGTAGGTAGGTCGTCTATTCCGCAAGAAGTACGTGGTTGATAGTTAATTCATTTTTATATTGAAACATAAAAGATGATTGGTTGAGTTGATTCCAAATGCAAATACTTCAAATGTATAAAAAAGGCTACTAAAAAATAGAGCTGTTACGATCGATAAAATTAATCAACAGATTAATCAATTCTTGTTCAAGATTTAATTAAGTAATTGTAGAAGGGTTATGGGTTTCATACACCCTCTGACATCATATTCTGGAGTGTGACATCACATTCTGGGATATGTGACAGGCTCTTATTGGTGCATGATGTGGACCATGGTGTATCATTCCTAATTGAGAGTATGTTTAACTATCTAAACATAGTGTGTTTTTATATAATGTTAAATCATATACACGATTTATATGAAATCTTATCAGCCGGTACGTAGTCCGCTAACTACTAGACTAACGTGAGATGAAATCATCGGCAATCAACATAATATCGCTCTCTGAATTCTGATCAACACGTACATGATTCAAGAACATGAGTGTAAATATACTAAATTAATCTGTAAATGAGCATAAATGTTTGAACAAACACACAATAATTAAAGTGTTGCAATGTGGTGACCAAACCCGTAACCCAATTGCGAGTACAAGGTTTTTAGCCACATAAGCATGGTTCATGATTTATATATCAAAACTTAGTGTGATATGCAGTCAAATGATTACCAATCTATAGTTAATCATGTCTTCACTTCTTGAACACTTTCATGTATTCATAACCAGTGAAAAGCTTTAAAGTTCGATCGTAACTACCCTTCACTTCTTCAAAACTGTCCAAAATAGTAAATAAATTATTGTTGGGACAGGTTTTACGACACCAACATTGACCAGCACCCTTCGTCTTGGTGTGGAAAACACTCGAAGAGCTTGGCGTTGACCAACGTTGTAGTCACAACCATATATAATATAACTTTTAAGTGATAGTTTTAAAGTTATGGGTGTGATCACTTGCTCGTACTTCTCAGTCACCGGAGCCCGAAAGTAGGTCCTTGGGGCTCTTGCATATAAACAATCTTAACAACTTTACCGCACTAGCATCAGATGTTACATACTTGGCCACAAAACCATATATAAGCATTATATGATTGTCGATGAAGCCTAGCTCAATTGGTGAAAATTGGGGGAGCTAGAGTGGAGGTCATGTGGAGGTTGAGGGTTCGATTCCTGTCGGAGCCATATTTACCACATGTGGGGGTTTCACCTGGGGAGATCCCCAATCCAGGTGGACTGGGTAATCAGTACAGGCTAGCCCAGGGTGTTAGCCGGAGCTCCACCGGTTGCACCACTTGCCGTTCAAAAAAAAAGCATCATATGATTGATGCCCGTGCTACCCAATAGTTGTAAGTGTAACCTCATGAGTGGCAACACACATCAGGAGCATTATAGCAACATACAACCATTGACCTAGGTACGCATCAGTGACATATTGTTGTTGACGCCGACCCAACCATAAAAGAAAAACATAACAATTGCGGCTCTGAGATGCGGGTGTGCAAAGTTTACATAGTGCACTATCAAAACACCAGATCATTCCTATCATCTACAATCGCAACATTTTGCGTGCGTGAGGGCGTTTCACACACTTTAAACGCCTATCATTCAACTTAGCTACGTTTTTACACGCTTTGATTCGTTACGAACTCTAACATAAAAAAAAACCAAATTAGTATATAATAATTTACTTATCTTTATTTGTGTCAAAATTTAGTGAAATCACATTTTCTTTCGAAACATTCTCATCCAACCGTAGACCAAAACTAACCAATTAACCATGTCCAACGTTGAAATGCTAGACAAACCTAGCTAACGGATTAATTGGGAAGCATGCAACACTAATTTAGTATATTTGATTTCGTATAGCATGTTATATTGTGTTAACTCATAAGTACAAAGTCACCTTTTGTTTCTAGAAATCAAGATCCTAGCTAGTTTATATACATTGTTGTATTAATATAATTAAATTAAACAAGAAGTATAATTTGTATGTGATTGCTTCGAATATGAACATAAAAATATCGTTTTCACTACACGAGACTAAGATTTAATCGAACTACATAACCATTTTTCTAAAGCAAATTAAAGTATAGAATATGTCATATGTGTGTGAGAGAGAGACAATAAGGAAGTCAAGGAACCATTTGCATAACATGCAAAATGGAGGGTTGTGATTGCATCGTTAACTTCAATACAAAAAGACAAACGAACGGTTCACAACACAGCATCTGCTTTCACAACATGCACATTACGCATGCATAATTGTACCCAACTTAATAATAATTTGCATTTATACTTTTATACAATTTAGCAAACGATTGTAGTGCAAAGTCCATAAACAAAAAATAATTGCAAAACCCCATAAAATAAAATAAAATAAAATAAAATAAAAACAAAAAACTAAACAAAACAAGAAGACAAATATATTTATAATAATAATAATAAAATTACCACAACACCCTTGGTTTAAGGTTGTTACAACACGAGAACACCTACTTCCACAAGCTTTGGAACAAGGAGACCACTTAAGTGAAGTCCAACAAGACCTTCTAATCCACCGACACGTGCACCGCCGATGAACACCGCCGGAGCCACCGTCTCTCCGCCGTCTTGCTGTGATGCTGACAGGGCCTCGATCTCATCCTCCTCTAGTTCAATAACAGTAGGGTGAACACCAAGTGATGAAAAGAGTTTTTTCATGACGTGGCACATGCAACAGCCTGAGCGACTAAATATTATTACTGGGTTCTCGGATATGAGCCGTTGGATCCTCATTTCGGTTGATTCTGAGACGTCGATGGCGAGTGGGGAGTTGGTGGTTGGGGTTAGTTCGAGACGGAAACCACCACCGTTGGATCGGTGGTGGTAGCTGTGGAGGCCTTGCATATCGACGGTGAGGTGAGGGTTAGAGAGAGAGAGAGTGGGGCGGTGGTGCGTCAACGGGTTGGGTGTGTGTGTGTGGTTGTGGTGAAAGGGAGGAGTTATAAATGGAGGATTGGAGGTGATTCATTACATCATAAAAGTAAACGTATTACGTAGATTCTACGCTTTCCGTACTTTTACCCGGGAGTGTGTTTCTCACGCGCTTTCCCTATTCACTTCAAATTATTATTGGAATGATGATATAGATAGATACGAAATTAAGAGTGGGACATTACACTTGAATTTTTTTAATTTTACTGATTTTCTCTTGCATTGTTATATCAGTTCACTCAGTTCACTGATTCATAGTTTTGTAGGTAGTACTATCCTAAACTATCCAACTCATAAAAAATAAAATACCCCACTCACGATTTGTTAATTAGAACCCATGAAACCTACCAGCAAACCACTACCCAATGTTACTGTGCTGGAAAAGGGTACCAGCACTGCTTTTTGGTAGTACCCCGTCCTCCCATAGAGGAAAAAAAAACGTTTAAAAGTTTTTCAGATGTGACGAGATCGGTCAACACTCAATATTAAAAAAAAACGGTTTTCACAATTCTACAAAATAATACAGGCTAGGAATTGATCTTATGAATTATCATGAATAAAAAGTGTTTATCATTTAATAAAAGAAGCGCCAACTTTTATGTAAGATTTTCATTGCATTCATTCTGAATTCTCTCCTCTCTCATACGTGTACTTTTGCTCTACAAATACTTATTTTCACATCAGGGATTGGTCATCGAGACAACTCTAACCCTGTGACAAGTCCTAGCGGCATTCGGTTTTGTAATTAACCCAGTTACGGTACATAAGCTATTGTGGTAATGGAGGTCTAGATTCACTCGGAATACATTTTCATACGGTACATGTTTCTTCAATAGATTGTTTTTAAACTTATATGCATTTAGTTAACTACTTTTAATTAATGGTTAAACTAGTGAAAGATAACTGTTTTACTTGTGAGACTATTGGTGTATCTAAGTTAAAATTGACCAAAATATACATCACATGATGAACTTACCATGGAGTTAACATTGTAGTTGGATTGAAGTTTTCAAGAGAGTTGGTGTTTGTGGAGGGGTTGACCGAAGATGCTTGTGGTGATTAGGGGGTAATTTGGAGATGGTGGTGGTAGCCGAAGAGTAAACATAGGTGTTGGAGACACTTAGGAGTTAGGGTCTGTTTGGTATGGGGTAATGGAATGAGAGAGGGAATGGAATGGAAGAGGTAATGGAATGGGAGAGGTAATGGAATGAATCATTACCATTCCATGTCTTGTTTGGTTATCATGTGTTGTGTTATTTGGTATGTAAGAAAAAACAAAAATAAAAAATCGATGGTGAGTGGTAGGTGGCGGCAGTGACGGTGGTGGTGGGTAGCGGCGGCGGTGAAAACGGTGGTGGTGGCGGCAGTGGGCGATGGCGGGGACGATTTGTGGGTGGGCGACGACGGCAGTGGTGGGTTGCAGCGATGACGGTGGGTGGTGGTGGCGATGACAGGCAGTGGGTGGCAGTGACGCAGGTGGTGGTGGTGGTTGGACGGTGGTGACAATGGTGGGTTACGACGATGGTAGCAATGGTTGTGGGTGGCGGCAATAGGCGGTGGTGGTTGGATGATGACAACGATGGTGGGTTGTAATAATAATAATAATAATAATAATAATAATAATAATAATAATAATAATAATAATAATAATAATAATAATAATAATATATTTGTTTCCATTCCTTGAAGGAATGAAAAAAAAACACCACCTTACCAAGGAATGAAAATTCTTAAAATGAAAGGAATCCTATTCCTAATGGAATGATCCATTCCATTACTACATGGTAACCAAACATGTTTAATTTCATTCCATGAGAATGATCTATTCCATTCCACCTTTGATTTCTTCATACCAATGCTACCTTACGACTAACGGAGTAAATTGTATTGATTATTTTTATTTAGATGCAAGCTATATTGGTCCCTTTCAAAATTTCGCTCCAAAGATGAAGACAAATACTTTAATGATCAAAATGTGTTATGTTTTAATAAACAACGTGATCAAATATATAATTTCTCAAATTTAAGCATAACAAACTATAACATGAACACAGGAACAAGCCATTCCGCCTTCATGTAACTCTTTCTTTATAGTTTATATTCTAACCATGTCTTTTGGTATTTAGAAGTTGTTTTAAAAATACTTAATATTAATAACTTTTAGTAGTTATTAATAAAAAAAACTAATTAAGTAACTATTGTTTTATACTAAAAGTTGTCTTTAGATATGATTTTATGTGAGGCTGGCTTAAGAATGCTACCTTCAACGAAGATAAATGTTAGAGGTGGCAAATTTTCATATGAACTGAACTCCACCTTAAAATAAGGTGGATTTTGAGTTGCTTAACACGACTTGTTTAATAAACATGTAAATATGAACAAGATTCGTTTAATAGGTTAACCCAAAAATGACATGTTAATCAAATATTTGGGTTGAATTGTTAACCTTTTTTGTTTAAAAAATTCATATTTGAGTTTAAGATATAAAACGGTTAAATAGTATACTTAAATATTGTGATTTTTAATTTTCCTGTGTACCTATTTTTTATGGAGGTGAGACTGAATTTCCCTTGTAAACTTTTCATAAATTATTCATTTGCAGCTATTTTATCTCATTCGTTATAACTACCGACTGTTATATTATTTTCACGTAGCTTATCTAATCTCAAGCTAAATATATAAAATCAAGTTTGTTTGTTGATTAAAAATGAGAGATAACGAAACAGTGATTACTAAAAAAGATAATTACAAAAGTCTTCTTATGAGTTTGAGTTATTGGTTGATTAATTGTTACCATGTCATTGGGTTACCAATATTCACAGTTAAACATAAACTGATAAACCTAAAACACGACACGAACACAACCTGATTTTATGTGTGTCTGATACAAACACGACACAGCTATAATATAGGTAATATTCGGGCTCGCCAATCCATCACGTCAACCCGAAAATCTTTCAACTTATTAAACCGACACGATAAACAACCCTCAATTAGTCAATTATACAGACTAGTCATGTTCAAGTTAACTTATTTGACTAGCCAACTTGGCACAATTTAAAAAACTACTGTATTTTTTAGTAATATGATTTGGAAATATTAAAAAAAAAAAACATAACAACTTTGAAGGACAAAATATTTATAACTAAATGTGTATAAAATAAAGCCACGTAAATAAAAAAAGTCACATTCATTTTCTTTCCGCGTGAAAGCATAGAAGAGGAAGGGCGCGTGAGGACCGTTAATATTAAGGGGGTAGGGCCAGAAATAACGGAGTTTTGCCGGGTAAATTTTGACGTTAAAACCAATCACATGGTTATGGTGGGACCCAATGATAATGGCATCTGACGTCATCTTGACTTCCAACGTGGAAACGACAGCAAAAGTAACCCCGTAGCTTACGTCACGCCCACAGCTGATAGCGAAACCAACAGCACTCTTTCTTGCCAGTTGCTTACGTAGTCCATGTATCCCTGATTTCTTCTCTCTCTTTCTTTTTTTTCTTTTTAGTCCAAAAAAAAAAAACGAATAAACAACAAATTTTAAAAGTCGTTTTCAATTTATGAGAGAGAACTACACGTCTACACGGATAGTCGCTATGGTTTATACGTTGTAACATGTTAAGGTACTAACTTTTTTTTTAACTCCTTAAGGTCCTATGGTTTACATTTGGTAACATGTTGAGGTATTAACATTAACTGCCGTTAAAAACTAACAGATTCCGTTAAAAAGTTAATGTTGAGGGACTAAATTTGCCAAATTGTGGAAGTTTTAAAAATTCTTTCTTCCCCACCCACCACCACCGCCACCCACCATCGCTGCCATCCAACGCCACCGCCGCTACCCAGCATCGTCGCTACCCGCCACTCACCACCTTCACCCACCGCCGCCGCCACCCGCCGTCACCCACCCACCCGCCGCCGCCACAACCCACTACCAAAAACTTAATTGCTCTATGCAACCATCACCACTTCACCACGCGAACCTGCTAAATAAGTGTAGAAAACTAGTCAGTAATACTAGGGTGTTCGTCAGGACCAAAACTAGAATATTAAGAATAATGAACCAAGAACTCGATCGAACTAAATCAAAATTTAATTCGGTCCTAAAATTGTAAACCAAATAAACCAGTTTCATAGTTTGAAACAATAAAAAATTTAGGAAATGAAAAACCACTTCAGTTCAGGAAAAGGCCAATTCACCAATTATGAAACTTATTATTTAGTGATTTTTTTCCTATACAAAAAACTAAACATGAAAAACATATATGTTCCATCCAAGTAACTTGATTTTTTTTTTAAAAAAAAGTGGGTGGTGGCGGCGGGTGGGTGGGTGACGGCAGGTGGCGGCGACGGTGGGTGGGTGGGTGAAGGTGGTGAGTGGCGGTAGTGACGATGCTGGATGGCGGCCGTGGCGTTGGATGGCAGCGATGGTGGGTGGCGGTGGTGGTGGGTGGGGAAGAAAGAATTTTTAAAACTTTCACAATTTGGCAAATTTAGTCCCTCAATCTTAACTTTTTAACGGAATCTGTTAGTTTTTAACGGCAGTTAATGTTAATACCTCAACATGTTACCAAATGTAAACCATAGGACCTTAAGGAGTTAAAAAAAAGTTAGTACCTTAACATGTTACAACGTATAAACCACAGGGACTATTCGTGTAGTTCTCTCAATTTATTATTAAATAGTATTAAGTCCCCGCGTTGCGTTGGAGGCGTAAAACAATGTAAAGTAAAATCAATGTCACGGTTAATAATCACCAACACTGGAAAGTTCGTAAAAAAATAAATAAAATATAGACGTAAAAACGTTAAACCACACACGTGAAAAGTAAAACATAGAAAACAATAACTAGTCTATCTAATAGTTGCACGTTGCGACTGAATCGTTAAACGGTAAAAAACAGACATAAAACATTGAACCACACACGCATGTTGCTGCGTGTTAGCTCGCAAAATTAGATCAAACGTAATACAAAAGGTTGTATAAGACGAAAAGTATAAAAAGCAAAGTTGAAATAGAAAAAGTGTTAGGGTTAAGTTGTAAAATAGGTAAACGTATTGGGGTTAAAAATTAAAATAATAAAGATAAAAAGAAAATAAAAAACAAAAAGATGTAGAACATCACAAAGCTTTATACAACACAACTAACCATGAAGTACAAAATCCCTTTGCACACATTATTTATAAATTAATACTATATATTTATACAATTTTTTTTAACAGCCAACGAAAACATGAATCTCCAACTACCCGGGTCTTATGTCCCCACATGCAAAGGTACCTCATACCCCCGTAGCAGACGAAGCGATGGGTAGTCCAAGCCCACCAAAATGTCCCTGACGGGAAAAAACTCGTTCGCCCAACTGTTTGCTGCCGTAAAACCCAGGTGAGATCAAATTCGAACCTGAGATCTTTCAGCCCCAAGCCCTAACTCTCATTTCCCATACCGTTAACTCACTAAGATATTGTTTGTTTTTTCGGAGGCAAAAGGTCTACAGTCTACGGACCACTTCTACAGAAATCTGCAGAAGAAAAGGTGGACCAAAGGATTGCAGTCTGCAAGAGGAAGACTGTTTGTTTTTTAACGTCTGCAGCGTAACCCAAAACCATAACCATAATCCACCACAAATATCCACAGAATCATAGACAAATAAAACACACACACCAATCACCCACATAACACAAACCATTATCCTTATGTTCTTCCTCTCCCTTTCTCTCTTTGCAAGCCCCTGCCGCACGAACTGTTAAAATATAAGACATCCCAATTCTATGTTTAAATGTGTTTGGGCTCTTATTATGTTTGGGCTTACAGTTGGGCCCTTAGTTCTGAGCCTGGTTGGCATGGGCTTGTTATTACGAGCTGTTGGCCTATGGCCCAGCTTATGTTATGTGTTATGTTTGGACGGCTGTGATCTTTCAGGTTGTTTGAGATCAATGGCTGAGGAGTGTTCTCGAAGAATGTTCGAGACTCAGTATAAAAGGATTGTTATCCTTCTGTCTTCATTCATTCTGAGCTTTCATACTCCCTCTCTCTGTATTCGTCTCTCTTGTATTGTTTAGGGTTTACTTTCTGTATTTTGATCTTCACAAGTGTGTGAAGATCCGTATTAGTATCTGGTGTAAGGATTACTCCTGTGTAATCCCTGTCTGATCTCTGTTGATCATCTGTATCGTCGTCCTAGTGACTGTAAGTGTTTGTATTGAACATTCAGATACGTCAACTGATCTAAACAATCAGTTGACATATTATTCTTTAGGATCTCTCTATTTAGAGAGATTCAGGGTATTTGGGGGCAATATTTTGGTTTGGGTATAATAAGATTTTGTCGTTTGTTTTGTCGCCTACTTCTGTTGTTCTATCTTCTTGGTTGATCTTGAGTTTGTGTAGGCTCAGATCTGTGTATTGTGGTTTGGATCCTATATTTTTACATGGTATCAGAGCCCTAGGCTCTTATATCATAAAGGTTTTTTAAATAAACGATCCTGTTCTTTGTCTTCCGCTGTGTTGTCTAACCTAGAGTCATAAATCTGAGATCTAGAAGTTTAGATCTCAGATCTGGTATTACTGACTGTTTGTTGTGGTGATTGACAAGTGGTGGATCTGGTGTCAACGGATTGTTGGCTCCTTGGTGGTTCTGGATAGCTTGTGATACGTTATCCTGCTTGCTCTCTGGTTCGTAACCCTAAGTGAAGGTTACTAGCTACGAGTTATTGGAGAAACCCTAACTTGGGTCTTCTTGGTGAGATTGTTCTTTGTCTTCTTTTTTCTTGTTCTTGTTGTGTCTAGGAGCACTGTCCGGGTTAGGGTGGACCGGAGTAGGCTCAATACTTGATCTATTGTCTGTCTTGTCTCTATTGTGTTGTGGTCTTTACCTGGTTTGTTTTCTGTCCGCTTATATATATATATATATATATATATATATATATATATATATAGGTAGAGGATCCTGTAGGAAAATTGGTTTGTGTGAGAAGCGTGAGAAGGATTAAGAATTGACATGTAGTCATCATGTTTTTGATTTTGGAATGATGTTTTGGGTTGTTTTGGCTTGAAAAACACTTAACACAACAATATACAACAATTTAAAACACAATCCAGTGTATTATAGTCATTAAATTTAAATTACAGATAAAAACCCTAGTAATTACTTAAAACACTCTACTTAAATGTTCTTGACATAGTGTTTTGAGTTTTAAGCCTAAAATACATTGTTTTCGGTTATTAATTGTTATTTTTGTTGTTTTTTCTAAGCAAAACAATTCAAAACATCATTAATACGTCCAAAAAATGATGCATACATATCAATTTTTAATCCTTCCTACACTTCTCACACAAACTAATTTTCCTACAGGAACCCTACCCTATATATATATATATATAATAAGGGACTCCCGTGCTAAGATCTGGGTGGGCACCTTGAGTGACGAATCCACTATCTGACCCCTGGCACAGCTTCGTCCTATTAGGACCTGGTTGTGTTTTGTCTATCTGTGTGTTTGTCTTGATTGGTTGTTGGCTTTGCTTTCTTGTTTGTTTCTCTTTCAATATGTCTGGAGGATCAGAAGCACCACAAGGCCCTCAAGGTCCTGGTCCTACTGATCTTGATGTGGGTTCGAGTCCTGATCCCGACCGGTTTTACCGATTATTTCACTGTCGTGCCTTCGGGCGGGTGAGTGGTCGGGTTTTCCCGGGAATTGGTGGCAATTGGTGGCCCGGGTACTCTCGAGTACCTGATTCGCCAAAAGGGTGCCCGAGAGTGCTCGGAAATTGATTCGTTGGCTGTTCAAAAAAAAATAGAGTTAAAGATGCTATGCGAATGATCTTCAGTCAGTTGGTTTGAGATATGGTGGGTTTTCCTTTAGGAGTTTTCTGTGATGATTTGAGCTTAGGCAAAGTGGATATTAGTGTGTGGGTAGAAATTCAAACTTGAAACCGCCAGGTTAAGGTTGTACAATTTTTTTTAGCTATAAATTATTGCCATAGAAAATAAACCATAAGTTTAGTAGTTGGCAATGACGTCAGCAGTTAAGTAGTGCCCCCACTGGCACGTGGCACTTTCTTTATCTCTCCCTTGGTCATGGAGATTTTGGGCCGGTGGGTCTTGAAAAGCATAAAGGACACTAAATTCGTAATGCACCATGATTTACCATATCGTTTTCACAAGCTTTACATTATTTTATTTTTCTAACCCTAAACTGTATAAAAAATTTAAAAGTAATAATAAAGAACACTAGAACAAATTTTAAGAAAAAAAATAAACAAATAATTACATATATGTCACAAGTAGTTTGATCACATGTAGGGGGTGCTCTCTTTTTAAGACTATAAGACTATATGGTGTGCCTCCCCTTTCCCCCAACTACCCCAATTACCACATCAGCGTCACATCATTTCCCCCATTTCCTCCGCCAAAGTTTGGAGATGCCTTCCCCCAATTCCCCCATTCCCCCTTCCTTTTTTATTCTTTTTCCTTTTTTTTAATTATATATTTTATATTTCATAATTATTTTTTTATAAAAAATGTATAAAAAACATATAATTTAATTTTTTTTAAATTAAAATGAATGGCCAAAACCCGAATGCCATAGGGTCGAGCGGTGTAGTGGGGTAGTGAAAGTTTGGAGCTTGTGTCGAAGGAGTAGCGGGGGTGTTCGGGTTAAAGGGTTGCGGGTTTGAACGCCTTGGATCCATTGGTAATTTTTTTTTGGTGAAGAATGGTAGAATTTTTATAAATTTTGGTGGTTTGGTTAAAAGGTTTTAGATGAAAAGTGTGAGTTGAATGGTAAATATATATATAAAGTAAATATTTGAATTTTTTTTTTTTAAAAAAAAGCAACGGTCAAAAGGTGGGCCCTATTTTTCAAACGGCTACAAATCCTCGACCAATCAGATCGTCCGGTGCAAACGGGATTATTCCCACTTCTTCCCCGGAAAAAAACACGGGGGGGGGGGGGGGGGGGGTGTTCCCCGAAGACTTCGAAGCCACGTCTGCTCCCCGTCCCCTTTCCCCGCAGGCACACCGTATAGTCACATCATTATCATAAAGCCACTCAAAAAAATGTGTAATGGTTAAAGCCACTTAATGCCCTTTTTAGTTATTACTTTTCATATTTTTTTTTATCATATTTGAGCATTATACTAGAAATGTCTCACCCTCTTAATGCCCATATAATGCCAAAGAGGATGGTATTAGGGGCATTATTATGATTATTCATGCCCCTATAATGCTCATTACACATGGTCTAACCGAATACCAACATTGACCCAAGAAAGTAGCTCAATCAATTAACCAAAAAACAATTATACCTGAAACCTAATATAGTTAATTGGGTCGATTTTTTAATTAGAATTTTGTGTTTTAGGTTCACCCAAAAAACCCGAGAAAACCAAAGAACAATTTAAACGTTTGATTTTTCCTATTCCTGATTTTTTTCCCTCCAACTTTCTATTTAACCCAAGACTTCATTTACCAATTATAATAAGCGGATTTCGCCTATTTGACACAAAGTACTATCAAGTCTAACTAAGTGCATTCCGCTTACTAGACTCAAACCACGTTAGGCGCATTCTGCCTATTTGACACAAAACTATACCAAGTCTTCATAAGCGCATTCCGCCTACTCGACTCACACCATATTCATAAATTAGAGCAGACATATCACATAACTATCATAGTTTAGTTTATAATATCAGGTAACCGTCAAACACAGTCTATTTATATATAATACCACATATAACATAAACTTTGTAACAACCATGACAATACCTGATCTAACAAGTAAGATTTCACATACGTGTTCAAGACATGCATATTAGCCCAAAAAGTTTAAAAACAGTAAAATCGGCATCATGAATTCACCTGATATGCGAGACATGTCCTTAACAAGCTAATTGATTAGGAGGCTACCATATAATAAAATACATGCCAAATAATAATTTACATCACACTCTAAGCCTATAAGACTCATATGGTTCCAAACGGGTCAACCGGGTAACATTGAAATCCTTAGAAAGCTGTAGTTCATCAATTACACTCCCTAGTATAAAACCATTTTACCTCAGCCCCCAAATATTATTTATATCCTTAAAACATTAGCTAATATGTTTGGGATACAATCGGATGTGAGGCTACACTCATTTTAGTTTAGATATTCACGTTACCCAAGCAAGAACCGTACCAATGGTGTAACTAACCAATTCAACCCCTATTAATACAAACTTAATTTGTAACAATTCCAAAAGTAATTTTAATGATATGGGACCTGATTTGGTGACTCAAATGATGACCCATCACTTAGATTGCGAAAATCCCTAAAATTGTCGAACCAAAAGCCCTATTTTGTAAAGCAATGTGTCATTCACCCAATTCAGCACTATTATTCAATTAAACCATATTTTATATCACATTTCATCATTAGAAGCACTTGGGGACCAAATTTAGGTGGTGTGTGCACAATAACAACACATTGCTCAAAATCGTCCCTTTTTTTTACATACCAAAAACCCCAATTTTATCATTATTGACAAACGAATTCTCCAACCATGTTAAATCATAAAACACATTACAACATGTCCTAATAAGGGTTTATGGGTTAAATTGATCAACTGATTGATTGTCTAACACATAGAACTCAAAACCCCCCAAATTCCAAATATTAAAAACCCTAGAATCGCATTTCCTTCAATTGACCCACTAAACCTATCCCAATGACCACCATATTTGTACATAATACGATGTCTCCTTACACATGTCACTCTATGACGAATTCCTACACTTCTTAGATTTAAAGACTTTGTAGGATAACTTAAACCTTATTAATTATTATATATATGTGATATACTCATATAGGTAAAGATTCGGGTACACATACTATATTTCGTGAGAAGGATCAAGAAGGGACATCTATGCATCATATTTTGGATTTAGGTATGATGTTTTGGGTGGTTTTTGATAGAAAAACACCAAACATAACAATTTAAAACACAATGTAATGTATTATAGCCATGAAATTTAAAACATAGGTAAAACACACAGATAAAACACAACATATTGGAACATATGTTCTTGGCATGGTGTTTTAAGTTTTTAAGACTAAAATAAATTGTTTTGTGTTTTTAATTGTTATGTTTAGTGTTATTTTAGGTTAAACAATCCAAAACATCATAAATAGGTCCAAAAATGATGCTTACACATCAATTCTTAATCTTTCTCACACTTCTCACGAAATATGACCCTTGAACCATAACCCACCATACTCATACACACACACACACACACACATATATATATGCGCGTGTGTATATATAGTTTTAAAATGTATGTCATTTAAGTAACAATTTTTTTATATCAATAATATTTTCATTTCATTATAAAAAACTACGACAAATTACTATGGCTGACAATTTAGACACGAACACAATAACCTGACACGAACTTACACGATTTTAATAGGTTTCGTTGGCCTTAACAGGTTTCATGTCTATAACAGGTCGACACCTTAATAACTGTTTATTTTCATGTCGTGTTCGTGTTTACCTGTTTCGTGTTTGTGTCTTAACAGGTCTTATCGTGTCATATCATGTTTCTTATCATGTCTTATCGTGTTAATCTGATTTACTAGGTGTTCCTTATCGTGTTAACCTGTTATACATAGGTTCATGTTCGTGTTTGAAAAAAATGACACAATTAGATTTCGTGTCGTGTTCGTGTTTACAGATTTCGTGTCCGTGTCTTAACAGGTTCGTTATGCCAGCCCTACAAATTACAGAAGGATAACAGGTAAAGGGGCAACAAGCTGCGCTGCAACCATTTTGATTCGCAAAATCTACCATGTTAAAAAAGTACTTTGAACTTTTCTTTACGACTAACTCACACATCATTTAAATTTGCTTCTAAATCTAAGACAATGTTTATCATATGATTAAAATTCTCAACAACTTTAAGACCGACTACTATCATTTTAATAACCAAACTCGTTCATATGTGTTTTTTGTTTTGTTATATTTTGTTTTCCAACTAAAGCTAAGAAAGAGGTGATGGGTGATGAGTGAAGACAATACAAGGGAAGGGTCCAAATCGCACATCTTCTCAAATTGACAATTTCAACTTTACCTTTTTCTTTTTCTCCTTTGCCCTTTCCTCAGTCATGACATCATCTACAATTCTGCCCAACTAATAACGATTTGAATTTACATAAAAGATTTTACATCCATTCAAAAAATAAATGTTACATCTTTTCTTTTTTAATTCGATAAATGTGTTTTTGTAAACTATCAAATAGGTTACGAGTTAGTTAGCCAATTTGCTAAACGAGTCGTGTTTATTTTTTAATTGCAATTTTGAACGTAATTTAATGTATGCAATTGTGAATAAGATAATTTTACATTCTGAAACCTTAGGTGTGTGGATTGGTATATACTATATCAAATTATCCACTACTAGTCTACTACTGGATTGTTCTTTAGCATACGCTATATGTATAGATTTGGTATTATGGTATATACATTGATGATATTCATTATGTGATTTTTAAACATATTTTAGTGTACGTATGAATCAAATACAATACTTAAATACATTGTAAGAACTTTAGTTTACGCATTATTAGTTTATACACTTTTGGAATCTTTTTTTTTTTTTTTTTTTTTTTTGCGTGTTTGGGTTCGTTACTTGTTGATTTTGATTCCATATGACTTATGTTATTTGCTTCTATTGTCGTCATTAGTTATCTGTAAATTAAAGATTTGATGCGCTATACACGATTATAACTGTGCGTTAAAACACATATATAACAATAGTGCATGCATCAAACTTTGATATTGTAATACGTGTTAAACTTCGCGCTATGCCAAAATATATTGTCCTCCCTAGTACAATATTAAGCTATGCATTCATATACAGTATATAACTAGGTTTATACTTTCAACACATACATACGTACATTTTTGTTGTCAGTTGTTTGTGTAAAAAGTTGACCCAATTCTGCAATTCTGCCAACTATTGATTTCTGTCCATATGCCTCGCTCTAAGACCATGCGTAGTGGAGGGCTTTATATATAAAGCCCCCTTTCCTGATTAGTCCACGTGGCAGCTGAGTCAGCATGGAGAAATAAAGTGGAAAAGGGGTGTAGTGGTGGGGCTTTATATATAAAGCCCCTTTTAATATTTTATTATATCTTTTAAAATAAAAAAATAATAAAATAATAATAAAAAGAGAGAGGGGATGAGGTGGCAACCTATGATTGGTGGGGGAATTATGTTTCAGGCGCTATTTCCTTAACGCCATCACCAACTTTTCAAATATAAAGCCCCCATGTAACGGTGTTGGGGGCTTTATATTAAACATAGCGCCCCATATGGAGCCCCACTACACTTGCTCTAAAACTCCTCCATATGCCTCTGTTGCCTCCTATTGATTTCCTATGAGTTTTTTCTTTTTACTTTCTAGAACAACCTATATATTAATTAATTAACTAAATATTAAAATATAGTTAATTCCTTTTCCACTTTTTCAAACAATGAGATGATAAAAAATATGGTCCGTCTATTTTTCCCAATATATACGTTTTGAAAATGACGGTGGAAGCATGACTCATGTTATTACCAATGTGGCACAATCATGAAATGCCGTCCACTAGTTAAGTTTATGAAAACACTAATTTGACTAAAGATATTGCACAAAGACATTACTCACCACACTAATTTCTTGTTAGAAATCTTACAGTGAAAATTGAGAAGTTTCTGAAATAAACAAGCAGGAAGAAACAGATTAAGTAAAATAACCGGGTTTATGTTTGACACAATTCTCTTAAACAGATTCGGCGTCTGTTCCCAGGGTACACCGGTTCAACGGTGACGGTGCACTGCGGACTATCCCACTTGCCTAAAAAGAAATCAAAATGATGTTGCTGCTGTGTTTGTGAGTTGATTTTTTATGTGAATGTTATGTAGTGTGTCTTCACAGACCAAACATCTGCAGTTTATATAGGACTTGAAAATCAAGAGTTTCAAGCTACATAATCATGGTCATTTAATTCAAATAATACCAATTAAATTGTTTAATTGCAGCTTAATGACAGAAGTTGAAACATCTTCTGGAAGCTTTCTTTAAGTCACAAAAATTTAAAACGTTCACGCGAACCTGGATTTTTCGAGTTGTATTCGTGTCCACAGGTCGTGCGGGCGTCACGTTGGTTCAAGAACTAATGTGGGATAACTCACATTCACACAACTAGGGATGAGCTCGGGACGGTATCGGTACCGAACCGATACCGATCCCGACAATACCGATACCGAAAATTCCAAAAAACCAATACCGATACCGATACCGATTATAACGGTACGGTATCGGTTCGGTATCGGTACGGTACCGGTGTGGTATCGGTATTTTACCTTAAAATACCGAACCGATACCGATCCCGTACCGATACCGATAATACCGAAACCGAAAACCTCTAAATGTGGGTACCGATACCGAACACCCTCGGTTCGGTACGGGATCGGTATTTTTTTGGTTCGGAATCGGTATTCGGGACCGGATGCTCATCCCTACACACAACTCCAACATTTCGTGTTTCGTTTTAATTCTGAATAGGCTACTTTCATTGACATAATTGAACAAAACGAGAAAATGACATGATATTACACTAAACAATGATATAAATACATATACATTCACATACTAGATTATACCTCGGCAACGTCCCGGGGTTGAGAAATCTAATATGACATATAAATTTTACATATAAAATAGAATGATGCGCTTTACAGTTACATGCAAGAAAGCTTCGGGTAGCATCTAACCTAAAACAATTAAAAATGTATCTCCAATGTTAACGTTTAACCTTAAACAATGTATAACTCTAATACTAATATCCAGTGGCGAAGCTTGGTTCGCCAATCGGCGGGGGCCGGACTCAACCCGGACTAAATTTACCTACGAAAATCGCAAATTTCCACTACTGCGCCAAAAAACAGGGGGGCCAGGGCCACCCCTGGCCCTCACAATACTTCGCCCCTGCTAATATCTAACCTAAAACAATGTATAACTCCAATGCTAACGCATGTAGAAAATAGAATTCATATTTACTGATTTGAACATAATTAGTGACTTGCCTGTACATGATTAATGATTTACCTGAACACTTTGTGTTTTTTTCCTGTATGAACGAAACCAAACAAAAAAAATAGTCGGTTTTTTTTTTCGTTTTTTATATAGCACTATGGTACTCGTTGGAAAGATAATAAAACGCTCGTTAATTTGGTGTAATTTTTTTCTTTAAAAAATCTCGTATATAAAAGATATTAACGTTTAAAATTATGGGAGGAAACATAAGAGAGAAAAATCCAATTTTGTTTTTAAATTATTTTTTTTCTAAAATATCTCAATGCCACATGGGATGACACATGACACACTCAAGGAGGAGAATTCCTCTTTGAGTGCCATGTCATTAAAATGGTTTTGGTTTATTATATGTATAGATTATTATTATTATTTTTGTCATTCAATACTTCTTACTTTATCAACTAGCTTCTCTTTAAACCCATCAAGATCAGCTATACAAAGCCTCTTTATAAAGGTAGAAATCATGAAACTCCATTTTTTCCTACTTAGATAACATTAATAAAGTCCTACATTCGAAAAAAAAAAACGATCACCTCTTTTCTCACAAGCGTATATATAGTGTCCATTAGGGTGTTAGCGTGATGCGGTAGGGAACACATGCACTTCAAAAGGTGTGTATGGTTCGGTTCAGTTATCAGCATCAACCGAAACTAAAGTCATTGGTTAATCGATTCTATTAACTAATCGGTTAATTGATCTTATTAACTAATTAATCAATAAGTTAATTGGTTTGGTTTATTTGGTTAGATTGTTGGTTTTCAATTTGGTTCAATTAATTTTGGTTAATAACCAAAACCAAATTTGGCTATAATTTTTACGTAAAAATATATGAAATAGAGGTATGAATTTATGACATGGATGTATATACAAGCTAAAAATAAATGAATACATGAATAGTTCGTTTCGGTTTGGTTAAATTCGGTTGATTTCGTCTTTTATTGTTTAGTATTGGTTAACGATTCAATTATTGCTCACCATAGACATTGTTAATCATGTAACATATCTATTTTTTAATTAAACAAAAACTATATAAATACTATGCTCAAATTAAAGAGAATTAAATGCTCGTTTTTATGGTGTATTTTTTAAAGAAAATATTAACGTACAAATAAGTTATGGCCATACATACACATTTTGGAATGCGACAATGTAAGTTACAAACAATAATTCCTTGTCCGTGTTTTTGTTTTTGATATTCCGATTAAATGAAGTATTTAGATAGAAACTGGAAAATTTATCGAAAGAATATAATTTTAGGTTTATGTACTTGTTACAAAACATGATAATCCAAAATCTAGATCTATCAAGAAGATTCTCACCCTTTATTCCAAATCACAAAACCCTAAGACTGTCACACCACGACTACGGCGGAAACACGTGGCGCGACGGTTCAAATGGATAAAGCCAAGATTAATGCAAATCATAAGTAATTAAAGAAACGGGTCATTTATTAAGACGTCAAATCATGTCATATTATTCTTACATAAACGAAAATTGTTTTTAATTGAAATAAGGAGGCTTCTCAAATATATATCCCGATTCCTTGGGATAAAGAGATGAAGCCTCTACATAACACCCGACGTCCCATTAAGAGATTCCCCCGACCCAGCTCGCCATGCTTTCCATCCTTCATTAATTACCTGAAAGATATGTTTAAAATCGTCAATATATAAATATTGGTGAGTTCACAGGTTTTAGTTATCAAATCATAAACTTTTGGGAATTTTCCATGTTATGACAATTTATAGGAGTTGCAAGTTCCTACAATTCTACTTGAGCCTATAATCAAACCAAGACAACAATAATGCCCCGCCTCAAGTCGTTACTCGGTATTCTTACGACTTATTTCAGAATACGTGCACCCCAGGCATACGCCGATGCATAATCGACGCTATCGATTAGGGGTGGGCCTTGTCAGGCACCAATAGTACTATTCAAATATTCCTTCGGTTTCACTTTCCTGAATTAATGATTATAGCAGTGAGGTCTCAACCCCGAGTGGCGATCATAACTCAAGTACCAACCCGTCATACATTTCCCTAACATATCTTTCCCCCGAAAAACGTTAAAATAGTTTAAAGATGGGGCCGTGAAACTCACCTGAAACTGTGCTCGGCTCAAAGAAGTAAATAGCAAATTTGGTGGTCTCGCACCTACAAATGTTTCTAGGCGTATAAGTCACTACACCTATAGTGTGAGTGCCTTGGCAAGTTGTACACCCAACTCCCCGACCACGTGTTATCCCAATTCCCGTTTAATTAGGCGCGCATCCTAGGTCCATTGGCGATGGATTACCCTTTCCTTTATATATTAATCTTGTTAATATTACTTGTAACGTGTACACTATTATTCGCGACACAACTCTACCTAACGTATAATTATTTTCCCATTTAAATAATTATACTTAGGATCGTATCGTTCAATATAATGTATTCTTATCTCCCGACCCGACTCACTTTGCCACATATTTATTTTCCCATTTAAATAAATATGCTAAGTTCTCGTCGTTCGATTATACATTTTAAACGCCCGACTCAACTCACCATGCCGTACATTTATTTTCCCATTTAAATAAACATACTAGGATTGTTGGGACTTACACGTTCGTAGATATACTTCACCTACTTGTCTCGGTTTTCCTTCTCGCGTATCTATTTTCCCATTTAAATAGATATACTAAAATTTCGTCGAGACAAGTATGTATCTATATATCAATGTGTGCGTTTTTCCTTGTTAAGTCCATCCGTTGTCTAACGTTTTTAATTCATTAGTTTTTCTCCCACGAATATTTGTTCCAACACTTAGGAAAGTGTTGCATAAGTTTCACCCATGTTATATATATTTTACTTCCTAAATATATATATTTTCACGTTTTGCCGCTATGGCATTTTTCTCTAGTTTGTCCGTTTATACGTCATCGTTAGCTTACGTTACTAAGTCCATTAGTTAACTTTTTCCACATTTTCTTCTAATATGCGTTCTATGGTATATTATTCATACTACCAATTCCGAACGTATTTTACTTGAAGAAAATATACTTTTATATTTTTAGTACAACTAGTTACTTGTATCCCAAAAATGTTTCCGATACTTTTATATTCCCATTTATATAAAAGTATCCATTTTTGTACAAGCTTTCCTTAAGTTGCTACTCTTGCCCAACATTTTACAAAACCTTTATGTATGTCAAAAACCTTAACTTAACCACTTATTTTTATAAAACACTCACTTTTATAAAAATACATTTTTACAATGCATTCAAGTAGTTTGTTCAAGTTTACAAAAACTATACTTGGAAAACTATTCTTTATGTTTTTGACACTCAACTTCCATAGACACCTTTTTGGACCAAAGTTTCTAAAATACTTTATTTTAGTCCATCAACTTCCAAAGTTATAATATTAGTCCTTTAACTTATGCTTGTTGCATTTTTCATCCAATCTTTTTAGGTTAACATTTTCATCCAATCTTAGTAAACTTTAGAAATCCATATTTCACATGTTTGATTCTTTTTACATTTTTCCACTTCCATTAACCTTTTAATCCATTAATAATGCTACTAACATGTATGTATTATGTTTTTATCCAACATTTTCCATTTTCACTCATCTAAGTGAGTAGACTTTAATTATGAATCTTTTACATGCAAGATCATCCAACATATTTTCCTACACTTTTGACATTAGTTGGTCATCTTATGATGATCAAAACCATTTTTCATCACTTTTAAACCTTTTTCAAAAATAATGTTTTGATCATCATCCTCTTTACATGCATGTCATTATTTTCACATTTCATTAGCCATTTTATTAACATTTACGATTTTAAGGTTCATCCATATCATCATTCATCCATTTTGTTCTAGTATGTCATATATTAACTTTTATATTTCAACACCATTTTAACCCATCAATGTACAACTTGCTTTCAAGAACACAATATATGAACATTATTAACAAAACAAGGTAAATACTTACAACTAGCTCAAGGCTAGGGAAGACAAGAACCTTGGATTGGATGGGGTTTAGTGTGTTCTTCCAATGGGTTAAGCTCCAAGCTCTTGAACACACAAAGGGGTATTGGATGGATGAAGATTTAGGAGTAATTTGTTATTGTAAAAATTGAAAGAAAAGCTTAGTGGGGGTGGGGGTATGCTACGGCCAAGAGGGAAGAAGAAGAAGAAGTTGTGGGTTTTGCTTCAAGTGTGTTGTGTTATAACTTTATAATAAACCTTCCCAAATCTTATTAGATTGAGTGTATCTTTAATAAGATTATATGATTAATATTAATAGGGAAAAAAAAATATAATTAGCTTACAAGGAGGGTGTTTGGCCGAGTTTTTGAGAGAGAGAGAAGCAAGGATTGGCTAGTTTCTTGTGCCCAATAACTATCCATGCAAGCTTATGATTGCAAATCCTCTAGTGATTTTATTTAGCTAACTCAAGTTATCTTTTGCTCTTGTGGCCATAGGCCGGCCCCCATGGGGCGTATTGTGGGACCCACTTTGCTAATTTTATACCCATTATTAGTTATGTTTAATCTCTTCTCGTTCGGGTCCCGTCCGGGTATTTTTCGAGCTTTTATCTCGTGTTCTCCGGACACTAAAAATACTTTTAATAACCCTTAAATATGGTTCGGGTTAAGCGTTGATAAATTATTTGGGCTCTTGTCGGGTGAAATTATTAGTTAGGCGCGTATCGGGTGCGGTACGCGCGCTTTATTCGTTACCGGGAGACTTGTGTAATAAGCTTTCACGTATGGCTTTGGAGTTCCAAAACTCATTATATTTTGTGAAATTACGTTTTATTTTATATTCCGGCTGTCCGGGATTCGTTTCGCTTATTTAATTTTTACCGGGTAATCGCCAGTGTCCATACCGGATGGGTTTATTCGCACATGACTCCGTCATGTTTTGTTATTAAACATATGCATTCCTATGCATTATTTGGGAATTGCTATTTATTCTAAGGCCACAATTAAATAATCAACACATAATTATATTTAATTACGTTAATTACGTTAATTAATTAGTACGGAATTACCTTATTTTTGCCGGTTGTTACATTCTCCCCCCGTTAAGAGAATTCCGTCCCGGAATTCACTTCGATTCCTCCGGTATAGGGGTCTTCTCGAATAGGGCGGGATACTTTTGCTTCATCTGGTCCAGCCTTTCCCACGTGAACTCCGGTCCACGCTTGGCGTTCCAGCGCACTTTGACCAACCTGATCTTACTGCGCCTTAGTTTTTGGACCTTCCAATCGGTTACTTCGATTGGTTCTTCGACAAAATGTAACTTATCGTCGACGTGGATTTCGTCTGCAGGGATGATGAGGGTTTCGTCGGATAGGCACTTCTTCAAGTTTGATACGTGGAACGTGTCATGCACACCGTTCATTTCTTGAGGTAACTTGAGCTTGTATGCTACGGGACCTACTCTGGACAAGATTTCGAATGGTCCAACGTATCGTGGGTTCAACTTCCCGCGCTTCCCAAAGCGCGCGACACCTTTCCAAGGTGACACCTTTAGCAGGACCCGGTCTCCGACTTGAAATTCCAAAGGCTTTCGCCTCATATCAGCATAGCTTTTCTGTCGGTCACGGGCCGCCTTGAGGCGTTCCTTTATCAAGAAGATCTTGTCCGTTGTTTCTTGAACAATTTCGGGCCCGGTTAGTTGCTTTTCTCCAACTTCAGCCCAACATAGTGGAGATCTACACTTACGTCCATATAGAGCTTCAAACGGTGCAGCTTGAATGCTCGTATGGTAACTGTTGTTATATGAGAATTCTACCAGTGGTAAGTGCGTATCCCAACTACCGCTGAAATCGATTGCACATGCTCGTAACATATCTTCTAGGGTCTGGATGGTTCGTTCACTTTGCCCGTCGGTTTGGGGATGGTATGCGGTACTCATGTCAAGGCGAGTACCAAGGGCATCGTTCAAACTTCCCCAAAATCTTGAGGTGAAGCGACCATCTCGGTCGGAGATAATAGATGTAGGCACACCATGCTTAGATACTATCTCCTTGATGTACAAACGGGTCAACTTTTCCAGTCCATCCGTTTCGCGGATCGGAAGGAAGTGTGCGGACTTTGTCAGTCGATCAACAATTACCCAAATCTTATTATAGCCGCTCGTTGTCCTGGGTAACTCGGAAATGAAATCCATGGTAATCCGTTCCCACTTCCATTCCGGTATTTCCGGTTGCTGGAGTAAACCGGATGGTCTCTGGTGCTCGGCTTTGACCTTTGCACAAGTCAAACACCGCGCAACATAAGCTGCTATATCTCTCTTGAAGTTTGGCCACCAATAATATCCTTTCAAATCATGAAACATCTTGTCTGCACCAGGGTGAACCGAATATCGAGAACTGTGAGCTTCGGCCAATACTAGTTCTCGTAAACCTCCATGCATTGGAACCCAAATCCGATTCATAAAGTACAAGGTTTGGTCCGCCTTCGGTTCTAGTGAGTCCACCATTTTCCGTAGTCTTTCACCTTTGACATTCTCGGGCTTAAGAGCGTTAATCTGAGCTTCGCGAATTCGGTCAGTCAGATTCGTCTGAATAGTTAGACCTAAAGCTCGGACTCGCAACGGCTTGATCCGTTCCTTGCGACTTAAGGCGTCGGCCACAACGTTCGCCTTACCGGGATGGTACTTTATCTCACAATCGTAATCGTTTAATAATTCCACCCATCGCCGCTGCCGCATGTTCAGTTCTTTCTGATCGAAAATGTGTCGCAAACTCTTATGATCTGTGAAGACTGTGCACTTGGTTCCATACAAATAATGCCTCCATATCTTGAGTGCGAACACTACAGCACCCAATTCCAAATCGTGCGTAGTGTAGTTCTTCTCATGGATTTTCAGTTGTCTGGAAGCATATGCTATCACTTTCTCTCGTTGCATCAGTACGCAACCCAATCCTTGGTGAGAGGCGTCACAGTAAACTACGAAGTCTTCCGTACCATCGGGGAGTGATAGTATCGGAGCGCCACATAGCTTGTCTTTTAGCAGTTGAAATGCCCCTTCTTGCTTTTCTGTCCATTCGAACTTCCTGTCCTTTTGGGTTAGCATGGTCAAAGATTGTGCTATCTTCGAGAAGTTTTTGATGAACCTTCTGTAGTAACCCGCAAGGCCAAGAAACTGTCGCACTTCAGTAGGAGTTCTAGGGGCTTCCCAATTCTTAATAGCCTCGATCTTGGCGGGATCGACATGTATTCCCTTTTCATTTACCACGTGGCCTAGGAAGTGAACTTCTCGAATCCAAAAGTCACACTTGGAAAACTTTGCATAGAGCTTCTCCTTGCGCAGTACCTCTAGGATTAACCGAAGGTGATTCTCATGGTCTTCTTTAGTGCGCGAATAGATCAAAATGTCATCAATAAAGACAATGACAAATTTGTCCAAGTATGGCTTACACACGCGATTCATCAAGTCCATGAAAACTGCTGGTGCGTTGGTCAATCCAAATGGCATTACCAAGAATTCGTAGTGTCCGTAACGAGTTCTGAATGCCGTTTTAGGTACATCTTCTTCCTGGATACGCAACTGGTGATAGCCGGACCTTAGATCAATCTTGGCGTAGAAACTGGATCCTTGAAGTTGATCGAATAAATCGTCGATCCTGGGAAGAGGATAGCGATTCTTGATGGTCAACTTGTTTAGTTCCCGATAGTCAATGCACATTCGAAAAGTGCCGTCCTTCTTCTTTACGAATAAGACAGGAGCTCCCCAGGGTGAGAAGCTTGGTCTTATGAAGCCTTTGTCTAACAACTCTTGCAGTTGACCGGATAGTTCCTGCATCTCGGATGGAGCTAAGCGATATGGCGATCGCGCTACGGGTGCAGCTCCAGGAACAAGATCGATGCGGAACTCGACTTGTCGAGGTGGTGGCAACCCCGGCAAATCTTCTGGGAACACGTCTGGAAAATCTCTAGCTATCGGAATGTCTTCTAACTTTCGCTCGTCGGCCTTCTTATCTACCACGTGCGCCAAGAATGCAACAAGGCCTTTCCTCAAACACTTTCGAGCCTTCATGCTAGTAATAATTCGTAGTGGCGTCCCACGCCTTTCCCCTTGAATCGACAGGGTTTCACCGCTCGGGAGGGGAACCTGAATTATTTTATCGTTGCAGACAACGATCGCACGTTGTGCAGATAACCAATCCATGCCAACGACTATGTCAAAACTACCCAGTACTACCGGTAAGAGATCAATATCAAATTCACGACCACAGAGATCCAATTTACAACCTTTCGCTACTTCTCGGGTTTCTATAGTTTTACCATTAGCCAATTCTATAGAATACGGTGTGTCTAGTTTACTAGTTTTTAGCCCAAGTAATCTTTTAAACTCGACAGATACGAAGCTAAAATCAGCGCCAGTATCAAATAATACAGAAGCATAATGACCATTAAGAGGGAACGTACCAGTGACCACATTAGGGTCCTGTCGTGCATCACCGGCACCAATCACAAACGCCCGCCCACGGGCTTGGTTGTTGAGCTTGGGGCAATCCCTCTTCCAATGGTCGAGCGATCCACACGAGAAACAGGGCCTCGCTCCTCCATTCTTTTGTGCGCCTGACCTGCACTCCTCCGTTTTGTGTCCTGTGCGCTGGCACTTTCCACAAATTATCCCACTCTTCCCCTGATAACCTGGCTTTCCGCCATTTCCACGTCCCGTGGCTACATACCCTTTTCCCTTTTTGTTCGCTCCACCCGATGACCCGTCCTTTTTCCCGTCATTACGCTTGCGTTTCCCGAACCTTGGCTTGTTTCCCTGATCACTAAACCCAACCGTTGAACTTGTACCCACATTCTTGCCTTCTACACTGCTGGACTCAGTAAGCTTCAGTCCTGACACCTTCCGGATTAGAGTGCCTACTCGAATGGCGTCTTCAGTGAGGCTCATAGCAAGATCGATAGCCTCACGCATGGTCGTAGGTTTGGAAGCAGTGACCATGCCGCGAATTTGGGGCGCCAATCCGAATAGATATCGCTCTACCTTCTTTCTCTCCGGAGTAATCAGACGAGGTACCAGTCGGGATAGATCATGGAACCTGGATGTGTACCCAGTCACGTCTGATCCAATCATAGCGTGGTTCCAGAATTCAGTCTCCAGCTTTTGTACTTCGCTTGCAGGACAGTACTCAGCGATCATGTGCTCTTTCAACTCCAACCAGGACATGGAGTAGGCAGCGTCGTCTCCTAGCGATTGTACCTGGTCGTTCCACCAGGTTAGTGCCTGGTCCAGGAACAGGTTAGTGGCATACATAACCGCTTGACGGGGAGTACAGCTACTGATGCGGATCACCGCCTCAGTTTTCTCGAACCATTTGATTTGTCCGACGGATCCCTCGGTGCCACCGAAGTTGAATGGCTTGCAGTCCAGGAAAGCTTTGAAGGTGCAGCCACGCTCTCGTGAGGCCATTTCTGCAATAATAAGATAGCATGTTATTATGAATTTAGGAGTTTCGTGAAAATCTCCCGTTACATTTATTTATAACCCTCTTACCAGTGGGGGAGGTTTCGCGTCGGTCACTCCCGGACCTATCCCGCGATCGCTCAGTGCGTGCGGCATTGTGTGCTGCGAGTGCTTGAGCTATGCGCTCAGAGACTAGTGCCTCAAGTTCCTCGGGTGTTGCAGGTAGTCCTCCGTTTCCGCTGTTGCTACGAGTGGATGGTGCCATTTTTCTTCAATAATAAATTATTAAAGGTTAATTTGACGATCATGCATACAGCATCGTCATATATACATAGCACAACCAACAACTCAAAACATAAACACAATAATCAACACAACATCACCATACCATCACAAATCACAATATATACAAGACAAGTAATAATAATCGTAGATAATCATAACAACACATTTCACCATAACATAATTCTCATTAATTTCAATTACCACGAGTACATGATTGTTTGTAATAACAAAATTTGGGGATACATCCCACATACATCGTTACTTGAAATACCATAGAAACATAATGTCAATTACCGGCATAACCCGCTCGGCTAGGTAAAAATGTAGACGGGTGCTATAACCCGTGCTGTGCTATCATTACTACTACTACTACCATGTCTTCAAAAGATTCTTCGGTTGTCTCTCTATTGTGGTGGTGGTGGTGGTGGGTACTGGTACTGAGGGGCATACATGCTGATGGACATGCTGATCGCCATGATGCGATCGTACAAGAACTGGCGATGAGCAAAATGCGCATCGCCCGTGATCCCACAATGTGCGTCCATGCGTAGTAACTCCTCTGCGTAGTATGCTAGTGCGTCTCTGGAGTCGATGATCCTGGCCCACATCAGTCGTGTCTGCTGCTCCATCTGATTCACAGTGCGCTGCACTGTGTCTGTGAGGGTCTGGAAGTCCCTCTCTAAGGAGATCACAGTGGACCATGCTGGTCCGGACAGTGGGGTCATCACATGAGGCTGTGACGGCCCAGGTATGTCAGGGTAAGTCGGCTGGGATGGGCCGACTATGTCTGGTATCGGTAGTGATGGAAAGGGTTGGGCAAAGCCCGGTGGTCCAGTGGTAAAGTGGGGTGGTATCTGGTATGGGTCTCCTGCACCCAAAGGGTATGGTGCAGGTGGTGTCATCATGAAAGGAGCCTCTGCACCCATGGTGAATGGTGCAGGTGGGGGTACTGTCAGTAGCTCAGTGAGGGGTGGTAACATGGGAAAGGTGGTAATGGGTAACGTCATGGTGGCTGAGGTGGGTGATATAAGATCGGCCATCGAGACCATGAGAGGCTGTGTCACAGTGGTCCACTCCGGGGTGGATGCCACGACGGTGGGGGTAGGTGGGCTAGCAGTAGCGTATGCCGTCATACCGGCTCGGTGCAGCTCAGAGCTACGGGCTGAGCTACCCTCAAGTATGTGCCCTGCGGAGGCTGGCCCCTCCTCTGGTACGGGCTCTGGTAGGGCGAGCAAGGCTGTAGGGTCAGAGGGGGCGTGCTCTATCACTGGAGCAATGGGCTCCTCCTGAGCAGCTGGGGGTATGGGTAGGGCTATGTGGTCCACAGACGCCACTGACTCATCGTCAGAGTCGTCCGATATCCACCCGTTCCGTCCCCGGGAGATAGGCACAAGCATCATGCCTGGGGGAACGGGAATGTGAGGGGCGGGTAGTGGCTCACGCTCAGCGCGGGTACGCCATCTGTAGGGAGACTCCACGGTCTCTGATCCAGTGGGAGCTGGTTGCGACGGACCTGCGCAACCTACAGGGAAATCCCTGACAGCTCGGATGGGGCGTATCGGCAGTGGTGCCGTCGGTATCGGCACTAGTGGCAAGTCGGCCTGCGGTGCCTCCTCCATCGGTAGGTCAGCTGCTGCGACCACGTCATCTCCAGCGGGGGCCCAGTTCGGGTCCTCACTAGGGTCAGTCTCGTCATCCATGCCTCCAATGGCAGCGTCTACCTCCATGTCCTCACTCTCAAGGTCAAGCACTACCACCTCAATTGGTGGGGGCGACAAGATCTGGATGCTGCTATCGAAACTCGGTGCGCCATTCTCAGCGTTCGACATCCCTGGCAAAAGAACCGTACTATTATTTATATATTCATTATTAGAAGGTTAGGGAGTACGTTTTCAGTAAACTTCCTACTTCTAATACTAAAGTAACATACATCAATACCCATGGCTAGCTTGGTCGGAATCTCTTCATACCCAATGTTCTTTGAAAATATACTTATTTGTATTTTGCATTTATATTTTGAAAGCCTTATCTTTTTGAACCAAATCCGGTTATAGTTTAGATTTTGAAAAACTAATTCGCTATAACCTTGGCTCTGATACCACTTTCTGTCACACCACGACTACGGCGGAAACACGTGGCGCGACGGTTCAAATGGATAAAGCCAAGATTAATGCAAATCATAAGTAATTAAAGAAACGGGTCATTTATTAAGACGTCAAATCATGTCATATTATTCTTACATAAACGAAAATTGTTTTTAATTGAAATAAGGAGGCTTCTCAAATATATATCCCGATTCCTTGGGATAAAGAGATGAAGCCTCTACATAACACCCGACGTCCCATTAAGAGATTCCCCCGACCCAGCTCGCCATGCTTTCCATCCTTCATTAATTACCTGAAAGATATGTTTAAAATCGTCAATATATAAATATTGGTGAGTTCACAGGTTTTAGTTATCAAATCATAAACTTTTGGGAATTTTCCATGTTATGACAATTTATAGGAGTTGCAAGTTCCTACAATTCTACTTGAGCCTATAATCAAACCAAGACAACAATAATGCCCCGCCTCAAGTCGTTACTCGGTATTCTTACGACTTATTTCAGAATACGTGCACCCCAGGCATACGCCGATGCATAATCGACGCTATCGATTAGGGGTGGGCCTTGTCAGGCACCAATAGTACTATTCAAATATTCCTTCGGTTTCACTTTCCTGAATTAATGATTATAGCAGTGAGGTCTCAACCCCGAGTGGCGATCATAACTCAAGTACCAACCCGTCATACATTTCCCTAACATATCTTTCCCCCGAAAAACGTTAAAATAGTTTAAAGATGGGGCCGTGAAACTCACCTGAAACTGTGCTCGGCTCAAAGAAGTAAATAGCAAATTTGGTGGTCTCGCACCTACAAATGTTTCTAGGCGTATAAGTCACTACACCTATAGTGTGAGTGCCTTGGCAAGTTGTACACCCAACTCCCCGACCACGTGTTATCCCAATTCCCGTTTAATTAGGCGCGCATCCTAGGTCCATTGGCGATGGATTACCCTTTCCTTTATATATTAATCTTGTTAATATTACTTGTAACGTGTACACTATTATTCGCGACACAACTCTACCTAACGTATAATTATTTTCCCATTTAAATAATTATACTTAGGATCGTATCGTTCAATATAATGTATTCTTATCTCCCGACCCGACTCACTTTGCCACATATTTATTTTCCCATTTAAATAAATATGCTAAGTTCTCGTCGTTCGATTATACATTTTAAACGCCCGACTCAACTCACCATGCCGTACATTTATTTTCCCATTTAAATAAACATACTAGGATTGTTGGGACTTACACGTTCGTAGATATACTTCACCTACTTGTCTCGGTTTTCCTTCTCGCGTATCTATTTTCCCATTTAAACAGATATACTAAAATTTCGTCGAGACAAGTATGTATCTATATATCAATGTGTGCGTTTTTCCTTGTTAAGTCCATCCGTTGTCTAACGTTTTTAATTCATTAGTTTTTCTCCCACGAATATTTGTTCCAACACTTAGGAAAGTGTTGCATAAGTTTCACCCATGTTATATATATTTTACTTCCTAAATATATATATTTTCACGTTTTGCCGCTATGGCATTTTTCTCTAGTTTGTCCGTTTATACGTCATCGTTAGCTTACGTTACTAAGTCCATTAGTTAACTTTTTCCACATTTTCTTCTAATATGCGTTCTATGGTATATTATTCATACTACCAATTCCGAACGTATTTTACTTGAAGAAAATATACTTTTATATTTTTAGTACAACTAGTTACTTGTATCCCAAAAATGTTTCCGATACTTTTATATTCCCATTTATATAAAAGTATCCATTTTTGTACAAGCTTTCCTTAAGTTGCTACTCTTGCCCAACATTTTACAAAACCTTTATGTATGTCAAAAACCTTAACTTAACCACTTATTTTTATAAAACACTCACTTTTATAAAAATACATTTTTACAATGCATTCAAGTAGTTTGTTCAAGTTTACAAAAACTATACTTGGAAAACTATTCTTTATGTTTTTGACACTCAACTTCCATAGACACCTTTTTGGACCAAAGTTTCTAAAATACTTTATTTTAGTCCATCAACTTCCAAAGTTATAATATTAGTCCTTTAACTTATGCTTGTTGCATTTTTCATCCAATCTTTTTAAGTTAACATTTTCATCCAATCTTAGTAAACTTTAGAAATCCATATTTCACATGTTTGATTCTTTTTACATTTTTCCACTTCCATTAACCTTTTAATCCATTAATAATGCTACTAACATGTATGTATTATGTTTTTATCCAACATTTTCCATTTTCACTCATCTAAGTGAGTAGACTTTAATTATGAATCTTTTACATGCAAGATCATCCAACATATTTTCCTACACTTTTGACATTAGTTGGTCATCTTATGATGATCAAAACCATTTTTCATCACTTTTAAACCTTTTTCAAAAATAATGTTTTGATCATCATCCTCTTTACATGCATGTCATTATTTTCACATTTCATTAGCCATTTTATTAACATTTACGATTTTAAGGTTCATCCATATCATCATTCATCCATTTTGTTCTAGTATGTCATATATTAACTTTTATATTTCAACACCATTTTAACCCATCAATGTACAACTTGCTTTCAAGAACACAATATATGAACATTATTAACAAAACAAGGTAAATACTTACAACTAGCTCAAGGCTAGGGAAGACAAGAACCTTGGATTGGATGGGGTTTAGTGTGTTCTTCCAATGGGTTAAGCTCCAAGCTCTTGAACACACAAAGGGGTATTGGATGGATGAAGATTTAGGAGTAATTTGTTATTGTAAAAATTGAAAGAAAAGCTTAGTGGGGGTGGGGGTATGCTACGGCCAAGAGGGAAGAAGAAGAAGAAGTTGTGGGTTTTGCTTCAAGTGTGTTGTGTTATAACTTTATAATAAACCTTCCCAAATCTTATTAGATTGAGTGTATCTTTAATAAGATTATATGATTAATATTAATAGGGAAAAAAAAATATAATTAGCTTACAAGGAGGGTGTTTGGCCGAGTTTTTGAGAGAGAGAGAAGCAAGGATTGGCTAGTTTCTTGTGCCCAATAACTATCCATGCAAGCTTATGATTGCAAATCCTCTAGTGATTTTATTTAGCTAACTCAAGTTATCTTTTGCTCTTGTGGCCATAGGCCGGCCCCCATGGGGCGTATTGTGGGACCCACTTTGCTAATTTTATACCCATTATTAGTTATGTTTAATCTCTTCTCGTTCGGGTCCCGTCCGGGTATTTTTCGAGCTTTTATCTCGTGTTCTCCGGACACTAAAAATACTTTTAATAACCCTTAAATATGGTTCGGGTTAAGCGTTGATAAATTATTTGGGCTCTTGTCGGGTGAAATTATTAGTTAGGCGCGTATCGGGTGCGGTACGCGCGCTTTATTCGTTACCGGGAGACTTGTGTAATAAGCTTTCACGTATGGCTTTGGAGTTCCAAAACTCATTATATTTTGTGAAATTACGTTTTATTTTATATTCCGGCTGTCCGGGATTCGTTTCGCTTATTTAATTTTTACCGGGTAATCGCCAGTGTCCATACCGGATGGGTTTATTCGCACATGACTCCGTCATGTTTTGTTATTAAACATATGCATTCCTATGCATTATTTGGGAATTGCTATTTATTCTAAGGCCACAATTAAATAATCAACACATAATTATATTTAATTACGTTAATTACGTTAATTAATTAGTACGGAATTACCTTATTTTTGCCGGTTGTTACAAAGACCTTGGTGTGTAGTCGGGGGAATCAATTGCTGGGGTGACATGGCAGGTCACCGATTTGGTAACACCGCCCCCCTTGTATTTTTTCGGTGGATTCGGTGAAATCTCACCGTGGTCACCGAGTGGAAAGGTGGAAGATGATTGGTGGATGATTTTTGAAAAATAATTAAAAAAAAAAGGACAGGGAAGGGGGAAATCATTTCCTTGGTTTGGGGAAGAAAACAGGGAAAATGATGTGGCGCTCATGTGGCATTTGAGAGAGTTAGGGGAAACCATCACGACACCATATAGCCTAAAGACTTACAAACAACGAATTAGAATACAGATCTTTGCAATCGAGTCCTATCAAATCAACATGATTTGTAACAAAAAGATGTAACCGAAGAACACAAAATCCCGTTTAGTAGCATTTGACATTATGAAAACCAACTTAATTTTGCATTTTAACTGAATGTTATATCGACTAGTTTGTCACTACCACTGACTGCTGCATGCTAAGATGGAGCTCTTATAAGGCCTTTTGGTGTGGTTTCGGGGATTGAACTCGGTGGGATGAGGTGGCTAGTGCCCCGATCGGGAACACCGCCTCCCCCCTCTTATTTTTTCGGTGAATTCGGTGGCAAAGCACTAATGGTGTCGAGTCTTGTCTTTGGTCCATTTTTCTTTTCTTTTTTTTAATCAAACTTTATATAATAAAAAAAGAAAGGGGGAATTGGGGAATTGGCGGAAACCATTTCCAAACTTTGGGAGAGTAAAGGGGAAAAATGAGGTGACGCTGATTTGACAATTAGGGAAGTTGGGGGAGGTTGCTCCCACACCATATAGCCTAAAAGGAGTTAACTTTATTTATGTTTTTGTTGAAGGAAATAGAGAAGAGTACTTAAGATTTGTTGTTCCATTATATCAAGCAATGATTACGGATGGCTGGAAAACTGCAAAGATCATCTTTAACAAACACTGACATATGGTATAATTTGGTCTCACTAAGAATCTTGGCACAACACTACATGTGACAGCAACATGAAAAGAGACCAGGCTGACCATAAGTTTTGTGAAGTAGGAACGATTTGAACTGTAAAAAGACATATTTGAACTTCATGTTTTAGGCAGGGTTATTTCCATAACAGTTTAATTTACTTTTCTTCGATGACTATGATAAGTAAGATCTGAGTCAATTGATTTTACTCTTTTTTTAAGTTTCTCGAAGTTGTTTAGCTTAAGAAACCTTTTGTTATTAAAGTTTATTTGTGAGTTGTGACTCTTTGGTCGTGGGATTAAGATTTGAAGTGGTTTCTTAGCTTCTTGGCGTGATTCTTGGCTAAATTTGGCGGTGGGTTTGTAACTTTGTATGACAAAGTTGGGAGAAATAGTGGGTTTAGAGAAATCGATGATGGATGGGTTTGCGTTTTGAGGGCGACAAAAACTTGTGTGTCCGTCAAAAACACTAGTTAGTTTTATAACATCTTTCTTTTATATAAATGTTAAGATTTATCTTATAAATAACTAGCTTTTATCCCGGGAGTGTCCCGGGATTAAAATATCTAATATAACATAATAAAATATCTAATATGTCAACATAATTAATGATTTGCCAATAGATGATTAATGAATAATATTAATATTATTATGGGTTGAGATCAAATACACAGTGAAAGAAAAATAGGAAGTCGTAGGAAGGGTATCAAACGGACTCCGATTGAACTCATTTAAGCGGCATTGGAATCGTCTTATCGAACCCTACGACGTTAGTTTTTAGATCTTCGTTTTTTGGGGTTTTAGCTTGTAGTTTTTAGAATATGCGTTATATCATTGTAACTTTTATGTACCATTGTGTCTTTTTCTTATTTTTATCATTGTGTCATTTTTTCAATTCATTGTGTCTTTTTTCTTCACATTGTGTTATATTTTTTGGCACTGTGTTATATTTTGTGGCTCATTGTGTCATATTCATTATCTATTGTGTTTTTTGTATCCTTCTCACTCTTCTCATTTTTTGTAGCCTTTGTAGAATAACTTAACCCATATTATTATTATTTATTTATTTTAAACAAATTTCTGCCATAAGTTATCATATTCAAATATAAAAAAAAGGAATCTCTGCCTATGAAGTTATGTTTATCGTTTGTGATTTATTAGTAGAGTAAAATATATTTGAAAACAAAACCCCACAAAAATAGTTGTTTTTTTTCTCCGTTTTTATATAGCACTATGGTTATCGTTGGAAAGATAATAAAACGCTCGTTAACTTGGTGTAATTTTTTTCTTTAAAAAATCTCGTATATAAAAGATATTAACGTTTAAAAGTTATGGGAGGAAACATTAGAGAGAAAATTTAATTTTGTTTTTAAAATTCTTATCTTTTCCTAAAATAATTATTATTATAATATATATAGATTTATTAAAAAAACTCAAAAATTAAAAAATCCTACATGATGCCACGTAGCACATTCAAGAAGGGGTTGAGACCTTCATTGAATGCCACATCATCAAAGTTCAATTCTTTTATTATAAGTTATAGATTATAGATTTTGTTTCGCAAATTCCACTTGAGTTGGCAAGACTTTATTACAAACTTTATTTATACAAAACTCTTTTTAAAATTCATAAAACTTTATTAATGATATTTTTCATCATACCATTTGCCATGTATGGGTTTTGCGCGTTTTTTCTTGATACTTCATTTCTCTCTAGCTCTTCTGTGTCCAATAATTCAAAATTCAGGTTCGACAATTTGCTGTAAACTTAATTGCAAGTTGCAACCTGTCAAAGGTTTATTAATTCTCCTATCAATTCTGTCTTGTGTTCATTGTTTCACATTAACCATTTTGTTATTTTTAATTATAATTTATGTATTACTAACTGGCCAGATATTCTAAACATTGCCCGATAATTTTCCCTTTTTTGCTTTACATCGACTTCTCTCCACTACATATATATTACCAACTAGGTTAGAGTCCCGTGGGGACCCACGGTTCACCCGAAAGTAAAATGAAAAAAAAAGTAGGAAATAGGAATTGTATTATGCAAGTTGTTTTGGTTACTAAATGTTTGATAATGCAATATGTATGAATTTTGATGTTAAATGAAAAATGTCATCAAACAGTTTAATTTAACAAAATGATGGATATATCGACTAAGTAAAGTTTAATTTGACAAAAAAAATATAAACAAAGAATTGAATAAAATGAATAATTATGAAGTGAAACATAATAATATGAATCAACGTTAGAACAATAGGATCGATCATTACCTTGATAAAATTGAATGATTAAATCTAACTGAAGATGTTGAATCGGTTTGGAGAATCAAAAGATTATGCAAAATGAAGGACGATAGAAAACTTTCTTAGGAAGAATTGGAGAGTTATGTTTTGGAGAATGAAAAAAAAACGGTTTATATAGTGTAAATTTGGAGCTCCATTTATTAGTTAAATCCTATGCACACTCTCTAAGGCCTCCATTCGACCCGAGTCCATTCTTTTATTATATAGATAGAGATAGATTCAGGATATTAGACGAAATTTCTAATTGACAACCAATTTCAAGTGTTTCACTATGAAGGTTACTTTAGTGTTTTCAATTCACCTTGGTCTCTTGATATTGGTTCAATGTGTTAGGAATCAATTTGAACCTTTTTCAAAGTTCCTAGAGATTCAACGTCTTAAAAAGACATATGACTCAATATTTGACGATCGATGAATTTGTTATTCACATAGACTCACAAGATGGGTTTAAGGCGGTCGACAAGATTTCAAGCTTACCAGGACAACCAAGAGGATCCGCGTTTAATCAATATTCAGGTTATGTAACGGTTGATCCAAATCCTGGTAGAGCTCTTTTCTATTATCTTGAGTCACCAAACAAATCCTCTACAAAACCTCTTGTATTATGGCTTAACGGTGGTAAGTAACTCTACAACTTTTTGTATAGAAATTTAACTTTATATCTTATATTCTTTGTTAAGCAGTAACTTCATCATATATAGGACCCGGACGTTCTTCAATTGGAGGCGGAGCAATGATGGAACTTGGTCCTTTTCGAGTCAATAAAGATGGTAAAACTCTATCATTAAACCCATTTTCTTGGAATCAAGGTAAATTGCTTCTGTTTATTTTTTATTTTGAGAATACATTAACACATTGGTTTATCAAATTTACACTTTTCCTTGTTTTTTATTATGTAAATATTGCGATATTTTAATTTAGATGTTATCAAGCCTATTACTTTGTTTATTTCGAGTAGGGAAGCGCTCCAAAACACTGAACTCACAAAATTAAAACACTCGACAAAAGCAAATCAAATTGGACTCCCTACTTAAAACTCTTGGACAGTTGTAAAGCTAACTTTCTAAATTACTGCCCACTACTTGGAACCTTGGCGCCACCTTTTGAATGGATTTTCCTTCCCATATTCAACGCCTAATTTGAACCAGCTAACCTGGTTAGCTCGGGTTCGTATCAGCCTACATGTGACATCATTTGCTGCTTGTTCAGAAATTGGCTCCTTGCCTTGATAAGAATAAAGTTAGGAGATCTGTAATTCATGCTGATATGTCATTTTCTAAAATAGTTGAAAAATAAGAAACCGACCTAAAAATTACTAAGAAAACAATTGACAAGTTAGTGTAAAAAATGAAAAAAAACACAAACTAAAGGGGAAAAACTTACATTTCCTTAGTCTTGCAAACCTTTAGGATCAATTATCCACCCATCCAGCATTGTAAGAATAATTGACCAAGCAGATACGTCGTACGAAGATTGTTATAATTCCTGGTGATGGCCTAGTGACCCACCTAAAAAGTACACAGGTTGAAGAACTACGTGGTTACTCAACATTTATATTAATTACATAATAAAGAGAAACATACATTGGTGCTAAGTTTCAAGTGCATCACTTGCCAAATTGTTTTCATGCATCTTTCAGGTTTTTTTAAGTTCATTTCCAACAACAAACGTGATCGCAACTAATTCCTCTAATAAGTACAAATCAAAATTATAAAAAAGAAAAGTTAAGTGACAACTAAAAAGAGAGCCATTAGGGTGACACCAGTAAATGTCTAAGTATAGATATACTTATATATACATAAGATTGAATGTTACATGTAAATAGGTAATACTATAGTTTGCACATGGTCGGCAGAATCCAAGTATGGATTTCCACTCGTATTTAAGAATGTAAATGGAAGATGAGTAAATGACACATTGGATTTCCACTCAACATGCTCATCTGTCAGCTCTAATTACGTCAGATTTCGCAACTAATTTACTAATGTCAAAGAAAAAGAAATCCGATAGACAAACCTTAAGTAGCGTTCGTTTTCATGGAATTGAAATTCGCGCGAGAACCATAATTTGTTTTGGAATTTTGATGTGTTCGTTTCATAAAATAGAACGAAGTCTCCTCGATGGAATTGAAACATGGATTCCCTTCCATATGTTGTTCAATTACAATTTCTTCTTTTGTTGTAACGAAAGACATAAGAAGTCGAATACACATTCCAATTCCTTCCGAATTCCATTCCATTCCCGTGAAACGAACGCTACCTTAGTTTTTCTTCCAACTGATTTTTAGATGTGCAACCATGGAGTTTGCTATTTCAATTTTATTTTTAGATTTAGAAACGTATACATAATAGATAACGGGTCAAAACATCAATTCTTGTAAAATTAGCTTGAATCTAATATATGAATAAAGGGAAGTAGACAATATGCATTAGCAATGAAGGACTGTTAACCTATTTAACATGACCCATTTTATTTTTAACTTACTTTTCTACAATCGAAAAAAGTCCCCGTGGGGTGCCTTATTTTAGACCAGAAAAAACATCAAAGTTTCAATAAATTTGACTTGTAGGTTTCAATTATAGCAGGAGGTAACTCGAATCGTGTCTCAATATCGTTCTGGACTATTTAATGGTTCTTTTTCTTTTCAAAAGAAATAAATGCTTAACCAAACAGAATTAGACCCAAGTTTGTCACTTTTTAATGCAATCAAACTTTAATATATAGTTTTTTTTCTTGAACGACAATTATATGCCATTTAAATTCGAAATTCACATTTTTCGTTTACTTATTAAGGAATTAGAATCAATCATTGATTTATTTAATGTCATTAATTATATGCCAATCAATCAACGACAAAATATTGGCCATTGCTTTTGACTTGATTTCGTAAGTCAATCATTAATCATTAAAAAACCATATAATTAAATACAATTGACATTTACCTTGCGTACATATATTTGAATTGTACTATATTTTTTTTTTTGAAAATTATAACAACTTATTACATTTATTTATTTATTTATAGTATCAAACATTTGAGATATGATGACACTTAGTGATGATTGCAAAAGATAGGACAACATGTAGTAATTACTTTTTGAACGTATGAAAGATGTGATCTTCAAATGATTAAGGAAAGGAGATATTCAACTTGTAAGATACCCACAATCGGGTGTCAAAAGCTTCTTCAAAGTTCGGTATGTGTAACTTTATTGTACTGGCTTATTGAATCTCATATATTTCATAGTTGATAAATTTTGCCTTTAACTTTTGTCAATAAGCGTTCTACATGTAAATTAAAATTTATTATTGGAGTTTAGTCAATATCGACATATTTTAAGTATATAATCAAGGAGTAAGCGACTACCATGTCAACACAAATTGATTATTGGAATTTAGTCATTTCGTCAAATAGGAAATGTTGTAATTACTTTCTTAAAATATCGACATATTTTAAGCGAGTAACATGTAAATTTATATTTTGTTTAATGTCATTAATTATCTAACAATCAATCATTGCAATCATTGACATTCAATCTTGTTAATCAAGGAAAAGCGAGTAAAATGTAAATACATTGATGTTATTTAATGTCAATAATTAGATAAAAATCAATAATTATCAAAATATCCGTAATTGATTTACGAATTGATTAAGGTTATTAATAATTGGAAAACCATATTCCTAGTCAAATGACATTATTTTCCATTTATAATTTACACATTTTTCGTTTACTTATTAAGGATTTAGAATCAATCATTGATTTATTTAATGTCATTAATTATATGCCAATCAATCATTGACAAAATATTGGCCATTGCTTTTGACTTGATTTAGTAAGTCAATCATTAATCATTAAAAACCATATAAGTAAATACATTTGACATTTATTTGCGTACATATATTTGAATTGTACTATATTTTTTTTTTGAAAATTATAACAACTTATTACATTTATTTATTTGTTTATAATATCAATCAATGGAGATATGATGACACTTAGTGATGATTGCAAAAGATAGGACAACATGTAGTAATTACTTTTGAACCTATGAAAGATGTGATCTTCAAATGATTAAGGAAATGAGATATTCAACTTGTAAGATACCCACAATCGGGTGTCAAAAGCTTCTTCAAAGTTCGGTATGTGTAACTTTATTGTACTGGCTTATTGAATCTCATATATTTCATAGTTGATAAATTAGATGCACATATTTTTCGTAATTGTTTTCCAAATTAGCATAATTTTTTGACTGTATTAAATCTCAATTAAAAGACAATAGATTTTAAATGGCATAGTATTGGGAATTGATTTCGTAATTGATAAGGAAAGGTTATAAAGTGGAGAAAAATTAGCAAATGTATTGATGCTGAATTGATTACTAACTTGTAATTTCGAATTGATTATTCTAATTAAGGCAATACGCAAATGGCAATAGTATAATTCCTTTATTCAAAATGTCTTTAATGTCATTAATTAGGCAAACAAACATAATTATTATTCAAACATAAGCAATTATAGTCGCTTAATTAGGCAATATTATAGGAGTTGATGAAGGAGCTACCCATAATGCAGATTTTCGAATTTGTAACTTAAAATTAATAATTAGATAGATTGACTTCAAATAAATATCATTAATTTGATATAATTAGTCCAAATACGTTTCGCACATGATTAAGGAAATACAATTATTATTTGAATGAAATTAATGTCATTAATTTTAGAAATGATTTGAAACATAAGGTTTAAATTCATTCCAATGCAAAAAAGGTATAAACCTTATTTAGAATTAAAAAAAAATTACATTGAAAACAAATAAAATAACCAACGTTTTAAATTTCTACATCTATTACTTCTTGTGCTGCAACCCTCGTAACAATGAGCTTGTGGTTTTCTGAACACCATTTGAATAGGCAGTAGTCACCAACGGTAATATCTTCTGATGCTAGCAAATCAGCCCATCCGATTACAGTAAACCTTAATGAAACAATAAAGTTGTGTAAATATATAAAAATGGGTACGTTTTTTTAATTTAATAAACGGAGCTGGAACGTAAATGTTGAAATTGGAAAGAACGAACCTAGCGACTTCAGAAGCAATCTGTACACGCACTTGTGCAGACCACGAATACCCATTTGTAAATTTAATCTTTATTTTCAATGATTGATTTAAATTGGCCAATTCAGCAATCGTATTAGGAATTATCTGCATAACATAAACAAATTAAATAATGTAACAATAAATAATATCTAGATGAATAAATATGTAAGAAAATAACATTACAAAAACAATAAACGTACCAATTCATTTGAAATAGTGCATCCAAAACCAGGTAAACCATCGTAGTTGGTAAGTTGAACTTTTAAGTGATCTAGACAAGCACCTTGTTGCACAACATTGCTATCTTCTTCTAATATGGTTGTGGACGTTTTTAGAGACCAAAAATGTGTTCATAACTGTCGGCAATGTCTGGATTAAACATTAAGAAAAATGTTAAGACAATTAATAATCATTTTCTTCAAGATAACAAAGATAATTATGAACAGGAAATTTAGAATCATACCAAAACTCTTGAGGAAGGGTCATGCATGACTTTGAAGAATTGATCTCCTTTGTGATAAGCGATTACTTATATTTATCTTTGGATGATAGTCCTTAATCAAATGCGAAAAAATCCAAACGTTAGAGATAATGCAACAAAGTAAATATGTAATAAATCTTCGGCCAATGTTATAAGTCTATAACAATAAGTAAAGCAAGAAAGTTCTAATTGTAATATTTCTGCATTATATGTTATAAGCCGATTGTATTTCATAAAATTATGTTTCTGAAACGGCCGACAGAAGGATGATTAAAGAATGAACACAAAAAATATCATGTGTTTTCAGAATGAATCGGACAGTGTTTATAACCATTTAAATATCGAACATCATCAAAGGTTTGCAAAAAGAATTATGGATGTGCGATGGTTATTCTGATTCATGTGATGCTTTCAGAAAAAAGGATGAAGGTTGGTTGGATACATACCTAGAATGGAGAATGGAAAAGAAGAAGAAGGATGAAGCTTGGTTGGAAGAATGTAGTGTAGATATTATGTTTAGAAAAGAGTATTTATAGTCAATTAGTTGGAGCTCCATATACAAAATGGATAGCTCAAACACTCTCTAAGGCTTCCATTCAACCCAATCTCACCTCAATTATTATATAGATAGATTTACCACTAACACGACAAACTTTGTTAACGACTATAATCAATCACAACTAAGATCTAAATCACATTTTCTTATTTTTATCAACATAAAAACATGTTTAATTATAATTCATGTATTACTAACTGGTCAGATAATCTAAACATAACCCGATAATTTTCCTTTTTTGCTTTACATCGGCTTCTCTCCACTAAATATTACCAATTTACCACTAACACGACAAACTTTGTTACCGACAAACTTGCCATGCTATCATCTTGAGTCTTACTCCTAACCTTGTCTAACAAATTTGTTTTCATTTTCTGCCAAGTTCTTGTTGGGGGGGAAAAGAATATTGGTGACAAAAAATTACCATACGCTCTACATGGAATACAAAAATTACCCGTGTCATTTAACCCTATTTATTCCCGACTACCCACCTCCATACATGTGACTTTATTATAACAACATCTAAACTTTAATTTATTTTTAAATCCTTAAAGTTTTCATCTTCTCTCATACTTTGCATATGATTTTTTAATAATATATTTATACCTCAATTCTCACTAATGGGGTATGATGAATCTATAGTGGATTCGGGAAAGATGATGATGTGATGAATCTAAAAATGAATCTTTTAAGACATTGTGGTAACAATAATGGTGGCAAAGTGCAAAATGGATCCAAGTTCCTTAATGGGGTGGTTTGGTATAGTGTTGTCTTCACTTGGTCTACGTCACCCATAAAAATTAAAGACAATTTCCTTTTCGCATTATACCATTATTTATTGTGCAATTTGAAAATAAATATATTTGTTACCACGCATTGAAGCTTATATTTTTTCATTAATCGTCTTATTGTTGGCTCATTATTGATTCGAAACGTTTAATCTATGTAGCGGGTAGTCTCTTTGAAAAGGTGATTGAAAACATACCCGACGATTGGTAATAATATGTGATAAATTCACGCATGTATAGTAAGATCGACAAGCTAGAGGTTTGCTCCAATCGTCAGACCCAAAATCCTTGAGTCTGCCCCAATTGGAGTTACCTGCCCATTAGGCCATTACTAGCATACAGAAAGATTTCGTCAACCAAGTTTTTCCCCAAATTTTGCAATCTTCCACACTTTCTTTTTTAAACCTAAAATGCACGAGTCCTTGATTGAAGCAATTTACGCTTCTATTTGCACACTTAATTTCAGTTTTGTAAGTTCAAAAATTTGACAAACCTTCGACATTTTAAATCCCCTTAATTTATAAGAGTCTATGTTGTAATCATTTATGCATTTAAAAATTATCAACTTTTATTTGATAACTATTCTTTGTTTTTTTTATTTGCTTTCGCCCTGCATCATTTTATACTTAGAACTTTAATAAGAAATGCAACATATATGAAATGGTTATGACATTTAACTAGGATCATTTGATCCCAAACTTACATGTATAGAAGTTTAGAAATAATCCCAGGTATGTCCCGATGTTAACGACCTAATACGTGCGACGAGGCATCAAAATACGGCTATGTGACATTTTGCATCCCAAAAATGTGGTTTCAAAAGAAATATTAATATCACTTAAATCAAATAAAATGATTAAGTGAATGTCATGTTGTGAAGTGTCAATCTAGTTAGACTTCTAATGCAAGAAAATTAAGAATAATAATTGTTTTTTTTTCTCTTTTTCTTGAACGGCACGAATAATAATTGTATGCTAGTACAAGTCATCACCTTTTAGTGATGAATTTCTTCACCAAAGTGAATCGAGTTAATTATCATGATGAAGAACTTTACTATAACTTTAAGAATCAAAAGATAATTAAATATGGTCATAGAGTTCATAACTTTACCATTCTATATTATTCACTTTGTACTTATGCTAAAAATTAACGTTTCCTAGGAAAGGTATGATATTAATGAATATATAATAATAAAACGGAAAGATGATGATGATGTTGTTGTTGTTGTGAGGAATCTAAAAGTGAATCTTTTAAGGCCATTGAGCAAATAACAAAGATGGCAAAGCAACATGGATGCACGTTCCTTAATGGGATGGTTTGGTGCCCAATTTGTCTTCACTTGTACTACGTCACCCGTAAATACGACCCTTTTTTTCTAGTCGGATTCAAGATTTACTAGCATCACTTGATAAATTGGTACCACTTGCTTTTTCAATTAACAAAAAAATGAAAAAATAAAAAAATAAATATTAAATAGTATATAATATACCTTTATACTCTTGGTTCACCCCATCGATTGTCAAAAGTAACATTTGATGTCTTAACTTTAAAAATTCCAGTTTTGAGATTTATCCGCAGACATTTTATGACAATTTTTGTGATGACAATATTACTTTTTAGACAACACCTATTAATTCAAAAACTTTTAATTGCCTGTGACTTGGTGCTTCCAATTGGCCACCTCCAACCCTCAACGAATTCCTAGAATTTCTAACGAGTTTTTTAGACCCAAATGATTCTTCAATTAATCGTTGCAGATTATCGGGTCCTCTCATTGACCTCAACGGTTGATCCAACTGTTGAGGTCAATGAGATCATCAAAACTTGTGGTAAAATTATGAAGCTCACCTTTCCTTCATGCACTAAGTATCCGGAAAAAAATATGCATATATATTTTTTACACACGATATGAAATTTTTGACTCCTATGAAATTCTTGGTCCATGATAAGAATTACACATGATATTTTTATTTTATTTTATATTTTCCCCATAGACTAATTAACATGCATATATGTTTTTAATAAAATTTCATGTCAAGTTATGCAACTTAAGTCATTTCAATTATCGCTTTATTCATTTTTCCTAAATTCCTAAGACGTCACTTTTAAAAAAAAATTATCAGTACCACACAACCAAAAAGACGGAATTATTAATTTGGTCATTTGTCAAATGTTTGGTAAGATTCCCTCCAGTGAATAAAAAAAATGCTGAAAGCCAAAAGCACCTCAATTAAGAATTAAGATAAATAAATAAATATACAACACCACAACGAACCGCTGGCCATGGATGAGCTCACTTCCACGTCAAGAGAATTGAAAGCATTAACAAACCATGTGCTATGAAGGATGTATACAACACTAAGCCCGACCACATGGGTAGTGGGGAGGCGGAACACCCCGCTTTGTGCGCTAGAAGGGCGCGGTGGGCACAAGGTTGAGAGTCTTCGCAGGCATGGCGACGAAAGAAACATATTTATTTGTTTCATTTTTCTTAACGGCGAAACTATAAAATATATTATAACCAAACTTGCAAGGTGATAGCGACCAAATACAATCATGAATCACAATGTAGCCACTAATTATGAGTAACTGAAAGTTAGGAAACTATAGTTACACCAAGATTTCCATTCAAGCATGTGGCATTTCGTCCTATTCTTGATCCACATGTATGAGCTAGAATTAATTTCTTCCAAAACTGTTGGCACTTGGCACCGGTAATTCTTATTGTTGAAAATCTTTGTATTCAAAGCTAACCAAATACACTAAAGTGTGGTCATAAAGATCGCATGTTTCATTTGTATTCAAGCCTGCTCTTTTAAAAATTCCATTGGGTATCGGATTGCTTCAAGCGGAGATGTTAGCTTGTAGTAGATAGCTTGCACCATTTTTTTTAATTGAAAGTGCCAATCAGTAACCTTCACATAACCATTTAAAAAAAAAAAAAAAACATATTCACTCACCCTATCATATTTCATGTTACCATAACACGTGTTAGTGAGTGTGAAAGCCGAAACCACCCCTTCACATGTGGCAACCACTGCCGGTTTTGAGAGAGGGCAGGCAGGGTGACGGCCCAAGGCCCAGAAAATATATATATACACACACAGACACACACATTTTTCTTAAAAATGAAAAATATATATACTTCGTTAAATACTTAAACTTATTTTCTTTAATGAAACCTTTTTTCATTGATAAATAAGACAAGTTACATTTGGATAGTGGGCAAGCGGGCAACAAGCTGCGCCGCTATCCCCTTTTGAATCGCAAAACCTACTATGCTAAATGCAAAACTTTGATTCTTAGAGCTCTGCAAGGTATTGTACACTAAAACACATTAAACACTAAAACACATTTTTAATTAAACCTATCATTCTTTTACTAGTCACTACCCATTAGCAAAGTTTAAACCTATTTACAATACCAAATAAAAGTTGAAACCGATTTAAACTTATCCCAATAAAGGCCCTTTTTTTCTACTCACCCCAGATCCAAAACTTTTCAAGGATTCTCAGGGACAACCCTGGTGGCAACATTCTTATTCACCTTTCACCCCCATCACAATACATAGCTTAAGAGATCTTTAGCGATAAAGCTCGTAGCTTAGTCTAATGATATGAAATATTAGTGACACACATAACATCTTTGTAAATTTTTTAAGCAATTATCATATGGGAGGCTCACGGGTAACCCCCCTCTCCTCCACACGGGCGTGTTGCCTATGCCACCTGACTCCTCTCTCCCAATTTTTCTCGTATTTACCCCAAATTACTCCCCCTTTCATCCCCCGCTCACACACCTCCTCGTGCCATTCCCACGGATCCCTCACTCCAGATTAATTCTCACATCCCTCATCTCCTCCCTTTCTCTATCATGTGAGATCACGAGCATCTTCCACTAAGGGCAATTGGAGATGTTACAATTTTCATATTAACACCAACTTTAACACCATGAAACATGAAACAAAACTCAACGCAACCATGCTCATCCGTAGCCATGGACACCATAAAAAATAACCCACGAGGCCACACAATGGGCTGATGATGGGGAATGCGCCCTTAAATGAAACATCATTCGTTCGTGGGCTCACCGATTCCTCAGCAGAAATAGTCTCTCATTATTTTGACAAACATTTGACAACTAGAGACTTATGACTTACCAAAATTGACCAGTTATAAAAATCATCATCGATCAGGGCCGACTCAACCATTTTGGTGGCCCAAAGGTATAGGAAAAATCCTGGGCCCTACTTTAGTTTTTTGTTTTCTTTTCAGCTATCCGATTTGTACGATTTAACATGTGTGGTATTGGCTACAAAAGAAACTCACACACTCACCAAAATAAATACTAGATATGTGATGATTAAGTGAAGCAAAATTAAACTAAGCTATATCAAAAGATAAATTTACGGGACTTAGAATACTTGTAGTCTTGCACCAAGGCATTGATCCAGAGTTAGACCAAATGTTATCATCATATTTTTATAGAAAGGCCTTGATCAGGAAGCCTGCAGCAAAATACAATTGCTACATATTAAATTAAAATGTGCCCAATAGCATAATATAATTAATGGTATCCAGTGATTCATTCTTTCTTAGTTTTTTTTTAAATACCAATTGGTCCAACTTTACTAAACATCAAACAATTTATCAAAGCAAAATACAAAAAGGAAACACTTACCCAAAAAAGAAAACAAACAACAACATCAAAACAAAGTACACAAAAGAAAATTCAGTTGGACAAATTCACAACTCAAATCAGCACAATTTCTTCACCTTTCACCGTCGTCTTCTTACTCCACGGAGACTTCTTCACACCACTCTCACCATTCCTATTATTACTACTAGCTTCCAGATTACTCTCCACCGTCGCCGCCGTCACCGTAGATTATTCGGAAAACCCTAGTATTTGCTCCGTTACAACAGATGACGGAGAATGGGAACCTACAGGAAATAAAAGAGCATCGACAGATAGTCAGTTCTTTACCTGAAAAGAGCCGTTGTTGGCTGTCGTCCGACTGTTCGTGACCTTCCTTCCATCCCTCTCTCTTCTTTGCGACGTTGTCTGTTGCTTTATTCTTTCTCGATGCAGGAAACATGAAGTATTAAACCCTAGACTTATAAATTAGGGCCCCTGTAGAATTGGAGGCCTAAAGCCCCCCCCCCCCCCCCCCCCCCGGGTCGATAGTAGTTTTGTATCAAGCATTAGACATAATGCACATAACACTCAACACTCGTGACATAGGCCGATTGTAGATGTACCCCTTGTCTTTCGACTATCAACTCCACCAATTGATGCATGATTTAAGGACAACCGCTTTTAACGTTATTTTCACGAATCTATTAAAATAACGTTGAGCTTAGTGCAATTCACATTTGCCCCCAATGTCCTACACATATACATTATATGCGCATAAAACCAAAATCGAACGAATGGACTATATAAGTTTCGATCCCAGTACAATTTCTTTCAATAATAATAATAATAATAATAATAATAATAATAATAATAATAATAATAATAATAATAATAATGAGAACAATTATAAAGTTAGACAAATGCCATACCTTAATTATTGCAAATTTGCAATACTTTCCGAACCTTTAAACCAACAAAAAAAATCAAAAAAGAAGAAAAAAAAAGGATGACGTGTCGATGTCCCACATATTTCGGTTCCCAATCTATAGTTATTCGTTAACAAAATCTCCAAAGTTGTTGGCACCAACTAAATATGTGATCAAGCTATTATATGATATCATCTACTCTGTATTTCTTGACTGTAATCCTACCCTACTCTCTCCTACTTTCTTGTAACAAAACGTTTGTTATGATCCACTCCAATTCATAAACTTTTTCACCTCATCATACAATACCAAGATTGCTGCAGCACCTGTACTCCTAAACATATTCGAAAGGGCCCCGCGATAAAATGACCCGAACCCCTCTGTTTTATAAATCGTTTTCCAGCAATCCAAAGTGTTTCTATACATGGGTCGGTCTATACCCGACTGCATCATCATTCGTCTCCTAACTGTATCCATAGGATATGACAATAATCCAGCTGAAGTTGTAACAGCTTGAGCTACAATCCAACGTTTCCATAACGCCACTTCCGACGGTGTATTTTTTGACATTTTTTCTTTTATTGTGTCAAAGCCGCCAAAGTAGAGGCCTCGGTGGACCACCATTCCTTGTAGGGATGCTGGGAGGCCTTTGTAGACCCCACGGATCCCATTTCTGGCCCAGATGGTGGCGAGGAAGTGACGGATGCCTTGGAATTGGCGGGAATCTGTTTTCCCGAGATCGGCTGCGAGCCGGGTGTGTGCAATGTCTAGTGGGTAGATTAAGACTAATGTGGTGCACCCGGCTGCAGCTCCAGCTATAAAGTTAGCAGACGGACCGGATATGAAAGTTGACTGTTGAGGGCTGTTGCCATTTCGTAAGATGCTTTTGTAAAGATCCTGCAAGATGCAGATTTGCATGATTAAATAATCAATTTCATACTGGCTGTAACAATACTAAAACTCAAAATATAATGTAAACTATCTGATTAACCTATTTCATATTGGCTCTCTGAATGGTTCAACATCCAGACTGTTTGTTTCAACCTAAAAAAGGCTCTGAATAGAATGGTTAAGAGCTTAACCATTCAGACTTGGTGCTTAGCTGAATCATTCGGCACTTAATCATTCAGAGCCTTTTAACCATTCAAACCTCTTAATGATTCAGCACTTAATCAACCAAACAGCCCCTTAAACAGCAAAAGCACATCTACAAAAAATAGTTTTACTATAGCTGATTATCATATTATGATTCTATAGCAAACAAACGCTATCTGCCGGCCATTTATTTTGTTTCCATTTAGAATACCATTAAAACAAGTGCGATGGCTGCATTATTTTTTAACATTAAGAAATATTCCCAAATTATAGCATCTAATGTAGTATATGTAATCCGATAAATACACTCTCCATCTTATATCCACTGCTCGGTACAAAGATAAAAACATAAAAAAAGAAGGGATGATATTACATCCGATATTTCTTTAAAGATTCCACAACTCACTTCCCCAAGAACATAACGATTCTACTTAGTACATATATAGTTATATATCTCAAAATCACAGTGCTTAAGTGACCCTCACCACTTTAATTAGTAACTACTTGTTGAATAAAAGATACTTAAGGGGAATCTTGAGTCCTTTTTTAGTAATTTCATCGGTCATACAATTAACTAGACATTAGAAAGCAATTATAATATAGTAACACCATTTTCATTATCTTATGTTTACATAATTCAAAAGTAGTCATATTCCGTACAAGTAATTGGCCTGTTTATGCTTTCAGTTCATCCCATTTTTGGTGATTAAGCATCAACACTTTTTTAAGACAATGCGATTAAACTTCTCTATCGATTCCACTTGAATGGTATGCTAGAATAAGTGAAAGAAAAAAAGCAGTCAAAGTGTTACAGTTCGATTCGAGATGAACCAATCTCCAAGATAGCAGTGCCTAGGCGCTAGGCGGACACAAATATAGGAATTTAGCCCTAGTCGGTTTCCTGGGCGTTTTGGCCTTTAGGCGGAGCCTAGGCGGTGGTATTTTTTATTTTATTTTTTTTAATTAAATTTCTAAGTATTTCTAGGTATTTCTTAGTATTATGTGTATATATCTAAGTATTTCTAGGTATTATGTGTATATATCTTAACATATTTTCAAAAAACACCTAAATTTGTGTATATATATAAAAAATACGTATAAAATACCAAAACGCCTAATTCCGCCTAATTTTCGCCTAGTCCCGACTAGTCCCTAGGCTGGACCTCACTGCCTGCCTAGCGCCTAGCGCCTTTTGCAACCTTGCAAGATAGTAGCTTTTTAAAGCATGCAAACACTCACAAAGAAAACAAGAACTAGACTTTTTGACAAACTTTTCTTATCTTCTTTTCCAAATGCCGAGTACAGTATTTAAGGAAACAAACATACATGGTATACTATCGCTATGTGCATGAGTTGCTAATGCTGAAATTATGGAAATAATGCAGGAGTGGGGATACTACAAAGAAAAGGGGTTCCTAATTAAATGCACAGATATTTGACTACTTCCAAAAACAAACGTGTAGGGATCACTTTTGACTCTAATGGGTTGGGTCGGGTCGGATCAGATCGTATCACAAAGTTTGAGTACGTATCTCCCTCTTGGATAGACATTTATCTTACCAGCACATTATTAAATCTAGAAGATATGTAACAATGATCATTAAAAGAAGCAAAGTCGATGAAAATTCCCAAAGCCACTGTATTCACCAATAAATTTCATCTTCACCAGCTACACAAGAGTAGCAAGTGAAACTAAATAATAATGTGAAAACTATATATCACGAAAAACAACCTTTTCAAGTTTCAACTGACGTATCCCTCTATAGAAATTCTTAACGGCACACTATATACAGAAAAATGCAAACTAAAAATCCTATGTAAATTACATCTAACATCATAGTTCTTACAAAACCTACCCCATTCATCAAAACACCCTACTAGTACGTTTTCTGCAACTCGAGTTATCGTTCATTCATCAAAACACCAAACATAACACAAATCCCAAAATCAAAAAACGCGCACTCCCTAATACGAATCAAACACCAACTCATGCTCTCATTCACAATATCATATCCAGCAAATAAGTCAAAACAATCACACTCTAAACCTCTTATCATAACATAACAATCCAAAATCACCTTCCTATATCTCCATTACTAGACGTATCACATCCTAATATCAAAATCCGTATACAATAAAAAAGGTCAACTTTAAGCAAAATCCCATATGCAAAAAACAAACATATCTACAAAAAACCAAAACTTAAAACAAAAAGACGCTACCTTGAGGGAAAAATTAAGGGCAACAGAGGGATAATAACGAAGAACACTACTCCCATTCCCTCTCCAAAGCGACAAGACCCCTTCTTCTTTAACAGTACGAACAATGCAATCAATCATACCATTAAACCTCCTATGTTTCCCTCCAACAATCGCTATATTACTCTCTTGTGTCTGTAACAACAGCTTTGTCCTCTCAATTGGTGCAACAACCGTGTGCACCATTCCACCCATGATCGCTCCAGCCATTAGATCTCTTGGGAAATTCGTCAACCAGTAAGACTGCATCATTAATATTTTTGTTTTATCAGGTTTTGATCCGTCTTCTTCAACGTCTTCCAATACCATCTCCACCACCAACGCCGCCGCTTTATAATAAATAAACCAATCGATTGTGATTAAGTTGTGGGTGTGAAATTGGGGGCTAATATGATGTGGGTTTTGGGTGATTCGTTGATTGATTCGACATAGTGATGGGAAGCAATTGGTTATACGCTAAAAGGAAGGAAATAATATATGATTCTTGACGAATGGTGTTCAGTATAGAGGGAGGGGCGTCTCGATTTGTTTAGCTGTCTTGTGTTTACCCATTTACATTTTTGTGTTATCCAAATTCAATGAATTTAATATTTCTTTTTTCGGATAGAATATCTATACATATAATAAACCAAAGCCATTTTAATGACATGTCACTCAAAGAGGCATTCTCCTTTTTGAGTGTGCCATTTGTCATCCCATGTGGCATTGAGATATATTAGGAAAAAATATTTAAAAATAAAATTAGATTTTTCTCTCTTATGTTTCCTCCCATAATTTTTAAACGTTAATATCTTTTATATACGAGATTTTTTAAAGAAAAAAATTACACCAAATTAATGAGCGTTTTATTATCTTTCCAACGAGTACCATAGTGCTATATAAAAACGGAGAAAAAAAACGATTATTTTTTGTGGGGTTTTGTTTATACAGGAAAAAAAACACAAAGTGTTCAGGTAAATCATTAATCATGTATAGGCAATTCATTAATTATGTTCAAATCAGTAAATATGAATTCTATTTTCAACATGCGTTAGCATTGGAGTTATACATTGTTTTAGGTTTTAGGTTTGATTAAAATTTATTAAATCATTTATCGTCTTCTTTGAGTAACTCACTACGAGATTTTTTAAAGAAAAAAATTACACCAAATTAATGAGCGTTTTATTATCTTTCCAACGAGTACCATAGTGCTATATAAAAACGGAGAAAAAAAACGATTATTTTTTGTGGGGTTTTGTTTATACAGGAAAAAAACACAAAGTGTTCAGGTAAATCATTAATCATGTATAGGCAATTCATTAATTATGTTCAAATCAGTAAATATGAATTCTATTTTCAACATGCGTTAGCATTGGAGTTATACATTGTTTTAGGTTAGATATTAATATTAGAGTTATACATTGTTTAAGGTTAGGCGTTAACATTGAAGATACATTTTTAATTGTTTTAGGTTAGGTGTTACCCGAAGCTTTCTTGCGTGTAACTGTAAAGCGAATCATTCTATTTCATATGTAAAATTAATATGTCATATTAGATTTCTCAACCCCGGGACGTTCCCGGGGTATAATCTAGTCTATGTATATATATATATAAAAGAAAGCATATAAGCCCATTGAGAGTGCCACGTGGCTTAATAATTGAGTGTTTTTGGTGTTTTTGAGTATTTTTCTAAATTTATCTCTCTATCTCTTAATTCTCAATTACTAAAATTAAATTGAGTTATTTTAGGAAAAAAGAATTTAAAAATAAATTTAAATTTTTCTCTCTTATCTTCCTCCCATAATTTTTAAACATAAATATCTTTTATATTCGAGATTTTTTAAATAAAAAAATTACACCAAATTAACGAGCGTTTTATTATCTTTCCAACGAGTACCATAGTGCTATATAAAAACGAAAAAAAACGACTATTTTTTGTGGGGTTATATTCATACAGAAGAAAACACAAAGTGTTCAGGTTATTCATTAATCAAATTGTAACATATTTTAATTTACGTGAAGATGATTATATGTTGAAGGTTATCCTTTTAATACTTTATTATGTTTAATATGGTTTATGCTTTTTATTTTTTTAACTTTTTAAATAAATGTTTTTTAACAAAGATTGATTATGTTTAAGTTATTTACTCTTTTCGTGATTTGAGTTTTCTTTTTTTTTATCATTTTTTATTAAATCATATTAAATTTTTCAACCCCGGGACCTTCCCGGGGTAATCGGCTAGTAATATATAGGTTTTACTCACTCCATCCCATTTTTTAAATGTTTATTTTTGTACTTTTTCTTGTCACAAATTAAATGTTTATTTCTAAGCAATTTTCAGTTTTCCTCATAAAAGACAAAAGACAATCAAAGATTTGAAATAATAACTTGAGGATATTATTGTCATTTTACAATATACAATAAAAAATTTTCTAATATGTATGTTTGTGAGCTCATGACATCTAAAATGGGACGAAAGGAGTACTTTTTAAGAAGTTTTATTATGGGTTTTTGTTAGGAATTCTAAGGTAATTTTAAACTGCACCTCAAATATTACATTTGACTCGGGATAGATCTTGGGATATAAATGGCTACTCATATTAGCTTATAAAAGTAAAAAGAGAAGTTTAGATGATAAGCGTTCGATAAATAATCAATTTTAAATGCAAGATTTTTTTCAACGCTTTAAGTTGTGAGCGGAAAAAATTCGTAGCCCACATGGAAAAGGGAGAGAAGGGGGAATATGAGTGGGTATGACACCGCCTAATTGTTCAGATGAAACACCATCTAGTCTAAGAACATACCGCCCTATTTATGCTTTAAGAGATTGAGCGGTTAACCAAACGACTTGAGATAATCTAAAGATTGCTAGTTAGAGACGTGAGGTTTCCAACATGAGAGAAGCAAGAAGGCATCTAACATGACCACCATCAATGCTCAAGAGATTGGCGTAAATATTTCACACAAGAAAAAGAAGAAATATTCTTAGAAAATGGTGAATAAACTTATGAATGCTAGAAAAAAAATACATTAAAGAGAAGAAACTCAACGGTTTGATAATTGGTTGTGGTAGAATCATGCCCTAGGGTTCACTAGATATGGTACGGATTTACCTATAATTCAATTATAGAAAGAGCTACGACTCTTATGATTAATCAATGTTTATGATTCATAAGTGACTAAGAGATACTAAGTTCACTATCATCAAGTTGGAACAACGTCAGGAAGGACATTTTTGTCCACAACCTATGCTCCTAGCTCGGGGAATTTATGATGGTTGATTAAGGATACATAAATGGATTCAAATCATATATTGTGATGGTTAATTAATTGGATAGCATAAGATGTTAACCATGGAAACTTATTTTACTTAATGATGTAAGGTTGATAATCATGATCAAGTATTCAAATTAAGTTATTAAACAAGGTAATTAACTGCTTCCAATATAATAGACAATTCCCCGAATGAGATAAAGCAATTATCTACTTCAAACTATTCATCTGTACCCCCTTTTGTTTCTTCAACGTTAATCCGAGCTTTCTTCACACTCCAAGCACTCAACTCAGAGATCAACACACTTTCTGTTCCATAGTTAAATGCAAACAAATGGGCTTCATCTCCAAGTGCTAATGTTGGGTAAACCCTAGATGTGATGCACGTCTTTCCTCCTCCTCCAAAGCTCTCGACGATCGAGTGATCTATCTGTATATATCCCAAACAAAACTACACTTAGAGTTTTAATTCAAAAACTTCACGAAAGAAAAAAAAAGTTCACCCATTAACTACCCACCAAGGTTCTGAGCGAAATTTCATCTTGTTGAGGATCTATATCGACAAACGCTCCATATGTTGTTTTATCAAGTCCGTTCCTTGTAGAAGACCTGGAATATGTATGGTTTTGGATAGGTTAATTGGTTAGCATTTGACACATGTAATGGAGATAGATTTCTTGTATAACTGTGAGAGCCATAAGGGAAAACATTTGTTCCCAACCAATACACTCTAAGTAATAAAACCACTTAAAGGGGTTAGAGATGGCAATTTATAAACATTACTACGCCGCCACTTGAAAGTTATAATTAAGATACTTGAGTTGAAGAATACTGACCGACTTTGATCACTACACATCAGCACAGTGTATCGTCCATTATTTTTGAAAACCCGAAAAAAGATGGCAGTTTGTTCAGTCAGGTCATGGGAAGCCAAAGCTAATAGTCCAAAGGGGCCAGATTTGCCTTTTTGTGACACATCCATTTCACTGCAAAAAACCTGTGGGTCGATCCCACTCAGATCCTTTTCTTCGACCTCTTCTAAACTAGTTAGTTTAAATGATATATTCACATCCGCCTGTAAAATAACATTCATTGCATAAAATATGTGTACAAAAGATCCAAAAAATAAAAGTTGGATGACTTACCTGCGAAGCAGTTATACCCTTAATTTCATGTATTGATCCAGCTTCAAGTTTTTTATTTTTAAAGCCAACTTCGCTTTCATGCAACATTTCAATTTCCTCAATAGGCCATTGTACTAGTTGCTTCTTCTGATTTTGATCAAGCCAAATACTCCTTGGAAATGACTGCATGTTATTAGCGTATTAATGAATTTATTAAAGTAAATAAATTTCTTAAAAAAGTGTTAATTCATCTATTGATCAATCATTACCTGAAGTCCAGACCATCCTTTAGTAGTAGCATCTTCGTCTGAATCAGATTCACTGACCCAACCCATCAATATCCTTCTGTTTTTCACAGGGTCAAAGAATGATTTTGATGCGTAAAACTTCCCATAATCATATCGCAAGGAGCCAAGAGTTAGTTCACTTTCAGGAACAAATTTTTCTATCTCATGATTATAATTCCCGATCAAGTAGTAGTCTCTTCCACAATCGAACGCTGCCATCTTCAACACGTGCTTTACTTTAGAGTTCATTATAGATGTATCAGCCCCATCAGTGCTATCAACCCACACTGGAAAAAAATCTGGGCATTCCCATATCCCAGTGCCCGCTACTTCATAAAGTGGTGATTTGTGCATACTCCAGTTTACAAAATCCTCAGAGTGGTAAAGAAACGCGATTCCCTTTCTGTCTTTCTGACTTCCGACGATTATCCTCCATTTTCCGTCTTCTGCACGCCACGCGGTAGTTGGGTCACGGAAGTCATCATGTTTAATTCCGTCAGGGAGGTTAATGATGGGATTGCCGGTGTGCTTCACCCATTCTCGAAGATATGGATCAGACAAGTCTTTTGGGACGGCAAGGTTTTGAACTTGGCAGTTTTCAGAATCGATTCCAGTATATAACATGACAGGTTTGTTTCCAGGGAGGATTGTGGCAGAGCCCGACCAACAACCTTTGATGTCGAAGGGTTCGGTTGGGGCAAAGGCTGTGTCAAGCGGGGTCCAGTTTATCAGGTCGCGTGATACAGAATGGCCCCACCACATTCGAATATTAAAGAGTGGGCGTAAAGGGTTATGTTGATAAAAGAAATGGTAGAGTCCATTGTAGTACATAGGTCCTGGATGCATCATTCAATTGTTAACTTTCTGGCCGAATTTTGGAACTTACAAAGCAAATCTATTAAGTTTGAAATAGTTGGGTTATTAAATATATATAATTTTTTTTAAATGTATTAGTTTGTAATGAAAATAATAAAATGAATCATGATTATAACAACATACGTAAGTAATAATACGAGAAAACAACAATTAATAAAGGTTAAAGAGCCAAACTAGTTTACACGACTAGTTCCATGTTTCAAATTGGACTAAATAGTGAGACCGTGAAAACAAAACTCTTTGGATCTTAAACCGATCAAGCTAGCCAACTTGCTTATTAAGCTTCGATTGGTCTACATCCCAAATCGATATTACTCAAATCTATACACAACCTCATTTAACCATGAACCATTTTGCAAATAAGAGATGAAAACCAACGGAAAAAATGAAGAAAAGAAGCCAAAATTTTAAAAAATACAACTACAATTAATGATTAACAACAACTTAATTAATTTATTCAATAAACAAAGGAAAGTAGGAAGCATTAATCAACAGCAGGAGGTGAGACTACGTACCATTTGGATCTGCAACCATTGTTATATCCATCAATCAATCATGCACCATGTTCATCATCACATATCATTGAAACCATAGCTTTATTTAGAGGAAGAAGCAAAAAAACAAGTCAAAGCTAGAAGAAAAACTTACCGTTCATCCAGTTTTTAGGAAGCTGAAAGTGAAATGCTGTCCCATAAGGTTGCTCCGATGGCGAAGCAAGACGTGATCCCGATCCAACATGGTTAGAGCTAGCCATCAGAAATATTAGAAAGAAAAATGGCTCTTGTCCTAATCATATGTTTTGTGTTGCAAGACATATATATATAGTCAATATATAAAATCATAAGAGATTAGCTGACCAACGCAACTTTGTTACTTATTATGTAAGTTTATGACGATTAAACATATCTTAATTTAAATTGTACTATTTTATTACCTAGTGGCACCTTCAAATACATACCATATTCAGTAATCATCCATATAACACGTCAACTTTTGGTGTTTTCTTATATAAAAATAAGTTTTCGAAGACTTATGTTATGTATAATATTGTTTAAAAGTTATTTTAGTGTATCCAGGAAGGTCACTCGATCCAACCAGGAAACCATTATGCTTAACAAATAAGGCAATTGAATTGGTAAAATATTTAATAACATTTATAAATGAAAATAATAGAGAAAATAAATTGCATATTGTCGTTGAATACACCGGTACTAAAAACTATCGTTTAAGTATCTCAATTGAGTCGAAAAAGGGCCCTTACACCCTAAAGAATTATATAAAAGAAAAAAAAAATTTGAATGACAACTAACGTTATAATAATAAACATATATAACACAAATAAAGCACTAGAATGACAAACTATAATAGCTAACCAATGGTTCGTGAAGCTCTAATAGCTTTTTTTAAACGATGATTAACGTTATAATTTACAATATTTTTTTAATGTCTCTTATTGTTATATTATTATTAAGATTAGATAATTATTGGATTTTTAGATTGTCAACTATGGATCAAATTGGGTCTAATATAAATTATAAGGTTTTAGATAAACCATAAATGACCCAATACATTTTAAGGTTCTAAATTTTTAGAGAGCGCCCAATAATTTGACCCCTAGAAAAAACGGGTCTCGGCTGGGGGTATAGCTCGTCCACCCCCAAGGGCAGGCCTTGGCGGTAGACCAAAGCGACACCCATGACTGTAGATGAAGACAACCGTGGCATTATAAGTGGGTCTAAAGTGTTGATTATGAAGTTTGGAAATGTTAACACAACATATGGTATGTGGTGTTGGAGACAGTATAAACCATAAAGCGTGGGCGGTGAATCGAAGCTTGTGGTGGTGAGTTTTGATATGTTATGGTGATGATAAAGAGGAGCTAGGTGTTAAGTTGTGCCACTCTAGTGTTGTACAATATATTTTAATTTTTTTTGCATTCATTTCAACTACTTATAAACAAGTTAAGGTCAAATTACAAGAAACTGATAGTGTTAAACACACTATTTGATAGATGGATTTAAATCATATACTTCAATGGTTGATCAGATAACATAATATGCTAGACAAAGAAGCTTATTTTACCTTATGAATTAGTACTAGCTGATAATCATTATCAAGTATTCAAATTAAGTAATTAAACAGAGTAATTAAATTGCTTCCAATATAATACATAGTTCTCTAAATGAGATGAACCAACCATCTTCTTCATATTATGCATCCGCACACCCAATAGTTTCTTCCACGTTAATCCGAGCTTTCTTCATACTCCAAGCACTCATCTCAGAGATAAGCACACTTTCTGTTCCATAGTTAAATGCAAACAAACGGGCTTTGTCTCCAATGGCTAATGTTGGGTAAACTCTAGCAGTAATGCACGTCTTTCCTCCACCTCCAAAGCTCTCAAGGATCGAGTGATCTATCTGCGTACGTATATCCCAAACAAAACTACATTAGAGCTTAAATTAAAAAAAAAAGAAGTTTTGTCAGTATTACCCACCAAAGTTCTAAGTGAAATTTCATCTTGTTGAGGATCAATATCGACAAATGCTCGGTACGTGGTTTTATCAAGCTCGTTTCTTGTAGAAGACCTAACATATGCAATGTTTTGGATGGGTTAATTGGTTAGCATTTGAAATATATAATGGATATATTTTTTTATAACCATGAAACCCCATTAGAGAAAAGCTCTGGGCCCAATGAGACCATACTAAGCAATGAGACCACTTCAAGGGATTAAAGGTACGTCTGCTAGCTATACTATACCACCGATTGATGGTTATAAACTTATAATGGAGGTGCTTGAGTTAAGAAAAACTTACCGGCTTTGATCACTACACATTAGCACAGTGAATCGTCCATTATTTTTGAAAACCCGAAAAAAGATTGCAGTTTGTTCAGTCAAGTCATGGGAAGCCAAAGCTAACAGTCCAAACGGGCCAAATTTGCCTTTCTTTGACGCATCCATTTCACTGCATGAAACTTGTGGGTCGATCTCACTCATGTCTAGTTCTTCGACCTCTTCTAAATTATTTAGTTTGAATGATATCTTCACATCCGCCTGTAAAATAACAAACAAAATATACATATGACTTCAAAGAGCCCAAAACAAATTTAGATCGTTAGGACTTAACGACTTACTTGCGAAGCAGTTATGCCCAGAATTTCATGTAATGATCCACCTTCAAGATTCTTATTTTTAAAACTAACTTCGTTTTCATGTAACATTTTGATTTCTTCAATAGGCCATTGTACGAGTTGTTTCTGGTTTTGATCTAGCCAAATACTCCTTGGAAATGACTGCATGTTTTTATCAAATTCATAATTTATTAAAAAGGATTTTAAAAAAATGTTTACTCATCTATGATTACCTGAAGTCCGGACCATCCTTTTGCAATACAATCATTTTCAGAATCAGATTCATTGACCCAACCTATCAAGATCCTTCTATTCTTCACAGGGTCAAAGAACGATTTCGAAGCATAATAATTCCCATAATCATATCTCAAGGTGTCAAGAGTTAGTTCATTTTGTGGAACAAAGTTTTCTTTCTCAGGACTATAATTCCCAATCATGTAGTAGTCTTTTGTATGATCATACAATCCCACCTTTAACACATGCATTACTCTAGAGTTCATTTCAGATGTATCTACTCCATTGGTGCTATCAACCCACACTGGAAAGAAATCAGGACATTCCCATATCCCAGTGCCATCAACTTCATAAAGTGGTGATTCATGCATTTTCCAGTTAATAAAATCGTTAGATCGGTACAGAAACGCGATTCCCTTCTTGTCTTTCTGACTTCCAACTATTACCCTCCATTTTCCGTCTTTTGCAAGCCACGCGGTACTTGGGTCACGGAACTCATCATGTTGAATCCCTTCGGGGACGTTAATGATGGGATTGCCTGTGTACGCGACCCATTCTCGAAGATATGGATCGGATAAGTCTTTTGGGAAAGCAAGGTTTTGGACTTGGCGATTTTTTGAATCGATTCCAGTGTATAATATGGCAGGTTTGTTTCCGGGGAGGATTGTGGCGGAGCCGGACCAACAACCATTGATGTCGAACGGTTGTTTTGGGGCAAAGGCAAAGTCGAGTGGGGTCCAGTTTATTAAGTCATGTGATACCGAATGTGCCCAATACATTTGAGGATTAAAGCGGGGACCAAATGGGTTGTGCTGGTAAAAGAAATGGTAGACTCCATTGTAGTACATTGGACCTGGATACATCATTCAAGTGTTAACTTTCCGGTTTAATAGTTCGGTTCCTCACCCATGGTCTTGTAGTATGGTGCTTACGTACACCACAAGAAAGTGGTGTGAGCTTAAATTCTTATAAATGCAATGTTAGATGGAATTTAGGTGTCAAATTTTATTAATAAAAAAGTATTTCAGATAACTTTTTTGGTAAAGTATTATTTGTATTAAAAAATATATATTAACATGTTACGTGATTGTAATGATATAATTCACTACAGGAATTTTGACAATTAGGGACGACACCTTTAGGGGCGACCCGCTTTTTGGTCGCCCCTAAAGGTCAATCCCCACCAACCAGCTCCCCAGCCGTCGGATCAACGAGCAGATCAACGGGCCACGTTTTAGGCACCAAGCTAATTTGACAGGACCTTTAGGGACGACGGTCGTCCCTAAAAGTCAAGTCGCCCCTAAAGCCCTATTATTAGGGGCGACAAGCGTCGTCTCTAAAGCCCCAGACTGTTGTAGTGTAAGTACATATTCCCACAATGAAATGAAAAATTATAACAAAGGTTTAAGAAATGGTTATCGGTTTACAAGATTGGTTCCACCTTTCAAGTCGGATTAAACAATCAAACCGTGAAACATGACCATTTGGATCTTAGTACGGTTCGATAGGAAAGTAGGAATCAATAATAATAATTGACAGTAGGTAGTGAATTAAATGACGTACCATTAGGATCTGTGGCCGTTGTTAATTATATCCACCAATCAATCATGCACCATGTTAACCATTACAAGTCAATGAAACCATTGATGTATTATATATATATAAGGAACAAGAAAAACAAAATGAAAACCACAAGAAAGGCTTAATTACCGTTCATCCAGTTTTTTGGAGGTTGAAAGTGAAACGCCGTGCGATGAGGCTGCTCTGGTGGCGAAGCGAGACGCGATTCCGATCCAACATCGTGAGAGCCAGCCATCGGGAGTGTTAGAGAGAAAAATGGCTCTTGTCCTCATCATGCAGGGTGTTGCAAGATTAATAAGCAATGGTGTAGTCACCAAAGTCAACATAAAAATTATAAGTGTATGATGATTAAGCATTTCTAAATTTATATTTTACTGTTTTATTACCTAAGTGTCACCTTTTTATACGTACTTGAAATTTTTTATCATCCAAATAGGCATCAGCTTTTGGTGTTTTCGTATAAAAATATAATTCTTTGAAGACTAGTGTGAAGTATACTATTGTTTAGAATTTGGTTTGGTATATTTACTCCAGATGGATCATTCGAACATGTTAAGCGGCTTAAGCAACCCCAGGTAAAAGATTACTTGAGCAACAAGAAATAAAAACTCAAATTTATTTTATTTTTTCATTGACTAGGCAATTTATCATAGGTTTTCTAGAATGTCATTTATCATAAGTTTTGTAAAACAAATTAAGGTTATTTAACATGATGGTAGCAAGGTGTGTATATGATGGTCTTTCGTGTACAAGGTTGAAGGTTTAATTCTTACTCAATACAAAAGATAGGATTAAATAATTAATTGTGTATGGTTTTACAAGTCTTTTTCACAAATAATAATCATAATTAAAGTTTTGAGGTGAGTAATGTTACATGTGTCTACAGTGTATGACTAACAATATATCTACTCCATTCAAATTTGAAAACTTTGTCTTTGATTTTACCATGAGTTGATGGCGTGATGCCTTTTCAATTCATTTTTGTTTAGTAAATATCTATTTAATCAATTTGTTACGATAATCCTGCTTTTATTTAAAATTTAATTGTACTTCCTAATTGAATACGATAATCCTATTTTTTTTATGTTTTAAATGACTTTTTTTTTTAATTTCTTTGATGTATTTAGTTATATTATTAAGGGTGGACGGGACGGTCTGTGATACAACCATGTGATGGTTTTGATACACCGCCCCGCCGCCCATGTGATAGACAAAAATCATCATAGTCATGATGTACATTGCGACCGTGACAAAGGTGTGTAGGGTGGGTGGTTTGTTTTTTTTTTTGGGATTGGTGGGGAATGATTTAGTGATGTTAATGGTGATTTAATACACCGCCCCATATGTTTAGTGATAGATGTGATAAAATATGAAAATTAAGGTGGCACAAAGTGGTTAAGTGTGATAAAATGGCCTAATATATTAAGATGGAGATAGAGACTAGGATGAGAATTGCTCTAACCATGCATCTTGTGAAATATCATATCACTAGCTTACATTTTACACTACCGTGCTCGATCCAAATATTTAGCGAATATAACATTATATTTCTGTTTACACTCGTTTCAACTATGTATGAACATCCTGAAGTGTTATTATTATAAGAAACCAACAACGTTAAATACTCTTTCTATAAATAGCAATGTTGACTTGTCAAATGATTAACAAACCCCCAATTCCTACTTGGTTAAGTTAGTGAGATTTTAAGATCATAATTGTTAACTAAAAGATTTGTAACAAGTGCTACTTAACCATATGAAATAAATGTTAGTAACATCTATATTATTAGTTAGTTTGTTAGACCAAAGATATATTATTATCTAACATTAGTGGATGGATCAACACCTATAAAAGAATAAGGGGGCTACAGTGGGTTTTTGGTTCAACATCAGTAAGAATTTCATGGGGTTTCTTTGTTTATTGGGCCAGCCCACTCAGGGTTAATCTCTATAAGAATCATTCTTCTGAAATGAATGTACATAGCATTTTGGTGATGTTTCTGTAACCATACATCTCTTAAAATATCATATTAACTTTCGTTTTACACCGTGTGGTACCTGAATTTTGCAATGAGGATAATAATATGATTCGTATGTATTTGTTTCAACTATTTATAATTTTTTTTGGTCAAATTAAAAGTAATCGGCAACGCTATATACTCCTACAAATTAAATATTTTGACTCGTCGCATGATCAATAAACCCCTAAAAACCTTATTTACGTTGAGTATTTGCAAGCTTATAAGATCATAATTGCAAACTAAAAAATCTTAACCATATGAAAAAAACAAATGTTGACATGTAAGTTATTATTTATTAGTCAGCTAATTAGACCACAAATAGACATAATATACTTTGTGTGCAATTACAGTGACAGACCCGTAATTTTTTTTTATTGATGTCCTTTGTTTTGTTATTAGGGTCTGGTTCAATATACAAAGTTATTAGGGTCCGGTCCGGTAATGTTGAGTCAGCCAACTTAAGTCAATAAATTAATACACTATTTAGGGACAAAAAATTTCTTCATACTTTCAATCTTACAAGATGAGATATCAATGAAAATGTCAAAATTTTCCTCTTATTTATATTGTATAATAAAATCTATAATAAAATACACATGCTTAAAAGTTTGATACTTGTACCTTTTTAGTTTTTATACATCATTGCTTGTATTAAAAGGAGTTTAAAATATAGTGCAACCCCTAGTCCCCTACCATTATCGATTGCCATATGCAACATTCCTAGACCACATCAAACTTTGGTTTCATCACCATAAAAAAAACACACACACACATCAAAACTGCCGGCCCTCTATATTTTGTTTGCACCTGCCAATCACAAGTCTCTCCTCTACTTATAGTAACACAAACTAATGCTACAATCATCATAGTACAGGTTATATATCCATATTCTCAGACTAAGATAACTGAAATGAATGGTGGTCGTGAGCGAAGGAAAATGAGCGCGCCGTTGTCAAACCGCTTCAAAGACAAAGATGAAGATCTTCTTTTGTTCAAAGAGATGCATAAGCGTGACAAAAACCGAGTTGTTAGCCTTCTTCAGCCTGTTTCCGATGAATTTGAACCCAATGGTGAGTGCTTATGCACATGTTTATCAAGCCTAATCTTTTCTCTATGTGGTGTTATTACTGAGATCGTTTCGAATGCAGGAAACTATCCACTTTATGGGATGGCATCCACAAAGAAAGGACCGGGTATTGGATTCCTAGGAGAAAGTGAGAAAAACGACTACGATTGGTGAGTCATCGTCATCAAATTCTATATAGAAGGTTACATGTTTAATAAGGGTAAATAACTATTGTGCTTGTAACGAAGGTTGAAGACGCCACCTGCTACGCCTCTTTTTCCATCCATCGAGTTGGAAGCGAGAAACGCACATGAACTCGTGGTTCAACGTGAATTGCCCATCACCCAACCACTTTCTCGGGTATGTATATGCAACAAACTTCTATGAATGTAAATAATTTCTGTTGGGCTAAAACCAACCTCAGTTTGCAGGAAAACCAGAAGATAAAGAAACAAAACAGATAAAGATTGGATCTGATTCAGGAATGCCGAAAACAACTAATCCTAAACCAAGGATTCCTGCAAGATCAGTAACCCCTAGCGGACGGGCAAGTAGTTTGTTCATTGATCAGAAGAAGAACATAAAAACTGCTCCAGTCCCATTGATCTCCGGTGTCAACAAGCCTAGTGTTACTGATCTCACTAACACAGCTCCAGCAATTTCAAAACCGTTGAGTGAAAGAGACAACCGTTTCAATCTGAATCAACCAAGAACCACACAGAAAACTAGAGGGGTTTCACCTCTTGTAACATCTCGGATTACACAAATTCCTGGTTTTTCAGATGAAACACCACCTAATCTAAGAACAGATCGACCCGTTTCGGCTTCAAGAGGTCGCGGAGTTAACCAAACAGCTCGAAACACTCCCATGGTTGCTAGCCAAAAGCCTGAGGTTTCCAACATGAGAGCATCAAGAAGGCAGTCGTGTTCACCGAGTGTTACCAGAGGTCGAAAAGTGGCTCCCACGAGTGAAGAAAGTATGCCTAGCACGAATGCTCAAAAGGGTAGCGGTAGAATGTTTCAAACAGGAAATGGAGGGCAGATTCTTGGAAGCAGAATGGTGGATAAGCTTATGAATGCCAGAAAATCAGGCACTGAAGATAAGAAACTCAACGGTTCAATTAATGGTTACGGCAGGCTCATGTCCCAGGGTTCACTAGATATGGTATCGATTTACCTCTTGTTCACCGTATAATTGAATTCTAGAAAGAGATTCAACTTTTATGATTGATTAATGTTTTATGATTCACAGGAAAATAAGAGAGATTCAGCTCACTACCGTCAAGCTGTAACATCGTTGGGAAGGAAGTCTATCTCCACAACCTATACTCCAAGTTCAAGGTCAAGTGGGGGAAGTTATCGCTTTTGAGTTATGCTTTCAATATAGTTGAAGCGTTTGTATTCTATACTTGATCGTTGATATATAAACTGTTTTGAATGATATACATAAATGGCTGATCACATAATATAAGATGCTAAACTATCGCTTCTTGTTCATTGGTCATGCAAGCTTATTTTACTTAAATATGAAGTGTTGAAAATCATGATAAAGTAGGGTAATTAACTGCTTACAGTATAACAAAAACATCTTCAGATTACTGATCTGCACACCTAATATTTTCTTCAATGTTAATCTGAGCTTTCTTCACACTCCAAGCACTCAGCTCAGAGATCAACACGCTTTCTGTTCCATTGTTAAATGCAAATAAATGGGCATCGTCTTTAATGGCTAGTGTTGGGTAAACCCTTGCTGTGATGCACGTCTTTCCTCCTCCTCCAAAGCTCTCAATGATCGAGTGATCTATCTGCGCATATCCCAAACAAAACTACATTAGATCTTAAATTCAAAAGCTTCGCAAAAAAAAAAAATGTTTACCCATTACCCACCAAGGTTCGGAGTGAAATTTCATCTTGTTGAGGATCTATGTCGACAAATGCTCCATATGTCGTTTTATCGAGCCCGTTCCTTGTAGAAGACCTGGAATATGTAGGTTTTTGGTTAGGTTAATTGGTTAGCATTTGAAATATATAAGGGAGATAACTTTTTTGTTTAACCATCAGAACCCGTTAAGGAAAACCCAGCCCATCAATACCAAGCTAAGCCATGGGACCACTTCAAGGGGTTAAAGACATAAGCCAATGGAAGCTGGATTTGAACATGAGACGGCTGCTAAGGAGATTATGGTGCCACCCCTTGAAAGTTATGTTGTAGATAACTGAGTTGAAGAAACACTAACCGGCTTTGATCACTGCACATTAGCACAACATATCGTCCGTTATTTTGGAAAACCCGAAAGAAGATTGCAGTTTGTTCAGTCAAGTCATGGGAAGCCAAAGCTGACAGTCCAAACGGGCCGAATTTGCCTTTCTTCGACGCATCCATTTCACTGCAGATAAGTTGTGGGTCAATCCCACTCGGGTCCAGTTGCTCGGCCTTATCTAAATTAGCAAGCTTGAATGAAATCTTCACATCCGCCTGTAAAACAACAAACACCACACACTTACAAAAAATAAAATAAAAATAAAAAAAACGAAACAAAGTTGGACCACTTAGACTTAATGTTTTTTACCTGCCATGCAGTTATGCCCAAAATTTCATGTGATGATCCATCTTCAAGCTTCTTATTTTGAAAACTAGCTTCGTTTTCATATAACATTTCAATTTCCTCGATAGGCCATTGTACGAGTTGCTTCTGGTTTTTATCCAGCCAAATACTCCTTGGAAATGACTGCAAGTATTCGTAATTTCACTAAAAAGAAAAGGTATAAATAGCGAAGTATCATTACAAAAGCGACGATTAATATTACATGAAGTCCGGACCATCCTTTAGCAACATCATCTTCCATGGAATCAGATTCGTTGACCCAAGCCATCAAAATCCTTCTATTTTTCACAGGGTCAAAGAACGATTTCGAAGCATAATACTTCCCATAATCATATCTCAAGGTGCCAAGCGTTAGCTCGTTTTGAGGAACATAGTTTTCATTCACATGACTGTAATCTCCAATCATGTAATAGTCCTTTGCATAATCGAACAATCCCACCTTCAACACATGCTTTACTCTAGGCCCCATTACGGATGTATCAACCCCATTGGTGCCATCAATCCACACGGGAAAGAAATCCGGGCATTCCCATATCCCAGTGCCTGCAACTTCATGCAGTGGTGATTCATGCATACTCCAATTAACAAAATCCTCAGATTGGTACAGAAACGCGATTCCCTTCTTGTCTTTCTGACTTCCAACAATTATCCTCCATTTTCCGTCGTCTGCAAGCCAAGCAGTGGTCGGGTCCCTAAAGTCATCATGTTGTATCCCATCCGGGAGGTTTATGACCGGATTGCCAGAGTACTTAACCCATTCTCTAAGATATGGATCAGATATGTTTTTCGGTACAATGAGGTTTTGGACTTGGCGGTTTTCAGAGTCGATTCCTGTGTATAACATAACTGGTTTGTTTCCCGGGAGGATTGTGGCTGAGCCGGACCAGCAACTGTTGATGTCGAAGGATTCGGTTGGGGCAATGGCGAGGTCGAGTGGGGTCCAGTTGATCAAGTCATGTGATACCGAATGCGCCCAGTACATTTCATCAGCAAAAAGCGGGCCAGATGGATTGTATTGATAAAACAGATGGTATACTCCATTGTAGTACATTGGTCCTGAATGCATCATCAACATTAAGCACAAGATGTACAAAAAAAAAAAGAAAAGAAAAACGGTTTGGATTTAAACCGGCTCGAAGTGGCGGAGCTTGAAAAAAATAATTCCATAGGGGCTGAAAGTCATGGACCCTTAAAACGGAGAGAACCGGACTCATTGCGTATAAATTTTTTTAGCAAAAAAACAGCGGGGGCCAGGCACCTACCGACCCCAACAAAGCTTCGCATCTGCCGGCTCTTAACCCGACCCGATTCCAACCCGACCCAAACCGCCAGTTTGTACATCAGCTCCTACTCTCGTTACTGAAACCGGTTAGGATCCTTACCGATTTGGAAAACTAGTTTTGAAAAACCGGTTTGACCCGACTTGAACCGATTGGTTTTTTTTTTTGAAAGGCTAATTTCTGTTTTAATCCTCTTGTCATTGAGACTTGAACCCAAGACCTTCCACAACCTAGGTGTTTAAAGGCTTTGCCTTTGCCAATGGACCACCACCCCATTGGTAAACCGATTGGTATAAGGTCCCAATATTTCCTTAATAACCGGTTTTGACCAAAGTCAACCAAACTGGTTCGGTTTACAACCTGAACCGGTTTTGCCACACACACAAAAAAAAAAAAAAACGAAATGTAACCGTTTATTATTAAGCAGTTAATCCTTAACCTTTTTAGATCTTGTTTTAAACTCAGACTCATTGAACCGTTGACCTTTTTTATAAACTAGAGATGAACAATAATGGTAAATGAAGAAGATACGAACCTTAAACAAATCGTTTCATTGCAACAACAATTAAAATTTTCCTAAAATCAGTAATACTAATATACTATCATCTCAGATTTTAATTATAATTTTAGCAGTTAATGTGTGAAGAAAAAAAAGCGATAACTACTATGACAAACAGTAAACAGAGGAAATAACGTACCATTAGGATCTGCGTCCATTGAATCATCCACAAATCAAACGATCAATCATGCATCACGTTCATTGTCACAGATTAAGCAAACAATAGCGAAATTTAAAGGAGGCAAGCGAAAACTATAAAAAAAAAAAGTGAAAAGTAAAACAAAAAAAAGAAGAAGAAAAAAAAGAGGTTACCGTTCATCCAGTTATGGGGAGGTTGAAAGTGGAAGGCAGTCCGGAGAGGTTGGTCCGGCGAAAGAGTGTTTGATCGGACATTGTGGAAGCTAATACTAGTCAGAAATAATATTATTAGAAAGAGAGTGGCAGTTGTCATCACTGCTTCTGTTTGTTGCAACATTAAGATTATGTTGAATTGAGCCGTTTATATATTAATCATCTTTTGGATCTGGTCCACTAAAGTCAATATATAATTATAAAATGGGTTTTTATACTGTACATTTTAACAAACATCACATATTTAAATAAACATACATACAGCATTTATTTAGTATGAGTATACTATATATTTATAGTCTTAACAAACATATAACATGTTTAGTGGGGGGCTTTATTTATAAGGCCTCTGTTTCTGATTGGTCCACGTGGCAGCTGAGTCAGCATGAAGAGATAAAGTGAAAAAGGGGTGTAGTGGGGGAAGAAAAAAAAGGGGCGCTATTTATAAAAAAAACTGATAAAACACAAACAGACACGTGGCAACAATTGATTGGTTGGCTCAAATGGATTGTGGCGTTATATATATAACGCTTGGAAGGTTTTTGCAATATAAAGCCCCCCCCCCCCCCCCCCGGGTAACGGTGTGGGGGGCTTTATTTTTTAACATAGCGCCAAAACTAACGCCCACTACATACACTCTAATATAAGGGTTGAATGGGAAATTATTAAATAGTTAGTAATGAATGTTTAAGAATTATAAAACGATAATTTGATATAAAGTATGATTTAGAAATAAGCGGTGAAACAAAATAAACGAGAAAAAGAATCTTAAGCTCATGAAAATATAGCACGTGAGCACTTAGTTATTTATTGGGTATAGGTTTAGAGTTATAAAACATTTATGAATATATGACGAAATAAGAATTATAAAACGATAATTTGAAATAAAATATGATATGAAAATAAGAGGTGAAATAAAATAAACGAGAAACACGAGAAACACGTTAGCAGTTAATTATTTGTTAGATATAGATTTAGAGTTAATAAAACATTTACGAATATATGATGAATAAGCATTTCTCATTTTATATTGTACTACTTTTGTTGCCTAGTGACACAAATGATGCCTTCAAATATTAAAAAGGTAGACATCTAAAATACGCATCAACTTGTTTGGTATCTTTTTGTAAGAAAAGAGAGAACTACATAATTAGTCCCTATGGTTTACTATTAGTTTCACCTTTGAGTATTAAGGTTTAAAAGTTTCATGTTAAGGTGTTAAGTTAGGTTTTTGTAACATAATAGGGTATTAGCATTAACGGGTGTTAATATTTAACTGAGTTTGCCATCACGTGAAAAATGGTAAACCACAAGGACCAAAGGTGAAACTTAAGTGGGGCCCACCACCAATCTCAAAGGTGAAACTAATGGTAAACCACAATGACTAATTATGTAGTTCTCTCTAATATTTAAAAACTTTAGTGGGACCCACCACCCACCTCCTTCTTCAAATTCACCCATCACCATCTTCACCTTTCACTACCACAATCAACCACCATCTCCTCCACCTTTCACCACAACCACCATCCGATTTCTCTAACCTCATTAACTTAAAACCTTTATCTCCAAAACAATAACTTTCCCGGCGCCTTTCCGTCAACTTTTATAAAAACCACCGTTTTGATACATTTAGATATCTCCGATAACAAATTCTTCGGCAAAGTTCCGATGTTTGTTAATGAGTTGAAAAATCTTACTACAATTTTTTTACAAACAATCAGTTTTCCGGTCAACTCCCAAGCATTGACCTGGAGAGTTTAGTCAACTTGAATTTTTCTAATAATAAGTTAAACGGCACCGTTCCGACTTCGTTAGCTAAATTTCCGGTGACGTCATTCTCTGGTAATATTAATCTGTGTGGTAATCCATTACCAGTTTGTAACAACACGTTTGGTTCATCTCTGGTGCCGTCGATCGAAACTCCGGTGGTCGGAAAAAAATCTAACAAGCTTTCACCGGCGGCAATCACCACCATTGTAGTCGGTCAACATTAATACTGGCAATAATTAATAATTAATCGTTCTTTTATGTTGCCGGAACAAAACAACTCAACAAACGAAACAACTTCCTAAACCGGTTCAACCGTCGGGTTACAGACCCGGTCCTTGTGGTGAAAGGTGGAGGAGATGGTGGTCGATTGTGGTAATAAAAGGTGAAGATGGTTGTGGGTGAAGGTGAAGAAGGAGGTGGGTGGTGGGTCCCACTAAAGTTTTTAAATATTAGAGAGAACTACATAATTAATCCTTGTGGTTTATCATTAGTTTCACTTTTGAGGTTGGTGGTGGGCCCCACTTAAGTTTCACCTTTGGTCCTTGTGGTTTACCATTTTTCACGTGAGGGTAAACTCAGTTAAATATTAACCCTCATTAGTGCTGATACTCTATTATGTTACAAAAACTAAACTTAACACCTTAAGATGAAACTTTTAAACCTTAATACTCAAAGGTGAAACTAATGGTAAACTACAAGGACTAACTGTGTAGTTCTCTCGTAAGAAAACAATTCTTTCACGACAAATGAGATGTATAAAAAACAATTATTTAACGACCAATGAGATGTATACATAATTATTTCACGACCAATGAGAATTGAGATGTGTATTATTGTTTAAAATATAATAAATGTTTGTATATTATTCATAAGGGTCGTTGTGCTGAACTTACGGATTAGAACGAGTAATATTCAAACGAGTTTATGATTGCAAGACAAGATATGAGATTAGATAAAAAGAGTTGTAAGATACTAGGTGATACTTGTTAGATTACCTTAACTCATTTACTTTATATCTAGTGTCGAAGCTTGAATATTTGTATGGTGATGACCGAAAGTCACGCCACCCTTTTTTTTCAAATCGGTGAGAACCAGGATCAAAAAATACATTTTTTTTATTAAAACCGGGAAGATTTACACCACTGAGCCAAAAAGCAGTGGGGGCTGGGACACCCCAGCACTCTTTAAGCTTCGCCCATGTTTATATCAAAACTGAATATATTAATATGTAATATAAACTTAACGTAACATAATACATAGTATATTGGAGTTGTTATAACCTTGAAAATATCAAAATTATAAGATTTGTTGGAACTTGAAAGTGTGAATTGTTTTCTCTAATGACCTTGCCATGTTTTGATTTGATTTAGAACTAAGTTATTTATTATTATATTGTTAATACAGTATTTAGAATTGTATAATCTTTGTTTAATTAACGTAAGGAACTTTTCTTGGAAAAAATATGAATCATTTAACAACGATTGAAGTGAACCAAATAATAATAACACAACAACATTCACTGTCTTCTTTTCCAGAACCATTGAGTCGTACCTCCTGCAATTGAACATGCAAATTTTCTGAATAAGAAAAGGGTGCCATAGCCAACACAGCCAGAAAGTTTCATATAAAAAATCACAAAAAAAAGTCCTTTTCTAGATGTGTTATACTATAAGCTTATTGTTGGAAATCAGGATCAAACTCCAACACACAAAAGATACGATATTGAACAAACTTGTTCGACTCTTTTTGTTTATAATGAACCGGCAAAACAAAACCACACAAACCACAAAGCTTTAACATCTACTTATAATAAGCACTAGCTTTGATAATTAAGTAGCCTATAAAAACTCTTTTGACTCTTTAAAACAAACTAGGAACCTAAACAATTCAAACACAAACACTAGATAGACATAAATAAACCGGATAACCATTCATGACCCAATTAATAAACTATATAATAACAATTATCTCTAACTCCTTGAACTTACTCGATAAACCAAAGCCGCTAACCATCCTTATCCGACCCCTTGCTTGTAGGGAGGAACTATGCCAACACTTAACAAGAAAAAACTCAGTCATAAGACGCGCCTGTAAAGTTGCTATCTACTTTTCCTCGCATATCACTATATGATCTTACATGACACAGAATAGCATAACATGTTCAAAACGTCCATGATACTCGAGTAAGGTAGATACACAACTGTAAAGTGGGGATTTTTTTTCTTAAGAGGTATAACACATCTAGTAAAAGGTGTTTTGTGATTTTCTCATGAAAAACGAGAACATAGCAGGAACAGAATAAGATATTATATGTAGCAGAATCAAATTCAATAACAGAACACCATTCATAGTCTGTATAATCTTCCATACTTTGATGAACAAACAGATTCAATGCAAGAGAGAAAAGACTCCTTACCTTTTCCGACCACCGCGTTCTCTTAAACACAGAGAAAGCATTTCACCTTCACCAACGTTGTAATAAGCAAGGGACAGATTGTCTTTGAAAAACCCCGCCTTCCTACTCAGCTTCTGTTTGTTTGTAGGCAGCTGGATCTCTCCAGCAATCTTCTCTTTCAAACTGCCAACACTCTCGGAAAGCGACTCCACAGTAATATCCAGTATTTGCCCTCTCAGATTTCCTTCATCGACATTGGGCACCAACACACTGATACGAACAGGTCCCTGTCAAAACCAACACAACAATTAGCATACTGACACTACAAAAAAGGTTATACTCAAATCTTATAAGTAATCAAATATATAATTTTTGAAAACAAACATACCGGATGTTGAGACAAGAACTGATCCTCGGGGACAAGCAAAGAATCATCAAGTCTTTGTCTTTTTGGTTCACGTTCTTCAGGCAGTGGAGGAGCAGCTTCCTCTGGAGGTGGTGGCGGCAGCATTCCTTGATGCATAGGTGGTGGAAGAATAGACATGCCATGTTGGGGCATGAAAGAACGGGGTGCAAGGGGAGTGAACTGAGATCCAGGTAGTTGTGGAATTGGAAGACTAGGAAAGTTAACAGACACAGACTGTAACTTGCAGCCCACTGGTAGTGGCAGCCGATTCATCATGTAAGGTGGATGCTGACTATAAATCGGCGGTGGCGGTGGCATTGGCGGTAATGGGTGAGTTACATTTAAGTATCGAGTACTATGCGGCACATGGGGGAGATTCAAAGTTAGCCCAGGTGGTGGAGGTAGCGGGTGAACAGAGGGCACACCAGGTCTAGGCAGAGATGCTGCAGGACCAGGAAGATTCCGGTCATCAATAACCCCGTCAATTTGATCTTCTGCTGCATTTTGGGACATAGCTTGAGTAGCAGTGCTGAAAGTACTCCCTGTGTGCCCATCCCAAATCACCTGTTTAGGCTGCTGCTGCTCAGCATTTATCTTTTCAACCTCTGCCCTGACTGCATTAGAAACCTCTTCCTCCGTTGTCCCGAATATATCAGGACGTGTCCGAGCAAGCCTGACAATATTTCTAGAAATTTCATCATCTTGGGCAAGTGTAGTCTCCCTAATCTTGGCAAACATCCTCTCCTTTTGTTCTTTATACTTGGGATCAATAAGAGAAATACGCATATGTTCCGACATCTCTTTGACTGGAATCAATTCACCAGTAATCGGTGAAACAACAATATTAGCCAGGTTTCTCCCTGCTGCTGTTAGCCTTTCCTCAGGCCTCTTATAGTTCTTCACGATCTTCATTTGTGGCTTATTTTCTTCCTTAATTGTATCGATGTCATTATTCTCTTCAAGAGCTGCAACCTTCATACCTGTCTGAACAAGCTGCACCTCTTCTTCATCCATTTCCATTTCCACTTCCTTCCTAGGTTCCACAATCTCTTCATCTACAGCAGCCAGCTTCTTGCTCCTCATTATAACTTCTTCTAATGTCATCAAAGGCGGTAAATAATGATCTTCATCATCTGCAAAATCTATGCTCTCTACAACAACAAAATCATGCCAATCAATCATAGACATTAACAGTCTTTCCTGTTCTATCTCATCCTCCGCCTTTTGTCTCGCCTGCTCTTGGGACCATTCCCACTCAAGACGGTGTAAGCACCGTTCAAGAACTGTGCTCATGTCAGTCACACTTTTTTTCAGCTTATCATTCAACTCTTTAGGCGGCATTAACACTTGCGAGTAGGCATCTACTAGCGATGTAAACAACATAAACATACTGTGGTAGGGCTTCAAAAATTGAAATTGTGACTCTCTACTAGTTAATCCAGTCAAATAAGATTTTCCATTCCTGGCCACAAATTGCGCAGTGAATTTAATAATATCTAACTCCTCGCCCGTAATACCCTCAGGTAGCTGAATTGTGTACTGCTCACGCTCTGGGGGGTCCAGAACTTTCTTAACGGGTCTAAACATAGATGACTGGTCAGTTTTATCAGTTGGGTTTGACTCGGGTTCAGTTGCATCCGATGATTGCTGCCCCGGGGCTTGATCTTGGGCCTGAAATTCAGCCAATCGGTGCTGGTAATACGCATGATATGGATCTGAACCATTCAGAAAATTAAACTTGGGATTTCCAGCATTTCTACCAATGATTCTTTTCTCAAACTCAGGTCCGTGCTTTGCCACAAAGCTTACAGTTTTATCAACTATGTTTTTGATGTCGGGGGGAGGATGTATAATCCCAATTGTTTGGGCATGTGTGGCAATTGATGCAGAGTCAGAATTTGACATACTCGGCAAGTTACCCTGCAAATAAAAAGTTTAAGTTAAGATCTGCTAACACTTATATGAGAAAATAACCGTCACAATTATAGCGAATTTACCAGTCTTTAAGACATAAAAAAGTGGTTTATATTTATTATATTAATACTAATTTAGACAAACTCACAGATCATACATCAATAATGAACATGAGAATGAAAAAGAACCTGCAAATTGAGTTAATGACAAAACAAGGTTTCATTCAGGCATTTTATCGAACATATGGTATCAGGTATGAAAATAATATGCCAAGAAACCGTTAATCGATCAATTAAATGCAAATAATCTCAATTCCATTGTTAGGGCTTGAATAATATAGAAAGTTAGAAACAAAATCCCTTCAAACCTTAAAACTGAGAGAATATAAACAAAACTTGATTAGGTTATATAATTCAAACGAAATCGAAACAAACTAATCTACTAAGCAAAACAGATCAACGTAATAGTAACAGATTGTTTCCACTACATTCATCAATAACGTGTGCACGGATGATGGATTCGTGCATGTGAAACGTATCAATCAAACATAACGGCAATAATATGTTTAACTAAAAAAACGGTGACAAAAAAGAGCAAAGAAATCACCCAAATCTTTCACACAAACATCCTCTATGAATTATGAACGTGATTATTAAAAAACTGGAATAAGAAAATTGTGAAGATAATGTATGTATCTATTGGAAGGATTATACAACACTAGATATGTTAATAGGGATTAAAAAACACATGTGAAAGGATCAAAGAGCGAAAAAAGAAACTTACGATCGACGGTGGCGTTAGAGTTGACGGGTGTTCTATCGCAACAAGAATCTTGGAGTTGAAGGAATGAATGGAACTCTTATTGGTAATTTATAGCTATTGCTACTAGGTGGTTTATTAGATGGGCTTATGTTGAGGGATATAGGATACTCGTGGAGTCGGTGAAGATGTTACAATAAAGTTGAAACCCCAAAGTACCCTTTATTGTTCATAAAATAAAAATACATAAAACAAAGAAAAATAAACATAATGTTGGCGCAACAATTGCCATGCCTCGACATGGTTGAAATTGTTGTCGTATCGAGCCTCATACTCATAGTGAGTGAAGTCGATAGCCAACTCGTGATCGAGGTCCGGATCGTCCCTCATCGCTTGCTCGTAGAGGCTGATCCACCTCTCACACTTGATGTTTTGAAGGGATAGGGAGCCTAATCCAGGCGGAAGAGGCGTCCCTATCCCCATAAGTCAGCTCCCTCGCGCCAGTCAGCGGCGCGAGGAAGCAGCGGCGCGCAACCAGCATTGCATACAACAAGGCGCGCAAGGATAGCAACTGATAAGCAATAACATCACCTGATAAGCACGTACCATCACGCGCGGAATCTTCCCTTGACAACCATCGTACAAAGTACGGAAGACAACAAAAGGAAGATTCACAAAGATCGCTGACAGCGTACACGCCAATGGTAAAGCGACAGGTGGCAAAAGTGGTCCAACAACTACAAGACAAGGACAGCAGCATGGCTGCAGCCATGCTTCCACCATACCAGCGTCTACAGTGACAACAGACATCCCTTACTGCTGTCAGGAGCATGGTCAACGACTGTAGCAAGGACAGGTGCGCCGTCTGCCAACCACAGCGTGCCACGTGTCCGCCTCGAGCAACAACCATGCTGCCAGAGTGACGTCATGAACAGTGCACATGTTCTCCCGCTAATTCCAGGAAAGACCTTGGACTTGGGCCTGGACCAAGCCCAATAAAGAATGACTATTCGTGGGCCCTTCGATCAAGCCCATGAGTTCTCCTATAAATACGAGGAGACCTCTCCTTGCCAAAGGATCCGAAAATAGTTACTTGTAGCCTAGAGCATTCTCACTTGTACTCTTTGCGTTCTCATATTAATAATACATCGGCTACTTACAGTGGACGTAGGTCATTATTCGACCGAACCACTTACATCTTGTGTTCTTACTCACTTTCACCACACACACACTTGTATCATCATTAAAAGGGTTTGACCACACGGTTTGGGTAAAGGATTAATCCTGACGAACATAGGTATTAACCCCACGTAGATTATATGTAATCTCCGTGATACCTATTGTTTCTTCATGTTTATATCGGCCCACTTCAATTGGATGTCTTGGAGGGTCTTGTTGTTGGTGCCAACGTGTTGGTGGAAGTCAGTCAACACGCGGACCCAAAAGCTCCAGGGGGTAGGCCAACCCTTCGTCCCTCGGGAGTTATTGAATTTCCGGGTCGTTTGTTGCATCCTTGTGACACACCACTAATGCAATCTCTTCTTCATCGGTCCACGGATTCATTTTTTGGGGTGTTTGTTTTTTTTAAACCGTGGTAAAGTGTGGCTTTTAACCCCACGGTTTGATCAATTTATAAACAAAATTTTGAACGGTTGAACTGTTAAAATTAAATGTCTGACCGTTTACGTGAATTCAATTAAATTCAATCGACGGTTTCCAAAAATTACAAATTAATTTTGCTGACTGTTTGGTGGGATGATTGTAATAATATGAATTAAATGTTAATAATCGGTTTAAAAGTTGAAACCGTGTGAAATTTAAAAAAAAATTGGGTATTTAGATGAAAATAAATAAAAGAATCAGTGGAGTGTTGTATCCAAAAAAGTGTTTCAATGAAGTAAATCAGTGAAGTGATGTGGCAAGACATAATTAGCTAAAATCAGTTAAATGAAAAGAAAATACATTGAGCCCCCCCAAATATAATTTTATAGTAAGTAAAAAAGTTATATCTTTAAAAACTCGTATATTTCATGGGTTAGTAAACTCATGTATTAAACGGATTGAATAATCAGCTAACACATACAGTTGTCAATATATTTGTTTAAAAATAAACATTGATGTACTATTTAGTTACTATAACATTTTACTTTGGTCATAAACTTATGTATTACACGAAGTTGATCAATATATATTAAATAGTTATTAATAAGTGGAGAAAATAAAAGTAATAGTTTGATACAATAAATATGATCTAATATTTGATTGATAAAAAAAATAAATAGAGAATTTATGATTTAATAGAGGAGAGAAACACTAAAACTATAATTTAGTATTATTATATTTAATAGAAAGATAAATATAGATATATTAAATAAGAAGAAGAAATTTAGTGCTAATATATGCCATTCTTTTAAATTCTTTTTTGTTTTAGTTTGTTAAAATAAATACATATATAGGGTAAGATTATTGTATAAATGGTTTTTAACTTACAAATGGGGTTATTGCTATATCAAATAAAATAAGAGAGGGAGATTGAGACGGCTCGAACATATAAAGAGAAGACAAACAACGCCAATTAGATCAACGGAAACCCTCACTGTTGAAGGGTAGAGGCAAACCTAAATTTACTTAGGATGAAGGGATTATGGATGATTTGCCTGACTTGTACCTAACGAATGACATGATCGAAAATAGAACGTCGTGAAGCCATAGAATGTAGGTTAAAGACTTTGGATATATTTTGTTTTAATCTCGTCTTAAGAGTCCAGATTATTCACCTATTCAGTATCCCTTCGGTGGTGGTTGCATGTTGCCTCCATCTTGTAGGCGTGACTATGATGTTTTAATACTACTTGATTTTCCACATTTATGGTTATTGGTAACGTTTTTATATGTTGAACCTCATCAGAAGAAAAAAAATCCTCTCATGAAGCAAGCCTGTGAAGTTGCAGCCTAATTTTATTAACGTATTAGTCTATTGCCTATCATCACAGTGATGTTACATGACAATGTACAGCGTAACATCTCATAACGTCCATGAGACAGAGACACGAATACAAGTAGATACACAACGATAAAATAGATTAATAAAAGGGTTTCTTTTTCGTGTTTCCTAAATAAAGTAAACAAGAACATGGCATGTCAAAAATAGACAATATAAGTAGCTTAATCAAAATCAATAACACAACACCATTCACAGTCTGTATAATCCTCCATAGTTCACCAAACAGATTGAATGCAAGACCGAAATGACTACTTACCTCTTCCTACCACCACGCTCTCTTAAAGACAGAGAAAGCATTTCACCTCCAGCAACATTGTAATAAGCAAGCGATAGATTGTCTTTGAAAAAACCTGCCTTCCCGCTCAGTTTCTGTTTGTTTGCAGGCAACTGGATCTCCCCCGCAATCTTCTCTTTCAAACTGCTTACACTCTCAGACAATGACTCGACGGTAATTTCCAGTACTTGCCCTTTCAAATTTCCTTCATCGACATTTGGCACTGACACACTAATACGAACAGGTCCCTGTCACAAAACAGACAACTCCGATTAGCACACGGATTAAGTAGGTTTATTACACAAAGCTTAAAAATGATTAAAAAATGTATTTTTTTGAAAAACAAAAACAATACTTACCGGATGTTGAGCCAAGAATTGATCCTCAGGAACAAGCAAAGAATCATCAAGCCTTTGCCTCTTTGGTTCAGGCTCTTCAGGGAGTGGTGGAGGAGCTTCCTCTGGAGGTGGTGGGGGCGGCATTCCAGGCATGGGCGGTGGAGGAGCAATAGGCATGCCGTGTTGGGGCATGTAAGGACGAGGTGCAAGAGGTGTAAACTGAGATCCAGGTGGTGGCGGCACAGGCATACTAGGTGGATTACCACTCATAGGCTGACCCATCGGTAGTGGCGGCCGATTCATCATGTAAGGTTGTTGCTGACCGTAATTCATCTGCATTGGCTGTGGTGGGGGACGTAGTGGAGCAACCATCATGTTCATCCCGGGCCTAGGTGGCGGATTTACAGTCGAGTATTGAGAGTTAGGCGGCACACGAGGGAGATTCAAAGCAAGCCCAGGTGGTGGAGGTAGTGGGCGAAGTGAAGGAATACCAGGTCTAGGTGGAGGTGCTGCAGGACCAGGAAGGTTCCGACCATCAGTAACCCCATCAATTTGGTCTTCTGCATTTTGTGACATAGCTTGAGTAGCAGTACGACCAATACTCCCAGTGTGCCCATCCCAAATCACCTGCTTGGGCTGCTGCTGCTCATCGTTTTTCTTTTCAATCTCGGCCTTGACTGCATTAGAAACTTCTTCCTCCGTGGTCCCGAAAATATCAGGACGTGTCCGAGCAAGCCCAACAATATTTCTGGAAATTTCATCATCTTGAGCAAGTGTAGTCTCCCTAATTTTGGCAAACATTCTTTCCTTTTGTTCTTTGTACTTAGGGTCAATAAGAGAAATACGCATGTGTTCTGACATCTCATTGACTGGAATCAATTCACCAGTAATCGGGGAAACAACAGTGTTAGCTGGGTTTCTCTCTGCTGCTGCAGCTGCTGCTGCTAGCCTTTCCTCAGGTCTCTTATAATTCTTCACGATCCTCATCCGTGGCTCATTTTCTTCCTTGATTGTTTCGACATCATTATTCTCTTCGAGAGTTGCAGCCTTCATACCTTCCTGCACAAGCTGTACCTCTTCTTCATCCATTTCCATTTCCACTTCCTTTCCAGGTTCCACAATCTCTTCCTCCACAGCCGCCGACATCTTGCTCCTCCTTATAACTTCTTCTAATGTCATTGGAGGAGGTAGATCATCATCTTCATCATCTGCAAAATCAATGGTCTCCACAACAACAAAATCATGCCAATCGATCATGGACATTATCTGCCTTTCCTGTTCTATCTCATCCTCCGCCTTTTGTCTTGCCTGCTCTTGGGATCGTTCCCACTCGAGCCGGTGTAAGGACCGTTCAAGTACAGTGGTCATGTCAGTCACACTCTTTTTCAACTTATCGGTCAACCCTTTAGGCGGCATTAACACTTTTGAGTAGGCATCTGCTAGCGATGTAAACAACATAAACATACTGTGTGTAGGCTTCAAAAAATGAAATTGAGGATTGTTGTTCTCTCTACTAGTTAATCCAGTCAAAAAAGATTTTCCATTCCGTGCCACAAATTGTGCAGTGAGCTTAATTATATCCAACTCTTCACCCGTAATACCCTCAGGAAGCCGAATTGTGTACTGTTCAGTCTCTGGGGGATCAAGAACTTTCTTTACAGGTCTAAACTTCGCTGACGGGTCAGTTTTCTCAGTTGCATCATTGCCGTCTGCAGGAGCAGCAGAAGGGGTTGACTCGGTATCTGGTTCATCAGATGGCTGAGATGGCGGCTGCCCCGGGGCTTGATTTTGGGCACGAAACTCAGCCAGTCGGTGCTGGTAATACGCATGATATGGATCTGAACCATTCAGAAAGTTGAATTTGGGATTTCCAGCATTGCTAGCAATGATTCTTTTCTCAAACTCAGGTCCGTTTTTTGCCACAAAGCTTGCAGTTTTGTCAACAATGGTTCTGATGTCAGGGGGAGGATGTATAATCCCGATGGTTCTAGTGTGTGTGGCAATTGATGCAGGGGGAGGATCTGTCTTTTGGCCATCATCAGCATCCTGCATTTGCTCGTCCTTGGAATCATTTTCTACTTGGGATGGAGGCAGAGGACCTAGATCACCATCGGCTGGTGGTGCTGGAAGAGGCAATATCGGCAGTGAGCCCAACATTTTGTGGAAAAAATGCTTCAGAATACAAAATAGTGATACAGTACAATTTAGTTCCAATACCAGTTTACCATAATCAAGAAGTTACCCTGCAAAAAAAAAAAAAACAAAAGTTTAGATTTGCCAGAACTTAAAAGAGTAAAAACATATGAAACTATTTACACGAAAACACAAAGTAACAAAGCATACTGTTAACAAAGCATTTGTTTGCCCCACATAATACCGAACTGTTGAATTTTTAGGAAAACATAATTCGACAAATGTTGTTGTTTAGTAGCAGAATTAGAACATATAAGAACCAAGTATACTGATATGTTTACCAGCATAAAGTCAACGTCATAATCTTAGCACCACATAAATCTAGAATACCTAGCAGACTATAAAAGAAATAATCAATGTTCCAAACCTGCAAAGAAAAAGCTACAGCTTAGATTCGCTAACACTTATGAGTGAAAGTCATATGGAATCTTTACAGGAGAACACAATCTCACACAAAGAAAGTAACGAAATATACTGCAATTAAGTACATCATGGAAACAGATTCATAAGCATCTGTAGAAAAGTATAGGCATAAATGGTTTATTTGCTCCACATAATACCGAACTGTTGACTTCTTAAGAAAACATAATTTGACAAATGTTGTTGTTTAGTAGCAAAATCAAAGAATATAAGAACCAAGTATGCTGAATATTTACCAGCATGAAGTCAGTAAATAGCAAATGCAACAATAATTTGCCTAGCAGAGTAAATTGGCCAATGTTTAAGCTATAAAAGATCAAGTGTTTAGTGTTTGTCCTGTTAATACTGATTTAGACTAACTAGCAGATATCAGAATAATCAGCCAGGAAATACACAAATTCTATAATTAGAGTTCATGACAACATAAGATTTCACTAAATAATTTCATCAAACATCTATTGTGAATAATATCACGTACGATACGCCAAGAAACCGGTATTCCATCAGTCAAATACAAACAATCACAATATAATTATAGGGCTTGAAAGCAACAAGTCTACCAACCGCAATATACACAAAAAACAGATAGCAAATTAACGGTAAAATAGCCAAACAATATGCAACGGGATCCTTATAAAAGCACCGCCCTAAATCAAGGAATAAAAAACAACGACGTCTAGAATCTAGCTCGAGACGAGCCGAGTTTGAGCTTAGACGAACTCGGTCTGATATTATTTACACACTTAACCTGTGGTGATTTGATAATATAATATAATATTACATTGTGATATTTAAACGCATATCCTAACACCAAACAAAAGCATACGCAGAAACCCTAATTTATGCAGTCGATTGAGTAACGTGAATCAATATATAAGTCATGCAATGAGGGATGAGAGATTAAAAAAAACCAGGAATATGTTAACTGTGGGATAAGCAAATTGTGAAGATATGTTATTAGCTATGAATGGACACGTTGGCAGGATTAAATAAACCAGTAGATCTGTTATTATTAGGTATAAAAAGCCATCAATAAAGCACATGTAAAAGAAGGAAAATAGAAGGTTACCTGGACGATAGACGGCGTCGTTTAAGGGCTGCTACGGCTGAAGGATGGTTTAAAGCACACCGTTTGTGAGTTTTATCGCAGGGGAACTGGGGGAGATAATAATATTAACCAGGGCAAAAGAAAACCGACTATGGGTGTTGTATAGCAGGTGGGTCTTTTATTATGCTAAGGTTGGGTTGGGCTGGGCTTATGTTTTAGGACTTTTTTTGGCCTAAGAACTTTATATATATATATATATAAAGGCCCAGCAAGAGGCTGGAAAAACGCGAATACAACCCCCAAATCAATAAAACGAAAACTTACAACAAAATTACAACAGCTCCAAAACCTCAAAGGCCGCCCATTTTTCCCAAGGAATTTTCTTCAGATTGCTTCTCGTGTCAAGCCAAATATAAACGTCCTCTTTGATAGCCTCGACTGTCGATGTAACTTGAACAAATCTGTTTTCAAAAACCTTAACATTCCTCGCCATTCAGATTCAAGACAATGTGGCAATCGCTATAGTAAACACTAGCTTCTTCCAAGTCTTGCTTCCAGGACACTCCTTTAACATCCGGAACATCTCAACTAAAGAATTCAGGTTTGGAGGCCAAGGGATCCTCAACCAAACCAGGATCTGCCACCAAATACATCTAGCAAAAAGGCACCCGAGGAATAGAATAATATTTGTTACTTTTTTTTCCGGCTAGGAAAAGGAGTAGGAGTAGAACTACAAGAAATTAGAATTACAAATATTGTTTTATTTAAATCACGTTGATAATCTATATGTTTTAGTTTTTAATTTACAACTAGTGAGAGTACCGGCGCTCCGTATGGGGCTGGTAAGAATTCGGTCAAAATCGTTTCTGTTTGTTACGGTACTGGCATTCGTTATAGCAACTGAAAGGGAAAGCCCGACAAAAGGTTTTAAGAGGAGGCGATAAACAAACCTATTGCACTAGTAGGATGTACCACCTGCACCAAGCCTTGTACAAACAACAGCCTCCATAACCATCGGCGACAGTAAACGAAACAAAAATAAAAACAAGATAATAAACAATGTTAAACACATACATAATAGATTTCTCGTCTTCGGTTTTCGAAAGCTTGAAATCAAGCCATTACCTTAGTTTCAAAAGGCGCGAAACGCACAAAAGCGACGGGTCGAAAGTCTAAACCAAGGCGCAAAGCACAAAAGTGGCAGCCTTTTCGTAAGTGAGGCGCAAGGTGATTATCTAATAATTTTATAAATTCTATAGGTTTCCAGTATCATTTTCCCAATATTTAGACATATATGTTTAATATTGGAATTACACATATGTACAACCTGAAAAAGCATGATGTATCATAATCTACTGCACAAAAATATGCCACGTACATGAGGCACGCGTCTCGGTGTCGATTTTCACAAAAAAACGCTCCCCAGCTACGTGTTTTGTATAGCTTACGCCTCAGGTTGCATAAGGCGCTGATTCTTTTTTTTTTATTTCTGTTGCTTCTTTTTTCGTGCTTTTGATCCTTTTCTTTTGTTTTTTATTCTTTTAAAACCTTAACCATGGTCCATGGCTTGTATTTTTTAATTAAGAAATTACAAATGAACTGAGTTATGTCCTATGGGCTTCTAGTGTTTGGGCTTTTTTAAAATTTGAGGCGTAATATTATACAAAAAACGTAAAAAATATAAAAAAATGCACTACATCGAAAAAACTGAGGGGTAGTGGTCGCTACCCCTGCCAACCACATAGTCCGCCCATGATGTCACGTGTGTGTATTTGGGGATAATTTAGTGATAAGAAAAAGAAGTAATGGAAAGAGTATACCTAACGGTGTTTACCTAAAAAGAACATAATTAGCATTTGGAAAGAGTGTACCTAATGGCGTTTACCTAAAATGAACATAAGCACAAGGTTGTGAGTATTTGCGTTTTGGGAAAATTTTACCTAAAATGATAAAGTTTGGGTTTTAAGGTTAAACTTACGAAAACATGCCTAATTAGTCAAAGATGGGTGGATATTGTCAAAGATTTTACTTACACGCTGTTTAAACTTTAAATCAAATAATGGCGTTTAAGATCGTGGATTATGAGTTTTGATGGAATGTGTATGAAAGTCACTTATTTGACTTAAGAGTTAAGACAATAAAGGTGGTAATATGGGTTTATATAGTTAAAGATGAAATTAGAAGCTAAAACATAAGTAGTCAAATGAGTTTTCGTGTAATTAAGGTCTAAAATTCTAAATAACTAGTGTTGAGAGACTTTAGTGAATTGATCAACGAACAAGTCAATGAGCAAAAAAAAATAGAGAAAATCACTCAAACTTCCATGGGTGTCAATGAGTTTGTGGATGAATCCTCACAATTCACAAACTAGCATCACGTCATGAATTAGATTGTTTAACGTTTATTGGTTACGAGTTTCAAAACTGAACCTTTTACATGATATATAAATTTATGAAATGAGCAATACAAAAGCGTATTAAAATTACGAGTCGATGTCTGCATTCGTTTATACAGTTTTCAATTGATGTGACATATCTTGTTTGTTTTCAAATATAATGTTTTTTTTAAATCTAGATATACCATTGTTGCACGCAACCAGTGGCGAATCCAGAACTTTTTTGTACGGTGGGCACGATACGGGTCGGCTAAAAATAAGTTAGACAAAAAAACATGAAAAATAATAGTATATTAAATATTGAAATATAATATAAAAAGTTGTAACTATGTAAGAGGGTAAAAAATAAGCAACTTGTTTTTTCAATGTTTTAACAATCTAACCGGACTCCTTGTTGGCTGGACCGGATACAAAAGTGACACTATATATTTATATATATAATAGTTTAAATAATAAAAAGAATATTGAACGTATTTTTCAAACTAAATGAAATGAATCAGTTAAAACAAATGGAAGTAAAATTCTACCAATATAAAAGGATTACTTTTTTATTATTTTATTATTATTACAAGAAAAGATTGTTGGCATTGATAGGACCGTAGGCTATTTTAATGTAGGCAAATTATACTAAATTACCCCACCATCTACAAGTATTTACATACTATGCCATCTTCTTCATAAGAAACCCATTTCTACCCTGCAACACTATTGGCACATATCAAAATTAAACCATCCCGATGAACCATTTCTCACCAATTTAACAAGATTATTGCTTGTGATCGGAGTCTGTACGGTGGGCACATGCCCACCCTCCAATACAACTAAATCCGCCACTGCACGCAACTAGCGACAACGATCAGTGTCTTGAATATAAACATGATAGGTAACACTATATTGAGTAAAAAAGACACAATAAATCAAAAAAAAAAGACGCAATGCCAAAAAAACAAAATGATAAATAAAAAGACATAATGATCTAAAAAAATTTCTAAAATCTAAAAGTGAAAAATCTAAAACCTAAGGCTATAGAGCTTGACAAGACGGTTCTAGTGTTGCTATAATAAATTCAATAAATTATATCTTCATATGAACAAGAAACTATAGAGGGTGTTTGTTTCAGTTCTTAATGGGATAGATGCTTAAATCAGTCAGACATGGTTCATTCAGACTATTTGTTTCACGAGCAAATGTCTAAATCAGTTAGACATTTGTCTCTGAATGAGTAAGCATTATACTGAGTTTGAATTAGGGATGAGCTCGGGACGGTATCGGTACCGAACCGATACCGATCCTGACAATACTGATACCGAAAAGTCCAAAAAACCAATACCGATACCGAACACATACGGTACGGTATCGGTTCGGTACCGGTATGGTATCGGTATTTTACCTTAAAATACCGATACCATACCAATCTCGTACCGATACCGATAATACCGAAACCGAAAATCCATAAATATGGGTACCGATACCGATCCCGAAACCCCTCGGTTCGGTACGGTATCGGAATGGGACGGGATCGGTATTCGGCTTTGTATGTTCATCCCTAGTTTGAATAATGTAGACATCTTACTAGTTTAACACTTAATGTTTATAACTTCCTAGTAGGGGTGAGCAAAATTAACCATAACCGACATAACCGAACCATAACCGACATAACCGAACCGATTTTAACCGATAACCAACATAACCAATGGTTATGGTTATGAAATTTCTATAACCGACCGAGCGGTTATGGTTATGGTTATGAAGCTTTGGTTAACCGATATAACCGAACCGAACCGAACTTGTATTGTTAAGTTTATGTAATAGATTTATGTTCTATATTAACCATATAGAGGTTATTTTACTATAATAAAAGTATGTTATTGACAACATGATATTGATGTAGTATTCTTTTTTTTTATAACGAATTAAATTTGTAAGTTGTAAACAAGGGGTTAAATATGTTTTTTTGTTAATATCTTATTAAAAGGGATCCCACATTGATACTTTAACTGGAAAGTGTAGTCTTGATTAACTTATAAATAATAACCCAAGCTAAGTCTATCATTGTAGGTTCTGAGTTTTTAAGACCCATGGGCTTTTAATTTTATAATTTAGCCGAAAGTTAGCTTTGGTTGATTTTTCTGGTTAATAACCGAAATAACCATAACCGAACCATAACCAAATTCATAACCGATTAACCATAACCGAAGTTTGGTTATGGTTATGGTTACGAAAATCCCATAACCGAAATAGCGGTTATGGTTATGGTTAATGGTAAAAACCGACCCAAACCGACCCATGCACACCCCTACTTCCTAGTAGTTCAGCACTTACCTATTTAAAAATTAGGCTGTATGGTAAACAGACGCACCCCCCCTTCTCCTCCTTTATCCCCCGCCCCCCACCTCTATACCGCCCCGGTGCTGCGTCCCAACCCAAGCCCCGTCCCTCCCGTCTCTCCGAGGACGTATTGGACGCTCCAATCACAACTTTTTTTTTGAAGGTAACAAGGAAGCAGGTTTTCAGGGAAGAGACATGAATCCTGTGGGTGTCTCCACACCCCACCCAAGTCTCAAGTGAGAGAAAATTAGACCTTGATGATGTGACATCCTAGTTGGCTTGAAGACATCATCTTTTTGGTGTCTCCACACCCCATAGCCTATTAGCCTTACCAAACAACCCAAAAAAAGTAATTATGAAATTCTTAATAATCTATACAAAACATTAATACACAAAAAGGAACAGTTCTGGAAGTAAGCGGCAAACCGAATCCTTCTTAAATGTCATTTTCTGTTAAAGTCAACTTCGAAAGCGTGTGTTCACAATCTTCCTCAAACTCCACTAATATTATTCCGTTCTTGCCCGTTTTCATCAACAATCGCATACTTTCGTTGTCTCCGCCTCAAGTTACACTTCCTAATTCCCATCCTTATTTCATATTTATTGTATCTAAATAAATCGCTAATGTTTGTTTTTTCTATTAGGATATGTTCCCCTTGCACTGAATCAAAATATATTCTCCATCGTTTCCAGGTTATTACGACAATTTTTTCTTGGTTTAATCGACTTTTTTTTTTTTTTAATTTCATTTGTTTTGCTTACAGTTTAGGTTGTCCATTTAGGGCTGTTTGGGATTGTTTACTGATCAGTTTTGACTTTTGAGTGCGTTTGTTCTGAATCAAATTGTGTTTATTATTATTTCAAATAAGGTGTTTGGGCATTGATTGTTGGTTCTGGTTATCTGATTTTTTTTTTTTCAAATTTTGACAAAAAGGGTAAATTACATAAGGATGTTAGGTAGGCGGGCAACAAGCTGTGCCGCCACCCTATTTTGAATAGAAAAGGGGTGGCGGCGCAGAACCGAGGGGGTCAAATTTCACTTTTTAGTTTTTAATTTTTATGATCTAATTTGATTAATTCTTGTTACCAACTTTGTCTTTTTTTTAAGTACTAAATTTGATACATATTTTCCTTAATTTGGATCCAAAAATACTCCATTCGGAGCAGAACCGAGGGGGTCAAGTAGGTCCGTTGACCCCACAGAGAATTTGTTAGGATTTTTGTATATAAAATTTGTGTTTCTAAATGATAAATAGAGAACCTTATGATGATGATCACCGGACTAAAAAGTTATGGTTCCGCTACTGGCTCTATTTATAGGAATCTATCTATATTAATGTCAACCAGCAGTTGCAGTGAGTCGCCGGAATTAGAAGCATGTTGGGATGAAAAAGCGGCTTTCATTCTCAAATTTTGGGCCATTGCTTCCATACTGTTGGCTGGAACCATTGGAGTAGCTGTCCCATTGGTCGGAAAGAACTGGCGAATTCTCAGATCAGATTCGGGTTTCTTTTCTGCCACGAAAGCCTTTGCTGCTGGTGTCATTTTGTCTACAGGCTTCGTGCACATACTACCGGATGCCACATCAGCGTTATCCAACCCGTGTCTCCCTAAAGTCCCTTGGTCCAGTTTCCCATTTTCAGGGTTCATTGCAATGATGGCTGCTTTGTTGACATTGCTTGCTGACTTCATTAGCACTCAATATTATGAAGGAAAGCAAGAAAAGCAGATTTGGACTTCTGGAATTGAGGTGGATGATTTGGATTCGGTGGTGGTTCCGTTGGTGGTGAAAGACGGTGGTTTGGAGGAGGTAGGAGACGGGAATGGGATTCACAGCGTAGGTATAGATGGTGGTAATGCTCATCATACACACATCCATGAAAACGGTCACAAGCATGCGTTTGAAGATGATGATACAGACGGTGTTGTAAGATATGCCGTCGTTTCACAGGTAAGCTTTTAGTGGTTTTTTGGGTTTGCATAATTGCATTTGCGTTACATTGATACTTGATGTTGATCCTGCTTATTTAAAGTCGCACAATCACTTTAAAACACATAATAAATAACTAGTTGCGTTTTACCTGGTCCCATTAGTTAGCAGGAATCAGGATATTGGTGTGGTCCTATAAGTTTTAACGCTAAAAAACCTTACCCTACATCACTTACTCGCAGGTATTGGAACTTGGAATCGTGTCACATTCAATCATAATCGGTTTATCATTAGGAGTTTCACAAAGCCCATGTACAATTAGACCGTTGCTCGGGGCATTATCTTTCCATCAGTTCTTTGAAGGATTTGCATTAGCGGGTTGTATCTCACAAGCAAGATTTGGGATCCTTCGTTCGACATTAATGGCGGCGTTTTTTGCAGTAACAGCTCCTATAAGCGTGGGCATAGGGATCGGCGTGTCTTCGTTTTATAATCATAATAGCCCAAGAGCTCTGATTGTTGAAGGTATCCTGGACTCCATTTCTGCTGGGATATTAATTTATATGGCTTTAGTGGACTTAATTGCTGCTGAATTCTTGAGTAAGAGGATGAGAAGCAGTTTTAGGGATCAAATGGTGTCTTTTATTGCACTTTTTATTGGGGCTGGATTAATGGCTTCTCTTGCAGCATGGGCTTAAAGATGCCTTTGTTGTTACTATTGGTGTAAATATTATTAAGTGGCTTCATATAATCCCCCAATGTGCAAAATAAATATTATCTCCTAATCCTATCTCTTTGATTCTAATTAACTTTGGACTCATGTGGATCTAATTTCACATGTATGAAATATGATTTATATAATGCGCCGAACCCAATAGGAAACCCAGAATATTTGGGACGGGTATTCGGGTTTGGGCTATTGGTTTTGGAAAGCATATTGCAAGTTTATGACGGTATGATATCGAGTACTATCAGGCCCGTTTTCATCACTAGGTTTGAACAATCCTTATTATGGAGAGTTTGAATTTGGGTTTTGGAGCTTATTATCTCATTATACGGACTTGGGACTTTTTTGATGTTTAGGTTAAAAGTTTATATTTTTATAATTACCTTGGATTAAAAGTTATGGTGAGATTGGTTCCTATTTTTTTTAAAGGAATTGATTATCAATTAAACTAGGTCAGAACTCGTGTGTTACATCTGCTCGATAAATGTAATTTGATAAATTTAGTTTGACTAACACTTACGAGTCTAAACAAGCCTCTATAAACATAAGACTATGTGTTGTGGCTCACCTTGAGCACACACTTTATCTGCTAATATTGTGCCAACTGGACGCTGGTGTGGCACTGTGATAAAGTTTCAGGTCACTCGCTTGATCCTGTTGTGGCTCACCTTGAGCGATGGTGTTAGCCAACGGCCATAATAGCGTGTGCTCGCTCGCAGGGACGATGGCATTTGGTGGTTGTGGTGTGCGCGAGCCACGTGGCTCGTGAAGTCGCTTGCGCGTCACAACGGGTAGTCTAATGAATTTCATTTATCTATAAAAAATATACTACATAAAAATATAACAGATATTATATATGTGTACTTAACAAAGTAATTAAATAATATATTATGTTTTCATATAAAGTTATAATAATTATAAATGTATATAAATAAAAATAATCATATATGTATATAAATACAAAAACTAAAAGTTTAATAAGCATTAAATAAACCAAGCCCGAGCCAGGTTAAAGCTTAAATTTACTCACAAGGTCATCTCTAGTCTAAGAAGTAGAACTCAAAATGAGTTTAGCTCGATACAAACGATGCTTGAGCTTAGACGAACTTAGTCTTGAATTATTTTCACACCAAATATTTAGTGATTTGATTACATAATATTGCAGTGTCTTTAAAAAAACATATTCTAACACCAACCTGAGAAAACTACAACCTGTAAAGGACCTTGACGACCTTCTAGTTGTATTACCTACACTCTAATTAGTGATAAGAATATGTGAACATAAGGCACACATTATTCCTTGATTCCGATATGTTGTTTTGTCACCCAAACATATTGACAATGCTTCATTTGTCATGTAAACATGCCCCTTTTTATCACCCTTCATATTCATATAGAGAATATGCTAAGGTTCAATACTTTTTAGGACCATTGAACCTTGCTCAAGATTATGAGATCGAGATGCTTTTCTGGTTGTTGGTATAATCGTTTCTGTATTGGATATGCCAATAGTTGAGAAAAAAAAACATATCAATTGTGTTTGCTGTTGTAACCAAAAGAATCATAAATTGTTAAATGCCAAGTCTTGAATTGTTAACATGTTAGTGTTTTGTAATTTTCCCACATTTTTAATAAAATAGTATTATGTTGTTTAAAATAATTATATTAATTTTCTAGGGACAAGATAATTGGATTAGAACTTTACTTTCTCCATTTTTCTCATCGTCATGATACCCGTAAGAGTGTAAGTATTGGACCCTATTATTATTAGGGTTAATTAGGTTTCTAGGGTTCCTTATGATCTCTATATATTGTAACTTAACCTTTCAATAAGGTTATTCAGTATTCAATTATCTTACATGGTATCAGAGCCAGCCTAGGCTCTATACCGTCTCCGCTGCATTACACAAATAAACAAAACCCTAGCCGTCACCACTTGAGAAAACCCTACAGGGCGGCGTGCCGCCAATGTCACCGCCGCCCTGCCCGACTGTCGTTCATCTTCTTTCTTAATTTTCCATTCTTTTTTATTTAATTACCGTTAGAAATAAATTATCAGTCTTGGTTCTTGGTTGCAGCCACTATTCCTTTTTTTTTTCCTATTACGAGAGGTGCATGTAAAAAAAAAAAAGTTGTTCGTAATGGTATCTTGGATTTTAATCCAAAGGTTTCAATCCTATCATTCCTATCTATTCTGACCTTTTAATTCCCACAGTGTGATTCAATTGGCTGCATGTTTGTGTGTTTTGTTCAACAATTTCTAGACACAAGTTTTCAAGTAATCCTTTGATGCTTGTTTGTTAAATTTCCTTCGATTAATTCTTTAAACTTATCTGCTACCTTTTTTTTTTCTTTCGTTCTAGATCATCACCATTCGTTTCTTTTCTAAGTGATTCGTTTCTTCAAACTTATCTACAATTCTTTTTATAATCAAAATTGTATTCTTTTTTTTTCAATCAACCGACTCACGAGTCGCATCATCAGTTCTGAAATAGCTATCCATACCACCCTTTTCTACTTGCACGCGTTTCTTTTCTTTTTTATCGGCTCCTATCGACCGACCAAGGTCCACTCGCCAATCAAACAATCGATCTCTCTCTTCGATCTACGGATCTCAATTCTCTTAGGACGGTCGTCGTCCACGGTGACTGGCCTTCGCCACCTCCTAGTGTTGACACACCGCCACACGACTATGGTCGTAGGGAGTCTCTCTATCCTTCCTTTTATCTTTTTTCTTTCTTTCTTTCCCAGTTCCTAGAACCTCTCTTTTATCCTTTCTTTTATCTTTTGTGTTGTCATGGCCAACAAAGATGGCATTGCTAGTTTATTGGGATCTAGTGGATCTTGTTTACCATTTTGGGAATTACGAAACAAAACCAAACATGGGAAACTTGTGGACCGAAATAAATTCAGTATTGAAGAATACGGATATGTTTTTTGGCAAAGAAGAAGATTGCAGAATATTGGACCAACAATTCAAGAACCGAGATTGAGACTAGTTTTTTATTTATTTTATTTTTTGCTTTTATTTTTTTTAGTCTAAGCGTTCGATTTTCTACCGCTTTGACTGCGGGGGAGTATTGGACCCTATTATTATTAGGGTTAATTAGGATAAGCTCACGGGCTTAGTTAGGTTTCTAGGGTTCTTTGTGATCTCTATATATTGTAATATAACCTTTCAATAAGGTTATTCAGTATTCTATTATCTTACAGTAAGAATATATCTTTTAATTAATCTCATATTAAGTTTTGATTTCATATACGTCTAGTTTACGACAACATAGGGGAGAACGCTTGTTCAAGGTTTCTTGAGGCAAGGCAAATTTCACATGATCCTCATATTACCTTTACGTTTTATTGTCTCTTTGAAGCACAAAAGGTCAATAAAATGTCATAATGGAGAACGTTTGTGTAAGATTTCTTGAGCCAAGGCAATTTCACACGATGTTGTACTAAAAGAATATTTGGAGGATATTCTATATGCATACGAATGTGTACTATCAATTATTATTGGTCTATAAATTGTTTTTAACACAAAAATGTTGTCTAACAAATTGCGAATGAGTTGGAATTTTTCAAATGTATGAATGTATTACCGGGCATATACTCGTTTGGCAGTAGTTTTTTTCCCAAGCCTACTGCCAAGGGAGATTTGCCCAGCAATTCATCTGGTACGACAACAAGTCACTCGAACAAAGTAAGCTCTATAATCTATAGCATTGCTATTAACATATTTAGTTTTAAAAGTCATAAAAGAAGTGCATAACAAAAGCTTTTTGAAATTACTGAAACAATGTTCGATGTCAACCACTCAACCCACATCACAATAACAAAACATCCACCATCTACTTTCCCGGTACTAAACAAACAAACAAACAAACAAAATAATTAAAAAACGTATATTGTTATAGAAACATGCTTCTGAAGACGCTATCTACTTTTCCTCACGTATCATATCACTTCCATCAGTCGGATAGGGATGTGAGCAGGGGTTGATTTTGAGCACGAAACAAGGCGAGTCGGTGCTGGTAATAGGCATGATATTTATCTGAACCATTCAGAAAACTAAACATGGGATTTCCTGCATTGCTAACGTTGATGCATGTCTCAGACTCATGTCCGTTTTTTGCCACAAAGCTCGCGATTTTGTCGATAACCAATCTGGCTTCAAGTGACACAGGGGCGGAATTTGCCATACTATGGAAGCAAAAAATGGTGCAGTTTAGATTTGCAAATACTTTTGAAGAAAAACTATGTGAAAATATTTATGAGAGAAGGTGCACACGAATAGGCAATATATAGATCGAAGAGGTTTATAGTTGACACAATGCGTGCTCCGTAATCTTTGGTAGTTTGTTACGATTGTATTACGGAAAGCTCAACCAAGGGGATAAGATCAACTCTTTATGTTAAATCCTTATTTATTGATTTGAGTTTTTAATTATAAATCTTTTATTATTTCATGTTTTATTGATTTATTCCAAATCACACTAAACCGTTATTAACTTACTTTTGTGTTCTTCACTGAGATATGGGAGATATGGCAAAATCTTGGTGTTATTGGGTTAAAGATGTCCCTTTAAATTTTAAGGTTATGACCTTGAGGGATTTGGAGAATTTGAACCTAGGGGGGTTTGCAATTGAAAATACCTAAATAATTAAATATTAATGTCAAAGACTTTACATACAAGATTTTAAATCAATTAATTTGTTTAAGAACTTGGATGATGAGTTTTGATCAAATGCTTATAAAAGTCAGTTATTTGACTTATGATGCGATATGGTGTTAATATGGGTTTATATAATGTTAGATGAAATTATAAACTAAAGCCTACGTAGTTAGGGCTGTGCAAAGGGTTGGAACCCACCCGACCCGACCCAAACTCATTAGAACCGTATACCCTTTTATTGATGATATTTGGAACCACGTACCGTACCTTAGAAGGCTATGTGGATCCGGGTCCTAAAGGTTTTGATTACGGCGGGTAAATGGTTTGATGGGCTAGAACCTTTTTGTAAAATGGGCCTTTGAAGGGCATGTGATACAAGGTCACAACTCATAAATTCATACAAATAAATATACCAGAGTCCCATATACACATATATATACTTCAAACTTGAATAGTAAATACATTATGTAATGTATCACATCCACATACATGTAGTAGGAAAATATTTTACGAAAAAGGCACTGTTATTCTTTTACGTAATGTACTCTTGACATTATGTTATTCTTTATATTTGATATGCTTGTTTCTTATGCGAGGATATCAACAATACATGTTATTTGTCACTTAAACTGACCCGTCAAACCATCAATTTACTTTCACATATTGGATATACTAAGGTTCAATTCCTTTTAGGACCATGGAACCTTACTCAAGATTATCAACATATTCGCAGCCCATTACACTTTTGAGATCTTGATGCTTTCTGGTCGTTGGCATAAATGTCCGTGTATATTGGATATGCCAAGGTACACACTTAGCTGAAGAAAGCATATACATTGTCTTATATATTTTTTTAAACAGCATATAAAATCATTATCCATTAAATTGTTTATACACAAAGAAAAGATTGCTTGCTTTTGTAACCAAAAGTATTATAAATCTTTATATTTAGTGTTTACTAACAACTTAATGTTTAGAAAGTCTCTCACATTGATGAAAGAGAAAAATGAGAAAATTAGATGTTACAAATTATATACAGAACCAACCTTCATTGTTGACTTTTTTTTTTAATAAACAACCACCATACCCAAGTAAAATCCCACAAATAGCGCAACTATTTAGAGTCTAGGGAGAGTAAGATGTAGACAGACCTAAGTTGCCCAATTACAACATTGCGTCTAAACTAGTTACAACTTTTAAACTAATTAAACAATGGGTCCAGGTTGTCCAATTTTGACGCATAACAAACTGTGTGATACTGTCTTGAATTGGAACTTTACTTTCTCCATTTTCCTCAAACATTATGAAACCCGAAAAACTGTAATTAAGCATAAATGTTAATTAATGTCATATTACGTGTTAGTATCATATACGTCAAATGTTGGCCCTCTACGTTAACCATGTGGAGAATGCTTGAAGTCTAGATCTCTTGAGCCAAGGCAACTTGACATGATGCTCGTCTTACCTTTACATTTCATTGTCTCTTTGAAACATAAAAGGTCGGTAGAACATAATGTTCGCCAACAATATTCATCACACAAACTTTTATACATTTTGTATACATAAAAATGTTGTACAAAAATAATATTTGGAGGATATTCTGTATGCATAAGAATATGGACATCAAATCATTGTCCTATAAATTGTTTTCAATGGAAAAATGTTTTCTAACAAATAGGTAATGAATTGAATGTGTTAAATGTATAGATGTATTACTGGGCATATACTCGTTTGGCAGTAATAGTTTTTTTCTTCCTATTCTACTGCCAAAGGAGATTTGCCCAGCCATTTATCTACTACAACAATCACTTGAACCAGGAAAATTTTGTTGCATTGCAATTGCACCATAGTATGCATTAACACCTACGTTGTCTTCTCGAGTTTCATGCTAATTCTAGCTGCCAACTAAGAAATATCCATTTTGGGTTTCACTTTGCAGGTTTTGACGGTTGGAGATTGTGCTAGGGATGAAGCTGGTGGAGATGTTTGGCGCAAAGGGAGGTTGTGGTGCGAGGTGGCAACAAGGTGAAAATGTTGGTTGATATGATGTGTGGGTACGACTTGAAGAGGTGTTTTGTTTACCATTTTCACAATTTTACATATCCAAATTGACATATTTTTCTTGTGAAAGTATGCAGGGTTTTTTCTTTTACGATAAATTTGGAACTCGTGAGCACATTGCAGTTAGCAAGTGACACGCTCGAAAGTTATGCAAAGTGTAAATGTAGTGCATAAAACCTTTTAAATCATTTTATTTGTAAAAAAAGATTACTACTAAAACTCATATTGACTTTAGTAATAAGATTTGACACATGAATTGTGTATATGTTAATGTTGTTTTGAACAAAACACAAAAACGTATGCCATCACCAATGTACCACGCTGAGATGGTTGAGTAGTTACCAAAATGCCCCTAGTCCCTTAAAAGGTTGAATTTTGATCATGTGTTTGATTTGATGGTTAATGTGTTGGGATTTTACAGATCACTTTGATTTAATAGTTAATGTGTTTGGATTTGAAAGCTGTACATTAGAAGGAACTGTTATTAATGGAGCTGGTCATCATGATTACAGAAGCATCACAAAATCCAGCAGCCGTAAGGCGTAAGAACACGAAACGTGTATATACAAGAATAGATTGTAGTATAAATTTGAGAAAGAACCTTGAAGCACATGTGGTGGTTCATAGGTTCATGATTAAGCAGTCGCTTCAGCTTTCTCTTCATACTCTTGTGGCGGTTGAAGGGTACAGATGAGGTTGCGGTCACCATACACATTGTCTACACGGCCTGTCACCAGAATTCCACCATAGTTGATTGTTAATCACATGAAAGACATTAATAAATTATATCTTTTGACTAAAATGAAGACGTTTCTCTTATTAGGGTGTTTGGATATGCGTTTTGAAAGTGATCATGTGAATTTCAATAATAATAATAATAAACAGATGATGAGTTGTAATGGAACACAACTAAGACATTTCTTTTAGAAAATGATAATTTGTTAGTATCCATGATATATATGTATATAGATAGAGGTGTGTGTGTGTAGAGCAAGAGAGAGACGGACATGTAGTAGGCCAGAACTTAGCAGCACGAAGCCATGGAGCAGGGTAAGCTGCATATTCTCGAGAGTATGGTTTTGTCCACTTATCGGCCATGAGTAGTTGTGGTGGGTGAGGAGCTCCCTGCAAAAATAAAGTCTCGTATTTGATTTACTAACCATGAAGAAATTATTCCAAAACAATCATAAACTGATGGCAAAGATACCTTGATGACATTGTTGTTGAGATCAACCTTTCCTTTCTCAATCTCTGCTATTTCTTGTCGAATTGAGATTAGAGCATCACAAAATCGGTCCAACTCCGCCTACAAATTGAAGTTTAAACTGCAAGTAAAATTACTGTCATAGTTTCAATAGAAACTTTACTCTGGACCATACCTTGCTTTCACTTTCAGTGGGTTCAATCATGAGTGTTCCTGGAACTGGCCATGACATTGTAGGACCATGAAACCCATAATCTATAAGACGCTTAGCAACGTCTTCTGGCTCTATTCCAGCAGTGGTCTGAATATGGATAAATTTAATCGTAGAGATCTCAAAATTAACAGTCATAATTAAGCAAACCACTCATAAAATTTACCTTCAATGGTCTCAAATCAACAATGAATTCATGGGCAACCGTTCCATTCACACCACGGAAAAGAATTGGATAATGATTCTGCAATGTAATTCAAAGTTTAAGTCATTACATATTCCTCTGTTAATCAAATAACTAGATGATATATTGTTTAATAATAAAGGAAAGAAATGAGACCTCAAGACGTTTAGCCATATAGTTTGCATTCAAGATGGCTATCTTTGATGCGTCTGTTATTCCTTGAGATCCCATCATGGCAATGTATGTATATGATATAGGCAAGATAAGAGCGGAACCCCAAGGTGCTGCAGAAATGGTACCAAGGGGCTGACTCTTCTCAGGGGCCGGGATGCCACCTGTCGCCACCTTCAAATCAAGATGTACAATTAAATTAGATATCGAAAACCACTTGCACAACTATTTCAGTTCTATTTCTCTGAAATTTAATATCTGATTTTGGTACTTACCACAGGATGTGAAGGCAAGTATGGTGCCAAGTGTTTCTTCACACCAATGGGACCCATTCCAGGACCGCCACCGCCATGTGGAATGCAAAATGTCTTGTGTAGGTTTAGATGGCAAACATCAGCACCAATAAACCCTGGACTTGTCAAACCAACCTGTAATAACAACCCAAAAATAAATATAAAGTTTTTTTTTTTTTTTATTTATAAAATTCTACGTGTTTTTCGGAGATGATAGTTTTGGCTTTAATATACCTGTGCATTCATGTTTGCTCCATCCATGTAAACTTGACCTCCATTGTCATGAATAATTTTGCAAATCTCATCAATACCCTCTTCATAAACTCCATGAGTAGAAGGATAGGTAACCTGCACTTCGAGAAAATAATTAAGCATACATTCGGTCACACCAAATAATCATTCTCAATTACAATAACTTACCATAAGCGCAGATAAATTCTCTTTATTTGCCTCGGCAGCCTTGCGTAGCTCTTCAATATTAATGTTACCTTTGGAGTCGGTTCCCACAGTAATAATTTTCATCCCACACATAGCAGCACTAGCAGGATTCGTTCCATGTGCTGACACAGGGATAATGCATACATTCCTATGATGATCTCCTCGTGCCTGCAGTTGACCAAAGTTAAAAACTCAATTATTTAGCTTCGGCATTTAAAGTTACCCACAGTCCGCAACTAATTTACACATACCATATGATATGCTCGGATAACCATCAGCCCAGCATATTCTCCAGCAGCGCCAGCATTGGGTTGCAAAGAGAAAGAATCAAATCCAGTAATGCTACACAACAAGTCACCCAAATTCTTGAACATTTCCTGCCAAAATTTTTAAAAAATATTACAGTACATGATTTTTTTTTTAAATTACAAACCATTTTCCTATAAATTCGCGAAAAAGTACATGATTTAAAATTCTTAAAAAGTTTCATATTAACATAAATAAAATTTAGCTTACCTGATAACCCTGTGCCTGTTCAACAGGAGCAAAAGGATGCATATCTGCAAAGGCTGGCCATGTCACAGGCATCATCTCTGTAGTTGCATTAAGCTTCATGGTACAAGATCCCAGGGGAATCATACTGTGACATAATGACAGATCCTTCGACTGTAACTTACTAAGGTATCTTAGTAGCTCATGCTCCGTATGATACCTAAAATAAAAGGATTAAATAAAAAATAAGGTAATTACTTGAAGGAGCCGATCCTTATGTCTATACTGAATTTCAGTCATAAAAATGAATATTGTTCATTATTACTCTGATTAATATAAGTTATCATCATGCAGACAACATATAAGTATATAACAATATGGTCAATGTTCTTTTTCTATATTTTAACTAAAAATAAGAATCTTGAAGCTCAGAATTCCAGTTTTGAAGAGGATAATGTAGGCAAATATCATACATGTTAAATATTGGATGAGTCAAATACGGAGTCTCCCTCACAAGCCCAGAAGGGATAGCATCCTGAACCTCTGGTGCAATAGATGCAGCAGTGAACGTCACCTAGGAAAAAAAAACCTTCAAGTTTCTGTCGAAAAAGATGTACAGAACACAAATATTTGTAATTTAAGGAAAAGGGGGGCACTCACCGGTTTCCCCAATGCAAAAACTTTGAACAAAGTATCAACGTCTTCAACCGTTGTTGTTTCATCAAAGGAGACAGTAATCTGAGAATATTTTTGAGAGTAAGTTTAAAGAGATTGAATACGTAAGTAGCATCTTGGAAACATACTTACAGTGTTTTTGTCAACAATACGAAGATTCATCTTATGCTTGTAAGCTTCTTCAGCAATTGCATGTGAATCAGCACATGTTATTTTCACAGTGTCAAAAAAGGGGAGATCCTGGACTTGTACTGTCCCAAGCTTCTTCAAACCTGCAGCAAATGTGCCAGCTAGACCGTGGACCCGTTTGGCAATGGTCTTTAAGCCTTCTGGTCCATGGTAAACACCAAACATAGCAGCCATGTTTGCAAGCAATGCCTATATAGTTAAAAGAATGTGTTACAATCAAGAAACCATTTAAAACAAATGTCTCATTGCCTAGAATCAAGAACAAATCAGAGGCTGATGAACATGTTAATTTCTGAAAAAACTTGTGCATATATAAGAAAACCTTTATAATCATGTGTACAACTACAAGAATAAATATTACCTAGGGGGTGTTTGGACGTGCGTTTGAAAGAGATTGTTTGATTTGGATTAATCAGATAATCAGCTGTAATATACTAATATAACAGATAGTAGGCAACTGATTATTCAAAACTATAATTCAACCCCTAAATAATTAGATAACCGGAAGCAGAATCTGTTTATCCAAGCATTAAAAACTGCAATAATGAACACCTAATTAAAGAATTAGAACATTACCTGAGCTGTGCAAATGTTACTAGTTGCTTTGTCTCTCCTGATATGTTGCTCTCTGGTCTGCATGGCCATACGTAAAGCCGGCTTTCCAGAAGAATCAACACTAAGACCAATAATTCTTCCGGGCATCATTCTTTTATACTCTTGAGATGTTGCAAGAAAAGCAGCATGAGGACCACCATACCCCATCGGAACACCAAACCTTTGAGCCGAACCCACCACAATATCCGCCCCAAGCTCACCAGGTGGCTTCAAAAGAGTCAAAGCCAACAAATCACTAGCCATGACCACTTTCACCCCATTTGCATGCGCGTTCTTGATAAACTCACTATAGTCCAACACCTCACCCTCAGTCCCCGGATACTGAACCAGAACCCCGCACACATCACCAGACGAGTAATCAAAATCTTTAAGATCTGAAGTAACCACCTTTAGATCAAACCCATCCGCTCGAGTTTTACATATATCAATCGTCTGTGGGTGGCAGTTACTCGCAATAATAAACGTCTTCTTTTTACCCTTTAGGATATTGTTACACATAGCCATAGCTTCAGCAGCTGCAGTTCCTTCATCTAATAATGAAGCATTTGACATGGGCAAACCGGTTAGATCAGTAACCATGGTTTGGAAATTGAGCAGGGATTCAAGCCGGCCCTGCGCAATCTCAGCTTGGTATGGTGTGTACTGCGTGTACCAACCGGGGTTTTCCATAATGTTTCTTATAATAACTGTAGGAACAGATGTGTTGTAATACCCCATACCAATAAAGGACTTAAATAACTTATTCTTAGAAGCTAGTTCTTGCATATGTGCAATCATTTGAGATTCGGTTAAGCCTTCGTCAAACTTGGAGTACTTCATTGAATCAAGACGGATAGATTTGGGCACAGTGGCATCAATGAGTGCATCAAGATGCGGATAACCGACAAACTCAGCCATTTTGGTTTGTTCTTCTGGTGTGGCAGAGTTATGGCGACGTGGAAAAGTGTCACTTGGTTTCAATGCATCAACTGATATGGACCGAACTTGGGAACCAAACCCGTGAAGGTTTCTATCTGATCTAACGTTTGTGCCACTGCATATGTAAGGAGACAAAGAGGAAACATATCTTGAAGGTGAATAGAGTGCAGGTGATGATGATGACTGGTGTTTGGTTTGTGAAACAAGGCGGCCGAGGATCGCTTTGTTTGCAAGCCTGCGTGCTCGTTCCATTGTGTATACTGGATTCTAATGAACTCAAATGAAGAAGACTCAAGTGAATAAAGAAGCAAGAGCAAGAATGCTCAATGTTTCTTGCTACTCTTCTTATCAACTCAAGGTGGTGGTTATAAAAAGGCGTTAACGAAATACACTGGCCTCACATGTAGTATTCACCTAGTCACATATCATCATGTTTGGTAGAAATTTATGCTTTTGGTCCTAAACTATCCACCTACTTCATATTTGATCCTAAGTAGGAGCCAACTATATAAAAAAATGACTTGTCATACCAGCCGTATGATATAAGTGTAGTCATATGGACTATTATACTCTATAATAGAGGAAAAATGGTCATATGAGTCGCAGTAGAAAAACTACTAACGCTTCATACGGCCGTGTGATATAAATGAAACATATGGATCGTACGATAGTAATAACTCATACGGACTGTATAATACGGCAAAAAATGGTCTTGTGAGTGGTATGAGAGCCAAATTAGTTTACCTAACAAAGAAATAGCTAAATGTGACCATCAATAAAAAGTCATGTATGCATTTTTTTTTATTTGCCTTATCATACTACCCATATTACATAGAGGGTTGTATGATTGACTCATGTGACCTGGTGGTATACACTTTTGTAGTGGTGTATCTTGGTACATATTCTTATGCAGATATATAAAAATTGTTACATAACATATAACTTAAAAAGCTTAAAAGAAGTTACAATAGAATGACAGGGCAGATGGGCAAAAAAGTTGCGCGTCATCCCCTTTCGAATGGCAAAGTCAATCCTACTTAGGACCGAATAAGAGCCGAAACCGACCCGTTATGCTGTAACCCGGTTGGTCCTCGGTTCTTGAATATTGCAATTGTCGGGTTGGGTCGGTTTTTGTAGCATGCTCAGCCCTAATCCTACTAAAAACATAACTTTGGTTTTTTGGTGACGACATAGAAGTTAAATGAAGAAAAATATATCCGTCAAACTATAACTTAAGGTTAGATTTTTGGTACTGAAATAGACGTAATCGAAGGACCATTTCGAATGTTAAAGTCAATACTACTAAAAACATAACTTTGGTTCTTTAGCGACGAGACAAATGTTAAATTAAGAAAAAAAAATCCGTCAAACTATAAATTAAGGTTAGATTTTTGGTACTGAAATAGACGTTAAATTAAAGGACCAGATATGACAATATGCATAGTTTCTGCACTAGAAAGAAAATAGTACAGATACGAGATCTAAGGTGATGTGTGATTGTTTAGATAATGACGAATTACGCACCTTATAATTTATAAAAAAAGATAATTACAGCGTTGGAACACGTGGAGATGATTACTGTTTGATGTCTTGACTTAGGCAAATGGTCGAACATGTGGCAGGCAATGGATATATTGGATTGGGTTTCAGTGGAGCATATTGCGTTTGAAACTTCTGATGGATATTTTTTGGGTAAGATGGAAAATAATAATATTGGGTTGGCTGATTCTGTTTCACATTTGCATTATCTCTCATCATAACACCATCGGATACAAGTGGCAATCAAAAATTATCTTCCTAATTTCTGGGAAAAAATGACAAGGGGTTCAGATACGTCTTGTTGAATGTTAATCGTTTGATGAAGATTTTTTTGGGTGTTTTATATAAAAATCATATGATTGTACAATGACACATTTGGTAGTATCGGGTTTAGACGTGTTAGAACTTGAATCGCATACGATAAAATTCGCGTGTCATCATTTTAACCTTATTTTTTTTCTTGAACAACATTTTTTTTACAATTAAATCCACTTAGGACTGTTTGGTAGCCTTTTAATGATTTCACTAAAAAAACTATATTTTTAATCAATTTGCATTAAGTGTGTTTGATTCATCGAAAAGGCATATCTGAATCAGTCAACAAGCCTCATCTCCTTAAAGTTTTAAAATGATGTTGAATGAAAATTTTACCTCATGTTCCTTCAATTTAGTTCATAACTCTCACTCAGTTATACTTTTACTGGTCTATCACTTACCAATTGTATGTTTGGTAAGGAGCTTTTAAAAACTTTTAAAAAAAACTCCTACTTAATAAAAAGTCTTTTTTGGTTGAGGGAACTTGAAGCTTTCAGGTTAAAGAAAAAGCTCCTACTAGCTATAGGCTTTTAATGATTAAATGACACAAGTACTCATTTTATAATAAAAAACATGCATACAAGCTTCTAGTTAATGCTTATTTTGATCATTTTACATTTTATTAAAAGCTACAGTTACCAGCTTCGAGCCACCAGCTAGTTTTACCAAACATGCCTTAGTCTTGAACTGGGCAATCGTTATATCGCGATACCACTTGATGCCTTCAATGTATTTTGCACCGGTGTTATTTTGTATTAATACCTTAAAGCGATTTGGATGTTTTATAGGATTAAATAAAGTGAGAATGAACTACACTTATACGATCGAGGGAAAAAAACAACAATTTAATTATGTTACGGACTTACGGCCTGAAGTAAACTACTATATTTGTCATATAAAAATAAATCAGCCAATTGGTCAACTGAGCAAGACATATTTTCTATAATAGTCTTATTTATAAAAGTTCAACGCAAGAAGCTAGATGTCAGTCAAACGCTCCGTATATAAGTGAACCAGATTACAGAGGAAAACATTCAAAGTTAAATTTACACCCATTTGGCCATTTATCTATTATAGATTTTCACATTTTGCCATGTTTTCACCCAAGATATTAGTCTGACTTGATGCCTTCAATGTATTTTGCACTTGTGTTATTTAACGTTATCGCCTGATGTTTATAGGGTTAATTAACGTGAGAATGAAATAAAGCGGTATAGTTGAGCTAAATGAGAAAAAAAAAAAACAATTAAATTGGTTACCCTAAACTAGAGGTGCATAAACCGGGTTTTTTCAATATCCAGTTTCGAGGGTCGGGTATCACTTTGACCGGGTATTGAAAGAACCGATTTCGGTTCCGGTTCCCAGCATAAAATTCCATACCCAGTATACCTGGTTTTTGTTTTTCAATACCCGGTTCCGGGTAGAACCGGATATAAATCGGGTCTGGGTCCAGTTTTTTACATAGAAATTTATACCCTATGCATACCCAGCGGGTAGGGCCGGGTAGGTTCCGGGTATAAAAACCATTTTTTAATACCCGATTCCACGGTTTTTTTTTTCAGTTTCAGTTTCGGTTTTTTTTGTGCACCTCTACCCTAAACTAAAGTAAACTACTATGGGCTTAGTTGTTATTTTCAATCCATCAACTTAAGTTTGTTTTTAGGCAGCCCAATAGAAGAAAAGGAAAATCAGGAGCCCAAGAAAAATACAAGACAAAGAAGTGGCAGAACACTACTTTGTAGAACTGGAACTCAGATACTTAATCGATCAAATAATAATAGTCCCTGTTTTCTTTCTGTGAATCGACGCAACCCTTTTTCACAATCAGAAATCAATCGTGGGATAGGGAAGAGAAGAGAATAATGGCTGACAAACCCAGTAGAGGATTGGTGTTATACGGTGATGGATTAGCTCGATTCATCAACCCATCTCATACCCATCTCCATGCATTAGCTGCTCAATCTTTATGTGGCTTCTTATCCCTTCCTCACTTGCCTCCTACTGGTATCTATCTATCTATTTATCTCTACCACTCATTCTTTCCATTATTTCACTTCCCTTTCCGTAATCTGCATCGATTTCGGTGTTACCCTTTTGAATTCATGCCCAAATTATTAGATTATGTTGATTTCTGACAAAAAGCTGTAGCCTTTTTGTATTGTGAAGAATCTTGTAACCTTTTATTGAAATTTGCTATCAGAGATAGATCAAGTGGTTGTTGTTGTTTTTTTTTATGGTTTTAAAAATTGAAATTAGTAAGCTCATTTGTTGCTACAGATCTTGCTTCACTACTCGTATTAGAATCCAATATCTTCTACAATTTCAAGTTAAACATAACTCTCAACGGGTAGGGGACGATGACTTAAGAGTCGATTCTTTAACACACCTTTGACGCCTTAGAAGAATAGGCAAATAGTTCCAAATACATCTTAAGTGTTTAATTTGTAGAATAGAAACTTTGATGAGAATCCAATAGCAAGGCGCCTAATTTTATATGCCTAGGAATTGTTTAAGGTTAATTACTTGTACATTGTTGATCAAGTAATTTCTTCTCTTAAATAGTATTTGAAGTTTTGAACAATAGCGCAATATCAAGATGGTGAAAATATTTCTGGTTTCATGAAGGGGATCAGCCAAACACAAATCCCGTTGTCCACTCTCTTTAAGACATTTGACTTACAAATTGACGAATGCGTGTTGTTGGATATGTTTTTGGTAGTCTAGGACATTGTCAGAGGATTCGCTAATCTACCTGCGTACCGCGAATCCAATCGTGCGTACCGGAATCGGGTACATTCGCGTACCGTTCGCATAGGATTCGCGATCCGAATCGTAAAATTGAGCGTACCCGATTGTGTAGAATTTCGAACCAAATATCACAGATTCGCGTACCGGATTGTCGAATTCGCTGTCTAGATTCAATGCGATTCGCGAATCGGAATTAAATGCTTCGAAAGCTGCAGCAATTATGGTGACTATTCGCTTACCATAGCTAGATGAAGAGTCTATTGTTTCCTTATAATTATGAACTTGGTTGGTTTGTTTTATGTTTTTGAACTTATAATTATGAACTTTGTTTTGGATTATGATTATGAAATGTTTATTGGAGTTATTTTTAAAAAAAAAAATATTGTATAATGGTTAGATACGATACGGCGTACCAACTTATAGGGTACACCGTACCACGTACCGAATTAGCAAACCGAATGAACCTACCCCCCCCCCCCCCCCCTCCCCTCCCTCGTACCTAATTTTAGAAATGCGCGAACCGCGTACCCGATTTCGTACCACGAACCGGAGCGTACCGCGATTCATGTGACTATGGTCTAGGACCTCCCTTTTTATGCTACTTTCGTCGTATAGGAATGCAACTTATAATTGTTTATCTGTAATGTGCATGCAGTTCATTAGAAGTTCATTCGCTACATTTTTTTTTCCTGCAAGATATGTTCATCTTTTCTTTGCAATTTGCAAGTATCATTTTACACTTTTGAATCTTTACTGAATTACTTAGACGTTGTTTTCAGAAAATGTGGATGGTCGAACAATTGGAGAATTTCTGAATTTAGTGGATGCATATGTCGATTTTACCACTTTGGTCAGATTTATCATTGGAATATTGTTTTGCTAGAAAATATAGTAAGTTCGCTTTTTTAATTTCGTTATCGTTCCTTGGTTCTTTTTGTACTTTTTCAGAGTGTAGACTCTCAAGTGAAGTGCATAACACCATCTATATCAGAGAGGTAATATTACAACAATATCACTAATAAAGAAATCATTAAAGAGCTCAAATGTTTTGCTTACTAGATAGAAATTATGTGTTTTGATCAATATAGGTTTATGGGAGTCAAAGCAGCATTAATTACCGAAAATAAAAGTTTGAAGTCATGTGGAGACAAACTTGGCCTTTCGGTGCTGCAGCCCAATGAGTTAATTAACAAAGATTGTTCACTTGCTGACTCACCCGTCAATCTTGTTGCCGCTGAGTTGCTGAATCTGCTTGGGTTTCAAGAAGATAAGGTTCTAGATTCAAATCAGTTTGATTTAGTTTTTGTACACATTGGAGGTCATGAAGAAGATTTAATTAACAAATACACGGAGTATATTAATTCGTTGATTGGTGAGATAATTTCCAAGGCAAAACCTAAATCACAAATAGGTTCTCGGATTCATTTATCTGTTGTGTTGAGCTATGGGGAAATTTTAAACGATGGTGAATCCAATTTTACCATTTTAAATAGAAAGGGAATTATGCAATCGGGTTTGGATTCACTTTACCCTCGTCAAAGTTACACAATGAAAGGTAGCAACCCGAGGAGTAATGTAAGGTAAAAAAAGTTAATCTTACAAAAGTCTTTTACATATTTTAAACGGTTCATGATTGCACTAATTTTTTCAGTCATTTTACAGAGATTATTGCCCAATGTTGTTCACTCAATGGCAAGATGCTGTTACTCGGAAGGATACAGTAAAAACCTTCTCTTTTCAAGATTTTATGGAGGTAAATAACTCGAATCAAATATGTTATTTACAAATTGTGTATATATTATTGATTGTAGACATATGGAAAAATTGTTGTTTATTTAATTATTTATGCTTGCAAGAAAACATACCATGACCCCTTTTCTTAAAAAGAAAATCTGCACAACTCCCTGATTGGAAACATAGTGACTTGTATATAGTGGCGAATCTTGACCCGAAACTTTGGGGGGTCGGAATTCACTAGTTTTGGGGGGTCGAAACCTTATATACCAACAAATTTCTATACGAATACTATATAATCAGAACTCCTGAGCGAAAATTCGGGGGGGGGGGGGGGGGGGTCCCCGCCCTTTAAAAGAATCGTCCCTGCTTGTATATGGATGTGCGTTTTGAAATTGATTTTGTCATATTCAGAGTTACATTATTGGTTGTAATAAAATGGGTCGCAGAATATAATGTTTTGGATAAAAAAAATAGTCTGGTTTACGACTGTGTATAATGGAAGCACAACATGCATAGTGCTCATCTGTTATTGATATTGATGCAGAATGGTGGAAACCTTGCAATACCAGCAGATAGATTTCTTCATGAAGTTGCTTTTAAGCTTTGGAAGGCCCCTAAGTATGGAGCATGAGAGACTAATAGTTTGACTCGGTTGACTTTCCCAAATAAGCTTATTATGGCTGTTTTGCTTGTTTCTTTTTACTTTCGGGTACATCGCTGTCTGTATAACAAGTTGTTTGCTAGTTGATACGCGTATGGTGTATCAACGTCTAGGCCTCTCATATTCTGATAATATTCACTACTTTTTTTTCGCTAACTCGTTTATTATAAGCAACAGGAACACTATATGTTATCAGTTCTTGGAACATTTATGAACCAAAACTGAATTAACAACCATCACTGAAACAGTCAATACCGTGAAATACCTTGTTCAAGGGAAATTGTGAATAATCTATTCAAGTATATAAGCTATTAAGGGTATAAAAGAACATGGAAAGTCATTCTATAATCTTTTTGCATATAAAAATACTATACTTTCTGTTTTTGCTCACGAAGATCGCTTAACAATTTTTTTACCCATAAAAGTCAATTCACATGTCAATCTGAATCAAAATTGTGATTGTTAAAAGATCAAAAGCTCCAAAAAATAAATATTTGTTTTACTCCAGTAGTATATAGTATCTTTAAAAAGTAATTAATATATTATAATCGTTGTTTTAATAATAGGCAGACTAACTTTAATGCACCTGAAATTTGGCCATACGAGATGATGTGGCAAAGGAGGTGAAGGAGAGTGACGGCAGCAGGAGGACTTCGCGAAGAGAGGAAGTTGCAGCAACCCTTGCACAAGGGTGCGCATGTGGAGTAATCGTTTGATTGTCGTGAGAGGGAAGATTGGACCCACCGATTAGACGTCCGTTGCAAAGGACAGGAAAAAGGGCGGAGCAGCTGAGGTGCCTGACACCATCGAAGAGAGACCGCCCGCCTTTTGCAATGCAGATAGACAGATAGTCTTGTTAGAAAAAAATCTGATACACGTGTCAAGAGATAAAAAAAAAAACTTAAAAACCTACAAAAAAAATGCACCTCACTTGGATGTAACTAGTGTTTTAGTTACCCGCGCTTCGCTGCGGGAGCTTCTGTTTTGTTGCGGGTTTGGTGGATAGTAGAGATAACATTAACGTGACTGTTATTCTCGTGTGGGCTTGACAAAAATACTCGCTGCCCAGTAAGTTCCAGACCGGCCTTAAGATTACAACACTTTGGTTGCCTCTTGTTGCCGTTATTTGAAGTCCACAAATATGTGGCAAAAAAAAAAGCAATTATAAGATTTTTTTTTTTTGAAAAGAAAACTTCAATAAAAACAACCCAAAGCGGTCCTTAAAGCAAGAATCCCCGGGCACCAAAACGAAATTACATCAAATCGAGAGGATATTTACACCAATTACTCCAAACTACATCTTTCCATCTAGATCTATTCCAAAATGTAATCCGGGAAAAAATACATATTTATTGCCAAATGTAAATATAATATATAGTATTAGCCAAATTAATTGTTCATTTGTTCACATAAGATGGGGCAAACATTTGTCAAACATGGCGGCTGTGAACTCTCTTTTTTTGTCAAATAGAGGCGTAGTATAGTGTCTCTTGTGTGCTGCGTAGGTTAGTGAAGGACACTATTAAAGTGTCCTTCAATTAATATTATAGAGAACTAGTATACGAAAACCATAGACGGATGGATCGTTATCGGTCTAAATGTACGGTGTGCTTAAACAATTGTACCTTTGCCATTGTTTTAACAAACACAAAACCACCGCCTATCAACCGTCACTGGTACCGCTACATCTACTCTTCTTCACTGACCAACATGTCCAATCAACCTTCTTCGTCTTCAAATAACGCCACCGTTAACGCCGACGCACTTCGACGTCATCGTATTCTATCCAGCAACCTCTATCTTGATGTTCCTCTCTCTAAGGTTTCTACTCAAAACACTTTACTAGTCTATTTTTTTTATTTTTTTTATTTATATTCGTTATTATTTGGATTATTCTAATAGTTTTTTTGTTGCTTATAATCAGGCTCCAATAATCTATTCGACTTCATACGACATTTCCTTTCTCGGAATTGAGAAACTGTAAGTACCTATGGCTTACAGATGATGCATCCTCCTTTGTGTTAAATTTAAAAAACATGACTACGATTAAACTGTGAATATATAAAAAAAATGTCAATTAGAATTTTGTGATTGATAGGTATTTTTATTTTTCCAGAAGAAATGAAAAGGAGAGACGAACATATTCATTTTTTTGGTGTTTTGTAGCTGTTAGGAAAAAAATCACTCAATAAGTCGTGACATTAAGATGATATAATGAATTAATTAATATGATACGCATCACCATGTCATGTATAGATTTGATCAGGTATTGTTATTTGTGTTTAGATTCATTCACATAGGCGTTATTATTCAGGTATAGAATAAAGTTATTTAGGTTTTAGGCGAATAAATATAGATAGACGAGTGTATGAATGGCTGTTTTCGTGAATATTTTGAAAAAAAAAAGTTGTTACATGAAACTACATGGCAACTGGCAAGTAGTCGGAAGTGCATGTTCCATGTTGGGTTGAAAGGATTCTTTGAAGAACAGTGCCGTGTTGCCCGTGTGCAAATATCTGGTATTTTAATTGTATCTCAATTCGGAGAGTTACATGTAGTTGTTTGTTATGGTTATGAGAATAGGAAACTGATTCAAGTTATCTACATTATTTTAAAATGGAAACCTATGGCTATTATATGTAAATAACTACTAAGCCACGAAGCTAGACATGGAAATAAAGTTTATTTCCACCTCTAGATGGAAATACTAATTGGAACCCAAAGTAGATTTAATATAAACCATCATTAAGTTATATATACTTCGATACTAATTAGTCCCCATAGTAGATTTAATATAAACCACGGAGCTAGGCGGAAAATGAGTGTGTTATGTAAATAACTACTAAGCCACGAAGCTAGACATGGAAATAAAGTAATAAACAGAACATGTACGTGGAGTATGGGGCGTCCCCCTCTACTCCTTTATTAAACACATCACATGAAAACAAACTAATCCTAATTATATGGAATTACGTGGCTTGGCTTGCAAGCTGACATGGGCACACATCATTGTTCGTTACAAGTGAGTTAAGATTATATCTATGAAGATAAATATAAACTACATCCTTTCTGATATATTTGACAAAAAGGTCATTAATAATTGATGATGTGTAATGGATTTTGTATTTTGTATTTATATGCTTCCAACATTATTTTCTTATCTTGTTGGTGGAAAATGAGTGTGTTATGATGTTATGTATTGCCTATAACTGATGCAGGCATCCATTTGATTCTTCTAAATGGGGTCGTATCTGCGGTTTTCTCATTGAAAATGGCACTTTGGAAAAAACTCGTATTGTTGAACCTCTAGAAGCAACCAAGGATGACCTCCTAGTGGTATTACTTGCACCCTTAGAGTATCAAGTTTACTGTGTTTCTCTCTTTTGATTTATTATGATTATTGTGTGTGCCGTGTGGTAGGTGCATTCCGAATCATACTTAGATAGTCTGAAAAGCAGTTTAAATGTCTCCATAATTACAGAGGTAGGGTAAATGTTTCCACTTGCTGGCTTTTTATATACAGTGGCGAAGCTTGACCCGAAGGTTCGGGGGGTCGGAAGTCACTAGTTTCGGGGGGTCGAAAACCAGTTTCGGGGGGTCGAAACCCTATATTTACAAAATTTTCTATACGAATACTATATAATCGGAACTTCTGCACGAAAATTCGGGGGGGTAGGCCGCCCCCTCCCGCCCCTACTAAGCCTCGCCACTGTTTATATAGTTCTCATGTTTTTGTAGAATTTGATTATTATTATTTTTTTCTTCATTTATGTGAATTCAGGTCCCTCCTGTTGCAGTTTTTCCTAACTGCCTTGTGCAGAAGAAGGTCCTTTACCCTTTCCGTAAACAGGTACATTGTGCGATTTCATCATTTTTTAAAAAGTTTTTATCTAATGTGTTATATGTTAACTTTACTTTTGGTTTAGGTAGGAGGAACTATTTTGGCAGCTAAACTTGCTAAAGAACGAGGGTGTGCTATCAATGTAGGTGGCGGCTTCCACCACTGTTGTGCAGATCGTGGCGGAGGATTTTGTGTTTATGCTGACATATCTCTTTGCATTCACTATGCATTCATCCGTCTTAATATTTCACGGTATTTAATTTACAAATTTATTACCTCAGTTGGATATTCAACCGCATTTGATGAACTCACTTTCAATCCTTCTAATCCTTTCTAAAATTTAAACTACAATCAGGGTGATGATAATTGATCTTGATGCTCATCAAGGGAATGGACATGAAAAGGATTTTTCAAATGACAGTATGCTTCTTATATGCCCTTTTCGACGTTATGATAACCAAATAGTCAACTCATTGAATCTTGTTAGTTGTTACTTGCAGGAAGAGTTTATATTCTGGATATGTATAATCCTAATATCTATCCGTTTGTGAGTTTCCTCATGAATCATACCTAATTTCAATTTCCCCCCAAAACAATGAGATTATTTCCCTTCACCATCATGTTATCTTATTTAGGATTATGAGGCCAGGGAATATATTGATCAGAGAGTTGAAGTTCCAGTGAGTCATTCTTCATTAAATTAATTATTAATTATGTCAGTCAACTTTACATAATTATATGTTGTGGTCTTGTGGACAGAGTGGGACTGCTACAGAGGAGTACTTACTGATGTTGGATGAAGCCCTTCAGGTACATGTTATTTTTGGATTATTATTTATTAAGTCTGGAATTTTTCTTTGAATGTAGTTTCTCCAGCCAACATTAACTGTCATTGATTCCTGGTATAAAATCTTAGGTTGCAGAGAATGCATTTGATCCTGAACTGGTGATATATAACGCTGGAACTGATATTTTGGATGGCGACCCGTTAGGAAGACTTAAGGTAGTACTAGCTTTATTTTTGGCTGTTAAAGCGAGATAAAGGGGGGAATTTATGTTACGGTTTAGGGTATGTTAAGATCAGATGATTTATATTACAGATAAGTCCTCATGGGGTAACAATGAGAGATGAGAAGGTCTTCAAGTTTGCCGGCGATAAGAATATTCCACTCGTAATGCTGACATCAGGTTCAAAAACCATCATCTCTTAGTGTAAAATATATTTTTATTTTAATTTTTAATTTTAATTGATGGAAAGGTATGTTGTCAGGCGGTTACATGAAATCAAGTGCCAGGGTGATTGCTGACTCAATTATAAACCTCTCTAATAAATCATTAATCACCATGGGTGGCATCTAGTCCAAGGTACAGCCCTGGTAAGTTACTCTATTTTGTTGTAGTATTCCTGTAGTCAAACATGAACATAGGGCTGGCAATGGGTAACCTGTTAAGACACGATAAGACCTGTTTGACTGAAAAATACACTATTTGATTTTTTGACTTTTTTTAATACTTAGAATTAAGAGGCAAAAATCTTTCATTTCCCTTTTTTGGTACATAAAACATAAAACTGTGTTATAAACATGAGATATAAATGAGTTAAACGAGTCGTGTTCATGTTTAGAACTTGATTTGTTCGCGCGCGTCAGAGACCTGTTAACCTGTTAGGACACGATTTGCCTATGCATGGGGGCAAAGAATGTAATATAGAGTGGATGTAATAGAAAGCAAAATGTGATATATATTTTTTTTATCTTTTTTTTGCATTAACCCCTAAACTTTGATCCAAATCTGTTTGACCCTTAAGGGCATCATCCGACCCCACCTCTAGATGGAAATACTAATTAGAACCCATAGTAAAGGGTAAGTGGAGGGAACCCCTGGCCCCGGTATCCTTTGGATACCCATCATCCCACCCCACAAGGGTTATGATGCTGGCAAATAGCCTCCAGCCACTACTCAATATGTTTTGGGCACCACAAGGGTCGAACCTGCGTCATTACAACTTCCCACATGAGAGTGACTTTCATTGGCTGTCGGTACCACTAGGCTATAAGCCCATTGGTCATAGTAGATTTAATATAAACCATCATTAAGTTATATATACTTCGATACTAATTAGACACCATAGTAGATTTAATTTAAACCATTATTAAGTTATATATACTTATACTGAAGTTCATAAAATGGCCTGAGTGTTTTGCCATAATAAGCAGAAGATACAAGATTAAAGAACAAATGCAGTCATGTTCAAATATGATATTGCTGGATTCTGTGGTTACTAGTTTTTTCATCCCGAATCCTCCTCCTGTTCATCTCTATGTACATTTCCTCGATCATCGGCTTCCATAAACGAACTCTAGCGTTTATAAACCAATTAGATACCTGTAATCATAAACAACAGCTATTTATTTATAGGAGTAAAAGTTCTAGCTCGTTTTGACCCAAACCCATCTCTTGAGACACTGTCTGACCCTCCATGTTGCAACCTCTAAATTATACAGTAATGTACTTGAGGTGTATAGATAGTACCTGGCTCCTTGTCAATCCACTTTTTACAGCCAGCAGTTGTTTCTCTGCATCCTTAGGGTACCTGGAAGCAAATACAAGATTATAAACATTCTGTACATTTAAGTTATAGTATTAGCAAATAGCGTACGGGTGAAGAAAGTTCTGGAACATCCATGCTCGTAACACAGAAACCGACTTTTCCGGCAACCCTCTTTGGGGCCTCCATAGTTGATGTTCTTTTCTTCTTAGCTGCAGAAGACGCCATTGTTTTGGTACAAAAGATGAAAGCTCTTCTTCCCTGGTACTGAAATCAGCAGCCATTGATAGTATATGATTACTTATTTTCTCCCTTAAATGCTTGTAAAAGAAAGTAGTTGTATGAAGAGCGAAACAAGCGTGAATTTGAGGATTCAATTCGGTTACTGCACTAAAAGCTGACACCACCGTGTGAATCTCATCTATGCATTGGTTATATCGTTCATCGACCTGGATAACAAATTCAGAAATTTTGTTCTTAGTTAAATGAGTACATCAAGAAAATTTAGATTCTTGGTCATGAAAAAGTTGGGAACTTTCTTAGTTTTTTTGGATATAGATATAGCTGGTACAGAATTACAATCAAGAAATTCTGCATTCTTGGTCACAAAGAAATTCGGTAAATAATTGATAAATTATTGGTTAAAACGTCAAATAAAGTAGAAACTATTGTTTCCTAGTCAGAAAAAAGTTAAAAAAGATCTACGAAGTCTTTTTTGTAATCAACTTTTTAAAAAATCATATCCAGAAAGTTGTGTTTGTTGGGTCAAAAAAAGGTCTAAATTATAAGCTATTAAGAAATCATACACTGGAAGCATACACCTTGGCCCACATCACATACCAACAGGAGTCTGTCACATGATGTATGAAACCTAGAACCCCAAATTATAATCCATTTTGATTTAGAGATAGGTGAAAATGACAATCAAGAAGATTGTAATTTTTTTTCAAATCGAAAAAAAAATGTGGTTCTTGGTAAAAAAAAAAAAAGAAATTGAAATTTATTGGCCTTTTTAATGGCAAAAAGATTAAAATCAAGAAAACTTTCAGTCTTGGTCATAAAAAAGTTGCAAATCTACTGTCTCTTTTAGAAAATTGATTGATTTAAAATTAATATCAAGAAAATCCTGATTCTTGGTCACAGAAAATGTTGAAATTCAGAAACCTTAGTTTGGATAACTAATGGTTAAAAATCGAAAAAAAAAACTTTAGTTTGGTCAAATAAGGTTGCAAATCTTGTGTCTATTTTAAATAAATAGTTGGTTATATAATTTATGGTTATAATAGTATAGGGACTTATAGGTGTAATTGTAGAATAGTATAGGGGGTTATTATAATTATATCTAATTGTATCAGGAGGGGAATCATTCATCTCAAGGCTATTTAAGTACAATTAGACATGATTATAATAACCCCTATACTATTCTACAATTACACTATAAGTCCCTATACTATTATGACCAGAAAATCTTGATACTAGGTTACATACCATTTCTAGTAAAGCCAGCAAATGCTTCTTTTTCTCTTCGACGCCGAATGATTTCAAAATCGGATTAAACCCATGGTCAAAACTGTTATTTCCATCTGCAAAATCATCAAAACTAATCTGCCTATAGCTCATATGATCAAGATTTCCAATAGAATAGCTGGCGATTTCTGTAAGGATTTCCTGCATCATATGAAGATACCCATTTGATCCAGATGAACATGGCAAACCCTGAATTGGCCTATTAGTGTTAGAATCAAACCCTAAAGCGATATTTTTACTGTTACAAGAACTCGCTTGTTCTACTACGATCCCCAATTGCCTTCCATGCAGAGAAATATTGCTTATGTTTGAACATGTGGCAAGACTCAAAGATAGCTCATTGCCATCTGAACTCACACTAGGATTATGATCACCTGATATCCACCCGTTTAGATGGGTATTAAATCCGACCCGTTCGGTTGTAGGTGTAAAAAACTTATTGGATTCCCATTTCCTACTCATATCATTAAGCATTCCATCTAATCCAAAATTCCCAAAATTATCAGGGAAATGGTTGTTTGGAACAACACTTTTAGGAACTTCAAAAGAATGACCAAAAGGAGGGTGATCTACGCTTTCGTGAGGACCGTGTCTGGAGGCAAGAATGGATGCTAGAGCAGTAGCAGGGATGGGAATATCCATATGACCATTTGGAGGAAAATTACTACCAAGATGCTCAGTTGGATTTATAATTGCTGAAACATTTGTGGGTTCATTTGGGATCATGGGAAACACTGGAATAATATTGTGGTTTTGATCAAGAAATGGTTTTTGACTAAAACAAACCATGGCTGCAGACTGAAAGTTTTCATCTGGAATGATGAAATTCTCACTAGGAATACCCATTGGGACACTGAATCCATTGTTATCCATGATCAGCTTCAGATAAAATCAATTCAGATACCAACAGGATTACCTAAAAGATCAAAACAATACCATAAGTTCAACATCTTGAAACTTATTGTTTTAGAAAAAATAACATTACAATTTACAACCAACAGTTCAAACATAATAATTCAAGATATCCTATTTAAAACAGTAGCCAAACAAAGGAAGAAACAAAAATGGTGCATCAAAAAGATAAAACAGAAGACACATTCTTAGTTGGAATGTAAGTTTTATTACTGGCAAGAAGTGACTTCTCAAAGCTCAACTCTCACTATCATATCTCTGTGGAAACAGTTCCAGAAAATCATTTAACATTTAGCCATATCTTAAATATCAAGATTTTTCAGTTAGTAAAAAATCCAACTTGTCAATTAATCAATTATGATATTAATCTTAATTGCTGCACTACATAAAGCTCAAGTTTTGTTTTACACTAACTTTTTGCATGGATTAGCATAGTCTGATATGAAAGGTTTTGGTTGAATTTTCCACAATTCTACAACAAAAATATCATGTAATAGCAACAATCAACACCAGAAATGCAAGAATTTATTGAACATTGTTGCATTTAGTATATAATAATAATAACAGAAAAAGAAACAAATTCAAGAGGGGCTGTAACAAATATCCTTTACAGATAAAGGGTCAACTTGGGATGCCAAAATCCTGTAGTAAACAATTGACTAAAAGCCAAAAAAAAAAGATAATAATAATAAGTTAATTAGTTAACCAACCTTGCAAACATTTGAAGAGGAGATGAAGAAGAAACAGTAGCCTACCCTCAACCTTTTAGAGTCTTTAAAGTCAAGAAGAGGAGGAGGATGTAGATGTTAGTGGGATCTGCTTTGTTGACACTTGACCCCTATCCAAAGGATTATTAACTACAAGTGGCTTCTCTAAATTTGTTGTGCAACAAAGAAATCCTCATTTGAAAGTTCCCTATGCTAAAAGGAAGGAAAACAGTGATAAATAATGAGACATGTGGCCTATGGTTAGGATCTTATTATTACCTTTTGAGCCAATTACACAACAACAAAAGGAGGAAATAAATAGTAGATAATAAAAAATGGTAAAAGTGGGAATTATGCCTTGCATGGACAAGAAAAAGATGTGATATTTATTTCCATGATTTTACAGAACCCAAGAAACAGAAAGTTGATGATCATGATTACTATTCCCTCTGATACCAGTTGAAGCAAACACGCAAACACAAGAATACCCACAGGTTTTTTTTAAAGTAAAACAAGACAAAATAGTCATGAAAATGAAGGTCACTTGTGGGTTTAAGTTATGAGTACATTAAAAGCATATAAAGTATGTTTTTCTGATCTAAAAAGCCAAAAGAATAGGGGGGGATGAGGAGAGTGGTAGAATTACATGATAGGAAACAAACAATAATGGAACTGGAAATGGACCCAATAAGTTTTAACACCAAACACACACATCACCACATACTTTATAGTTATAAACATTTAAAAAACTCACACACACACACAAATGAATAAATACAGAATGAGAGAGAGAGAGGCTCTTCTCTTTAAATGCTGTAGTACCACTCATTTCTGTTGCAGGCTTTAGCCTGAAACAAAACAAAAGGGGCCCATCTCCCTTTACTACCTCTCTCTCTCTCCAATCCTGCAATCATCAGACTAAAAATCAAATCTTGATCAAGAACCCATGGTGGTAGGATTAGGATTGTAGGATGATGATAAAGATAATCTATGTGATCAAGATTCAAGAAACAGGAAAAGGGTGTTACTTTTGTAACCATTTATAGGGGAATGTGAATTGAGGGTAAGAAAGTTGGTTGCTTTTGTTTGGGTTGAAGGAAGATTGGGTGAGGTTTACAATGGCTACTATTTGGTTGCAGTGAGTAGGGTTTGTTTCTGGTACTGAGTACTGCTTGTGTGTTTAGAAGGTGTGAAATTATGATGTAAGCTAAAATGGAGTGTTATGTGGGTGATGAAGATGAAATCTTGCAGGAAGATCTGTTTATTATAAAATGCTTTTCTTTCGTCCAGCCCACCACCCTGTACGGTTTCTCTATTCCCATTTCCCACACTATCATTACTTGTTTGGTTGTGGCATAATATAGTTGTGATATTAAAAGGTTTTATCTTGTTTATGTTTAACAAGTATTAAGCCCTCTCGTGCGGGAAGTAAAACCATGTTAAGTAGCACCAATGCAACATCACCGTTAGCGACCACCAACATCAAAACGCTCGTAAAAGTAAAATAAATAAGGAAAAAATACGACTAAATGAAAAGAAGGTGTAAAATCGTTGAAACAAGCACACTCGTTACGACGTGTTAATGCCAAAAGCGTAAAATTGATGACTTTTAACAATTATGATTAATGTGAAGTAACTAAGTCGGTCTAGGACCCGCACGTTGCGACGAACTTGTCAAACGGGGAAAAATAAACGCGTTGCGACGTAACTGTCAAACGGGAAAAAAGAGACAAAAAATTGTTAAACCACACACGCACGTTGCAACATGTTAACTCGCAAAATTTAGATTGAAACTTAAAACAAAAAAATTGCGAAAGATAAAAATTATATGGAATAAAAGTTCAAAGCAAAAAAGTATTAGAGGAAAATTGTAAAAGATGAAAATCTTTGGGTTAAAAGTAAAAAAAAATGAGAAATTTTGGGTTAGAAGAGGAAAATTAAAATTGTTAGTGTTAAATTGTAAAACATGAAAATATTTGTGTTAATAGTAAAAAAAAACATTTGGGTCAAAAGTGAAACATCATTTAAAATAAAAAAAAACTCCGAAGGCACATGGTATAAACCACCAATACACCAATGCCTTGGTAATTAGTAGTTTCTAAATTTTGGTACGGAAATTTAGTTTTCTTTTTCTCACCATGGTTGTCACATATGCATCACGTTAAGCGTGCTTAGGTAGGAGCAGTATCAGGATGTGTGACCTCCTAGGAAGTCTCTACTGGGGCACCCAAAAAAAATCCGTGAGCTCTGAATGGGCGACCCATCGGGGCAAAGCGGACAATATTGGTGGTGAGAGATGCTAGATGTTACAAGATTTCAAGATAGGTCAAGATTCTCAAGATGGTACATGAGAAAGTTGGTGGGTCTGGTTCGGACATATCAAAAGATGTAGAAATCCCACAAAGCCTTTCTTATATATGTTTGGATGTTAATAAAAACAGTTACATTATCAGACTCTGTGTAAACTGTATCATCTTCGTATCAATATGAAAATCACAAACATTAACCTTCAAAAGTATGATTATGAATCTCGACAACAGGATCTTCTTCGATTATAGGTTCCGGTTCATTGTTTAAGTCTGATATACAATTAAAACTGATAATAAGATTACGAATCAATGAAAAAACAGAGCAACTTACCGAACATGACGATAAACTCTTCAATTGAATATCAAATTTGAAACAATTTTGATCGAAATAAGTTTCATGAGATTAGAATTTGAATTTGGTAAAAAAAAAAATAATGAAAGAAGATTGTGTAATCAGTTTCGAAAATTTGAATTCAATTTTATGTAAAACTGGGATACATATTTTCGATCAATAGAACATGATTAATGGATGTGTAAAAGTCTATAATACCCTTGTAAGGATTATCAACGAATTTTATGGTTGTAACTGCCATTTTCACGTGTCAACTTGTAGTGGCTTCCTACAATTTGTATAAAGGTACTTTGTACCAGATACTTTCTCATTAACTATAATGTGGTGTAATTAAAGACAAGTGTAAAAGACAAATTTGCCCTTAAAAAGTAGTTAAGATGTACATTATGTATTGTATGATAAGCAAATATACTTGTACCTCTTAATTTTTAAAAAATCTTTGAAAAATGCTTTATGATATATACTAGTGTGGTACCCGAGCGTTGCGGCCGGAAAACCATTAAAGATTGTTAATGAGCAAGTTCCTTTCATCATGCTCAAACGTGTTCCAAACACTACTGTGGTATTGTTGAAAGTATTAAAACTCGTGTAAGAAAATAAATCGTTTTCGTTTTCGATTAAACCATAAAATTTAATACATGCTAGAAGTTATAGATATCATGATGTATATATAAAATACAAATAGAAATGTTTAAGACTTTTGGTAGTTCCATTGATGATATTAACTTAAGTTGGCTGAGGAAGAACATGGTTAATAACTGGAGTTGAAGTAGATTGACGAGTAACGTCACAAAAACCAACAACAAAGGACATTACCTGTCACACCCCAACCGATGGCGGAATACATCGGGGCGAGACTTGGGATAGATTGTTCAAAGACTTCATGACACTAGTATTCGTGACAATATAATTTTAAGATAAGATTTCATTCATAGCATAAACTTTGTCTAAAAGATAACAAGATACAAATTGTTTCGTGAAAAGGAAAATATAACATCAAAACATAGAAAATTAAACTAGTTGCGAGTTTCGAGTCCATTCCTAAGTAGTTTTCTTGATAAACCTGCATTAATCATTTCCTGCAACATGTATAAAATATCCGTCAACACGTAAAGCATTGGTGAGCATACTAGTTTTGAGTCTAAGTACATAGTATAAGAAAGTCTACTCGAATCATCATGTTATAGGCATATGCACGTAGAACCATACAAACGGCAACAACACTCAATAACACAAAAGACTTCATCTTATCATGACCCATAAAGGGAACGGCGTGTCAACCTATAGCGCTATACATGTAAGGTGGGTTGTTAACTAATCGTACATTTGTATGTCAGACTTTGAATTCTAGCATGGCATAACATAATAGCATTTAGATTGAGCATAATAGTTTTAAGAGTATGAAATCGTTTAAGTTTTGATAGTGATACATGTTGAGCCCCAAAGAATAAAGAATAAAAAGGGGGACAAGTATGAACTCACATTTGGGTGCATTTTGATAGAGTTCCAAAAGATAGTCTTGGAAGATTTAAGCTTTAGCTCCGATTAACTAGAATTAAGAATTAGAGGGTCTTAGGTTCGAGTTTAGATTATAGGTTCAAGAGAATCATGCAAGCCTTTTAGGCAAACCAAAGCACAAATTGCCTTTAAGGCAATCCGGATGGTCATGACAATAAGTTAGACCAAGCACAAAATCATCATAAATGATTCGGATGGTATAAGGTTAGGAATGTGAATCCGATTGATATGTTCATGTCATAACCACTTCGCTTATGAGATAAACGTGCTTTTTGGACACGGGATTTCCCCTTTCTAGTGTGGATTATTCCATAGCACAAGAAGGGTCAAGAGAGTTGGTAAGGTAGGGTGTGACCACAAACCTTCCAAGAAGTCGTTATTAGAGTATAAGATTAAAATATTGAAAATATACTTATAATAATACATAATATAACTAGGAAGTTTAAGTAGAGTATGGTGACTTATTTGGATGAGCCTTGGCTCTCCTTTGTCAACCATAACCATAGCACAAATCCATCTAACATTGGATTGTTAGCGGACTTGGTTGGTATTCTCTACAACAAGGATCCTAGGACATAAAGAACAATAAAAACTAAACACCTTTGAGGCCTCTTTTTGGTGCTCTATCCATTATACACTCCCGTGGAGAAGCAAGGGATAGGTCCTAGAGGGTTCTCCAAGGAGTTTTGGATAGAAAAGAGAATGAAAATTAGAAGAAAAGTGCAAGTTTGAGCTTAGAACTTACTGATTATGTTTTCAGAAAGTTTGCTCAATAAACTAGAAGATTAAAGAGAGTTTTAGGGAGATTATGGATGAACAAGAGGTTAAAGGGTGAAGAGGAGTGGTATTTATATGTGGGGTGAGTTGGTTAGGTATTAAATGAAGTTATTAGGGTGGTTAGAAGGAGATTGGGTAGGAGATAAGAATTTAATTAAAATGGGATATCTTGTGTGTCAAGATTTTTTGAACAAATGGCCACAAGCGGTTTTTAGAGCTCTCCATAGAGAACGGTCTGACCATTGTCCGTTATTGCTATCTTTAGTTGATTCCATCTTTGGGCCTAAACCTTTTCGGTGGTATAACTCATGGTTGGAACGGGAGGGGTGTGAAGACTTGATTATTAATATTCAGGATGGCGTGTACGTGGAAGATGCTCCTGATGTTAGAATCGCTAATAAATTTAAATACACGAGGGATGCCTTGAAAGTTTGGTGGTCGCAAGTCAAAGAAAAAGAAGGGGCTGAATACAATGAAATGAAGGCAGAGATTAACAGATTGGAAGTTAAAATGGAAGATTGTGAGTTGGAAGATGATGATCTTTGGATTTATGAAGAGTGCAAAAAAGGCGTTAGTTGGGTAGATCACCTTCGCTCCCTTGATGTTAAGCAAAAATCTCGTATCCGTTGGGCAAATGAGGGAGACGAAAACTCTGCCTTTTTCCATTGCGTGGTGAATGAGAGGAAGGCGAAAAATAATATTCCGGGTTTAATGGTTGATGGGGTTTGGGTTTCTAAACCGTCTTTGGTTAAGAAACATATTTTTCAGTTTTTTTGAAACTTGTTTGCTTCTAATGTTTCAGGTAGACCCATGATGATCTGTGATAACATTAAAGTGCTCCATGAAGATAGTAAGCAAGGTTTAGGGGCAGAATTTTCGAGAGAAGAAATTAAGAAAGCGGTCTTTGAATGTGGTGTAGATCGTGCTCCGGGCCCGGATGGTTTTAATTTCTCCTTTTTGAAGAAGTTCTGGGCGTTTTTTGAGGATGATTTTGTTAATTTGATGGCTCATTTTTATACTACGGGTTTGATAAATCAAGGGTATAGTGCGGATTTTATAACTCTTATTCCAAAAACTAAGAACCCGACAGATTTAAAAGACTATCGGCCAATTACATTGATTGGGATCATGTCTAAAGTCATTTCTAAGATCTTGGCAAACAGGATTAAATTGATGATGCAGTCTATTATTTCGGAGCCGCAGAGTGGCTTCCTTTCGGATCGGTTCACAGCCAAGGAGTAGAGGGCTTGTGCAATGTCAGTGGGAGAATATTCAGTGAGGTGTGCTTGATCGGGTCTGGGGCCGAGAATTCCCTGTGAAGTCTGGTTAGCAGGCCGAGAGGGGTAGGGACAGGGTGGTTGGGCAGCTGGCGTGTTTTTGAGAACAGAGGCCCATTGGGCTGCAGTCCAGTTTTGAGGGAAAATAATATAGGGGTGGGTTGGGTTTGCGGTACTGTTTTGGAAGTTCCTGGACTGATTGGAGTTGGGCCGACCACGACCTCTCCCACGTGGGTTTCTGGGCCTGTTATTATTATTATTATTAGTGGGCTGTTGGGTATTATTATTATTAGTAGGTATAGTGGGCTGGGATTGTAGGTTGGTTTGGGTGTGAGAGGTGGCTGCGAGAGCCGTGGCGGCTGACTGGGAGACCCGAGCAAGCTGTCTTTTCTTTTTACTTTCCTCCATAGTAAGACGAGAACGAACCTCACTAAAAGGCGGAAGCGGATCACGATTCTGGAGCACCGTGGAGATGCTATCGTATTGCTCGGTGAGGCCCGTTAACACCTTAAGAACAAGTAGACGATTGTCAACCGGTGAACCAACACTGGCAAGTTGCTCGGCTAGGTATTTGGCATGGTCACAGTAATCGGACATGGAAGAGAAGGTGTCGAGGCAAAGGTTGGCGAATTCTTGACCGAGAAAAATTGCCCGGGTGTTTTGGTTGTCATGAAACTCGGCTTCCACAGCCATCCAGACGTCATACGCGGTCTGTCCGGGCTGGAGAATAATACGGAGCAGAGGCTGAGATAGGGTAGCATATAACCACTGCTTGACCAGAGCATCGAGACGAGACCAGAGTTGGTCAGCGGCTAGCGCCGCTGCCTCGGCTTTGGCGACGGCAGATGGGTCAGAGGAAGAGGGTGGGATGATGGTTGCTGCAGGTTTCGGAAGCAGATGAGAAGAGACCTCATAAGCTTCGCAGTGGACTTGGAAGAGGGTCTTCCATTGGTTGTAGGAGGGGGAGTCTTTTTCCAAAACAAGAGGGATGTGAGACTTGATGTTGGTGACTGCTAGAGCAGGGTGTAGGGATGAGGAAGCCATAGAAGAGGTGGGAAAAAAAAGAAGGTGAGAGCCGGCAAGAAGAGCTGCAGCGGCGGAGGTGAGAGTAGGGTTAGGATCGATAGGAGGTTGATACCATGAAAGTGATGAAACCTTGACTTGTTTCATTGATTTGGAAAATATTTATAATACAAAACTCTATCTCCTAATATGGTGGAGATTTGGTTACAATGATTACAATATGTATTCTAAATATACAAAGATATATTATTATTCTAGACGGACCTCTTATTATTAATGAAATTGTTTCGTGGCTGAAGAGGAGAGGAGACAAAGCTTTTCTGTTCAAGATTGACTTCCAAAAAGCATACGATAACGTAGATTGGTTTTTTCTGCTTTCCATCATGCAACAAATGGACTTCCCGGATCGGTGGTGCTTATGGGTCGAAGGGATTTTGAAGTCAGCTCGCTCCTCGGTTTTGGTTAACGGTTCCCCTACTTTTATTTTTCAATGCGAAAAAGGCTTGCACCAAGGTGACCCTTTATCTCCTTTTCTTTTCCTCATAGTTATGGAAGCTTTTACGTGCTTGGTAAATAAGGCTTCTGACATTGGTGGTTTTGAGGGCATAAAATTGGGGAAAAACGGGCCGAGTATTTCTCACCTCCTTTATGCAGATGATGCCCTTATTTTGGGGAAATGGTCCGATAGTAACTTCAAAAATATGTTACGCCTTCTCCGCATCTTTCATCTTTGCTCCGGCCTCCGAATAATCTCCAAAAGTCGAATATTTTTGGAATTAATAGTTCGGATCAAGAAGTAAAATTGCTTTCCACGATTTGCGGGTGCAAGCATGGTTCCTTTCCCTTTGATTATCTTGGCATCAAAGTTGGGGCCAACATGAATCGAATTCGAAATTAGGAACCGGTGGTTGAGAAGTTCAAGTCGAGACTCAAGTCTTGGAAAGCCAAGACTCTATCCATTGGAGGCCGATTGATTCTCATTAGATCGGTTTTGTCTAGCCTGCCTATTTATTATATGTCGCTTTATAAGGCCCCGGTGAAAGTTATCGACACCTTGGAAGGTATTTTGAAGCGTTTTTTATGGGCGGGGGATGAGAATGTCAAGAAAATTCATTGAGTTGCTTGGGATATGGTGGCGCGTCCTAAAAAATTTGGAGGCCTAGGAGTTTCAAACTTGTCCGAAGTTAACTTGTCTCTCCTTGCCAAATGGGTTTGGCGGTACAAGGTGGAAACTACGTGCTTATGGAGAAAGGTTATCGAAGTTTGCCACAGAAATAAACAAAGTTGGGATATTCTGCCTTATAATAGAGCCACTTCTGGGAGTTGGAAAATACTTGTCTCCCATCTTAATAAACTTAAAGTGCAGAATAAAAGTATTAATGGTCTCTTTAGAGGCGTTGTGGGGAATGGTAAGGGTGTAAGATTTGGGCTAGATAAATGGCGTGGCAAAGTCCCTTTTAAAGAAGCGTTTCCGAGTCTTTTTCGCTTGGCTGTGAATAAAAACGCCACTGTTAATATTTGTTGGGATAGTGATTTATCAGCCCTTTTATGCGAGTGGTCCAGGAGCAATTTTGCGGCTGTAGAATCAGTAGAGTTGCAACAGCTCAATCTGGTTATGCACGGGACGGTCCTCAATGATTCGGTTGACTGTTGGAGGTGCGATTGTAATAAAGATGGGTCCTTTCAAGTCACTGACTTTAAGAGGCTATTATTAGTTGATCGAGTGCAGGGAAGACAGTTCTGTATGCAGTGGATCGCTTGGGTTCCACTTAAGGTTAAAATTTTCGTTTAGCGGCTTGAAATGGATCGTATTCCCATGAAAGTTGCTCTTAGAAGAAGGCAGATTCCGATTCCGGATAACATTTGCGCTCTCTGTAATCTTGATGAGGAATCATCCTTACACGTTTTTACCGGTTGCGGATTCTCTTTTGGCGTTTGTGTAACATCGCGTGAATTTTAGTTTTACATGTATTATAAATTCTAAATTTAACAAATTTTAAGTTCGCTTTTATTCGCTTCTTTTATGTTATTCCTACAAATTCATGACGAGTCGTCATAATAATTTATCCTATTCAATTTAGGCGTTATAACAAGAAATTTATTTAGTTAAGATCTTAATATATGTTTATATATTTTTAATAATAATAATTTCAATTTAAAAAAAATATAAAATAAAATGGGAATCTTGCTTATCATTTGAATTTGTTTCAAACTAGGTGAATTCGTTTTTATCTAATCGGTAAAATAGACGGATAAAAAGAATTAGTTAAGTTAGTTGTAAATAAGTTGAAAGTCACTAAAGAGTTTAATTTCCTATCATACAACATCCTATATCATTTTGTTGGAAATTATAAAATTGCTATTGTATTTTAATGACAACAACAACAAACACTATTTTAAAATTTGCCGTTCTTTTCTTTTATTTTTATTTTTCTTTTTTTTTTATATATCCCCCACCTAATTTACTCTCAACTACCTCTTAACTCTCTTAATTACCCAACCACCTCACCCCAACTATAAATACACCACTCCCTACCCATTCTAACACTTGCTCAATCCTAAATCCTCTCTAAATCTCCAAATCTCTCAAGAATTCTCTCAAGAACAAGTGAGTTTCTCACTTCACCTTTAACCTCTCTTCTACTTTCTTCACTCTCCTCTTCTTCAAACCCTTTGAGTAAACCTCTAGGACCTCTCTCCTATTTGCCATGGCAAATAAACATGAGTAGGGCACCAATTTGAGGCCTCAAGTGTGGTCATCTTCTATTATCTTTTATGCACTAGGTTGTTAATAATACCAACCAAGTTCACCAACAACTCAATGATGGAGGGACTTGTGTTATGGTTCATGGTTGACAAAAGGAAGGCCAAGACTCATCCAAACTAAGTCACCATACCCTACTTCCTAAATTATATTATATAAATACTAAATTATATAAACTCTACTAATCTAATAACTCGGAAAGGTTTGTGGATACATCCCTACCTTACCAAGGTTTGTGTTTTGGTTCGCCTAAAAGGCTTGCTTGACTCTTATGACCATCCGAATCACCTTCATGGTGGTTTGTGTTTTGGTTTGCCTAAAAGGCTTGCTTGACTCTCTTAAATCTATAATCTAAACTCGAATCTAAGACCCTTTATTTCTTTCTAATTCTAGTTAACCAAGGCTAAGGAGCTAATCTCCCAAGACTCATTCTTTTGGAACCTTGCTAAAACGCACCCAAATGTGAGTTCATACTTGTCCCCCTTTTATCCTTTATTCTTTGGGGCTCAACATGTATCACTATCAAAACTCAAACGATTTTGAACTCTACAATCTATTATGCTTTGTCTAAAGTCTATCATATTGTAAATTCTATCATGCGCAATCTAAAGTCTATTATATGCTTGTACGCTATGCTATGTAGAATTATTTACTCTAACATACAAATGTTCATATAGTTGACAACCCACCTTGCATGTATAGCGCTATAGGATTGGCTATCCGCCCCCTACATGGGTCATGTTAAGTAAAATTCTTCGTGGCTAGTCGCCGTTTGTATGGTTCTCTTGCATATGCCTATAAGCAAAACTTTATTATACTATGTATGTATGTCAAAACTAGTATGCTCACCAATGCTTTATGTGTTGACGGATATTTTATACATGTTGCAGGAAATATTTATTGCAGGACATTCAAGAAAACTACTTAGGATTGGACATAGAAACTCACTCTAGTTCAAGTTATCATATTCTTGTTGTTGTATTTTTCATTATTTGAACTACTTGTATTTCTATTTTTAGACAATAAATGAAATTCTATCTTTAAACTATATTGTCACAAAATCTAGTGTCATGAAGTCTTTGAACAATCTACCACTAAGTCTTGCCCCGATGTATTCCGCCATCGGTTGGGGTGTGATAGTTTGGTCGAGTATTGGATCTTGGTGTAAAATAGCTCCTGTTTTTGTTTTTGACATAAAAGACTTGTTGCAGCTGGGAACTAACATTCGGAACAAGGAGAAGGCCAAGATTATTCAAGGTATTTTGATGATCACCATGTGGGTTATATGGAGCTCCCGGAATGATAAGATTTTTAAAAGCATTGAGCCTAAAGTGGTTGAAGTTGTAGCCAAAGTCAAGTCTTTGTCGTTTCTTTGGTTAAAGGCTTGATCTAGTTATAAGAATTTGATTTGGAAAGATTGGGCTTTGCATCCATTGTATATGTTGTAGTTGGTGTTTGCTTCGGTCTTCGTTTTGAGGACCGGTAGTGTTTTTTAATGAAGTCCACTTTTCAAAAAAAAAAAATTATGAACAACGTCATATTTGTTGTTGTTTTCATTTGAGATAAAAGTCAACTACTTAGTTGGGGTGGTCTACGCTTTGCTTTTTTTTTTTTTTATATAGAAGTATTATTATTAGTTTTAGAAAATATATATGTTTTATAAATATATATTAAGATATTAACTAAATGAGTTTCTTGTTATGACGCCTAAATTGGTTAGGATAAATTATAATGACGACTCGCCACGAATTGGTAGGAGTAACATAAAAGAAGCGGATAAAGGCGAACTTGGAATTTGTTAAGTATATAATTTAAAATACATAAAAATTAAAAATAACGCAATGTTACATTACCTTCCTCGACCGTGATACCAACAAAAACCAATAGGTTTGGCTAAAAATCACGCATTGAAGTATGAAGCAAATTTGGTGCTACATGATCTGACATCATTATAAATCTGTTCAATTGTCGCCAATCATCCCCATACAATCATTAATAGTATTGTTTGTTCCACCGTCATCGAGTGTAACGAAAATGTCCCTTGATGAAGGGGTGTATGCCAAGATGAAGAAAGTGGTGAAGGTGATCAATGATGTTATGTTTGTCATGAATGAAACCTTTAAAAAATGCTAAGGAACTAATGAGGGTTTATATAAATTCTAGGAAGGTCAATTTTGTTGAACAATTAAACTATTACAAATTACAAATATGAATATAATAATGTTGCATAACTAAACAAGTTAATTGTAATAAATTTGTAATCAAATGAAAGCCTTTAACCATTATATTTGAAATCTTCATAATATCCAATCTTTCATCCTTAAAGTACCTAAGCAAATTATCAAGTGGTGCAATCTTATTTTCAACAAGGTTGGGTTCCATAGAAATAGGTTTGGGTTAGTTGATGTTTTAGAATCATTAAGTGTTTTCATTAGCAAATTAGTGAATAGGTTTGGGTTTATTATTGTGTGAGAACCAAAATAAATGGGAGGAGATTCAAGAGACATTAATTTTCATAAATAAACAAATTCATTTATCAACGGGTTATCCATAGCAGTGTCTCGACTCCGGGGGGCATGGGTTCGTGTTTAGTAGGTTAGGGTTTGCCGTTCAGAAAGGGGTGGCGGCGCAGCTTGTTGCCCGCCTGCTATCTTGATGTAATTTTTTGCGGTTATTTAAGTTTAATTATGTATTGGTACCGATTAATAATGTAATATTGCCCGAAATAATATTATTTTGCTTTCAATTTATCAATTTAATTGTAGTTATCAGTTTAATACTCATGTAAAAAACTATATTACCCCCTTACTCACTTCATTAAGTTGTACCATAAGAATAAAATACTGTAATTAATTAAATTTGCTTGGCATCCTTGCTAGATGCTTTAGACCATCCACATTCACAAACAAACATTTGAATAAAAAGTATTTTCTCTCTCTTCAATCTACACAACCAACCTTAACACACATTCACAACCTAACTCAACATAAAAATATTTTTTTTAAAAGAACTCGGTTTTTAATAAAATTTATATCGGGATGTTCACAAAAAAAAAATTTAAGAAATACAGTGTATATAGTTTTTTTTTTTTTAAACTTAAATATTATAAGTTATTTAAGTAAGTAAGTTAGTGGGGTGTTTTATTTGATTGCAAACATGGTTGCCACCACAAACCGTTTGGGGGTTTGTTTACAAACAATTGAATTTTTTAATATTATTTCCACAAGTTTGTTTGCCAATGGGAATGATCTTATAATATAGTATAGATATAGATAATATAGATAATTTTAGTATATCTTATCTCAATATATCATTTATAATTCCTAATTTTTCGTTATTAACTATTTAATATTTTCTTTATCAAACTGTGTAATATACGGATTTCTAACCTGATAGTTAATATGACTATATGAGAAGGGACAAAAACGAACTTAGTTTCTTTTTTCTCTAGTGTTTTAGTGTCATTATATATAAGAGCTCTACTTAAACACTTTAATCACCTAAAATACATACTCAAAGTTTGTGGATCATAAACACACATCATTATAACCTTCTAATTCTAAAATATTAATATAAATGATATATAAAATGGCCGTTCAAAAAGAAAAATGATAGTACAATAAATAATACAATAGTACATTATAGACTGTTCCAAGTACCATTTTTAGCCCTGAATATTGAATGCTACCTAAACTACCATCAAAGCATAAACGTAGTGGGTCACTGGTTCCTGTTCTACACATGATATTTATTGCGTTTTAGGAGTCATTTTCTAATATACTTGTATGAAGAGTTAATTATATATTTATATATTTTTACATAAATGGTTTCTAACTTTATATGCATGTTTGATTCACATGTATCAGAAATTATATGGATTCTCAGTATTCATGCACGTTTGAGTAACAACGATGGTCGATGGTTAAATAGATGTTAACTTAAAAGAAGTTGGATTACATGGTTTGCGTATAATAATAGTGGGTCCCGCAACCATTTGTAACCAATCACATTTGCATATGTTTAATAAGCATTTGATTTAGGTACCGTTTGAGTTATTGTGGTTGGAGCGGAAGGAAGCTTGAGTCTCTACTTTGGTGAATTTCTATTTTGAGTCCTCAAGGTTCCTAATTTTGATCAATCAAGTCCCTTCCCCAAACGGACATCTTCTTTTCATTATAAGGGAAGTGAAAAGACAATTATGCCCTTCATACCCTAATATTCCATGTCCATGTGTTTTGCCGTTGTCACTACATGAGTACCTCACTCATCCTCCACTCACAACGACCATCAACCTCCATCACCACCTTTGATCATTGCCATCAACCCCAAATCGAACACAGATCCATTGAAGAAAACCGCTAAATCAAACACAGATCCATAACAACTTAACAAGGATGGTGGAGAAAACAAACTCCATTAATACTTTAATGTTAGTTGACATTGACCTGGTCAACTTTAATGATTATGTAGCTTTTTTTATCCGTTTGTAAGACATCGGTGAGAAATGGTACTTACATTTTTACTAGCAACAGGTGTGCCCGTTGCGAGTGCAAGGCTGCTAACAATCGGTTGTAAGTCAGCTTCTAAATTTTCATAAGAGTGTGATCCAATCCTATGAATTTAGCATAAAGGTTAATGTCTATCTCCCTTACCGACAATGACGGATCTTGAACAAAAAACATGGTAGGGCCAGACTCAATACATATAAATTTTTTGGTAAATTCTCGGCAAAATTTACACTACGAAGAGAAAAAGTTGGGTGGGCCAAGGCCTCGTCTGGCTCGTAGAAAGATCTGCCCATGCTTACAGATCATCTGTAGTTAACTCTTGTATAATTTAAACATCGTGACATAAGATTACTGTTTTGCACTTTATATACATACTCTATAGTTGGTGTTTTCAAAACTGGATTGGACCGAAAGCCGGTTGTCTAACCCAGATTATTAGCCTGACTAATTGAACCACCTAAAAAAACTAAACAATGTCATAACCAAAATCAATTATCTAAACAGCAGCTTTAAAATCAATTATCCAGAAAATATTACAAATTATTTGGTAATTAAATATTCAAAACATACAAAACAAACTTTATTTAGGTTTCTATTTTAAAAGTTGAGTACAAGTAAATCATCATTTTGAAGAAAAAAAATTGGTTGAACCAACCAAACCATCACACCACTAAATTGGTCTTGCCAACCTATCCAATCCAACCAGTTTAATCTTAAATTTCGTAAGACTTTAATTAGCGATTCAATCCATATTCTTTTAATCAAAACTAGCTAGACCGAACCCTAAAAAAACCTGAATTGTCCCAAGGGGGCACCCTGATAGTTAAGTGGTATACTGGTATACATCACAACCGGTTTAGAGTTCAAATTCTTCATAGTTATGGTTGTGATATATAATAATATATCTTTGTATATTTAGAATACATATTGTAATCATTGTAACCAAATCTCCACCATATTAGGAGATAGAGTTTTGTATTATAAATATTTTCCAAATCAATGAAACAAGTCAAGGTTTCATCACTTTCATGGTATCAACCTCCTATCGATCCTAACCCTACTCTCACCTCCGCCGCTGCAGCTCTTCTTGCCGGCTCTCACCTTCTTTTTTTTCCCACCTCTTCTATGGCTTCCTCATCCCTACACCCTGCTCTAGCAGTCACCAACATCAAGTCTCACATCCCTCTTGTTTTGGAAAAAGACTCCCCCTCCTACAACCAATGGAAGACCCTCTTCCAAGTCCACTGCGAAGCTTATGAGGTCTCTTCTCATCTGCTTCCGAAACCTGCAGCAACCATCATCCCACCCTCTTCCTCTGACCCATCTGCCGTCGCCAAAGCCGAGGCAGCGGCGCTAGCCGCTGACCAACTCTGGTCTCGTCTCGATGCTCTGGTCAAGCAGTGGTTATATGCTACCCTATCTCAGCCTCTGCTCCGTATTATTCTCCAGCCCGGACAGACCGCGTATGACGTCTGGATGGCTGTGGAAGCCGAGTTTCATGACAACCAAAACACCCGGGCAATTTTTCTCGGTCAAGAATTCGCCAACCTTTGCCTCGACACCTTCTCTTCCATGTCCGATTACTGTGACCATGCCAAATACCTAGCCGAGCAACTTGCCAGTGTTGGTTCACCGGTTGACAATCGTCTACTTGTTCTTAAGGTGTTAACGGGCCTCACCGAGCAATACGATAGCATCTCCACGGTGCTCCAGAATCGTGATCCGCTTCCGCCTTTTAGTGAGGTTCGTTCTCGTCTTACTATGGAGGAAAGTAAAAAGAAAAGACAGCTTGCTCGGGTCTCCCAGTCAGCCGCCACGGCTCTCGCAGCCACCTCTCACACCCAAACCAACCTACAATCCCAGCCCACTATACCTACTAATAATAATAATACCCAACAGCCCACTAATAATAATAATAATAACAGGCCCAGAAACCCACGTGGGAGAGGTCGTGGTCGGCCCAACTCCAATCAGTCCAGGAACTTCCAAAACAGTACCGCAAACCCAACCCACCCCTATATTATTTTCCCTCAAAACTGGACTGCAGCCCAATGGGCCTCTGTTCTCAAAAACACGCCAGCTGCCCAACCACCCTGTCCCTACCCCTCTCGGCCTGCTAACCAGACTTCACAGGGAATTCTCGGCCCCAGACCCGATCAAGCACACCTCACTGAATATTCTCCCACTGACATTGCACAAGCCCTCTACTCCTTGGCTCTTAATCACCCGGATCATGGTGTGATGGACACCGGTGCCTCCTCGCATTCCGCCAATGCCCAAGGTATATACTCCCCGTCTAATTTTAATTCTTGCACTAATAAATTTATTATCGTTGGTAATGGCATGTCTATACCTGTAGTAGCCCAAGGCAACCAAGTCCTTCCACCACCATACCCTCCCCTTAAACTTAATGATGTCCTTTTTGCCCCTAATATCATTAAAAACCTGATTTCTGTCCGTCGCCTTACCACGGACAACTTAGTTACCATTGAATTTGACCCGTTTGGCTTTCTTGTGAAGGATCTCAAAACTCGGGCTCCTATCCTACGATGCAATAGTACCGGCGATCTTTACCCTCTGACTGCACCACTCCCTCTCAAGTCTGCTCAGCCCACCTCTTTTGTTGCTGTCACCCAAGATCGCTGGCATCAACGTTTGGGTCATCCAGGAAACCACTTGCTTCAGTCTTTAAAATTATCATCTTTTGTTAATTATGAAAAACACAATAAAACTCTTTGTCAATCTTGTGTGTTTGGCAAAAGTGTTAGACTGCCATTTTATGATTCCATTAATTCTACTCGTTTTGCTTTTGACATTGTTCACAGTGATTTATGGACCTCTCCCATACTTAGTACGGGGGGTCACAAATATTATATATTGTTTTTGGATGATTTTACTAATTTCTTATGGACATTCCCCCTCACCAACAAATCACAAGTATTTGAAACCTTCGCCACCCTCCATAACTTAATCCATACCCAATTTGAACGTAAAATCAAACAATTTCAATGTGACAATGGTAAAGAATATGCAAACAATCATTTTTACAATTTTTGTAATCATAATGGCATGCAATTTCGGTTTTCCTGTCCCTACACGTCCTCCCAAAATGGTAAAGCGGAACGAAAAATTCGCACCATTAACAATATGATCCGCACCCTCCTTGCCCAAGCCTCTTTACCCCCCAACATGTGGCACCATGCCCTTGACACCGCCACTTACCTCCTAAATATCCTACCCAACAAACTTCATAACTTCAAATCCCCCACCACCCTTCTTTACAACTGCATCCCCGAATATGAACACCTACGTGTTTTTGGATGCCTGTGTTATCCCCTCACCCCCTCCACCAAAATTCATAAACTCAACTTTCGCTCCCAACCGTGTGTCTTCCTTGGATACCCCAACAATCATCGGGGTTACAAGTGCCTTGACCTCACCACTCACCAACTCATAATCTCCCGCCACGTTTACTTTGAAGAATCCATATTCCCTTATGCCATCCAATCTCCCACCACCGCTCCCTCATATGACTTCTTAAATCCCACCATCAATCCTTTGGTTTGGGACTACCTTCAAAAACACCCTCCATCCACTGCTCCACCTCAACGCCCACTCACTGCCCCAAATACCACCCTCAATCCCACGGCTTCCAGCCCCTCATCCTCTGGCCCAACACCAGTTGGCCCAACCACTCCTGTCTCCTCTACCGGCCCGCCTGATCTTGACCCACCTCCCACCCCATTATCTCACGGGCCTACTACACCTCAGGCCCAACCTTCTGCCTCTACGACCATACCCGCATCCGGCCCAAATCCCACTTCCGTGCACACTACTGATCCTATTCCTGGACCCACCCCGACCATCCCTATACCACCTGAGCCCATTCCGGCACCGCCCACCCACAACCGTACCATCCATACACGCTCTATGAGCGGCATCCACAAACCAAAACAACACTTCAACCTTCACACTTCCACCCATGTCCCCCTACCCAAAAACCCTCAGGTTGCCTTGTCCTCTCCAGAATGGTACAATGCCATGGCCAATGAGTTTAGTGCACTAATTAAAAACAAGACCTGGGAACTTGTACCTCGGACCCCTGATATGAATGTTATACGTTGTTTGTGGTTATTTAAGCATAAATTCAGGTCGGATGGCAGCTTAGAGCGTTACAAAGCTCGGTTAGTGTGTGATGGTCGCAAGCAGCAAACAGGTATTGATTGTGGCGAAACATTTAGCCCAGTGGTCAAACCCTCTACAATTCGGCTGGTTCTTACTCTTGCTTTGTCCAAGTCTTGGCCCATTCATCAGTTGGACGTTACCAACGCGTTCCTTCATGGCAACTTGGAAGAGACTGTCTATATGCACCAACCCATGGGGTTTCGCCACAAAGACTTTCCAGATCATGTCTGCCGACTCAGAAAGTCTCTATATGGCCTTAAGCAGGCACCTAGGGCCTGGTACCAGCGTTTCACTGATTTTGTTCTTCAGCATGGGTTTCGGCAGAGCAAGTCGGACAATTCCTTATTTATTTATGCTGACGGCTCCGACATTGCCTATCTACTTATCTATGTGGACGACATTATCCTTACCACCTCTACAGAGGCTCTACGCACTCGGTTATTGGCCATCTTGTCTGGCGAGTTTGCAATGAAGGATTTGGGTCCCCTCTCTTATTTTTTGGGTATTCAGGTTACCAGGGACGGTGATCGCATGTTCCTATCTCAGCAGGCGTATGTCAATGACATCATCCATCGGGCTGCTATGGACTCCTGCAACCCGGTTTCTACTCCGGTGGACACTCAGTCCAAACTCTCTGCCACGTCCGGCCCCCCTCATGATGATCCATCGACTTATCGCAGCCTTGCAGGGGCGCTGCAGTACCTCACTTTTACTCGCCCTGACATCTCTTATGCTGTGCAACAGATTTGTATGCACATGCATGACCCTCGGGAGGCACACTGGAATGCTCTGAAACGGATTATAAGGTATTTACAGGGTACTTCAGATCATGGTCTACACCTTGGCCCGGCCAGCCAGACTTCTCTCGTTGCATATACGGACGCCGACTGGGCAGGCTGTCCTGACACTCGTCGCTCTACGTCTGGCTACTGTGTATACTTTGGTGATAATCTCATCTCCTGGTCCTCCAAGCGGCAGTCCACTATATCCCGCTCCAGTGCTGAAGCTGAATATCGGGGCGTCGCTAATGTCGTTGCGGATATCTGCTGGATTCGTAACCTTTTGCTTGAGCTGCACCTTCCTCTCACTCGTGCTACTCTGGTCTACTGTGATAATGTTAGCGCGGTATATCTCTCAGGCAACCCTGTACAACACCAGCGCACCAAACATATTGAACTAGACATCCACTTTGTTCGTGAGCAGGTGCAACGGGGCCATGTTCGGGTAATTCATGTCCCCTCTCGCCATCAGATCGCAGACATCTTTACTAAAGGTCTCCCTCGCGTGCTGTTTGAAGACTTTCGATCCAGTCTCAGCATCGGTCCTCCCGACGTTTCGACTGCGGGGGTGTAATAATATATCTTTGTATATTTAGAATACATATTGTAATCATTGTAACCAAATCTCCACCATATTAGGAGATAGAGTTTTGTATTATAAATATTTTCCAAATCAATGAAACAAGTCAAGGTTTCATCACTTTCAATATATTTATCCAATAAATCTGGAAACGCTGTTAAAAAAACATTAACTTTAATTACACAAGTTTGTTTTATTTCCATGAATGAAAATTGTGAATATATAAATGCATTTATAATGGATTGAAAATGAAGTATCCTCTCTATCCTTTACTCCACCTATATCTACATACGTCCATTACTTTATTTTCCTTCCCCATCTTCTAGTTCTAGGTTCTTGACTTCCTTCAAGCCGTAGACACTCTAGTTTTAATGGGCTTTAACTTCAAGCCCATGCTTTCGGGCTTAAAAAGCTCGGGAGAGATCGAAGTTGGGCTCAATGGGCTTCTTGGGCTTATATTCAACTCACATGGTCTGTATAATCCATAACCTATCAAGAAGTATTCCAATGGCATCAACATTGCATCAGGTTGCTCCTCTGTTACCAACGACCCACATCTTCCAACCTGATTATTGCATCATACAATTAAGGTTATTTTTTATATCAAATACACGCGCGCACGCACACATATATATATACATAGTTACATATGCCATACCTCAATCAGTGCACTGAATCTTCTGTCTAGTTTTGAAGTCATGTGAAGAGATTCTAAATGGAAGGTGGAATTCTCTCCTACGAATATAAGTGTTCGGCATTGCAGTCTTTTTAACCCGTCTGTAATGTCCGTTCTCCTACAAAACATAAGAGGAAAATCTATGTTCATATTATGACATTTCGGGCTACTTAACGCCTTTGCTAAGAAAATGAAGTTTACCCGTTTAGAGCTTCGAGATATCGCAGTACATTAAGACTCTGCATATCGCTGAGGGCCTGCAGAAAAGTATTTGGGTTATGTGTTATCTATAATGGGTCAAATGCTGTAAAGTAAAATAGAAAAAGAGAAGATTGTAAGGTGATCACTTACTCTTCTACATGATTGAACCACGTCGGCTTCTGGAACTAGAGTACCTCCACGAACTTCCTATTATTTACCAAATAACAATTCTAGTTTTAGAATTAATATTATTTTCAATAATGCAGTTGTCAAGAGTAAATTGTCAGTATAAAATTTGTACCTTGCTGAAGTAACGCATTAACAATAATTCCTTTACTAGACCACACATTCCATAGTAATATAGGACGTTTGACACAACCTGAAAAAAGAACCCAACAAGTTACAAGATTTGTCAAAATGGTTAAATCATGCCAATTAACGGGCCAAATCTGTTAATTTATTGTAGTTGATCGAACGGGTTGGTTTATATTGACTTTAACCCACAAACAGTTTTTGCCCATTTTTCATTAAATAACAAAATATCATTACCAAAGCTATGCTAAACACAATTTAGCTAACTTTAGATGTGTTGCCTATTTGAAATAAAAGATAACCAAATCGACCCGTTTATAAGTGAGTAGGCCTCATGAGCCATGGGAATGAAAAGGTATTTAGAAACTAACCTTATTAGACAACCATTCTGACCAAGAAGGTGTTTTGCAAACTGGAGAAACAAGTATGAGACCAATTACGCGTCGTGTATATTTAATCTGTATGCCAAAAGACGCCGATAAATACACTGTATAATATAGGATCAAATGATGCTCTAAATCTAGTGTGCTGTTCATAGAAGGCAGCTTACAGCAAACAAAGTAAGTACATAAGCTCCACCAGTTACCCCTAAGCACATAACTGCACCTAGTCTGGAACAACAATTCACAGATCTATAAAACTTCTTCCAAATAAAAAACTTACTAAAAGTATGGAAAAGAGAATAATACCCAAAATAGTCAAGAACATCAGCAACCTGATCGGCTAAGTCGTCAGCAGATAATGCCGGATCATCACGTGACACTGTAGCAGCTCCCCACTGCAGCCAAAAACTCTTGGTAAGACATAAGACATGCAAAATAACAAAAAATTATAAATTCAAGTTGCTGACCTCATGGCCAGGAGGGCTGATATGATATATGCAGAAGTTATGAAGCAGCAGAGAGAATGCTTCGGGGCATAAAAACAGCCCTTGAAAACATGACATATCTGCACAAACAGACATAAATTTTATCAATATTATTTTCATTCATCCAATTTACCATAGTTTCTATACAATAAATTAGAATGTTTCAAGCATTTGGAGCAACTTTTGCTCCATTTGAACATGAAATATAGGGGTTGATTATAAATTTATAACCCGAGTATCCCACACAGTTCTGATCCAAAAGCAAGTAAAGAACACCTTTATGACAACAATAAGGTTGAAGGACTGTTTCACTTACAGTTTAAAGCTATATCAGGATATGTAATCAAAGCTGGTTTGTCTTGATCCCCAAAGATGGCTACAGAAATCAATCCTTTGGCGGTTTCGACAAGATGCTCCTGAAATTAATGCATGACCTAAGGCATTAGTTTACAAAACGACAATATAAAACAACTTTTTCATCTGCATTATATACATTGTTTTATTGAATTATATATACACACACATACAGCTTATAGTTTATTTATTCACAGTATTGGTCATAAAGGGCACATAGCCAATGGCCACCAACTCTTCTAGTACCATCTTTCCAATTTCTAATGAACAATGCTCTTTCATTTAATATTCTCATCAAGGACTCTTTGTACATGGAAGATCACAAAAATAGACATCTTAACCAATTCAATTAACGAAGAAACACCAATCCAACCAATACTCGAATATAAGGAGAAATGAAGTGATTTTATTGATAATAACGGTGACAGATACAATGACTATAACGAGTATTAAATGGACAAATATTTCGACCAATCTTTCTTAACCAATTCAATTACCAAAAAAATCATTGATCAAATTAACCAATATATGGTCGTCGAGTATATCGACCAATAACAAGTCAACACGTTAGGCACAATTTACGCACATTGCGTGGACGAATATGTGATTTCTAAAGTGAAGTAAAAGTTTCTGACAGTTACAAAGTATGCCAATAAAATAAAAACACAGATAGACAGATAACTAGTGAAGAAACCAATATGTTTCAATACAATCGGTCGTTACTAACAAAATACAATCGGGGATCAATGGATCAACATGTGAATAAACAAATGCATTGAAAACAGACGATGTTTCACAAGCAGAAAACACAGTCAGTTAAGTTTTAACGCCTCTGCACATTTTTAGCTTCGTTGTGTAAACAGAACATTTATATAATATATATTATTAACATTTTATTATTAAATAGACCTTATAAATGCGTCCATTTAATATTATTATTTACACATGACATGACATATGCACCATAATCATAAATATTTAAGAATTTCCTGATCTAAATATCTATTATCAATACACATACCTTGCACTTGTCTACTACACCTGTTTGCTAGTCTCACTTCGTATGGATTTAAATTAAATGTTCATTAATTAATTTTAATCCTCAATCATCTCACTCAACTGACTCATGACTCAATGAGTCATGAGTGTGTTGAATCGTTGATTAAATAACAATAATAATAGTATAGTATATAGTACTGATCAAAGCTCAATGATAAGATACAGATACTTAACACTTAACATATTCCTTGAAATGTGGAATCGTTAAGCAATTAATCAACAAAAACAATGCTAACATATGAAGATCACTCAATAACAATCAAAATTAAGCAATTATACTAATAAACAATACAGAATTGTATACAAATAGATATTTGTAGCAATATGTGCATATAAACATCGAATAATATGATTATTATATCTTCTAACCTTTCCACCAGGAGAGCTTGTTTCGATGTCAATGGAGAAAGAATCGGTTGAATCCGTCATTGTTGGCATCAATAATAATAATAATAATAATAAGTTTATATATGTATATATATACGAATCTACGTTTTTGGCTCTCTATATCTCAGTGATGGAGTGTGTGATTTTCTCTCTCTATATCTCTATATATAGGAAGCTAGCTGTGTCATGTGTATGTGTGCCTACTATTTCCATTTTTCAGTTTTAGCCCTTTTTGTTTTTAAATGTTTTCAATTTGTCCTCTCATGATATTATTTTTTATCAAATTGTCACTCCTAACTTTTTTTAAAGTAATTGTTTTAGAATAATAATGATTATATGAAAAGCGTTTCTCTGCGATTTATTATAGATAACTAGTATTTTTCACTGCCGCGTTACGGCAGCGTCGAAACTTAAAGTAGCTCGAATTTTTACTACCAAATATTTGACCCACTCGTTTTCGAAAAGAAATTACGATACACGGATAAATATACGTCAAAACGTAAACCTACTTGGATTTATACCAAAACGTACTTAAAAATAAGCACGTAAAAGTAGTTTTTTAAGCTATAGAATAGTACCGCGTGTTGTGATGACGTAGAATTGTAAAGTAACTCGAATTTATTGTGTCAATACATATACTGTAATACATATACTATGTCAATACATATGACCATTGGGATAGGTTTCATAATTTTATTTTGGCTATGTTCCAAGATATGTTCTCTTTGTTTGACGACACATTGTCGCATGTCTATTGCAACATGTGTATACCTTTTGACTATGTATGAAATTAGAGCTGGACATTGATGAAGCAAGAAAACAAACAAAACCATTTACTACTGTATTATGAGGAATTGATCTAAAATAATATGACACATAATAGGAAGAGGCCATCTAAACTCTCTGGAAAGAACTCAAAGAAGATGAATATAAAGAAAAAGAAAAGGAGAAGGCCATGTGGAAATGACGTCCCAAAGAGATGAAGACCTGTGAGCATTTGTGAGTCACCTATAAGTCATTTTAGCTTTTTTAAGGGGCGTACGTTAGTTAGTGGCCACTGGTCCTAAGAATGGATTCTAAATGTTATAGTATATAATTTAAGGTATTTTTCTTTAGGAATCTTATATATTATGTTATTTTCAATAACTTTTTTTTTATTACTAATGGATAACTCACATCCCTGCTTGCTAAGACCCTTCGTAGTGGAGGGCGTTATGCCCAAATTTTAAAAAAATAGCTCCCTGCACACCAAAACGCAGGGGCGCCATTTTCCAAATCCAACTCAAGGCTTTATATAAATAACGCCGGATGAATTTTGTGTTATCCAATTACAAAGCGACACGTGGAGGGAGCATTGTCTCAAACGGTCATATGGCCGTTTTTTTAAACGGCTATCTTTTTTTATGTTTATATATATACTATACACAAATATAATATACACACACAAAACACATATATTCAAACACAAAACACAAAAATGGGTTCCCCCGCGTCATCATCTGTTGCGAGAGAATATTATAAAGAGTTTCTAGCCGACGAGGGTGATTCGACAGACGAAGAGTTGGAGCAAGATGCGGCTACGAGTGCGTTTGCGCTTGTGTCGAGATATATGGAACAAACTAGTGCGCCTACCACTACACCAAAACAAAGTAGACAGTATTACGAAAGAGATCGGCTATCGGCAAATGCTCGATTGATGAAGGATTACTTTGATGAAAACCCAACTTAACCCGACCCAAAGATGTTTAGGCGTCATTTCCGGATGAGCAAACGTTTATTTCTACGTATATCCGGAGATTTGGAGAACGCGTTTCCTTACTTTAAACAAAAAGCGGATGCTAGGGGGTTGATGGGATTCACGTCTATTCAAAAGTGCAACTCGGCACTGCGTATACTCGCTTGCGGCAACTCGACGGATATCAACGACGAGTATTTAAAAATGGCCGACAAAACAACACGCGATTCTTTGGAGTATTTTTGCCAAGGTACATCACTTTTTTTAAAGCAAATTCATTTACCTTTTTATATATTTTTGTATATAGTTAGATCAATTTTTTTTATATATTTTTGTATATAGTTAGATCAATTTTTTTTTATATATTTTTGTATTTAATTTTTTAGGAATAATAAAGTTGTACGGAGCCCGGTATCTTAGAAGACCCACTTGATACGACTTACAGAAAATTTACGAGGTGCATACCAATGAACATGGATTACCAGGAATGCTGGGTAGCATTGATTGTCGTCACTGGCGTTGGTATAATTGTCCAACCGCTTGGCGAGGTCAATTCACACGTGGTGACCAAAAAGGACCATCAATTATTCTTCAAGCGGTGGCTTCAGTCGATCTTTGGGTTTGGTCGGCCTACTTTGGTGTTGCGGGTTCATGCAACGACTTAAACGTTTTTGAGCAGTCGTCTATTATTGAGGATTTCATTTATGGCAGGGTAGCAAAGGCGTGCTTTTATGCTAATGGAAACTACTACCCACACGGATACTATTTGGCTGACGGAATATATCCGAGGTATAGCATTATCGTTAAGACCTTCAGTAACCCGTACGATGAAAAACGGGCACACTTCAAAAAGGTTCAAGAGGCGGCACGGAAGAACATAGATAGATGTTTTGGGGTTCTTCAACAGCGTTGGCATTACATAAGAAATCCTGCTCGTGCATGGCCACAGACAAGCTGCGAGATGCTATGTATGCATGTATAATCATGCATAATATGATATTAGAAGATGAAGGTAAAGCGATATGCCAAAATTATGTACCGGAAGCCGTTCAAGATCTACCGCAAGCCAATGTGGAAGAAAGAATACTCAACGCACATGAACTTCGTGACCATGAAGCACATGACGCCTTAACGGCGGATTTGGTCCAACATGCGTGGTCGGTTTGGTATATTCCAAACGCAGGCGAAGATGAAGAAGAAGACGAAGAAGAAGGTGAAGAGGAAGGTGATGATGAAGAAGAAGAAGAGTACGAAGAAAGCGAAAATGAAAATTAATATTATTTGTGATTTTATATAATATTTGTGTGTTTTTTAATATTAGTTGTATTTTTTTTAATTTAATTAATATTAGTTGTGTGTTTTTTAATATTATTTGTAATTTTTTTATATTTATTTGCCTTTTATTTTAATTATTTTGAGTTAAAAGATTAAAAAAAATTCCACGTGGCCCAATCAGAAACAGGGGCTTTATATATAAAGCCCCGCCACTACAGCCCTTTTTCAGTTTCTCTCTCTATGCTGACTCAGCAGCCACGTGGATCAATCAGAAAGGGGGGCTTTATATATAAAGCCCCCCACTACGCATGGTCTAACTGTGTGACTGAAACCTTAAACCAATTAGAAAGAAACACATTTTCTAAGCTCCTAGATATGTTTTTTTAATAACTGAATTGATTGTTTTTTAGAATAAAAGGTAATGAATACCACCCAGCATGTAATTTGGTGGAATGGTACGGAGAAATGAAGATGTCTTAGGTCATTTGGTCTCAAGTTTGAATCCGATTCAGAGGGGTTTTATTGCAGTCATTTGGTGGAGTGGTATGGGAAATGAAGATAAGAGCCTGAGGCCATTTGGTCTAAAGTTCGAATCCGATCCAGAGGGGTTTTACTGCAGTGTACCTTCGGGCGGCGGGTTTTAACTCGAATTGGTAGCTTGGTGGACTTGGGCTGCCCAGTGGGTAGTCATTTGTCCAGCGCTAATCCAGTGGCAACAAAATGATATTTAGTTGGCAGTTCAAGAAAAAGGTAACGAATTCATATCCAAAGGTTGTTATAAATATAGGCTCTAACGAGTTGGTAAAACCCTACATTAGAACCCTATAATTGTGAGTAACATGTATATACACACCTCGTCTGGCTCATTTGAGCCTGTGGTGGTGATAACCATACAAGGTTTGTCGAATAGATAGAAAGTTGACTTGGCTCCTTAAACTTTGCTTAAACAGCCATATATAATTTTTTTTACTTTGTATACCAAATATTTTAGCATGCAAAGTCATGAGTCATGACTGCCCACACAATCGGCTCCCATTGAGCTAGAAAGTTTCTTGTATTGTATTTATTTAGTATCGTTTTATACTTACATATTATATTAGACAATATTTTTTTTTTAGTTTGTGAGTTCATTGCATGCAAGAGTAACTTAACATTTTTTTAATGGCTGGTCCAACCACCGTGACACCGGACGTGATGGTCAAAGTCGACTACTCGACCGCCGTCAGCCCATTGTCTCTCTCAGATATGCGGAAACCGAACCTCCACCTGCCTCGAAGGCACGGCAGTGGAATGATCGGTAAAACTTCACCTTCCATCCGAATCGAACCGGCACCACCCGTATTCGCTCTTCACCTAGATGCTGCAGAAAATAATGAGAATAGTGGATTTGAACCTATGTCACAAGAAACACCAATTCTTTTCCCAACCACTTAACTTATTTTGGAACCACAGACAAGGTTTTAGGTTCGGTCCCTTTAGCAAACAGATCGCAATCAATCAATTTATTCTGATAAATATATACATTGTCGGTGACTAATAAAAAGCTAAACTTAATATATTTAGAAAATAAATGTCAATCCATGTTTTTCTAAACGGCCGACATTGTCAATCCATGCTTGAGAGAAGAAGTGACGTGATAATGCCTATGAAACAAACAACCCAACTCACGTTGCTAAAGAAAAGAACAATACGAAAGAAAATGTTTTTAAAATAGGTTTCACTACCCCACATTTAACTATATTAATAGGAAAATTTATTCCTACTCACAAATTGAACAGTAATCCCGATTTGAACAGTAATTTTTTTGGCTTTATATGTCTTCTTATCTTCTCTTCTTCTTCTGTCATCTTTTCGTGCTCACCGCCATGGTCATACTTGTCACCACTGCGTCATCGCCGTCGGTCTACCGCATCACGTCATCGCCACCGCCAGACTTCTACCGGTACCTACACCACACCACCATCTGATAAAGACGTCGTTCGCACCACTGTTTGGCAGAGATTGTCGCTCCAGATTCTGATCAGGATGCATGTCTCTTTTTCGGGTGGATCGGCAAACCCTAATGACAAATCATTCCTGTCATCATCTCCTCACCGCCACCGCCACACTTCAGCCGACTGCCATCTGAGAAAGACGTCATTTATACCGCCGTTTGGCAAGGATCCTTGATCAAGGTTCTGATCAGGATGCATGTCCCTTTTTCGAGCAGATTGGAAACCTGAAAGACAAATTTCATGGTTTGGCCTTCTGGCCGGAGGCGCCGTGAGTGATGGTGGTGATTTGGTGGTCATTTGATGGTGGCTTCCCGATGATGGTGGTGCTTTCGGTTTCGATGGTGATGATTAGGGTTTCTGGCCGGAGGCGCCGTGAGTGATGGTGGTTACTTGGTGGTTATTTGGTGGTGATATCGGTTTCAATGGTGGTGATTAGCGCTCTTGGCCGGAGGTTCCGTCAGTGATGGCGGTGGATATCGGTGTTGCCAATCAGAACAGATTTGAATCATGTATCCTTTTTGGGACTTTCTTGCTGTTGTGATGACCTTATGGTTTTCTCACTTCAGCATATTGTTTGGTTATGGGTGTTGTTTGTTGTTGCATGTCCCTGTTTTGTTGTGGCTATGATGAGGTCTACCTTTTTTTTGATCATACATGAAAATGGTATGGCAAAGATGGTGGATGGCGGGTTTAAACTCGCAACCTGCCTTGCAACCATTTTTTGGTAGAATTCTGAGCCTTGGTCAGCTGTTTACAAAGTATACGGCTTTGATTTGTTTATAGGTAGACAATTCAGAGTGAGTGTGTGTGTATTTCTCATATGATTATTGGAATGTTAGCCAGTTTTCATGTTAACTCAGGTATACAGTTGTGATGTAAAACTGGTTTTCGTTTTTGCATTTATACAGGTATACAGGATTTTATTTTGGTTAGCATTCTTTGGTACTGGGCGTTAGTCGTTTCGGGTATTTTTTGTTGACACGCTTTGATCGTGCATTAGGCGTTTAGTTTGTAATGTGTAGGTGAGTAGGAGGAGAGATGACTTATAGAAAAATGTATAGAGAGAGATTAAGAGTACAGAGACAGGAGCTGTTAATTTTATTGTTTCAGTGTTTATTGTCTGAAATGTGTAGGTTTTAGGGTTATTTCGTTTCGATAACAACATTGCACTCTATTGTTTAATTTCTTAATTGTTACGTCCGTTGATAGAAGACTTGTGGGTTTAGTGTATATTAATTTAGGTATTTGAAAGGAAAGGTGTACACTAATGTAGTTGTGTTGTGTTTTTTGAAACGTTTAGCTTGTAGGGGCCGGTAAATCACATAGGATGTTTAGATTAAGTGTTTCAACAGGCTGCTGTGAGGTTATCCTCCGCTGTAACCTCGGTTGCAGCCATGGCGGTCCAATACCAGATCTGCGCCGAATCATTTTATGCAGTTTCATTTGCAGATTTAATTTCTCACATGTGTACGTCATTTGCGCGTTTTATGTCACAATTTGTTGAATGTGTGTGCTATTTATATGACCCTTGGATGATCGTACTGTTGTTTGTTGTATTTATTAATTGTGAGCAAAAGGGTCGTTACCATGGTACGGCCCTTTTATCTTGTGATGTTATCAACATAAATGTATTCGCAGTTTACTTTTGACGCCTGCATTTGGCGATTTCAAACCAGTTGTCAATGTGGATATGTTACGTCAGATAGGATTTGAACTGTTAGGATGGCATTTTGGCCGGTTTGGGCAGTTATGGTTTGTGTCAAGGCTGTGATGAGTTGGTGCCTCTGAATGTAAAGTTGAAGTGCTTTCCGTTTTGGCGTGGTAGGGTTCAGGGATGGCACTTAGTATTGTGCAACCTGTCCTGCAGTCAAAGTGGTTTTGTTTTTGCCACTCTGAGCCTGCTCTGCGTTCTTATCTGTTTAGGTCAGCACTAATTTTGGCCGGTTTTTTGCATAAGTCAGGTGTTTGGCTTGGCGCGTGGCACTCAGATAGGGTGTGCATTTGTTTTCCGATGCCATCTTATTTCTCTATATATATCGCTGCATGTTGTCTTCGTTTTCATTTTCCATTTTCGGTTGTTCACCTAAGTGCTGTTCATCTTCAAACTGGTGATTGCTAGGGTGTAGATCAAATTTTTACGCCGCCTTTTTTAACTGTCGTTGTGGCTTGATTTTATGCGTCGTGTGTGCCTAAACAGTTGGGTTTGGTGTTTTATCACATTGAGTCCTTTGAAAAGAGTGGTGACTTTGTATTGCATGTGGCCACTCCTTCAGGTCCAGACTGGATTTTTGTTGGTTTGGGAACCACTGTTTTACATAAAGGCTATGATGAGTTGGTGTTTCTGAATGTGAAGCTGAAGTATTTGCCATTTTGGTGTGTCTGGGTTCAAGGATGGCACTTGATTTCGTGCAACCTGCCCTGCAACCAAAGTGGTGTTGTTTTCCCGACTCTGAGCCTGCTTTGCATTCTATATGTTTATTGGATGGGATTTACAATTTTGATTGGGTATATTTAAATAGTAATGAAAATTTACGTGGCTTTAATCACAGGTCTCGAAGCATCAGCAGCAAGAAATTAGCCCTGGCTGACTGAATAGCCAACATAACTAAACCAGCTACATCTGGGGAGGCGTAAAGTAGGAGCTTAGGACACTTTAAACAGGGAGAAAGAGGAATGACGGGCTTGGCGACCTAGGTAACATAACAGACTAATATATTTACTAATTAGCTTGCATGTTGGCTTCTGTTTATTTAACATTTGGGGGTTTTTTTTCTAGGCGCTTACTTAGCCTCGCTTAAAGGTTTAGGCGTGTGTTCCAAGTTATATGCATAACAGTGGCTGTATACGGCTGACATATTAGGACTTTGCACCTGCTGTTTTTGGGTACCAAATATTTTGGTGTTAAAAAAGGTTGTATGCTATTTGTTTGCTTTACCGAAACAATATAATAGTGTATGCAGAGTGCCTACACGTAAACATTTAACGCTCTTATGTAATTGTTTGCAGGTTAAAGGAAAACGTTGAGTTGAGAGTTAGAAATCATATGTTGGACACCAATTTCAAGGGTATGCCAACTGTTTTAGAAATAGTGTTTTCATGCTTCAGCCAGCAAAATGCAAATCCTATGGTTCAGGCCAAACTTTTAAATATAAAGGTAACACATGTTATGTTAGGTTTGTTGTTTTTTATTTCTTTTATTACACGTTAGATGCATGATAAAGTATCATCCCCTTCCGCATTTCAGTGTATTTTGGATGTCGTAGCCTATCAATTTAGGTATGCTGCTCAAGCTGAAGGTAACAAACTTTAGGCCTATTTTTTTTACAAATTCTAAATAGTTAGAGGTAACGTTAGATTTGGTAGCAAAGTTTCCAAACACCCTAAATTACATGCCTGATTATTAATCTTATTGCCAACCGTAAATTGTAGATATTATATAGTCGCAAAATTCGGGATAGCATAATTTTTTTTGCTTTTGGGAATCAAAGGGTGGTCAATAATCTGATTGTCAGAATTTTACATGCTATCCTAAAGATATAGACCACCAAACTGTACCGAAAAAAGGATCACAACCATTAATCAGTGGCTAAATTGCTTGGGATCATTCATGTTGGTAATGATGATCAAAGGAGGGTATGTTACTGATATTGATGGTTTAGGGTTCATTTCTTCCATTGGAAGAACGTAGCTTCCAAAGAAAACTAAAAGAGAGCATGATGGTCGGTTGGCGAAAATGCCGCTAGACTTATCATGTTGCTCTCTTTTGGATTTCTTTGGATGTTACTTGCTTTCAATCGAAGAGATGAACTCTAAATCATTTACATCAGTAATGCATTCTGTTTTGAGCATCATCATCAGCATCAATGATTTCAGGCAATTTAGCTTCTGCTTTATGCTTGGAATCTTGCTTTTCTGCAAAATTCGGTGATCTATACCTTTTTATGATACATCAAATATCTACCATCGAATTTTATGATCATGTAATATCATATAGTCTAAAGTTGAAAATAAGATTAGTAAACAAATGCAAAGGCCAAGGTGTTTGGAAATTGAATACCCAAGACTAAATCCAAATTCAAGTACAAACATCGTGTGTAGCTGACCACCTTAGATGACTACAGCGCTTAAAGATCAAGAATAAAAAGTTACTTTTTTGTATAATCTACTTAGGCATTCACAAAAGTAACATTTTATTCTTGAACTTTAGGCGCTTTAGTCATCTAACTAAAAAGGTATCATACGATGTTTAGCTGATTGCGCATTTAACAAACTTAATGACTGCTTTGTATCAATCTTTCATTAGTTTATCCATCTTTTCTTAGCACATTTTAAGGCATGAATCATTTTTAGGCCCGTCTTTCTTTTCTTTAAAATGACACCTACGCAAGCTCAGATTAATTAATACTTAGTTATTGATTAACTTTGGGTTGTTAAGGTGTCTTTTAGCCGTGCTTTTGTCCTTTATACAAAAGTCTAAAGAAACACAAAGACTGCCTAAGATTGTCAAAATGTGCGCAGATAAGGTGGATAAGCTAGCGGAAGAATGTTAAAAGACTGTTGTTATTTTTGCTAGACGTACAACATGCTGACCTTGTAGTAACACAGCGTGCGGTTGCAACATGTATATACGACCATTTACTAGCGTTTTTTTGAACTACCAAGGCAGGTGCAACGTGCCGGATTATTACCCCTAGTTATATAAGTTATTAAAAATAAGTACTATGGATGACTGCTAGACGTGTATTGATAATTTCAGTATTCTTACGTCGAGTTATTTAAATTGTGTCTCATAATTGTCTAATGTTCATGGGTATCAGGTTAACCCATTAATTTGTTAAAAAAAATTACCTTCTACAGTATTTCCAAAAAGTAAAAATTAGTAAACTGTTTTATTGAACAAGTACATAAAAAAACATTCTATGGATACAATTTAGGTAAATAGATTAGCATATCTCAAGTAATTTGAATAGGTATCACATATTATACGAATTCCATATCCGTGAAAGCTCTAAAACAAATTCCATACTTGTCTCATTTGCTTTGAGTTTAGAATTTACCTGTATTCGGGTCATTTGTAATCGCTAATAAGCACACTAAAACTAAACTATAAAATTATAATTTCCATTTTATATACTTTACTTTTCAAAACAGTTCAACTTTTTGGCCAAAATATAAAAGATTTAAACAAACGTGAGCAAGATGTAAAGCTGAAAACAGTAGGATACAAAATGTAAATAATGTGAAGATCTAGTGAGCGACCGACGCTCTCTTCATTCTCTTTGTATTTATGCACAGGTCTTCAGTTGGGTGTGGGCCACTAGCAGTACCAGTCACCTCGTCTCTAATTAAGTATTTAACCCGATGGTATAGTTAGTTATTTAACCATAGTTAGGTACCGACAATTTCTCATTTTCATTTCTTTTTCGATCCGCTATCGATGCATCTTCATAAACCAACTGATCTCACTGCTAAATTTAATGAATTGGTCATATGTTATTAAATTGTTTAACCATAAAAAATCCAAGTCAACTAACTCGTTTTAACATGGTAATTTGTTTTTAAATTTAACACAAATATATATAGCATATACTAATATAAGGTTTTAACTCAATCTTTTCATAACCGAATTGGATGTTACCGAATTGAACATTAAACCGGTCTCTTTACCGATCCATTGGTGGACCTGTTGAACCAGATGTAAAAACGGATGACATCGTAAATATTATAAAAAAACAAATTATGTTAAATATGAGGAATTTAACCAATTTCCAGTTTGACCCGTGAATTAAAATTTTATTGTAATCTATTTTGAATAATAAAAGTGTATTTTATAAGTCCCGGCACCTAACCATTCAAGTGGAAACCACCCAAATGTCCACTATGGTAAAAACCTTACTCAACTCGTAATGATTTTACTTCAAATGAGACTTTTGTACCCTTTCTTTCTAGCTTCCTAGCTTCTTGCTATACGTTACAAAATGTATTTACTGTCGTTCAAAACAAAAATATATTAACGAATATGATAAAACTCTTGTTTTTATTATTTTTATAAAACTTTTCTTGGTTTTTAGAGTTAAATATATTTAAATATTTTTAGTATGTAAATTACAACATACTAGATTGATGCACACGTTTTTTTTTTTGCATGTTTTTATTTATATAAGGGGCTTTTTTTTCTTTTGTCTTTTTCTTTTTATCTCTTCATTTTATCTTTTCGAACAAATGCGTGCCTTTGAAGATATATGAAGTAACCCATAATCGATTATGCATCTGCATATGTCTAATTTACTTCAATAGCATCAAATTGTCTTAAGAAAGCTAATGTGTTTTAAATATTTTTTTGAGCTTAGCGAACTTCAAAATTTACAACATTTATGATTGTGTTTGTTATTGAACTTCTATTTTATTTGAGCTTGAAACTAGTAGTAATAAACTTGAAGATATGGCTAAATGATAGGTAAGACAGTGCAAAGAATTTTTAAGATGAAAAACATTAGAAGGTTTATAGAACTTGTGATTTATCAAAATTACCACATTTATTTAACCACTAAGGTTTTCTAGTAACAAGGTGGGGTTCTATAATTTCACTTTTATAACATGTTGGGTTACTAAGATCGCATTCGTTAATTTTTTTGTCCAGTTGACTTGAAATGACCAAATTATCCCTCTTACAAAAATATTAAAACAAATATTCTTGTAAATTGTAATTTACTAAAAATTTAAACCACGGACTTAACTTGTCTGTAAACGAAAGGCTTACTTTAAAAGGTTAGGGATACGAATTAATCCCAATGCAAAGAAAAAAAAAATTAAAAAGCAAAGTGTAGTGTAAGACTAATGGGCTGTTTGGAAACGTCTGAATGGATAAGTGCTGAACCAATAAGAGGTCTGAATCAGTAAGAGGTCTGAACCAGTAAGTGCTGAATCAGTTTGGGTCTGTTTGGTTGGATCTCTGAATGAGTGTTCAGAATTACTATTTTACCCCTCTGAATTATTTTTTGCTGAATGTAATGTATCTGTTTGATCATAACTTCTAATAGTGAATAATCATTAAAGAAAAAAAAATACAAACCATCCTAGAAAATCCAATTACACATAAATCCTTCTTAAAAACATACTAAAATCCAAGTAGAAATTAATAAGTCGCGTACAATTTTGGTATTAAGCATTTGACATTAGTTGAGTGGCTATCTCGTTACGCAAAGCAGTCATATGCTCAATGCCTTGTGAGCCCCATTCCATGTCGTGAACAGACTGGCCATCACTTTCCACATCTTGCATTTCTTCAAAAAAAGTGTTCTCGTTGTATGCCATAAATAACTGATCATGAATATTCCATTTCCTTATAAAGTTATGGATGACAAAACACGCAATCACTATGTCTCTTTGTTTTGGAAATGAAAAGGGGGTCATTTGTTTTAGGATTGGGAATCTTGCCTTCAAAACACCATATGCGCGCTCAATCACATTTCTGAGTTGTGCATGAGCATGGTTGAATTTTTCTTCCTTAGTCAATGCACGCTGTCGTCGAAAATCGGCTAACCAATATCTCGTATTACGGTAGGGAGTCATAAACCCACGAGTGATGGTGTATGCAGCATCGCAAAGGTAATATTTGTCTGTAATCGTTAGTATGAAAACTATTACATAAAAAAAAACTAGATAAACAAATACATCAAAGTTAAGGAATGGTTAAAAACCTGGTGGGGGAAAATGAAAGCCAGAAGTCGGATTAAATGCAACTTCTTTCAAAACACGTGAATCATGTGCAATACCCTCCCATCCAGCCCATACGAACGTGAATATCATATCAAAATTACAGATTCCTAAAACATTTTGAAAGCATTCACCCTTTCCTCTTCCCCTGTAACGAGTCTGTTGATCGGTAGGTACGACTGCATGTACAAGAGTTCCATCTAACGCACCTATTGCACCAGGAAATATTTGTTTTAGCCTTCTATGTTTTTCTGAAGCATTCACCATTGGATTAGAAGATGTCGGAACTATAACTTCTCTTGCGAAATTCATCATTGCAATTAAGACCTCCTGAAAACATCTATGAATTGTTGAGTGTTGAAACCTTCGCTTAACCATTCGAAATCGCTCATTATGTCCTATGACAATAAAAAACATAGCCATCTTTTCTTCAAAGGTTATTGATCTACTACTCTGCAACCAATTTCTTTGTTTAAAATGATTGCACAATAGTACAAACGCATCACGTGACATGCACATCATCTTATGACATTGTGTAGAAGTGCCATGCAACAATTCTTGTGTATACTCATGACCGGTCAATGCTGAATTCAGATCTCTTATTGTTTCATGACCGGTCAATGCCATGGCTAATTGTAGCCAATGCCCACAAAGCAATAAGAAAAACATAATCTCCTCATCCGAGTCCATAGGCTACATGTCATCCAAATAACATTCCAAAACATAGTATACAAAGTTTAGCATCCAAAAGACACATACAAACATAGCTCAAAGTTTAGCATCCAAAAGACACATACAAACATAGCTCAAAGTTTAGCATCCAAAAGACACATACAAACATAGCTCAAAGTTTAGCATACAAAAGACATCTAGAAAGATTCTAAAACAAAGTTTAGCATCCAAAAGACACATACAAACATAGCTCAAAGTTTAGCTATCCAAAAAGACACATACAAACATAGCTCAAAGTTTAGCTATCCAACTAGAACACAACATCAAAACAATCCATACTTCGCTCCCGCGTTCTTAACCCACATTTCACAAGTATGCGGCTGAAGTCGTAACCACACTTTCCTCATATCAGCACTTTCACCGAAAAGCAAAAGCGTCGTTTGATATTTCGCCTCAAATTCTCCCCATCCTAACGTCCCCAGCTTCTCCATGCATGCATCTATATCATTAGACTCATTGTATTTATCAAGCATCATCTTTGCCACCTTTCTAATATCCTCCCCAACTTCTATGAGATGTGAACTCAATGTTTGTTTCCCTTTTTAAGACCGATATGATGACTCATTACTAACACCTTGAGTTGATGCTTTTCTTTTATGTTTTGACCGGTCGGGAGACTCTTCACTAGCCCCATGTTCCATTTGAGTGCTATCAATGTCCAAAAGAGCTTTTTGATCAATCACGTCTACAGAAGGATGGGGAAGTGTAGAAGATGGCCCCCAACTATCAAAGCCATTTGAAGTAGATCCTTCAAACAATTGAATACACAAGTCCGGATAATCAAGTGGCGCTCTTCTCAACTTTTCTACGAATTTGTTGGACTATGTGGAAAAAAAATTAAAAATTACTAAGAGGTTATTGAGATATATATGTATATATAAAGAAATACCTTGATCTCAAGTTGCCATTCCTCTTCCGTTAAGTTAAAGGTGTTCGTTAGAGGGTTATAAACATTTCCAGTTTTGTTCTTAAGCTTTAACCAAGCTACAAATTTTGATTTCAAGTAATCATAGCGGTTCTTCATTTGTTTTTTATCCACTATAAATTCATGTTCTGTTTTCAATTTTTTAGCAACTTTCCTCTATGAAATTGCTTTCAGGCTACTACCCTCACGTCCATGAAGTGCAACTTCATGAATACATGATTCTAGAAAGGTTTTATCGACGCCTTCTTGCTTCCAATTAATTCTAATCTTTTTTTCAGCCATTTCTTTAGAAGAATCTACCAATTGATAACATGTATTATAGAAATTAGAAGAATTAACCAATTCATAGAAATGTAGTGTAATGTAATCTAATCAAGACGATATAACAATGTTAACCATCCACTTGAATTATCTACTCCAAATAGTCGTCTTCTACTTGCGCATATAAATCATGTAAGCTTCTAACAACATATTATGGTACCACAACACCAAATGAAAATACATAGTTCCATTTACCACACTATGTGCTTCAAATTAGAATAACAATAACAGTAATAATATAATATTTCCAGATAAAGCTTGAACAATCACAATCTCCACTTATGTTCCTTAACACACCAGAAACGACAATGCCACAACTGTTGGACATATGGGATGTTCGATAGTAATTAAAGTCAAAGTCAACGTAACTCGACCCGGTACGATCCGAAGAGTTACACGTTGGTACACGAATAATATAAGTTCATGTGTAGGTGGATTATTATTTATGAAATTATAAGATTATGAACTAGAGGGACTTAATATTAATTAGATTAATATTATGAGAATATTCCAAAGGATATGGCATATTATGAGAATATTCCAAGTGTCTTGTTCTATAAATAGGGGATTAGGGTGTAAACCCTAATCACAAGTTTTTATAACAAAACAACTCCTTCCTCTCCAAGTCTTGGCCGCCGCCTCTTGACTCGGTCAAACCACCATACGCCGCCGCCTTCCACCTTGCAAACGGTTGCTCCCGGTTGGCTAGTGCTCGGTTGTGAACTTCCTACTAGCGAGGATTCGTTGTAACCCGCGTGTTACAATTCCGGTGTAGTCGTCAAAGGTTGATTACTAAACCCCCTATGGTTGTTTATTATTTATTTGTTTATACGCGTTTAACTGAGATCCTGATTGGGAATATTTTATTAATCGGATTAATAAAATTAACTAACAATTTATGTATATAAATCGGCTATTATATATATTGTATATATAATCCGTTTTCGTTAAATATATAAACCGCTTCCGCTCCGTATACGATACCAAGATTCCCAACAACAACTTTGGCCTTTTTTTTAAAAAAAATGAATTTCTTTTAATTTTTTAAAATTATCTGTTATTGACCAAAAAATAATTTTAATTCATTTTAGTTCTTTTAAGTTGTTTCCAAGCCAAGAAAATTTATTTGAGGCGTTTCGCTTCGTTTATTGCTCGTTTGGGTTTTTCAGTAGAAACATCCAGCTTTGTACAACTTTGATGAATCATTGTACGTGGTCCTTCGACTAAACCTAACACACAACAATTGTTTTAATTCATTTTTAAGTGTTTTTAATTACTTTTCGAGAAATGATAATTTTCAAATATTACAGACCAGGGTGTTACCAAGCATGTCAAGAAATGATAATTTTCAAATATTGCAGATCAAGGTATTACCAAGCATGTCAAATATTGCCTTCATCGTTGACAGCTATCTCTCCGATAATAACTAAATTTTACTTGCTTGCCTGAAAAGTTGTTTTACTAATTTCATAATCTTGATACTTCTAACAATCGGATCGGCGATAACGCGCAAACCATCTAGATGGACCTCGACTCTTGAGATGTTGCAGGTGTTTGAAAAGTTTGAACTGAAATTGAACAGTTATTTGGAATGTTCCTGATCATCACAGTTATGCCTTTTTTGATCAGAAAATATATTCCCAAACAATTAAAAATAACTTTTCATGCAAGCAAGTAAACTTCAGTTGTTTTACTAATTTCATAGTCTTGATACTTTTAACAATCGGATCGGCGCTAACGCGCAAACCTTTGTTTTTGTTTTTTGATAGAAAGGAACTAAGTTGCAAATACGATAATAATGTAAATAATAATAATAATAATGTAAAGGTAGATCATGGAAAGTTTAACTCAAGAAACAAAGATGAAACCGATTAATGTTCTTTATGTATGAATAATGACCCTCTGGCAAACCTGCGTAAAGGACTAAAGCCACATATCTTGCCATTAATACCAACGATGATTGCCAGAGGGTCACTATTCATATATAAAGAACATTAATCAGTTTCATCTTTGTTTCTTGAGTTGAACTTTCCATGATCTACCTTTATCATCTCAGAGAGATATCTGTCAACGATGAAAGGGAACCCGAAACCATAGAAGTCTTGAAGACTAAATGTCTATCTGCAAAAAGGTAGACCACACCACTAGAGCAAAAAGTTGTGTGTAAGTTTTATTTAGCGTAAAAACATCAGTGTACATATACCTCCTTATCTAAAACAAACCACATCATTGTACATATACCTCCTTCATCGTTGACAGATATCTCTCCGATAAGAGAAGATGAAGGGTTACTACTCTGCACTTCAAGTAGAAAAAGATGAAGAAGAATTAATGAAGTCTATTATAGAGGTTAGTAGGTTACTCATTACTGGTGGAAATGGGAGTTGGCCATGCCCGTAATGTTTGAAGCCTAGTTCTTTTGGCCACAGGTACAGAAATGTTATAAATGTTTTGGACGTTAGCGGTGTGTGTTGATCGTTGATCGTTGAAGGTAAACATGGACAGTGAGTAATATGACTGGACAGTGAGATTGATAACTTATCTATGGAAGTTGCTAAAATACTTAAACAAAAGCTGAAGTTGAATAGTTATTTGGAATGTTCCTGATCATTACAGTTATGCCTTTTTTGGTGAAATGAACTTGAAGAAATGATTTGGTGGATCTGTCATGAGTTAAACAAAAGCTGAAATTGGACGGTTATTTGGAATGTTCCTGATCGTTACAGTTATGCCTTTTTTTTATCAGAAAATATATTCCCAAACAATTAAAAACAACTTTTTCATGCAAGCAAGTAAAATTCAGTTGTTGGATAGTGAGTAATATAACTGGACAGTGAGATTGATAACTTCTCTATGGAAGTTGCTAAAATAGTTAAACAAAAGCTGAAATTGAACAGTTATTTGGAATGTTCATGATCATTACAGTAAAATTCAGTTGTTGGACAGTGAGATTGATAACTGGACAGGTTAGCTAAATCATACGAGGGTGGCAGGAAAAAGCTGACATTTTGATCCAAAGAAACTTCAGGTTAGCCAGACGTTTGTCAAACGAACAATTAAAATAAACTTTTCATACAAGCAAGTAAAATTCAGTTGTTGGACAGTGAGATTGATAACTGGACAAGTTATACAACTTTTTCTGCCACATCGTATGATTTGACCCGAAGCGCCTAGCTTAGGCCTAAGAGAGGCGCTTTAAAAGGGAGGTTGAAATAGAAGTTGGGGGTGGGAATAGACCGACCCTGGCCAAATCATACGAGGTGGCATGAAAAAGCTGACATTTTAATCCAAAGGAACTTCAAGTTAGCCAGACGTTTGTTAAAAGAACAATTAAAATCAACTTTTCATGCAAGCAAGTAAAATTCAGTTGTTGGACAATGACATTTTGATCCAAAGGAACTTCAGGTTAGCCAGACGTTTCTCAAATGAAAAATTAAAAACAACTTTTCATGCAAGGAAGTAAATTCAGTTGTTGGACAGTGAGATTGATAACCGGATAGGTTAGCAAAATCATACGAGGTGGCAGGAAAAAGCTGACATTTTGTTCCTTTTTGCAGAAAGAAATCAAATGTCGGATCGACGATTTTGTTTACCCTCCCATTGATTTCAAAAATGTTCTTTTGACAAACGTCTGGCTGGAAAAAAAAAACTAACTCAAAAGACCAATTTTTTTTTTTTTTGATTCGAAGCGCCTCGCTTAGGCCAAAGCGAGGCGCTTCGGGTCACAAATCAACTTTTTCTGACCTCGTACCGAGGTAGTTAAAAAGTAAACAAAGCGCCTCGCTTAGGCCTAAGCGAGTCGCTTTCAGGGGGGTGAAAATAGAAGTAGAGGGGTTTAATTATAACCACCCTTTTTAAAATACATTCTACTTCCGTAGGGATACTTGCACGCAAGTATGGCAAAAAAGCCACTAGGTATACTCATGCGCCCTTCATTTTATGTAGACATTTTATCCCTCACACAACTCATAGCTCCCTTTACGCTCCTCCGGTGGCAAATTCAGGATTTTCCCTTAGTGGATGCAAAAAAACATGTAAAATAAACTTCAATAAAACTGTTAACAATAAGCGTCGTTAAGATTACAATTTACGATTGTCCTCTACTTAATTTCATCATTTGGAAACAATAAATTACAACTTCATTTGTAACACTTTAAAGTGCTTCTTTTTCTACTGCACAAATTACACAAGCTTTCAAGAAATTCTTCACCCATTTGATTACGCAAATTTGTCTTTACAATATTCACTGTCGAAAAACACCTCTAAACCGTTGCGGTTGTAACGGGTAAAGCCAACACTAGCTTTAATAACTGATACACCATAGGAAATGATATATGTTTTCATGTTTCCACCATAAATCTAGCAAGATCGGCAATCCCATTAAAGTTAGAAAATCGTTCATCTTTTTGCACGCTATCAATGTACAATTTAAGTTGATGTGCAAGAACAACCTTCTCCCCATTATCAAAACCATATGGATAGAACTCACACAATCTCATTAACATTGACGCATCAATGTTAATGAAAATGATTCAAACGGTTTGAAAGCCGCCATGTTTTGAAGTAATTTTGTGTTAATCTTAGTAAAGCGATCACTAAACTCTTGAATTTCCATATCCACAATAGGGTTAAAGAATCAAACTTATAATAATATTGATTAGTCATAGTGTGCCTTTGTCATTTGGCTCTATGACTCATTCTCCAAGTTTGATGCATCAATGTTAATGAAAATGAGTCAAATGGTTGAAAGCCACCATGTTTTGAAGCAATTTTGTGTTAATCTTAGTAAACCGATCGCCAAACTCTTGAATTTCCATATCCACAATAGGGTTAAAGAATCAAACGTATAATAATGTTGATTAGTCATATTGTACCTTTGTCTTTTGGCTCTATGACCTCCACCATCGATATAGTTTTCTATGATTTCCAAGATTTGAATATTATGTTTTCACAAAAGGGAAGAATTTTCTCTAAGAGTGGATCAAATCTACTTTCTCTAAACTCTTTCAACCTTCCTTTAGTCTTTTCCACCAGTAAAACGGCTTCCAAAATGTCTTGATCTTTTCTTGATCTTTTGGTCGGAGGTTTGGTTGTCGGTTTGTGAGGGGCCAACGAAGTGACATGTTGCACCAAACCTGCAACCACCACGCCGCACAATAACATAGTCCAGTTGTACTAGTTTCATAATTGTGTTGGTCCCCGCCCCTAACAATTGTTAAAAATTTTAGTGAAGTGAGTTTAAACTGTCTATTTTACCCCTCAAAAACTAAAAAGAAAAAAAATGATATATGGGTCCCACCACAACCCTATCTATTTTTACCATCCACCATCCCCATCCGACCACCACGAGCACCACCACATCCTTCATCCCTACATTCTTGCTAACAACCCACTCTATCACCACCGGCTAACCACCACACCTATTTGCTGTAACACCCCCCATTATAAATCAAACTCAAGGGAATGAGAACAAGAAGAAAGAAAGTAGTTATAAGATCTTCAAGTCCTCTAACCCTCCTAAGTTTACAGGAACAAAAGATGCTATAGACGCCCATGAATGGATTATTCAGATGGAGGCGTTGTTAACGATATGTGAATGTGATCCTCATGAGAAGGTGAAATTGGCCACCCATACTTTTAGAAGAGAGGCGCTACACTGGTGGGAAACTATTATTCAAGCCCATGGAAGAGAAACGACAAATTAAATTCCATGGGAAAGGTTCCTAGAAATGTTTACTCGGTAGTTTTGCCCAATAAGCGAAAGAAGGAGGATTGAAGCTGAGTTTTTTAGGTTGGAATTAGGAAAGATGACATATCGAGAGTATGTCACAAAGTTTAATGAAATGGCTCGTTTTATGCCTCACCTGGTTACGCCTGAGGATAATAGAATCCATCGCTTTATCTGGGATTGCCAGTAGAATACCACACTTTTATTAAGTCTGTAAACCCCCAGACTTGTTATGAGGCTATTGAGGCCGGGTATAACATAGCTGCAGAACTGGAAAGAGAAAGAATGCAGACTAATAAGAGGAAAGGAGAAGAGTATAAGAGGCTAGAAAATCAGAATAAGACCCAAAGGTTCAATCCGCAAAAGGGAACTAATAAACAAGAACTAAAGCAATGTTCAAAATGTGGTAAAAGACATACGGGTCAGTGTAGAGCAGGAAATGTATGTTATCTCTGCCATAAGCCTGGACATTTCTTCTCAGAATGTTCTGAGCCCAGAGCTTGTTTTAAATGTGGCGCGACTGATCATCTACGATATGCCTGCCCCAAACTGAAAAATAATTCATCTGAAAATAAACCTAAAGGGCGAGCATTCCAAATGACAGCGGAGGAGGCAAGGCAAGCAGATGATGTGATTACCGGTACGTTTCTCCTCAATGATTTACCAGCAACTGTTTTACTTGATTCTGGTGCAAATAAGAGTTTCATTTTGTATAAGTTTTGTCAAGCCTTAGGCAGCCCAGTAAGTCAACTTGAGCAATCTTTCACCTTGGAACTAGCCAATGGAAAGCAAATAGAAGTTACTGAGGCCTTAGATGATTGTGTTCTTAAGTTAGAAGGGCGAAGCTTTCCTATAAGATTGTTGATTACGACGTTAGGTGAATTTGATCTAGTAATAGGAATGGACTGGTTAGCTGTTTATAAGGCTCAAATCAATTGTGAGGCCAAAACCATTGATTGTCAAGCACCAGATGTAGGACTGTTCAAATCGCTCGCCGCTCGTGGCTCGTTCGGAAAATGCTCGAAAAATGTTCGCCCGGTCTTCCGCTCGGTTGTATATGAGCCGATCGGCTCGGTTCGGTTTGTAAATGAGCCAAGCACGAGCAAAGGTACGCTCGGCTCGAATAAATTTTTATTTATTTGATAATAGATATACACACAATTTATAGATAAATTTAATTATGGCTTTTTATATAACATTATATTGAATTTGGCTTAAGATATGCAAACAAAATATAACTAGCCCACTTAAATCAATAGAAATTTAACACTAGATTTAATAGTAAAACAATAAGTCATGAGGTGACAGTCTTGACTTCTTTATGTTATTAGTCATTCATCGCTAATTGTTGCTTGATATCACACCTACGTCACAAGGCAACAACTGTTCTCTGACGTATGCTCATCACCTCACCAGCCTCAATCGAAGGAAAATCGCTCTTTTATGATCGTCCATATTACTCTCCGCTCGATTCTCGCTCGGCGCTCGCTCGGAAAATTTGCGCTCGTAGAATGCTCGTTCGGTTTTACTCTCGATTGTAAACGAGCCGCTCCGCTCGGTTCGGTTTGTAAACGAGCCACGAGCAAAGCTCCGCTCGGATCGGCTCGGCTCGTGAACACCCCTAACCAGATGGGAGTATCGTTACGATTCATGGAGAGAGGGTGAAACAATCAGTCAAGATTATTTCAGTAATGAAAGCCATGAAGATGGTTCATCACGGGTGCTGTTTTTTTATTTCATTTTAAGGATATTCTACTTCTTCACAACCATGTGGGCGGCTCCAAGAATAAGAGGAAGGCTATTAACGCTATTTGTTTGACGACTATTTGGTGCATCTGGAAACACAGGAATGAATCGATTTTTAACCAAAAGCAAGTTAATCTTTCTAAAGTGCTCGGTGACATCAAGGCGCTTAGTTTGTTTTGGATTAGAGCAAGGGCGAAACAACAACATCTAGTTTGGAACGTTTGGTGCAATTTTAACATATCTAGCATCGGGTGGTGATATCTTAATATTAGTATATAACGGTGGAATGTAATAAGTATGTAAGATGTATTGCTAGTTTCCCGCTAGCTTGACTAAATAAAATTTAGTTCATCGTTAAAAAAAAACCATGGATCTAGCTGGAAACCAACTATTGCAGTTACAAACCTTTTGGATTCTTCCATACTAGTGGGTTACCCGCGCTCCGCGACGGGGCGACTCGATTTTTAACAGTCTTGATTGGTTCTTTGTTCCTTGTTTTCACCATTGCAAACTTGCTATTGAACAATGATAAATACTACAATATAATTCGACCAATTGGAGCCATTCCCCTATTATTTGAAGTGTTCAATTTGACCCACTCGAGATTTTTTTTTAAAAAAAAACCCTATCATTGGTATTAAAGGTAATGATATGAGTGTATTGGGTAATGGTTCACAGCAGGCTTTTGTTGAAGCAAGCCATTTATTAACACAGGCTTGAAACCAGGTTGATTGAATCCATAAATACTTTTCATTAGTAGAACCGTTCAAAAAAAAAATTACAATTGCAAGAACATAATTATAAACTACATATCTAAATCTCTTAATAAAAAGAGTCTATGAGGGTGTATGCATTAAAAAGGTACTTTAAGCATCTTTCAACCTCCCCTTTCAACACATGACCCATTTGAGAAAAAAGCATAACAACCCACACATGAATAGCTTACATATTTGCACCAAGCTCCTTAACATCATGCTCAACAATGAAATCATAGTGTTCTCATGCTCTTATTGTTTCAACTGGTGTTTTAGTTGTAAAAGCTTAGATGGCTTGGATGTAAAATACAAATGTTAAATGTTACCAACTTCTTATCACCTTCCACCAAATGTAGCCATATCTTGCAACAAACAGCAACAATGATAATAATACATTGATAACCTATTTGCTAGTAGTGCCTACATGAGAGAAGAATAACTTTAATAAAAAACATTAAAGCTAGAAAATTAAAACTGGAAACTAAAGCTTGTCTCTTGTAGTCAAAACTAATTCAAAACAAAAGGTACCTCCACTTGTTTATATGCAAGTAACTCTTTTCTAGATTTTCCGTTTCTCATCATTGGAGAGAATGAATGTATGCCTCTGAAATTTAAAAATCTAAGATATACTTTTTCAAAGTCCTATAACAACTTGAAAGAAAAAAAAACACAACATTGAACACAAAAATAAAAAATCAAGATAAACGTTTTCACTGTAATCTTCATCTACAAACCATATACTCCGTATTGGCTAGTGCACTCACTTTCAATGCCCAATCTTTATCTGAACCCATTGTTTATTTCACTGTCAATTTCATCCAACAGAGTGAAAAGATATAAAATCATTAGTCTACAAACCTATAGTACAAATGAAACTTTAATCACATTCATATGAATTTCAATTTGTATCAGTCATTTATCATTTACTTATCCAAATCTAAGTACACATTGAGAGTTACATAATGTCAATATAGATGACCGCGTACTTACATTTAAGAAATCAATCAATTCGAAAATGCATTGAAGCCATGGGACCGCTACACCAGCCTCGGCCCGTCGTAGCCCCGTCATCATCCTCACCATCTTCTGCACGCAGTTGGTGCTGGCCTTAGGTGGCGTCTTCAATGACGCTCAGGCGCCACACCTCATTTGTTGTACCCACATCAACTTTACCTATGAAAGTGAAGAACAAATGGAGCGTATTTGCATTTTTAAAAATAAAAGAATATATATTAAACTGAAGAAGATATAGAATACCATTTTTGTTACAAGGGAGATTGTAGGAAAACTCTGTAGATAAATCATGTAGTTCAATTGCTAAATAGAATGAGAATGAAATCAGATTCCTTGAAACGAAAGGAATGGAGGCCTAACAAACCAAACTATGGTCGATAACATCAATTCATCATCACCTCATCCTGTATCTGAGTCAAATCAATCTCTGAGGAATCCAAAAGGCGAAAACCCTAATTCAAGCATGAACATAAAAATGATTCTCTCTTGTTTCGGGCTTAATCACTTCAGAAAGATGAAGCAAATACAGAGGTGGTAGTGCGGGAAAACGACATCGGAGACAAAGGTTAGAGAGAAATCGCCGGCGATTCTTCGTTTGCGGTGGTGGCGCTACACACAATTTGAACGCATAGTTTTGTGTGGGATCCCTTCTTTGCCTTTATACCAATGTCCATAAATGTACGACTGTTCTGTTCCCCATTGTAACCATTACTGGCCGATCGATTACAATCCTATCATTATATCATTTATTGGCCAATCGGTTACACAATAAATATATGGCCGACGACGTCTTAAATTTCCTCACCGGAATCTTTTGGTTTTTCAGGCGTCTTAATTCCGAATGCGCCTTAATATTTTTGGTGAAATTCCTATTTTACCCAAATGAGATGTATTTTAATAGGCATGGTCTATTTCCACCCCCCACCCTTCTATTTTAACCCCCTCAAAGCGCGAGGCGCTTTCTTTGCTTTTTAACTACCTCGGTACGAGGTCAGAAAAAGCTGATTTTTGACCCAAAGCGCCTCGCTTAGGCCTAAGCGAGGCGCTTCGAATAATTTTTTTTTTTTTTTGGTCTTTTGAGATTAAGGTTTAACATTTTTTTTTAAGTCAGACGTTTTTCAAAAAAACATTTTTTATGTCAATGGGAGGGTAAACAAAATCGTCGATCCGACTGTTGATTTCTTTCTGCAACAAGGAACAAAATGTCAGCTTTTTCCTGAATTTTACTTGCTTGTATGAAAAGTATATTTTAATTGTTCTTTTGACAAACGTCTGGCTAACCTGTCCAGTTATCAATCTCACTGTCCAACAACTGAATTTTACTTGCTTGCATGAAAAGTTTATTTTAATTGTTCGTTTGACAAACGTCTGGCTAACCTGTCCAGTTATCAATCTCTCACTGTCCAACAACTGAATTTTACTTGCTTGCATGAAAAGTTTATTTTAATTGTTCGTTTGACAAACGTCTGGCTAACCTGTCCAGTTATCAATCTCTCACTGTCCAAACAACTGAATTTTACTTGCTTGCATGAAAAGTTTATTTTAGTTGTTCGTTTTGACAAACGTCGGCTAATGAATTTTACTGTAATGATCAGAAACATTCCAAATAACTGTTCAATTTCAGCTTTTGTTTAACTATTTTAGCAACTTCCATAGAGAAGGTATCAATCTTACTTCTTGAGTTGAACTTTCCATGATCTACCTTTATCATCTCAGAGAGATATGTGTCAACGATGAAAGGGAACCCGAAACAATAGAAGTGAGATTGATAACTTCTTTCATCATTGTACATATACCTCCTTATCTAAAAACAAATCACATCATTTGTATGAGTAGTGACCCTCTGGCAAACCTGCGTATGAATAGTGACCCTCTGGCACACCACTAGAACATTAATCGGTTTCATCTTTGTTTTCTTGGGTTTTGCTTTTTTTGGTGAAATGAACTTGAAGAAATGATTTGGTTGAAGAAAGTTGTGTGCCAGAGGGTCACTATTCATTCAAATGATGTGATTTGTTTTTAGATAAGGAGGTATATGTACAATGAACTTTTTACGCTAAATAAAACTTACACACAACTTTTTGCTCTAGTGGTGTGGCCTACCTTTTTGACAAACACCTGGCTAACCTGTCCAGTTATCAATCTCACTGTCCTTTACGCAGGTTTGCCAGAGGGTCACTATTCAAACACACAACTTTTTGCTCTAGTGGTGTGCTCTACCTTTTTGACAAACACCTGGCTAACCTGTCCAGTTTGCCAGAGGGTCACTATTCAAACACACAACTTTTTGCTCTAGTGGTGTGCTCTACCTTTTTGACAAACACCTGGCTAACCTGTCCAGTTTGCCAAAGGGTCACTATTCATACACACAACTTTTTGCTCTAGTGGTGTGCTCTACCTTTTCGACAAACACCTGGCTAACCTGTCCAGTTATCAATCTCACTGTCCTTTACGCAGGTTTGCCAGAGGGTCACTATTCATATTATTATTATTATTTACATTATTATCGTATTTGCTTTAAGATAATAATGTAAATAATAATAATAATAATAAGGAATGAAGGTTTTTGCAAAAACGAAGGTTTCCGCGTTAATGCCGATCCGATTGAAAATAGGAACATTCCAAATAACAGTTCAAATTTTAGTTCAAACTTTTCAAACTCCTGCAACATCTCAAGAGTCGAGGTCCTCTGAAAAAAGACATCGTACAATGATTTGGACTTGCAATATTTGAAAATTATCATTTCTTGACATGCTTGGTAACACCTCTGCAATATTTGAAAATTATCATTTCTCGAAAAGTAATTAAAAACACTTAAAAATGAATTAAAAACAATTGTTGTGTCGAATGTTTAGTCGGAGGACCACTTACAATGATTCATCAAAGTTGTACAAAGTTGGATGTTTTTACTGGAAAACCAAAACGAGCAATAAACGAAGCGAAACGGAAAGATATAATTTTCTTGGCTTGGAAACAACTTAAAAGAAGCAAAAATGAATTAAAATTATTTTTTGATGATTAACAGATAATTTTAAAGAATTAAAACAAAATCAAGTTTTAAAAAAAAAAGGCCAAAGCGCCTAGCTTTGGTCAAAGCGAGGCGCTTGGGTGCCTAGCTTTGGCCAAAGCTAGGCGCTTGGATGCCTAGCTTTGGCCAAAGCTAGGCGCTTGACTGGTTTGATTAGACCACAAGCTCCTCGCTTTGACCAAAGCGAGGCGCTTTGGCCTTTTTTTTAAAAAACTTGAATTTCTTTTAATTTTTTAAAATTATCTGTTAATCACCAAAAAATAATTTTAATTCATTTTTGCTTCTTTTTAGTTGTTTCTAAGCCAAGAAAATTATATCTCTCCGTTTAGCTTCGTTTATTGCTCGTTTTGGTTTTCCAGTAAAAACATCCAGCTTTGTACAACTTTGATGAATCATTGTAAGTGGTCCTCCGACTAAACATTCGATACCCATATTTTTTCAAAACATAATTTTTGCATGTTTAATTGATATCTTTGACTTCCAGACTACATTATAATTGATCGTTGGTGGTTTTCATAGCACCTTGTTTGATTACACTCGTGTTCAGCCTTTATCAGGCTGCCTTCATCGTTGACAGTTATCTCTCCGATAAACAACTGTAAAGTTGTTTTACTAATTTCATAGTCTTGATACTTTTAACAACTGACTTTTACTTATGGAATCTTTTCAAAGATGATCAAAAGAACTAGACAGTCTGTTCCCATGTTCTCCATATCCATACCTTGTTCCAACCACTAGACAGTACCTGTGGCCAAAAGAACTAGACAGTAAAATCATCTTCTTGTAATTACTTTCAAGTTTTTTAGAATCATTGAAGACACCTTTTCAGTTGTTATCCGAGAGATAACGATCATTTCGTTATCATTGCTAACAGACTTTGACCGATCAACGATGAAGACAACCTGAAAAGTGGATACCATGGATCAGAGAGATTTAAGCTAATCAAACTCATATCTCAAGCCGGTGCAAGTTATGTTGTAGCATCTTTGATCATCTTCTTGTAATTACAACTTTTTCAGTTGTTATCCGAGAGATAGCGGTCAACGATGAAGACAGCCTGAAAAGTGGATACCATGGATCAGAGAGATTTAAGCTAATCAAACTCATATCTCAAGCCGGTGCAAGTTATGTTGTAGCATCTTTGATCATCTTCTTGTAATTACAACTTTTTCAGTTGTTATCCGAGAGATAGCGGTCAACGATGAAGACAGCCTGAAAAGTGGATACCATGGATCAGAGAGATTCAAGCTAATCAAACTCATATCTCAAGCCGGTGCAAGTTATGTTGTAGCATCCTTGATTATCTTCTTGTAATTACAACTTTTTCAGTTGTTATCCGAGAGATAGCGGTCAACGATGAAGACAGCCTGAAAAGTGGATACCATGGATCAGAGAGATTTAAGCTAATCAAACTCATATCTCAAGCCAGTGCAAGTTATGTTGTAGCATCTTTGATCATCTTCTTGTAATTACAACTTTTTCAGTTGTTATCCGAGAGATAGCGGTCAACGATGAAGACAGCCTGAAAAGTGGATACCATGGATCAGAGAGATTCAAGCTAATCAAACTCATATCTCAAGCCGGTGCAAGTTATGTTGTAGCATCCTTGATCATCTTCTTGTAATTACAACTTTTTCAGTTGTTATCCGACAGATAGCGGTCAACGATCATTTCGTTATCATTGCTAACAGACTTTGACCGATTAACAGTCAACGTTTTGATATTAGGAGACGGAGGACGCCACTGTAACGGAACAGTCTCTAATCCACTAACGTCGTGATATCTCTCCGTCAACGGCATTGCAACTCTTCTACACGCGTTTAATGAAATTTAACGCGCATACCGCATTCGGAGTCTGATTGCACCGAATCCAGTCTTCAAGGTGGACTTAAGCACCTGAACGGGAAGTTGAAATTTTGAATGATGTTCGTCTACTGCACCGAATCTAGTCTTCAAGGTACCATGGATCAGAGAGATTCAAGCTAATCAAACTCATATCTCAAGCCGGTGCAAGTTATGTTGTAGCATCTTTGATCATCTTCTTGTAATTACAACTTTTTCAGTTGTTATCCAACAGATAGCGGTCAACGATGAAGACAAACTGATAGTGGATACCATGGATCAGAGAGATTTAAGCTAATCAAACTCATATCTCAAGCCGGTGCAACACACACTTTCAACCCATTCCTGGTAAACCCAGGGGAAAATGGCTATATTAAAAAAACTTCAAGATTATTGTTTTGTTTTGTGGATCAGACGAGGACTTGCCTGTGTCTTGAAAACACAAGGATGACACACGAAGCTTTAGACTCCAAGCGGATCCCTTGATTGCCGCATTTAATGAAATTTAACGCGCATACCGCATTCGGAGTCTGATTGCACCGAATCAAGTCTTCAAGGTGGACTTAAGCACCTGAACGGGAAGTTGAAATTTTGAATGATGTTCGTCGACTGCACCGAATCTAGTCTTCAAGGTACCATGGATCAGAGAGATTTAAGCTAATTAAAAAACATTTGGAAACACAAAGATGGAAAAATTCACTAAAAAGCCTAAAATTTCGGACCCTAACACACACAAGACGAATGTTGCAACATGAGTTCGACCAAGATGACACACGAAGCTTTAGACTCCAAGCAGATCCCTTGATTTGGGTGGAACAAGGTATCATCAATCTAGTGTTATCGGGCATGAACGGGAAGTTGAAATTTTGAAGTTGGTTGATGATGTAAAGTTTAAGTCATTGACAATAATTAGGGTTATTACTTTGTTTTTTAAATTTTTTTAACTTTTTATAATTATTAAATTAAAAAAAAAATAAAAAAACCAACTCAAAACATCAAAACAACTACCAAAATAAATTACCACCTTGAAGCGCCTCGCTTAGGCCTAAGCGAGGCGCTTGGAATTTGAAAATCAGCTTTTTCTGATTATCGTACTGACGGCATCGAAGTTAGCTCAAAGCGACTCGCTTTGGCCTAAGCGAGGCGCTTTGAGGGGGTTAAAATAGAAGGGTGGGGGGTTTAAATAATACAACCCTTTTAATATAGTATATAGATATAGATATTTAAGGGTGTAGCTTTTGGCTTTAGTTAACTGTCTTAACTTTTGAGAAGGGAGAAATCACGCCGCTACATATAGCCTCCATTGGTCGCCGTGTTCTGTCAGTTCCCTCCCCCCTTTAATAACTGATAATCTTCATCACTCGACATCTCACACCCGTTCTTCTTCGCTCTCTGCTCGTGTCACCTGAAGCTCATACTACAACACTCACTAATTAAACAGCTCAGTAAGTAAGTTATAAACTGTTTTTGCCTATTTTTAAAGCATATAACCCTTTCCTTTTCTTTTAATTTTGTGAAAGATCGAATTGCATTACAGACAGAGAGAAGCATTTGCGTAGTAAATCAGTTTCGACTATGTCTGCTGGTGAACCTTTTATTTTGTGTATGATTTAACATTCAGATGATACACTAATTTGTTGGTAACTTTTTTAGCCTTTTTTGAACAATGAATCATCTTTCATCTTTGTAAACACGTGTATGACTACTTGTTTTTGCACATGTTTTGATCATTTCATTTTATTAAATTGTGTGTTCTGTCTTGGTAGATAATGGATTCTAGAAGTGGTAAAATGAGAATGAATGTTGAAGGAGATAGACTAGGCGGCTTGCCAGATGATCTTATCCATAAAATTCTCTCTTTTCGCCCCATCAAAGATGCTATTGGTACTAGTGTTTTGTCATCTAGATGGAGGTATATTTGGACGTCAATGCCCTATCTTAATTTCTCAAGTGAGGATTTCTCAACATTGCCAGCGTTCTCTAAATTTGTTACCCATGTTTTATCTGGCCGCGACAATCTTTCAGATGTGTATTCGGTAAAGCTCTGTTTTCGTGGAAAAGTGAGCCAAGTGTTTGTCAAAAAAATTTTGAATTATGCCTTCTCTCACAATATCCAACAACTGAATGTAGTTTGCTTGCATGAGAATGGTATTGAGTTTCCTATTTCTCTCTTTAGTTCCCCGTCTCTCAAACATCTCAGTTTGACAATGCCGATCGTCAAATATCGTAGGAATACTGATTCTTCCTTTACACCGACATCGACTTGGGAACTCCCGACACTAACAAAATTGGATCTTCAAAATGTCACTCTGTGTGATGATGAAGCTGAGAAATGCATTAGTGTTTTCTCAAAATGTCCAAACTTGGAGAATCTGACATTAAAGAATTTCAATACAAGAGGATCAAATGGTTTCAAAATCATTCATCCTCGACTGTCAACGCTCACGCTTGAAAATAACTCCCAAAATGTGAAGGTTATCAATGTGGTTGCACCTCAACTCGAGAATTTCACCATCAGATTCTGTAATGCAGAGCATGTAGTTTCTGCACCAAACCTTGCCTCCTTGCTCTATAAAGGTTGTTATCTTTTGCAACTATCTACTGACGGTTTCCATTCTTTGAAGAAGGCAGATATTTGTGTTTTTTATCCAAAAGGTGCAGATGCTCATCAAATTGTATGTTTGCTTCAGCATCTTCACAATGTCCACTTTCTTACACTTAACTTGGAAATCATTGAGGTATGTTTGTATTGGTTCTCAATGTTTATAATGAGCATCTTGCGCTGATTTTTGATCCATGTAACTACTTTCATAAATGAAAAACCAATAATAAAAAGATTAAAACAAACATTTGTTAGAAAATATGCATACTGAGGGTGCTTCTAATTGACTGCTCTACTTGTATCTGTGATAACAATGCATTATTGTAAGGGTGGATGGGGTGGTCATCACACTATCACACCCAATAATATTGTGCCACACACCCAATAATATTGTGCCACCTCATTTCCATCACACTCCGTCACATTTATCACTAAAACCATGGGGTGGTGTTAACATTTCATCACATGCACCCAATAATATTGTGCCACCCCGTCCACTACTTATAAAGAGAGAGAGAGAGATGGGAGCTACTTATTCTCCGTGATGGCTGTCACGGTGTGATGTTGTCGTGGGCGTGATACAAATGGTGGGGCGGTGTTCGTGATGGTTACGGCCATCACGGACCACCCCATCCACCCTAAGGTAAAATAACACAAATAGCCAATTTGAACGACCCAATATCCTAAATTAGCTTTTTGAGTTTTGACCACGTACACTCTCTAAAAACCGCACCTTCAATCTAAATACAAGGCACCTTCAATTGAAATGTGTACTAGTGGTTGGTCTATATGCGATATTCACTTGCAATTTTCTATCTCCACACTAGGCTTTTTGTATATCACATATCGTGATGATTAGTAATGAAATTGACAAACCATGTTTTAAAAATGATGAAGATAAACAATGTCCCAACATAACTTGGGAACCCTGCTCTCATTATCTGGAAGTGGAAAATTTCTTCCTTCAAGTTACATTGAAAATCAGGAATTCGTTTGCACAATAATATGATGCTAAACTAGGTTTAGAAACATGGTTTGATACTTCTAGGTACGTGGTCATTGCTCACCCATTGGCGCCTAGTCATTATGTGACAAGAAACATGGACTATACACGTCATATTCTCTTTTGATGCATTACGTATAATTATAAATTTGTACACATAATTAAGAAAATTGCATTATATGTTCTTGTTTTCTGTATGTAACTTACGTTTATGATTTTTTTCTGCATATTCTTTCTTCGTCCATTGATCTAATTCTACATCAACCTTCTCCGTTTGTGAACTTAAAGAGCTTAAATATTTACCCAGAAAGAACAGAATGCTTGTTGTATCATGCACCCAAGAAAGTAACTATGTCTACTAAACTTAAAAGCTATTTGTTAGATAGTTCACCTGAGAGCTCCTTCACAATGGTCTTTCGTGAGGTATTTACGTCATTACATTTTTTTTTATCTTGCTATGCATTGTGCTTACTGGTTAAGTTGCAAAAAAAAAAAAAAAAAAAAAAAAAAAAAAAAATCAAAATCATGACATGTAGTTGGCATCCAATTTAAACCCCTTGTAAAATGTAATACCCAAGAGCTTTAGCATTGTTTCATTTATTAACATTGTTTCATTGTTTCATTTATTAACATTGTTTCATTTATCACTGTGTTGGGAAGCCTAAGAAGTTCCAAGATTTTATATTTTGAGGGTTTATAAATGAAGTTGTGAATGAAGATTTATTTTGCTTCTCCCCTTGAATACCATAAAAAGCTTTGATAAAATGCTGAACTATCTATTTAATCTTTCCAACTTTTCATTGAAGGGTGGGACCTTTACCTCACCTGTTATGTTCTAGCACCACTATAGTGGAGATTTAGTGTGAGGTTCTACTCTTTATATATTGACTTACTTTCTTAGTAATTCAATTGTAAGGCCTTGTCTGATGATAGCATTTTAGTTGAGTTCTTATGTCCATGCAATGTTTCTCTTTATGCAAGATAACTACATAATTTGATTTTCATGATTTCATCCATCCAGCCAATGTACCAACTCGTCATTCAAAATCGCAAAACAATTTCGGTTTGTAGTTTTTATATTTTTTTATTAAACAGAGAGCAAATTGTTTTTTTTTTTTACTTATTTTACTGGCTTACTAAAATCACAACTATATATAGATGTATGCTAAAAATATCGAGAAAAAGACTTGTGAAAAGTCATCAAAAAGCGAGGTTTTTGTGGCTTTGGAAATGACTTATTGTCTTTTTTCAAAAGTTAATTAAGTCGATAAGCCATTTTCCAAACTCAATCCCAAACATCCTTGATAAATGGAAAGTCTACTGATGTTTAAGTTCTATGATTCCATGCAGGAGGTTCAAGCGCAAAACATTATGGCTGCATTACGTGTGCTTTTAGAGAAAGATGAGGATAACTCCAAGGACAACAGGTATCACCTGAGCCAAGGGAAAACACATGTGGAGAGCCATAAACCAAAGAAAGTGAAATTTGGAGGGGACATGACGCATATCAAGAGTTGTTGGGAAAATATGGGTGCGAAGATCAAAAAGTCTTGTCTCATTATTTCGAAGTTGCAAGAGACTGAAGCACTATTGAGAAAGTTGCCTGCATCAAATCGGGCTAAGATTCAACAATGTCTTTCTAGTCTGTGTATAGAGGCTGACATTGCAGTTAGTAAAATAGCAGATTGTGTGAAGATTCAGTGTGATGAATATCAAAGCCGTTCAAGTGTCTGCTTTCATGAGCTTGCTACAATGTTGGAACCGTCTTCTTAGCAAATGGTAAGTTATTGGTTTCCCTTATACGGATAAATATAGTTAAAATGCCAACTGTCATTGTTCTTTATTGTACTTTCAGGTCCCAAGTTTTTTGTTATTAACTATTTACCTGATTATGTAGCGGTCAACAACCGGCATGTGCAACTTGGAATGGTAAATTTTGAACTTGTAGCACTTATATATGAAGTCATCTATTCAAGGATATGATTTGTTTTTGCGGCTATCTTGTAGAAATAAGATGGTCAAAGGACTTGGGTTCTAATTAAACTGTGTACGTACTTAGTAGAAACTACATATGGAATGTTTTGAAATATGTTTGAAACCAATTATATTATATTATGTAACATTCAGTAACAAAGTTTAGTTAATTAGTTGTAATGTGATTAATTCCATGTACGAGATTTCGGGATGCCGCTAATAACCAACGAATGGCAAGTGCTTTTCCTTGTGTGGATCCTATTTCAATGGGAACTTGATGAGTCGGTCCACCTACACGCCTTGCTTTTACTGCTATACCCGGAGTTACTCCATGTATTGCTTGACGTAAAACAGATAGTGGATTTGTTTCTGTCTTTTGTTGAATCTTTTTCACGGCTCGATAGATAATTTGATAAGTCAATGATTTTTTTCCGTTTTTCAGAATACGGTTAACTAGCATGTTAACTAAATCCATTACGATAAATTGGATCGGATTTTGCAGAAAAAAAAAAAAGAATAAAATATTTGAGAAAATAAATTGTAACTATACAAAAGAGAAGTGAAAACATTAAGATTTAGTCGTTTTATTAACAGAAGAGAGAAGCCAAAAAAATATGATTATTATTTAATACGATAGAAAAAGAAATAAAGACCAGGACGAACCAAAAAGCAACATGTGTCATAAAAGTTTTTCACTTATTATAAATAAAGATAAAGATTGTATGTTAATAATTTAATAATATTACCAACAAACTAAATGATCGTCAACACGCAAATCGCACGGTCTTCGCCCCAGTGGCGAAGCTTGGTTTCGAAATCGGTGGGGCCGGACTCAATTTTTTTCGATCGGTAGTGGCAAATCGGTGGAGGCCGAACTCAACCCGGACTTAATTTACCTATGAAAATCGCAAATTTATACCACTGCGCCAGAAAACAGGGGGCCAGGGCCACCCCTGACCCTTCTTATCCTTCGTCCGTGCTTCGCCCTCTGCTCGATCGTATCATTAGAATATGATACCAAAACATTCAGCAAGTCATAGACTATTATTGCTTATTTTTAGAAGTATAAGTGGTTATTATTCTGTTAATCCTTTTATGTTTGTCTGCTTTTAATAAGATGTTGATATATTGCTACGCAAACAGCATTTGTCGATCAATTTTGATCACATCTGCAGATGAATTATTTATTTAGTTTATGATTTAACTATTAGCGGATATATATCCGCTAATATTAACATACAGATGATTCACTTTTCGGATTGCTTTTTGAACATAAACCATCATTGTATAGGGTAAATGTATCATATATCTAATGTAACTACTTTGATCAATACTAATATATTTTGCGTGTCATGATTCTCTCATTCTATTGGATTGCAACGTTTGGGGTCAAAATAGAAAAAAAAAAAAAAATGCAAACATAGGTAAAGATGAACACTAAAATTCTGGTTGAATCCACTAGCTAGAAATGATCCACCATATTTATGAATACGTGTTTATATCAACTATCAAGGTAAATAATGGATTACGGGCATGGTAAAATGAGAGTGAATGTAGAAGGAGATAGGATAAGCAGCTTGCAAAATGATTTTATCAATAAAATTCTCTTTTATCGATGTCAGAGCCATTGTTCATATCAGTGTCTTATCATAACTATGGAGATTTATATGGACGTAAGTGCCCTATCTCAATTTCTCTAGTGAGGTTTTTTCTACGTTGCCGGCCGACTTCTCCAAATTTGCAAATCATGTTTTGTCTGGCCGCAACAATCTAATAATAGTGTATTCAGTGAAGCTCAGTTTTCGTGGAAAGGCTAAGATTAATAATAGTGTATTCAGAGTTCAATTACCATTCAATATTGATCATCGGTAATTGACTGTTTGAAGGTTAAGAATGCGGGTCACCATCCTGTTTCTTTCCGGCGACTAGCGATGTCAGGAAGATAGATACTGAAATTGAAGAAACGATTCACGATAACAATCTTGATTTCTTGAACATTGTTAACAATCTGCTTGAACAAACCCTAAGATTGAAGGCAAGGCGATAACTAGAGGCGAGTCGGGCGAAAGGGTTGGAAAAGAAAGCTAGGGTTTGTTTTATGGAAATAGTTATATGCACTTAATAATTAGAAAATGATAATTTTTAATAATTCGGATTCGGATATCTAAATTATCTGAAAATGTTCAAAATCAGTGTCCGAATTCGGATTCTTTAACACCCATAGCTGGAAGCAGACAATCTTTACACTCGTTACCACCAGACAAGCCAATCAAATACATAAAAAGGGTTGACAATAACAAGCACCATACATATCCTTAAAAGTTTGACCTGAAGGACCAGAAGTCAACTTATTTACTTCAAAGTTTAACCAACCAACTACATACTCTTCAATTTCACAAGCTCTTAAAATAGGTAAACTAAGCCTCTCCGTTAATGCCGAATTCGGAGAATATGATAGTTATTCACAAACAACCACATGAACACGACCTAGAAGAATGGCAGTTCGGTAAATTCCTCCTACTCGATAACCACTTTTTGAAAACCTTTAGTTACGTTGTTTAACGAATGCTGCTCAGAAACAGCGGCAAGGCCCTGCAGCATTCTCAGGATCTCAGTTGTGTCCTCAAGAAAGTACCTGGCTTTGCTCGGTTTCCTGCCGACTGTGCAAGCAAAGACTTCGGCTACTGGGGAAAGACTCGGGGCTGCTATTGCTCTTGTGATTGCTTCAAACATGTCCTCGTCTGACCTGTCATCCCCAATGCAAAGCACGAAATCTGGTACCATTTTTCGGTTTTTCATTGTATTCAAAAGACGATCTGCAACAAGCCCTTTGTTCACCCCCTATTGAAAAAGAGCAATAAAAATGTCACTTTGACTTTTGAGGTCAAAGAAAATTGTCGACATTTTTTACATGTTTGACTCGCTGGAGATAAAAATAGCCTAAAACACCCATTCGTAAATAAACACAAACAAAGACATAATTTGCAAGAGTACTAACTTGTGGTTTGACTTCAACAATGTTTTGCCCGCTCTTTACTGTAACGGGTTCATTAGCAAGAACACTTTCCAAATGGTCCAAAAGCTCCTTAGCTTGACAGGAACCAAAGTCTGGATCAGCATATTGATAGTTCCAAACAAGTCCACTCTCTTTAGTCTCAATAGTTGACCCATCTGTTGTTTCGGTATACAACTGCATCACAGGCTCTGCTATCTGTTTCCAGTAAAAATCCGGCACCGCAACACAAGTTTCCCATTCTACATCCTTATCTTCCCTTTATTCATAAAAAAGAACTACAAATTGTTAAAATAATCCTATCGTTTCAACAATAGTTTTTTTTTTTTTTTTAATACGGTAATTTTGTAAATTGTATGGATGAAATTACACCTTGTGCGACTAATAGGCTATCGACCCTTAATAGTTTGTTTTATACCCATTAGAGATCAAACATAACTAGGAAAGTAAATGGTTAAAGATCAACACAATTAATGAACTCAAATTGAAAGATTGAAAGCGCAGATTTGTACCGAAAGAAATAACCATGCTCAGCTGCAACGCCCAATTTTTCACACGAAGAAAACCATTCAGTCAATGTAACACGGTCCTTTCCGCTAACTATAAAAACTACATTTTTCGGGTCTTGGCACAAACTATTCACTATGTCTATAACTTCAGAACTCGGGCCTGTGCTGATTGAACTCTGCAGTGTCATAGTACCATCATAATCCAACAAAATTGCACGTTTTTTAGTCCGTTTGTAAGCAGAAACGATATGTTCGATCGAAAGTTTTCGGAAATTCGGATCTAATGCAACAACACGGAACCCTAACCCAAACCCGATACCCCAGCACCTTCTCCTCACATGATCCCGGCATGATCTCTCAAGATCTTGCCAAAAGCTGCGGGCCCAATATGCAACATCGTGAGTGCTAACGTATCTATAATGTTTTTCATGCCTCATCTGTTTTTCGGCATCAGCATAAACCAATGCTGAATCCATAGCTTCCGCCACTGCATCAATATTCCACGGGTTGACCCGGATGGCCCCACTTAGAGATGGTGAGCACCCGATGAATTCCGAGACAACTAGCATACTTTTTTTGGGAATTGAAGGGTTAGCCCCTAAAGTAACGTCCAGCTTATCATTTCCTTGTCTACATATAACATATTCGTACGGTATCAAATTCATTCCATCTCTTACAGCAGTAACAAGACAACACTCAGAAATCACATAATAAGCAATCCGCTCGTAAAACTGAAGCGGGCTATCGATCAAGATCACGGGCTTATAACCGGGACGGCCAAATTTTCTGTTGATTCTTTCTCTAGTGGTATGAGTCTCTGACTGGACCTCAAGGACATCCCGACCTCGGCCTCTAGCTGGATTTGCTATTTGAACTAAAACCACCTTACCCCTCTTTTCCGGATGCTGCGTCAGCAAATTCTCGAACGCTAAAAGTTTCAAACTTATCCCTTTAAAAATGTCCATGTCATCAACCCCGAGTAACACAGTTCGACCCTGAAACTGATCTCTTAGTTCTGCCACTTTGGACTCGGTTTCGGGCAGATCAAGAACATTTCGAAGTTGCTTCAAATGAATCCCAACCGGTAAAATCTTGATGCTTACCGTACGGCCATAGTATTCAAGCCCGATATAACCCCGTTTAGACTGATAAGATAAACCAAGCATTCTACTACAACAAGAAAGAAAATGCCTTGCATAATCAAAAGTATGAAATCCAATGAGGTCAGAATTCAAAAGGGCGCGTAGAAGCTCGTCTCTTACAGGAAGGGTTCGGTATATCTCCGAGGATGGAAACGGGCTATGGAGAAAGAACCCGAGTTTGACCCGATTAAACCGTTTTCTTAAGAAAGTAGGTAAGACCATCAAATGGTAGTCATGTACCCAAACAAAGTCATCATCTGGACTAATCACTTCCATAACCTTATCAGCAAATATTTTGTTGACCGAAACGTAAGCTTGCCAAAGAGACCGGTCAAACCGACCACCTAGGTCCGGTGACAGAGGAAGCATGTAGTGAAACAATGGCCACAAGTGTTGTTTACAAAACCCGTGATAAAACTTGCTAAAAAGTTCGGTTGGTATAAACGCAGGCACACATTTAAAGTTCTCAAGCAAATGTTGTGCCACATCATCTTGATCTTTCGGGTCGATTTCTTCCCTAAGGCAGCCTACATACGTGATCTCTACATCGTCCCTAAGCCCGTCTCGGAGCTGTAAAAGCAGGGAATCTTCATCCCAACTAAAGTTCCAACTCCCATCGGGTCCTTTGTGGACCCGAAGCGGGAGTTGGTTTCCTACAATGATCATATGCTCTTGAGAAACAGATGATGGGGCATCAGAGCTAAAACCTTCATCGTCTAGTTCGGATAATACCCCGGGCACGGTTGCCACACGGGATAGTTTCTTCCCGACCCGACCGAACCCTGATGATGGTAATGGTGCATCACCAGAAGCAAGTTCAAAGAGATTAGTGTATGATCTGGACATCATTATTGATACTAAATTCACAAAGTTCCCTTTTCCTGGAGCTAAATTCTACAAAAAAAAAAAAAAAAAAAAAAAAACATGAATAATATACCATCAGATCAAATTAATACATGCATCATATGCTTTAAGCTATCAAGAAACTAAGTAACAACTGTAAATTTACAATAATTTTTTTTTTAAAAAATTTAACAATTTGTCATTACTAAAATGTAAAGATTTGGAATCAACCAGGACCCTTTAATCAAAACATGAAAAAACCAAAAGCTAATTATTGTTTTTTTTTTAAATTACACTAGGGTTGTAACTTATAAATGAACACTTAAAAAACTTTTAAGGCTCATTTAGGAAACCCTGAATCAAGATGATGATGATGATGATTATTATTATTATTATTATTATTATTATTATTGTTGTTGTTAAATTTTTTTTTTGAGAGTATGAAGCAAAAAATCTGAAAACCTTTTATGGGAAACCATTTGAAAGAGGAAGCCAAGAAGATCAAGCAAATAAGATTAATTTTTTCAAGAACAAAACATTAGTACTGAAAAAATCAATAATATGAACAAAAAAAAAAATCATGTGCACCAACCAACAGAAAATATAATATAAAGTCTTTATCTATTGAATGAAAAAAATCAAATCTGTATCACAAAAAGATAGAACAAAACAAACCTGGAAAGTTAGCTCAAAGTCCTGCCATTTTCAGTGATGAAGTAAATGACTTGATAAATATTTGCTGCTAGAAAAAGTGCAGAAGCTTGATAATGAAAGAGAACCAACAAAATAAAAATAAATGAGGAGATTAAAGGAAAAAAAAAACTTGATTAGATCAATGGTAGTGATTAGAGAAAAGAAAGGTTAACGTTGATTAAAGTAGAAATAATAAGAATAATAATTTGGTGGAAAATATCAAAGATTCCTTGTTTAATTATAAAAAAATGTACAAGATTCCTCACTTAAGCACAGTCCTTTCCATCACTACACAGTACACACACCCACTATGGTATTAAAAAAGAATTCTTGGGACCTTTTACCAGAGCTTGTGATATTAAATACAGACAAAAGTACTAGTTCCTTTGCATATGGTACACGTCTTGAGAAAAGGTGGGGAAAGGAGATGCCTTTTTACGATGCTGATGCTGAAAGTGAGAGTTCACCACTCACACACACACACACACTTCATTGTTTTTAAACCGTTGAGTTTTATGATAAATCAAGTATTTAGTAATTAAGACTGGGGTGCAACGATCCAACCCGCTTGCGAGCTATTCGGACTTGGCTTGATAAAAAACTCAAAATGAGTTGAGCCTTATCGAGCTTGAACCTAAAATAAAGATCGTTCATTTATCGAGCCTTATCAAGGTTGAACCTAAAACAAAGATCGTTCATTTATCGAGCCCGAGCTCAAGCCTGACATGTGAAGCTCGTTAGGCTCGTCGAGCCTTATCAAGCCTAGTATAATATTAGTTATTTTTTAATATTTAATAATATTTACCACTCATTTAAAGTTACTTAGTAAACGAGCCTCGCGCTCAAGCTTCACTTATCAAGCTCACGAGCCTAAACAAACAATTACTTATATTATTTTTATTTAATGTATTAACTAATTGATAATAAACAAGCCGAGCCCTTATAAGTTAATCGAGCTCGGGCTCTGCTCGGCTCGTTTGCACCCCTAAATAAAAATGATCACATAATAAGTATTTATCAACCTAGCGTTTTATATAAAAAAGGTCTTAATCTGTGACCTTTTTTATATAATGATAGGTTGATAAATAATTATTATGCGATATTTTTATTTTTACCTTTTTACGGCTTGCTTGAATCTTTAACCTCAATAGTCAATGGAGCAACACTAACTCCAATGGGTTTTGGATCCAATCCCCCACCTTATTAATTTTTATCAAATCCGTCTTTTTTAGGCTCAAACTCTTGAGTTTAATGAAAGCAATTGGCAATTAAAATATTAAAATGCGATTAAGTGGCACTCTGTTTTTACTTATTTTCTGTTTTCTAGTAGAGAAACAAGAATATCAAGTTCCACTATGTTAGTAGTTACTGTGGACTCTACTATACCCAATACCTCTACTGGTCCATCTAAATGATTAAATGAATAAAAAGGCAATCAGTCTGTTACATGTATGCGCAGTTTATCATAAAGATACATGATAACTTTTATATCAAAGTTGAGCACATCATAAACATTTTAGACGTCATATTGTCGATAATTGAAACCCTTGTATAAAACTTTCATTAATTTTAGACGTCATATTGTCGATAATTGAAACCCTTGTATAAAACTTTAATTTTTGCACGATACCGTTAAAAACCGAGTTCGTTTTAAAAAAAGTTATTTTTAGGTTGAGTTGGGTTGGGTTGGGTTGGGTTGTGAATGTTTGTTAAGTGTTGAGTTGTGTAGATGAAAGAGAGAGAATATCGTGGATGGAAAATGTTACTTGTGGTTTTAGAAAACGACAAAGCGAACTCGCCGAGCTGCATGCGTCGGCCATAAATTCATGTTGGTTTGACAGTTTATCTGTTATGATTTGACAATTTGAACAATTTATCTTCTCTTTTTCAAAATCATTAGTTTGTATTCTGAAGTCTTTAATAAATAAAAGATGATTGGAATCCATATACAAAAACATGATGTAAGAAATATATAAATAATAGGGGAAATGGAATCTAATAATCCCAACTTTGAGGGGTTGGAAGGCAGCAGTCCCAACTTGAAAATTGTAACACAGCAGTCCCAACTTGTCAACATTTTTATTTTAATGGTCCCAGACTTAACTCAGTTAAGTTTTTCTGTTAAATGCCACGTAGGCATCCCACGTGGCAGTCCACGTGGCAAAAAGTTGTATCTGTAAAAAAAAAAAGGTGGGGCCCACATGTTTTAATTAAATATAATTATTTGTCAATTAAAAAAAAGAGGTGGGGCCCACATGTTTTAATCATATATACACACAACATATACAATAGTTGTCTTCCTCACCAACCACCACCACCACCACCACCACCACCAACCACCACCACCACAACCATCACCACCAACCACCACCACCACAACCGTCACCACCAACCACCTCCCACCACCACAGAGAGAGAGGCAAAATCTGCAACCACCTCCACCGCCGCCATCTGCAACCACCTCCACCGCCTTCGTCACCATCAACCAAATCCACCACCATCTCAGCCAAAACCCAAAAAACTACCAGATCTGCAACCACCTCCACAAAAACCCAGCTACAACCACCAACAACCACCTCCACCGCCGCCATCTGCAACCACCTCCACAAAACCTCACCAACAACCACCTCCACAAAACCCCACCTCCACAGCACCTCCACAAAACCCCACCTCCATAGCATCTCAACCAGAGAAACCCTAATTGTTTTGGGGGAGAAACCCTAACAACGATTCGAGGTAATAATCGTCTGATGCATCTGATGTGATGGTATGGTTACTGCGTCTGATGCATCTGATTCGAGGTATGGTTACTGTGGGTGTCGTGGTGTTTGTAGTGGTGGATAGCTCTTTCTTCTTCTTCTTCTTTGTTTACTTTATCAGAGTTGGGGGGAGAGAAGTATTACTTTCTCTGTCTTTCACTCTCACTTTGGCAGAATCGTCTAGCAGATGGTGGTGGTGGGTGTCGTCGGAGATGGTGGTGGTGGTGGTGGTGGGTGTCGTCGGAGATGGGTGGTGGTGGTGGTGGACAGTGGTGGCAGGTGGTGGCAGGTGTGGTGAAAATGATAAGATGTAGGGGTGTGTGTATGTGTGTGTATATATATATATATATATATAAATTCTTTTTTATTATTATTTAAAGATTTTTTTAAATAATTAATAGATTTTTTTAATTGAAAAAACAAGTGGGACCCACGTTTTTTGCCAACTGGACAGATTTTGCCACGTGGACTGCCACGTGGGATGCCTACGTGGCATTTAACAGAAAAACTTAACTGAGTTAAGTCTGGGACCATTAAAATAAAAATGTTGACAAGTTGGGACTGCTGTGTTACAATTTTCAAGTTGGGACTGCTGCCTTCCAACCCCTCAAAGTTGGGATTATTAGATTCCATTTCCCCTAAATAATAAAGGTTAAACATCCACTTTAGTTTACATGACCGGTTTCACGTTCTAAAACAGACAAATACGTTAAATCGTCAAACCGTAAAAACCACATCACTCGATTTTTAAACTGACGGACTTACTTTGATATAAACTTTTCGGATGCTTTCAAATGTTGTTAAACATGAAGAATTGTGAAATACAAATCAGATCACCATCAATCATACTTATAATTTAAATCTCATAAAATGTGGGTTTCATACACCATGTGACATCACATTTCGGGGTGTGTGACATCACATTTTGAGGTATGTGGCAGCCTTCTGTTGGTGTGTGATATGGGCCAGAGTGTATTAATCCTAATTTAGAAGTGTATGATTCCTAAATATCATTACAGAAATCACAGATGTGTTGACATAGATTGGACACGTTACATACATAAATCAACATAGACTAACGTGCTGCCAACAGAAACGAACTATACACATACATTAAGCATTTGGAAAGGAAATCAATAATGCATGTTGTAGGTTTGAGAAAATGATGGGTAGGTAATTAATTATTTAGAGTAAATTACATAAATCACCGGGGAGTGATGGTCATCTAGAAGAAATAAGGTAATACTTATATTATTACAACTAGCTTTTATCCCGGGAGTGTCCCGGGGTTGAAATATCTAATATAACATAATAAAATATCTAATATGACAACATAATTAATGATTTGCCAATACATGATTAATGAATAATAATAATTATAATAATAATAATATTATTATTATTATTTATTTTAAACAAATTTCTGCCATAAGTTATCATATTCAAATATCAAAAAAAAGAAATCTCTGCCTATGAAGTTATGTTTATCGTTTGTGATATAACATAATAAAATATATAATATGACAACATAATTAATGATTTGCCAATACATGATTAATGAATAATAATAATAATAATAATAATATAATATTATTATTATTATTTATTTTAAACAAATTTTTGCCATAAGTTATCATATTCAAATATAAAAAAAAAGGAATCTCTGCCTATGAAGTTATGTTTATCGTTTGTGATTTATTAGTAGAGTAAAATATATTTGAAAACAAAACCCCACAAAATAGTTGTTTTTTTCTCCGTTTTTTATATAGCACTATGGTACTCGTTGGAAAGATAATAAAACGCTCGTTAATTTGGTGTAATTTTTTTTCTTTAAAAAATATCATATATAAAAGATATTAACGTTTAAAAGTTATGGGAGGAAACATTAGAGAGAAAATTTAATTTTGTTTCTAAATTCTTATCTTTTCCTAAAATAGTTATAATATATATAGATTTATTAAAAAAATTCAAAAATTAAAAAATCCTACATGATGTCACGTGGCACATTCAAGGAGGGGTTGAGGCCTCCATTGAATGCCACATCATCAAAGTTCAATTCTTTTATTATAAGTTATAGATATAATAATTTACCAATGTATTTGAACAGTACCAAGGGCATATTTGTAATTTCTGGTAATTTTATTATATTTTATTGTGTGTTTATTTTTTTCCCTTTCTCAACTCACTTCCACGTGCCTATCATCCACTACATCCAGCACAATGCATCATCATCTTTCCACTCCTCTTTTTTTCTTCTCTCCCTCTCCCCATAACCTCCTCTTCTTTCTCCAACCTCTCTCTGTAACTTCAAACACACACCTCTCCAACCTCTTTCCTCTTTCTCTCTCTAAGATATGAGGCCTCTGAAAACGATTCGGTGATGCATGTGGTTTTAGATGCTAGAGAGAGAAACTTCTTCCTTCCAATCCTGTACACCGCCGTCATGTATCATCTCGCCGTCAATATCGCCACCAAATCCAGGTCAGTCTCTTAACAACATTCCGTTAAACAAATGGAACAAACACAGTCGACCGTTGAGATGATTGAGATTGTTTGTGTGTATGAAGGTCGACGACGGTCTTACCTTCAACAACACACTACACACACCCACTAATCTGATAGTTTAGAGAGACAAACATAGTGTAGAGAGAGAAAAAGGATACTTCTTTAGCGGCGCTTACGATCACCTTCCCCACCATCGCAGGTTCGTTCTCTTCATCTTACGCCTATTTTAAATGTGTCGTTAATATGGGCATATTGTTATGTATTGACTTTTGGGTGTATTGGGTAATGATTATTATTTGTTGTTTGTAAGAAATCACATATTTGTTTTAGTGGAATATGAGTTAGAGATGCTATGTATGTTAATTTAGTTACGTTTAAGGAGAAAAAGATGTGCACACTAGGTGTTTGATGTTTTGTCTCAGTGAGTTTTTTTAGTGTAATGTCTGATTATTTAGCGGTCTAAGGGTTTATACGGTACCTCATGGGTATGCCAAATATAACTTTTCTTTTTAATAAATTAATGTTAAACCATTAAGAAATCGAAAGACGTTTACAGTAGAATGGCAAGTAGACGTTTACACATCTGCCCGATTACTAATACACGATATGGATTGGTGTGTATCAAGAAACAAACCAATCCACATTGTAATACACAACTAACCTATCAGCAGACAAAGGTGAAATGTGAAGGCACTGATCGATGTGCCTTGTAAGTTGTATGTATCAATGACTACTTTTAAGAGCGTTAAGCTGAGGTTCAGAAGGATCATGTAAAAAAAACAACATACTTGGTGAACATCATACACACTAACAGGACGCGTTCAAATGAAGCATCAAGATTCATGTCTGGTTTCACAATCTTCTTCTGGAACTTTTGTGTCCTTTGTCTAAAGCTACCATTGTTATCTTGTGACAATTTTAGTGGTGTTTATTTATCCACCAACCACGTAGAACATCAATGTACTAACATGTTGAAATTGGTTTATTTTTTATTAAGCATAAGAGTTTCCTTCGGACATGTTTGGGTTCTTCATGTACCTGGCTTTTATTGCATCTTATTTTCTAAACAATGTTGTTTTTTTTTTTTTTTGCATTTTAGAGTGTAATTATTAGTTACCAAGCTAATGTTTTTTTGAATTTTGCTGGATAGGGTGGGTGGTGTAATAGTCATGGAACAACAGAAGAATTGAGGACAAAAGAACAAATGAAACAAGATGGTGCCATTAAGAGGGACAGAGCTAAGGCTTATGCTCTTCATCAACAGGTAATGATATTACAAGGCGCGCATTGCGCGCCACATAGGTAAAAGATGACTGATGCATGGTCATATCAGGTAAAATAAACTATCATCATGATAAGAAGAGAATAAGTGAATAACTGAAATAAATCAAGACCCATTTTCAAGTAGGTATGTTTTAAGTTTTAACGTCTATTTTTAAGTCAATTGCATTAATTGCCGCCTTAGCGCTTCAACGCCTAAGCGAATAAGCGTTTATGCGCCTACGCAACCAAACGCCTATGTGTTTAGGCGAAGGGTTCCGGTCACCACAACCACCATTTACGGTGGTGCACAGCGGTACACAACAAAGACCCAGCTCCGACCTTAAAGGTGAAATAGATTCAATACATTTTACCATAGATTATTTGTTATTTATACTAATATATGTGTTTTAGGTGTTTTAATTTGTTTTATGATCACTGTTAAATTGTTTCAACAGGTTTCAGGTGAAAAAGATGTAGTTTTTCCACAATAAATTTTATGACCATTCTTTTATTTGGAGTTGGCTTTGTACAGCTACACTGGAGCGTGGGATGAATCCCCCGGTCTCACTCCAACCCAAGTGGTGTGCACTTATGGATGAGATTACAGTTCACGCAACTGAACAACTTTAGATCATAGAATCTGAGTTTATAGTGCGGCTCTTTTTTTCTCTTACAAAAAATGCATAATATGTGAATTATTGTGGGTTTCTGTAATGAGCTAGCGTACAATGTGTCATCGTTGAGATGATCTTTACGAATATGTGGTCTCTCAATGTAACACCCCGCCCCTCTCACCACCAATATTGTCCGCTTTGCCCATCCAGAGCTCACGGATTTGTTTTTGGGTGCCCAAGTGGAGACTTCCCAGGAGGTCACCCATCCTGAAATTTCTCCCACCTAAGCACGCTTAACTGTGGAGTTCTCCTCTCATCCACTAACATTAAGCCCCAAAACGCGTTGGTGATTTAAGAGGCAAGACATTACTTATGAACCAAGGATCTCTCCTGGCCACGGCCGATGTGGGATTTTTCCTGGGTGTCACATTCACCCCCCGTTAGAGTCTCATCGTCCCTGATGAGGTATGCACCCACCATCCCGAACGGCACAGGAGTGGCTCTGATACCATCTTCATTATACAATTGACCAAAGTTGGTTACTGGTTGACCAACCAACACCTTAAACCCAACCTTCCCCAAGAACAACATGCTAATATACATCTCCATACTAATGACCATCCCATTAATCACCTATCGCAGCCTACTGATAGTCACCAACTAAACATCCTTCATTATTAGCATCATTTATACTCTAATATTGTCAAACGAAACAGAGTTCATCGGTTACTGTAGTCGCCAGATGTAGTATCTAAGTCCCATCGAAAACCAAACCTGGATACCAGTCACCAGTGTCGCCGTCACCGTCCCCTATCTATCCCCTCTGTTCATTGAACCCGTGTACAAATCCTCGGTCGGACCTCTGGGATATTCGCCGATGTCACCATAATTGTGTATGGAGGTGGTGGTTGGAGATCTACGGTTCCCTTCCTCTTTATCGCTCTCTCTATAGGTCTTTCTTTTGTTTCCTTATTTTCTAATCTCATCTCTCTTTCTCTACTGTACAGTAAGGTGAATGTTGAATGTGTTTATTAAGATCAAGGTATGGATGGGTTTTATATTAGATGGGTTGTGTGTGTCTATCGTGTCAAGTAAACAAACAGGTGGGTGTGTATGTGTTTTAAATTTAAAAGGCCATGAGGCACATGGCATGGATGCCATGTGTCTCATGGGTGACTAACCCTTTAGTCACGGGTTCGGGTTCGTTAACGGGTATCGGTTCAATCTCACAACACGTATGATATTATTCTCCTCCGATAAAATAATTATGTAACTTACCGGTTCAGCTTCGTATCAAAGCATATTGTTTATTATCCATTATTGATAATTATATTTTAATTATATTGTGCGAAAAATTCTGGGCCCTAGGTCCGGGGTGTTACATTCTCCCCCCGTTAATGGAATTCCGTCCTCGGAATTATTTTCGGGCTATCTCTGGTTTTATATCTAGTGTATTTTACACTCAGATTCCGTTTGTAGGTCCACGTGCCTAAGCCCTTTTATAATTTAAATCATATTTATATTGGTTTCATACTGTTGCGTTTCCGGATTTTTACGTGATATATTATATATTGTTTACCATAATTTACCGTTCTCGTTAAATCATACTTATTTATCTCAAACGAGCTTATGCGGGTATCTCCCATTGTCAAATTTGTCAGATTATGGTTGGTCCTTGGTTTGATTCTAGTTCCATTTTCGATGTGCCATCGGTGCTTATATATAGGGTGTACCGCAGCTAACCCACCACACCAATGATACCTCAAAAATGCACTAAAAATCTTACCTAAAGCCTGATAGAAAACGTATTTGAAAACTTATGTTGTCGATAAATCCTATATGTTTTTCTAAAATTTATTAGCTCTTAGGAACTATGCTTAAGGTAGGCTAAATACCAAAATGGAACCTTATATAATACTAGATTCTTAGAGTTATATGTTATTCTCACGAGTTTCTATGTTTAACACTACGGTTAAACTATATCTAAACCGTTGATAAAATTGTGGAAATTTTAAACCTTCATAATTCCTAAGGTACATGATGTAGGATATGGTGACAAAACGTTAAGAATCCTGAAAAGTTAACCATCTAAACACGCTATATTGATCTTAACCATATCAATGCCACGTATTCTTTCTTTAGAATCCTAAATTTTATCTTGTCATGTGATCGATTTTGTTATCTATGTAAATTCTTCCTACTAAGCTTAGACTATGTCCCTTATTTTCGTCAAATATTTCTTATAACCGTTTTCACGAATGCTTCTACTCCCCCCGTTAAAACCTATATATACCCTTTCTAATAGGTTTCACACGGGTAACTGGTCACATGGGTGAGTCAAACACTAAAGTATGGGGTTGTGATCTTAAAACATGTCACTCTTATCCGTCTTATGTCTAATATCTTAGTTAGCTCTTATCTATACTGTCTGAACAATGGTTGAATTCTTAAGTCTTTAAAGTTTTCTATGGTACACGGTTTAGGATATGACAACAGGTTGTCGAAAATACCAAAAGATTAGACGTCTAAGCCCAATATATTATTCTGAATCAAAATAAAGTGGTACGCATTCTTTTGGTATTTTAAATCTTAACTTCTAATATGGTCGAGTTTCCATCTATAAAATGTTTTCCTTACTAAAGTTTGACTGCATCTTCTTCCTGTCTAATATTCTTCAAAAAACTTATCGTGATCATATACACTCCCCCCGTTAGGGCCTAACTATATAACTTTTGATAATTCGTTTATGTATTAATATGTTACTGAACCAATCCAAAGGTTTTGACACTAAGGTAAATAAGATGATCAACTAAGATGAAACTTAAGCAATCAAAAGTCTATCTGGAAACCTTCAACAATTCAATAATCCACGGTATTTGACACTAATCGGAAGACATTATGGAGTATTAGAGTGACGGGACATACATTAAATCTTAAGAATACCTCTTGCCATGTTCAATCCAAGTTTCTTCTATTTCGGAAAAATGAATATTCATAGTAGTTAGTGTTTCCTTGAATCCGAGTTGCTAACCTTTCCGCTAATTATTCTGAAAATACACTCTAGAACTTGTTATATGGTTACAACCCAATACATTATACTTGTCTTAATCTTACTGAAGTCGGTATAAGTCAAGCTTAAATAAGAGAATCTAGTAATCCATGGTTAAACTTACAATTTGAATCTGAATTCATCAAGAAACGCAAGCAAATGATTCTACAGTTATAAACGCATAGACCATAAAAAGGGAGACAACATTATATATAGCAGGTAATAAACATTGGTTAAAAGTAAAACTTATCGGATTAATGCTTTTATTTGCTTGGTTGTTCAAGATTCTTCTTGGCACTTTGAATTTCTTTTCCAGATATAGCTTTAAATTTCGGTTAAGAACCTGGTCCTCATGGTTAGTTCAAAACTTGTTTATAAAAATTATCCACGAATAGTAACGTTTATATAGATTCATGGTATATATATACATATTATAGGCACAAGTATCACATAAGTCGGGGATGCGTTTATTTACATTCTACCAAGACACGTCAAATTGTAATAATAACAACGATTTCAATTCCTAATATGGTCACACAAATACATCTTAAGTTCATTACGATTCTAAGGTAGTTCATCTTATCACGAAAATTTTCGGTCACCATGTTCGACACTAAAAATTTTGGCGACTCCTCGGATTTCTTAGAACTTTTTCGTGCCTGTAAATTCACAATTACGTGATATCAAGTGTAATCGTCAATTTACCTCACGAAATTATTCTACTAATCTCCGTCGAAGTCATGAAATTCAGGTGTCAAACCGTGCTCATATACGGGTTAAACTGGTTCTTAATTGATTTAAGCATTCTGGTGTGTTCAGGTACTCAAGTTTCGACTTATTTTGCAACTACTTTGTCTGGTCTTATGTCTGTCCAAGGTATCTCCTAACTAAATAGTTCTCAAATCTTAAACTACGATCTTTCAGTCGTAGTCTAGGAATTTTCCGTAAGGGAAATCCTAGTGTGCTACAACCGCTGCTCTGATACCATCTGTAACAACACGACCGGGTGGGGGCTGGTCGAAATGACAGATTGGTAACAGACTTGCACAACGGAAGTAACGATAACTAATATTTAGTGTCAAATACAATGTCTAATCCAAAACTATAAACTACACAATTTAAATAAATAGACTAATATCTATGCAGGGACGTAACGCGGCGGTCGTCGAAGCAGTTGAGGAGTGTAACCCACTAGTCGTTCCATACTTCTACCAACGTTTATCTCTAAAGCTCTAGTCCGCAACACTTATAGCCCGAATCTTCTACCAAAGTCATCTAGCGATCATCACCTCTAATCCGCATCATATAAACATAATCCGTATGCTTCACAATCATCCGAACGCAGTACCTGAACACATGCTTAAAAGAGTTGGGGGTCAGCAATTAAGCTGGTGAGTCCGTGTAAATAGTTAAGTAATTCCAAAATAGTTTAACAGCTCAAAACATAGTTTACACAGTTCAAAATAAAGTGATGTACAAGTCACACCTCAATCCTAACACGAAATCCATCTACTCCCTTTATGGATTCCCTACGGCATAACATATGCCGCAACGGTCCGCAGACCTCAGTGGAGGGTTTTCCGGGCTTCCGGATCCACTGTGCGTGGGGGATTCCCCAAGTAGTACTACCCATATATTAAGTGGCCCAATTCCCTTGGGTTAATGAGTGTGCATCTGGTTTCGGGAGCCCTTGTCACATCAAGTAAGCTTACACAAAACAGTTTACACGTACAAGCATATGTGCACCCCAAAACATTTAAAACAGAAAAAGAGGAATGGTATACGGAACTCACCTTTGGTTGCATAATATTACGTTGAGTCACAAGTCACATAGTATTCCAAGTCGGGAGCCCACCTATCCTTAATACGCAAGGTCCTCGATGCTTATTGTGGTTGTTCTTAACTTGTACTCATCTTTATATTTTTGTGTTGACCATTTCTCGATTTGTGCGTGTCATCCTTGCGCAGGGGCCATGCTAATCTTCTCTGTATCGTTCCAATTTTATCGGATGTCCCCACCCCGCCCCTCTCACCACCAATATTGTCCGCTTTGCCCATCCAGAGCTCACGGATTTGTTTTTGGGTGCCCAAGTGGAGACTTCCCAGGAGGTCACCCATCCTGAAATTTCTCCCACCTAAGCACGCTTAACTGTGGAGTTCTCCTCTCATCCACTAACATTAAGCCCCAAAACGCGTTGGTGATTTAAGAGGCAAGACATTACTTATGAACCAAGGATCTCTCCTGGCCACGGCCGATGTGGGATTTTTCCTGGGTGTCACATTCACCCCCCGTTAGAGTCTCATCGTCCCTGATGAGGTATGCACCCACCATCCCGAACGGCACAGGAGTGGCTCTGATACCATCTTCATTATACAATTGACCAAAGTTGGTTACTGGTTGACCAACCAACACCTTAAACCCAACCTTCCCCAAGAACAACATGCTAATATACATCTCCATACTAATGACCATCCCATTAATCACCTATCGCAGCCTACTGATAGTCACCAACTAAACATCCTTCATTATTAGCATCATTTATACTCTAATATTGTCAAACGAAACAGAGTTCATCGGTTACTGTAGTCGCCAGATGTAGTATCTAAGTCCCATCGAAAACCAAACCTGGATACCAGTCACCAGTGTCGCCGTCACCGTCCCCTATCTATCCCCTCTGTTCATTGAACCCGTGTACAAATCCTCGGTCGGACCTCTGGGATATTCGCCGATGTCACCATAATTGTGTATGGAGGTGGTGGTTGGAGATCTACGGTTCCCTTCCTCTTTATCGCTCTCTCTATAGGTCTTTCTTTTGTTTCCTTATTTTCTAATCTCATCTCTCTTTCTCTACTGTACAGTAAGGTGAATGTTGAATGTGTTTATTAAGATCAAGGTATGGATGGGTTTTATATTAGATGGGTTGTGTGTGTCTATCGTGTCAAGTAAACAAACAGGTGGGTGTGTATGTGTTTTAAATTTAAAAGGCCATGAGGCACATGGCATGGATGCCATGTGTCTCATGGGTGACTAACCCTTTAGTCACGGGTTCGGGTTCGTTAACGGGTATCGGTTCAATCTCACAACACGTATGATATTATTCTCCTCCGATAAAATAATTATGTAACTTACCGGTTCAGCTTCGTATCAAAGCATATTGTTTATTATCCATTATTGATAATTATATTTTAATTATATTGTGCGAAAAATTCTGGGCCCTAGGTCCGGGGTGTTACACTCAATGTTTGAACACATTCTGTATTTATTCTATTAAGTTGTGTTTGTTTACCATGGTAGACGGAGAACAGTTCTGGTGAAGAGTCTTAGTTCAGTGATCAGAGATTAATGAGTACGAGGATAAGCCGTATCAGCAACTAAGGGCTGGAACACCTAAGGTTAGGTATCCCAATGGTATTCACAAGGCCAATCATCTTGCTTTAACGTTGTATCTAGAGAATGAACTTGCAGATGAGGCTGAAACACCGCTGAAAGCCACAGTTCCGGTAGCTGCAACTCCAGTCCGTAATGAAAAAGATTTGATTTGCTGGCCATGGACTGGGATTGTGGTTAACATTGTGAAAGAGGCCGATAGTGAGCTGTATTATATTTTGGCGGATTTCAGGTACATTTTTGCTTGGATTTAGTTTGCTTGAGTTTGATTTTTATTAATTTGTTTGAAACTAAAAGGATGTGGTAGCTGTAAATCTTATTATAGCAGCAAGTTTTCATTCTTTAATCTTAAACTTAATGTTTTACAACTTTTTGTTGATGTTGATCAAACACCACCTAAATGCAGCCATTTTTCTCACATTCAACTGAATTAATTACATACGACCTTGATCTTTAATAGTTCCCGTTTCATCCACCGGTGGTTGCAAATTATATAACCATTTCTCATTCGCTGACTACCGGTGGATGATCATTAGCCTTAATCATCCTATATCTTAGCCTCATCATTTACACATGCAGATCCAACTTCTATAAGCTAATAAAACTTATATAGATACCTAAATAGAGATCGGAGTGGCAGTGGCAACGGCGTCGAGTTATTCTGGACATCAGGAGAAGAAAATGTCTGGAATCAATCTGATCAATCAACTTAAAGAGTATCCAAATTGAATCTCTCTTTTCCCAGGTGATGTGTCTGTTTGATCTGGTTGTTAATTTGAGTTTCTTTTTTATGGATGAATTGGGTTTTGTACGGTTAGCGTTTTCTGATCTTGTGTAAATTGACTATTTGCATCCCAAATTGGTAATTCACATATATAAATGTCAGTATGATCCAACTCTGATCCATCTTTCACATACCAGAGAAAGATAGTGGAGTCTTGAGGTAATTAACAGACAAACGATCTAAATAACATCCTGAAATATGTTAACATCAATACTGTTATTCTATGTGTGACTGCTATTTTTTGTTACATAGATGTCTTTACCAATTTCTCATTTTTCAGACAAAAATGAGATGCTATTTGGCTTTGATTGATCGATTATTGTTTAGTTTTTGAACTCTTAAGAGGATTTAAATGGATGACTATGTGAAAAATTGTTTATGAGAGATCATGGTGATTTATCGATTTGTCTATGCTTTGAAGTTCAAACATAATTGATTTTCTTCTCTTTACGGGCTAATTTTATATTACCTTTGTTGGATTTGAAGCCATTATTCCATTCACAACATTTTTCATGGATAGGCTAATGCTACAAATGTTGTAAGTTTCCATATACTATAATTATCGGATTGGATTCTATATAAAATGTCTAAGGTTAGTTGATATCTTTAATAGATACGGTAGTGATGTATATGTACTCTAGATGAAAAGAGATACACAATGATATGTAAAAATTTGGTTGTTACCTCTAAAAGATTTACTCTTTGCCGACGCTCATCATTATTGTTTGGTTAATCACTTGTATGGTACTGATAGTTTATTGTCTTCTTAGAATTGCATTTGTATTAGTATTTTCCTGATTTATACTCTTGATGCTATAGATATTATATTGTACTTTCTTCAGGTGACGGGATAGGCAACACGACAAACCAAGACATGTATGGAGCAGCTGGATTAGCATAAAGCGAACATGATATTGCTTCAACCTTTTCATTATAGTCAGCCCACATATAAAAAATACTTCATGTTATATTAATATTAGTGGAGATATTGTAAAAAATGGGTGCATATTTATTCGGATCTGCAGATGCAAGTTTGTATATTTGTCGAATGCGAATTCGTGTCTTCGTCAACAATCCTAAAATAAGGATTAACATGCTCACATGAAAACAGGCTTTTCCCGCCGCAACGTGCGGGCTGGAAAACACCTAGTTTAGCATAAAGTATGATAGTACATAAATGGGGGCCATGTACTTTTTGTAAAAGAAACTTATGAATATTAATTTGTGTTGTCATATATGTATATTTATTTTAGGAAAAATTACAGAAATCGTCCTTTATGTTTACATCGTTTTTCAGTGGTTGTCCTTTAACTTCAAAGTTGATGAGAATCGTCCTTTATGTTGAAAAATCTTGCAGGTTTCGTCCTTTAGGGCTAACCTGATTAGTTTTTGTGGTTAAGTTTGGTCATGTGGACCCACATGACAGCAAAATGACACTTATGCCCTCATCTTTATCACCACCATCACTTACATTCTTCAATAACCACCCCCACCACCACCATCCCCACCACCAGGCCACACCACCACCTCTACCACCAACCTGCCACGCGAAACCCCAGCACCACAACCTTCAATTATCAACCCTACACCACCACCACCTGCCACCATGAAACTCCATCACATTCGACATCCCCACCTAGGGCTGTAAACGAACCGAACTTTCAGCGAACAGTTCATGAACCGTTCGGCGGGAAGTCCGTTTGTGTTCGTTCGTTTAACAAATGAACGAACACGAACAAGAAATTTCGTTCGTTAAGTTAAACGAACGAACATGAACATAGGTCGCGTTTGTTCGTTTATGTTCGTGAACGTTCGGTAACGTGTTCGTTTGTGTTCGTTTATGTCCGTTTATACTTGTTCGTTTGTGTTCATTTGGTTTTTAAATTATATATTTAAAATTTTAATATTATATATATATAAAGAAACTTACAATAACAATGTTTTAAATTTTATATTCGTTCATCCGTTTGTGTTCGTTTGTGTCCATTAACAATGTTTTATCTATATTTTCTAGTCAAACGTCCGTTTGTGTCCATTAGTGTTCGTTTGTGTTCGCAGACAATGTTCACGAACAGTTCGTGAACAACCAAATTACAAACGAACACGAACACGGACAAAATTTTATGTTCGAAAATTGTCCACGAACAGTTCATGAACAGATTTAAAGCTTAACAAACGAACACGGACAAGCTCCGTCCGTGTTCGTCCGGTTCGTTTACAGCCCTATCCCCACCAGTGGTCAACATCCATTAAAACCAGCGCCAACATTCATTCCCGATAAACCGAGTCCCAATCACCACCACTGGTACCACACTACCACTACCACTAACAACACCAAGTATTAATAAAAATAATCAAACCTTATATTCTCTACAAATCAGTAAATCACAACATCAGTAAACAAGTGAACCACAACATCCAAATCAGTTTTTTAATAATACGTTGTAGATAAAAGTTGAAAAGGAGTATGTATCTTTTAACAACAAAGTATTGTTAAACACAATAACAACACAACAAACAACAATCCACAACATCCAAATCAGTAAATTACAACCAACCTTTCATGATCTGATCACCATGAATGCATATCTCAACACGTTGATTCCTCGGAAGCGAACCACCAGTATCCGAATCAACAATCTTCATCTCTGAACCCAACCCATCCACACCAACCTTCCGCGTTTCTAACCCGTTTCAGATCCGACCCAATCCATCCACAACAACCTTCCTAAAGAAAACCCCTAAAACATCTCATAAAAAACCCGATCCATAACCCGAATCCAACTTTAGCAAAGGAAGATAGGCCATTACTGGTGGTTGTTTCGAAGACGGCGACGGTGCTCGTGGTTACTGGAGGTTGGGGCAGTGGTAGTCTGAGGGTGGTGGTGGTGGAGAAAAGGTAGAGAGAGGAGGAGTTGAGAGAGATAAAGAGAGGATTTTTTTTTTTTTTTTTTGACAGAGAGAGGGGTTTATTTATTGGTTTTTTTAATTTTTATTTTAGAAAAGATGAGGGCATAAGTGTCATTTTGCTGTCATGTGGGTCCACATGACCAAACTTAACCACAAAAACTAACCAGGTTAGCCCTAAAGGACGAAACCTGCAAGATTTTTCAACATAAAGGACGATTCTCATCAACTTTGAAGTTAAAGGACAACCACTGAAAAACGATGTAAACATAAAGGACGATTTCTGTAATTTTTCCTTTATTTTACCATTTGTTTTCATCCATGGTCATTTGTCTAAGGAAAATGACAAAAAGTCCCTACCATTCAGTGGAGTTGTATGGGAAAATGAAAATAAGAGACTAAAGCCATTTCGTCTCAAGTTCAAATCTGATCCAGAGGGATTTTACCGTAGTGGGCCTTCAAGCGACTGATTTTTTCTCGAATTGGTGGCTTGGTGGACCTGAGTTGACCAGTGGGTAGCTATTTGTCAAGTACTAACCCACTGACAATTCAAGTGATATTTAGTTGGTTGTTTAAAAAAATAATGAAAATATTATTTACTTTATTGGCTCATTTAATGAAGAAAAAACGTCTGGTGATATTTTGGATTAAAGCGGCATGTTTTGAAAAGGTAAGGGATAAAAATGGGATGGAAATTTTTTCTGGGACTAAAATGACAATTTTCATCCAACCACGTGCACGAAAAATACAATTTAATCAAAATCTTATAACTTATAAGCTATAACAACTTAACAAGTCACGTTACCTTTTTCTACAAGGCATCTAACTTTAGCAATGTGAATTATACAAAGAGAAAGTATACGGTATAAAGCCCTTTAAAATAAGAAGCGTAAGAAGCCACCAGAACTTGCCACCTGTCAATCTAACCTAACCATATCTAACCACAGTTAAACAACGATTAAACATATTATCCTCCCCTTTATCTTCCCCTGATCTAAACACAAACACAGAACATAAACCTGACTAGAAGTTCATCGATCGAGATCTAAGCACCACCACCCGACACCACCACGTCATCCTTCCCTGTTCTAAACCTAACCCGTCCTCATTTTGAAACAAACCGATCGAGATCTGACCACCACCATCACCACCACCACTACCACCACCACCACCATCAGCAGAACCGTTATCCAATGAACAGGCGATACGTATCGAACATTTCAGAGGCGTAAATAGAGTTGATTTTGGGGGTTTGGGTGAGGCGTTTGGAAATGAGGGATAAGGATTTGTTGAGAACTGTTTGTATGAAAAAAACAGAGTAAAAGACTGTAAATAAAAAAACAGAGGTGAAATGGAGATATACATGCAAAAAGATTGGTGGCTGGAGATGGGATGATGATAAAGGAAAAGTTTATTTGTGCAAGTTAAGGAACGAAGCCATATTCACAACCATAAGCTATTATGCTATGAAGGTTATTGATAAAGAGGTGTTAGCTCTTAAGAAGAAGACACAGAGAGTGCAACAAAGAAGAAAATATTAAAATATGTGATGATGTTCGATGTAGGTGCGTTTAAAATAGTAAAGGGTTGGTATTTGCTTTGATATGAATAGCAGAGATAAAGGAGTGCGTTTGTTTGGGTTGATTTTTGGTTTGATATTAATAAGGTGCGTTTGTTTTTTTGGTAAAGGTGCGTTTGTTTTTTTGGTGGGTTTGATGAGTGCGTCCAAAATTTTCAATGAGTGCTTCCAAACTTTCAATGAGTGCTTCTGAAATTTTGATGAGTGCGTCTGAACTTTGATAAGTGCGTCTGAAATTTTAATGAGTGCGTCTAAATTCAAGATTAATCTTCAAACCAGAGCCACCATTCCTACGGTTTCAAGGCGAGTTATCAGGAATGAACGGAAGAGCCGAATGCTAAGTTTGAGAAAATTCGAAGAAGAGTTGAGAAAGAAAGTTGTAATGCAACTCCAAAGTTAAGTACGGAAGAGCTGAATGCTAAGTTTGATAAACCAGTGAAGTAAGTATGTTATAGACAGTTGACAAAGAGGAACAAAGGCAAGAAGAAATACAATTCAAGATTAAGGGGGTGAATGAAGATTAATCTTGAATAATAGTAAAGTTGAAGGGGCTAAAGTGGAAAGTTTAATTAGTTAATATTTAATTAATTATTTGAATGTTTAGAATTATCTAGTTTGGTTAATTAGTATAGATAATGATGTGAGATTAGTATTAGAATAGAATTGGTATTAGTATTTGAGTAGGATTAGTATGGTTGGTTTAGTATAAATAGGGGTCTAGTTTATTGGTTTTATTTGTCCCTTGTTTGTTTGTTCGTTTGATATATAAAAAGAGTCGCGGGTTAGTCCCCCCAAAAATCTCGTGTTCGTGTTTGATCTAATTGTCTGGGCCAACAATTGGTATCAGAGCTTCGGCTCGTTGAATGTTACGTTTCTCATCATCTTCGGTTTAATGGTTGTTTGTTTGATTGGTGTAAGGACCGCTAACCCTTAGAAGAAATTTGTTTCTTTTTCTTGTGTCGCACGGATTCCAGAAGATCAAACCTTGACTGAATTAATTTGAAGGTCATAGGGTTTGTTGACTAAAAGAAAAAAAAGGTGTAGACCTTTTATATTATTTGTCGTGACATAGCAACAAGAAAAAATATATCTGCTTTGTTGATTGGGGTGCGTGAAGATTGCAAAATACTCTTGTATCTGTGCGTTGGAGTTCGTAGGTATTCTTAAGTTGTACGCAAACAACAGAAAGCATATTTTCTGTTGAGGTTTGTTGGGTGTGAAAAAAAAGGTAGATTATGGCTGGTGATAAAGAAGAGAGTTCAGAAAGTTCAGGAATGGTGAAAGAATCGTCGGGTGGTTTCTTCTTGCAGGCACCAAAGTTAACCTCGACCAACTATGCAGCATGGTCAGTTATGGTGAAAACTGTGTTAGGCGCGAACGGTTTGCAAGATGCAATTGATAAGGAAAAGGGGACAGGAATGGAAGAAAGAAAGAAGTTTATGGCATTGGGTGTCATCTTTCAAACTCTACCCGAAGATGTGTTGCTTTAGATGGCTAAGTATACAGAACCGAAAGATGTTTGGGAAGCACTAAGAGTTCGTTATCTTGGTGCAGAAAGAACGCAGAAAGCTCGTCTTCAAATGCTGAGAAGCGAGTTAGATGGATTGAAGATGAGTGAGACTGAAAGTATTGATGAATATGCGGCGAAGTAGGGTGGAGTACAGTCGAAGTACAAGAGCTTGGGAGCAACACTCGAAGAAGAGGTTGTGGTGAGAAAATTCTTGAACTTTATGCCTGATAAATATTTACCTATTGTTTCTTCGATAGAGCAATTCGCAGATATCGAAACAATGATGTTTGAAGATGTGGTTGGACGTTTGAAGGCATACGAAGAAAGAAATAAGTTCAAGAATGTAAGTGAAAGTTCATCCCAGAGTCAGCTTATGTTCAACCAGACTGAAAAGAAAGTTGAAAACTACCAAGGACGTGGTAAGGGACGTGGAAGATACAACAGACGAGGAAGATGGAATCAAAGATGGAGTAATGAACGTGATAATGGTGAACGGGTTGGAGAGACGGAAAAGAATCCCGAAGAATGGCATGACAAAAGAAAGTTTGTGAGGTGCTACAATTGTGATAAGATTGGGCACTATTCGTTTGAATGTAAAGCTCCTAGTAAAGGGAAAGAAGAGGCCAATTTTGTAACAACCCAGAACGGACCCCAAAAATTTTTCAAAATATTATTTGTAGATGACGAGCGAAACATCAAAGATAAATAATAATTAATACGTTATTATGCGAACCCACGAACCGAACCATTGTATAATAAAATATTATTGATAAATACAAGTTAAGTAACCGGGTCAATACGCGATATGAACCCGAACCGTGTCCAGTGTCTAGTCACCATTGAGGACACATGTTACCCTTAAAAGGGACACATATGTCCCCTCCCTCTTCACAAGTTACAACCATCAAACTTGAGAGCTTCCACCTATCTCCTATTAAACACCCATCATTCCTAAAACTTTGACACAACCACCCACCCCCTTGTTGAAAACTCACGCAGACACACTATAACACACAAATCATATCCATATCTCCTTCCTCTTATTATTACACTCGTCACCCTCCCAAAGACCCCCACCTCTTTCACTTATCTTCACACAATCCTATATATCTTCTACCTCACATACACCCTCAACCAAACCCACTTCACTTTACTGCAAAACTAGAGAGAGCATCGCAGAGAGAGAAAGCAGACAAGAGAGGAGATGAAGGTCGGCTATGGCTACCAGGCAACCGTTTTATCCGGACGTCGAAGAGAGAAGACGAGTAAGATGGTAGTGATTCGGGTGATGGGTTCCTATAGGGTCAGATCTTATCTTAGGTGAACAGGGTACCGGGTCACGGTGGTTGTGGTGGTGACGAGCATCGACGGAGCTGTGGAAGATTCCCGATGATGAAGGTGACGATGAAGCTGTTGTAGTAGTCATCTATGGTGGAGGTCTTGGTTGAGGATGGTAGATGGTGATTAAGGGAAACTCCATGACCCTTATCCTCTTTTACTAACTTGATGTTGGTAGCAGTAGACAATAGTTGTGGGATGAAGATGATGATGATTGAGGACAGGGATGGTGGTTTAGGTTAATAGAAGATTATGATAGCTACAGTAATGCTAAGATTATTATGGGTTACATTGGTCTAGGATATTGGATTGTGATGTGATTAGATTATGGTTATGAAGGTGATGATAGTGTTAGTGGAAAATGGCGGTGGTGCGGATTGTTTAGAGACGGGTCAACGCCAGTCAACGAAAATCAACACAGTCAACCGGGTCAGTTTGGCCGACAGAAACCGAAGCCGAACATGAGGTATAACCGAACCCGATGACTCGATAATTATATTTAGCTATAATGTATTCCATATATGCGACGCATGTGGGACGTACTTGACGAGCATGTATTAACCGCATCAAAGTATACATACATATATATGAACCGGGACTGAACCATGTGTTAGAATGAGTATAAACATTGATACCTTGGATTGGATACTTAAAACCTTGGAACATTTTTGGATAAGAAATGTGAACCTGGGACTTAGCCATCAAGACTCGGATTTAGTAGAAACAACACATAAACTAAGTAAAACATAGATGTATTGGAGCGGATATTTATTTTAACAACTTGGATGTATGGAAATTTAAGCCTTAAGACATGCATTTAATTAGAAAACGTGCACTAAATACATTATATAAATACATAAATTGAAGTGGACAAATAATATCAATATTGAACAACTGAGACCTGGGTTATGGACTTGACAATTATGATATGGACAATACTATAAGTAACAACATATATTATATCAACTTATACATTAAACCAATACTAGTTTGCAACCTCCAGTTGATAGGACAAAGACTTGGACTCGACACTTAAGCATCTAAGAGTTGGGATATGGAAGTGGTAGTAACCAACATAAGTTCAGAGAAACTATTGAAACATCATAACATAGAACTCTAATAAATAGAAACCGTATGCTCGAGCTCGTCCCCACGCGTAACCATTACAAATAAAACCAAAGACTAACAATGTGTGTCGACATAGGGCCCAGCCAGGAGAATACGAGAAAACGTTACCAAGCACCCCATTTTATATCTGTTCATTGTTACCAGGTGAGTTTCGTGAACTCCCCTCTTTTTACTTTTAACTGTTTTGGGGTGACGCATGCTTCCATTGATTTGATAACTTATGGTGTTAGTTTTATAAGCGTGTTTACCATCTGCATGATTACCATACCAGGCACTCATTAATTCTAGGATAGAGCCGACTTAATATATGGGTAGTACTACTTGGGGAATCCCTCACGCACAGTGGTCCGGCCTTACACGGAAACCCCCACTGAGACCGACGGGTCGTTGCGGCATATATTTTGCCATGGGAACCTATGTTGCAGAGCATAGGTTAGAACCTATAACAATAACGGGTATAGTTTCTACTATTACATCTAGGCATGGTTAGGCATGACACTAGATGCAGGGTTGAGTGGCCAGCTTATATTACTGTAACGCCATAACAAAAACCTAAAACTCGTTTGATTACTAAAACCATTTGATAAACTAAACTTCGGGCGCCTAGTTAACCAAACACACGAACTCACCAACATTATTGTTGACCCAAACTATTTTAAGCATGTGTTCAGGTACCGGCGCTGGAGATACAAGGAATATACAGTACGACTCGGAGTCACACCGACGGACGAACCAGACGGACAAACAAGAAACCATAGAAAGCACCCGAACTTGTATGATAGGAGATTCGATATACGAATGTATTATGTAAACAAATTATATAAACAAAAGATAGTTATTTTTATACTGCTTCCGCTGTTGCTTGCATTACTTGAATGTTATATCAATCTGTGATTTCGTCCAGGCCCTCCCGGGTCGGGGTGTGACAGATTTGACAAAGACAGAAGATGTAGGTGATATTGATCCATCTCTGTTTATGGCAGTTTGTTCGACAAAGAAAGTAAGTTTGAATGAAGAAAGGGTTATCCCTAGTGTGTTTGAAAAGGATGAAAAGAATGAAGGAACGTGGTCCTTAGATAATGGTGCAAGTCATCATATGACGGGAAAGAAAGAGTATTTCACTACCTTGGATGAATGAGTTTCGGGTAAAGTAAAGTTTGGTGATGGATCCGAGATCGAAATCAAAGGTCAAGGTAATGTGATTGTGGTAGGTAAGAATGGAGAAAAGAAAACGTTTTTCAATGTTTTCTATATGCCTAAGTTAAAAGCAAATCTTCTTAGCTTGGGTCAGTTGGATGAAGAAGGATGTAAGATTGAGATAGCCAATGGGATATTGAGGCTACATGATCAGAAAGGAAGATTGTTGATGAAGGTTCAGAGAAACCAGAATAGAATGTACAACATCAAGCTCCAGGTATGTTGTAATCCTAACAATCTTAAAGATGAAAAGAAAGAAAGTCTTGATGTGAAACCGATTATGCAAGTGAGAGAAATTCAGTTTGGAACGATCACAAAGGACTTGTTAGAAGTTTGTGAAAGTATTGGTCAAGAACGAGTTGATGAGAAGAAGCAAGTCGAGAAAGAAAGTTGTAATGCAACTCCAAAGTTAAGTACGGAAGAGCCGAATGCTAAGTTTGATAAACCAGTGAAGTAAGTATGTTATAGACAGTTGAAAAAGAGGAACAAAGGCAAGAAGAAATACAATTCAAGATTAAGGGGGTGAATGAAGATTAATCTTGAATAATAGTAAAGTTGAAGGGGCTAAAGTGGAAAGTTTAATTAGTTAATATTTAATTAATTATTTGAATGTTTAGAATTATCTAGTTTGGTTAATTAGTATAGATAATGATGTGAGATTAGTATTAGAATAGAATTGGTATTAGTATTTGAGTAGGATTAGTATGGTTGGTTTAGTATAAATAGGGGTCTAGTTTATTGGTTTTATTTGTCCCTTGTTTGTTTGTTCGTTTGATATATAAAAAGAGTCGTGGGTTAGTCCCCCCAAAAATCTCGTGTTCGTGTTTGATCTAATTGTCTGGGCCAACATGGTTCGCAATCCGTTAAGAATTATGAACCGTCGAAACTAGAAGATGATGATGATGTTGTGACAAGGCTAGAGAAGTTGAGATTGTTTGGTGAAGAACCGGATTTATCGGATGTGTTACTTAAAGATAATGATCAGTTACAACAGGATGAGGTAAGTTTATATGAGTTTTTATTAATTTAGTGTATTAGTTGATTGACTTGATTTTTGCAACTTGTTTTGTTCTTGACATTATTGCATTATTGTTGTTGTCAAGATTGAGTGGTGGTTGATGTTTAAATTTGCTAGTTACTGATTCATTACTCTGTTGTTTTTATCTTACAATTGTGTCAGTTTTTGCTTAATCTACTTAGACCATGTGTACTCGAGCGCTAATGAGGGCCTTAAAACAAAAGTAGCGCCCCAATACCGCTATATAGGGGCCTTAAAGGGCCTTAATCTTGCAAAATTGGCATTCAGCGTTAAATTTTTAACGCTTGAAAACCTATTGTTTGGTTGAGCCAATCAAATGGTGGGGGAGGGGCGCTAATCTTGCAAGCCACTACGTATGGCCTTAAGGATGTATTTTACAACTTGATTGTTATAACTCGTACGGTTTTTCTGAATTTTGAGTCACAAATCAAACCAGTCATAACAGCTCTACACAGATTTTTTTTGGGTTTTAATTTTTAACTTAAATGATTATTAACCGATTGTATAGGTACTGGCTATGGAATCCATTTATGGAGATAACTTTATTATTCTTGACAACGAGAATGGACTGCGATCTTTTCAGGTAATGTATGTGATATTGATTCAATTTAGCAAACAATAACATGTTACTAAAATAACATATTCATATTTTGTTTTACCCGTCTACCTTCTATTGTGATGTAACTTTCGTATTTTGTTTTAATGACAAATAATAAGGATTTAAAAAAAAATAAAAATAAATAACATGTTACTAAAATAACATATTCATATGTCCCTAATGGAGATTCATATCTACATTCAGTGGCGAAGCTTGGTTTCAAAATCGGCGGGGGCCGAACTTAATTTTTTCGATCGGTAGTGGAAAATCGGCGGGGGCCGGACTCAACTCGGACTCAATTTACCTATGAAAATCACGGATTTTCATTATTGCGCCAAAAAACAGGGGGCCAGGGCCACCCCTGGCCCCAAGCATACTTCGCCCCTGTCTACATTGATACTCCGGAACAACTAACCATCTCCATAACCGAAAATTTAGATACCGATACAAATAGTTCAGTATGTTCCTTTGAAGTCAAGTACGTTCCACCGATAATTTTGGCATGTATATTGCCCAAATCATACCCGACACATCTCCCTCCATATTTTACTGTTTCTGTACAATGGTTGAATTCTACAAGAATCTCAAGCTTGTGCTCAATGTTGGATTCTATATGGGAAGAGCAGTATGGTCAAGAAGTTATTTATTCATGGGTTGAATGGCTGCATACATCTGCTATTTGTTTTCTTGGATTTGATAAGGAGATAGTTCTTGGCCCGTATTGTGTGGAACACCAAGGGGATCTGCGTGCACTTTCCGGATGTGTCTCCCCTGAGGTTGATGTTCCTTCATTGAAGATTTATAACGAAGAAAAACGACTTGAGAAATTTCTTAGCACCTTGCAAGAATGTTGCATCTGCTTTGGTGAATTTGCAGGTAATTCCGTATGAAACTACATCATGGTTTAAATAAATTTTGAGTAATTTTTCTTACGATTTTTTTATGAATTAGTGCTATAGTGAAATTTTTTTGTGCAAATGGGGGGTGTCAGATCAGGATTTGAACTTTTGGTGAAACCGCAACTTGAACTTGCGGTTTCACCAAAAGTTCAAATCCTGATCTGACACCCCCCAAATGCGCAAAAATCCCGTCCTGTAGCACTATTTTCGCAAAAAAAATCTTTTTCTTACTATGCTGAATTGCTTTTACTGATAGGTGCTGAGTTTGTAAGATTGCCATGTCAGCATTTCTTCTGCGAAAAATGCATGCAAACTTACATGGATGTTCTCGTACGAGATGGCACTGTGAATAAGCTTTGTTGCCCCAGTACAAAATGCGAGGGCATGATTCCACCGGGTCTTTTGAAGGGATTACTTGGAGATGAAGAATTTGAAAAATGGGAATCACTTACACTGCAAATAACACTGGAATCGATGACTGACGTGGTCTATTGTCCAAGGTGCGAAACGCCTTGCATAGAAGATGAAGACCAAGATGCTCAATGCACTAAATGCTTCTTTAGTTTCTGCACACTTTGCAGCGAAAGACGCCATATTGGCGTCATGTGTGCTACACCTGAAATGAAACTTGGTATATTGCAGGTAACATTATGCTTTACTTTAACATGTTTTTGATAATGTTTCGGAATAATTATATATAAATGCTGGTGCAGGCGAGACAAACGTCAAGTCAAATGAAAGGTAAACAAAGGCAGCGTGAACAAGACAGGATACATGAACTTCTTAGTGTGAGAGCGATACTTCGCGATGCAAAACAATGTCCCTCTTGTAAAATGGCAATTTCAAGAACTGAAGGTTGTAACAAAAATGTTCTGTCAAAACTGTTGCAAGTATTTCTGCTACCGCTGTAACAGAAACATTGACGGATATGATCATTTCAGGTAATATTGCCTTTGTTATTATCAAAAACAATATACTTTGACCTTGAACTAATCCATCATTTTACTAATCACTGTTGAAGGGATGGAGCTTGTGAACTTTTTCCGCAAAAAGAAATTCAAAGATGGGAGGAACACGTGAACCCACGACAAGAAATAGGCGAGGTATACGCTCACCTATTTGGTGATCATGGTCATCCGTGCCCTCAATGTGGTGAAAATAATGTGAAGGTGAGTCAAATAATATATACATCTGTTGTTACATGTTTAGAGATTGTATAATTAATGTGGGGAAGTTATTGATGCTAGCTTGTTTTGTGGTCAGGTTGGGAACGAAAATCATATGTTTTGTTGGGCATGTCTTGGACGCTACTGTTATTTGTGTAGAAAGATTGTTAAGCGAGGCTCACGACACTTCGGTCCAAAGGGTTGCAAACAGCACACGGTTGGATAGTCTTGGTCTTATGGTTTGAAAAGTGAATATTTACCATGAAATAGGTTAGGGGTTTCAAGCTAACATAAGATCATAACAGCAAATTCGATATCATGTTTAGTGCTTTGAGTAAGTATTACATTAATAATAGGAACTATCAATGTAATTCTTAAACTTAAAAGGATTAACTGGTGTAACATTTGAGGTTTTTTGCCAAACTGGTCAAAATCGATTGGAGGCCAAAGTTGTTTAAATTGGTTTTACAGGAAAAAATTGAACCCTATCCAAATAGAGTTGGATCTGGTGAAACCGGTCCGGGCCCAAACCACTACCCAAAACCTGCGGGCAGGGTTGGCTTGGCACCGCTTTGGGTTAAAATGGTTCGGGTCTATGCCATTTTTGCTTGATGAAATATCTAATCGTATGCAAACATGTGGGTTGGCAGCAACGGTGCAGGTTTTAAGGGGCAGGGGGTCGCCCGACCCCCCTAAATTTTCGCTCAGAAGTTCCGATTATATATTATTCGTGTAGAGTTTTTTTTGGTATATACGGTTTTGACCCCCTGGTTTTTTTTTTCTAAATAGTTGTATACTTCCAACCTCGATCCGAATTCTCAAGCTTCGCCACTAGTTGGCAGCGTTTTGGTTCGAACCGGTTTTTCATGTGGTGCCGGGTCAAGTTAGGAACTGGTTTTTTCACCTCCAGTCCCTTTCTGTTAAACGTGTTGCCTGGGTCTTCCCTAGATTGGAAGACTATTTTCAAGTTGTGTCATCATGAACCATAAGTGTTGCCTGGGCCGTATGAAAGGAGGCGAGCACCTAGAGTCACAAGGAATCGTGATATCAGACACAAAAATGGTGTTTGGCCCGATAGGTTATGAGTGTATGATCAAGAGTGTGAAGTCCTTGGCAAAGGAGGTGTGAGCTCCTTTATATAGGGAGTACACGGGCCGGTTACCATTTACCCATAACCACAACGATAGGCTTGGGCCCGAGTTATGGGCTTGCCTTCCTTTCGGCCCAATGAGTTAGCACCGGACTAAGGAAATTGTAATTGAACTAAATGTAATAAATGCAGGAGAGAGGGAGAAAAGTGCATCGCCCTGCCGTTGGTCCACGTGGCATGTTACTAGTGGTTGTAGGCGAATCTTCTCTGCCTGCGTCAAACTGTGTCAGGCGGCTTAAGTCTATGGCAGTCTGCTCCTTCTGGAAGATCGTCTGAGGTGACGCGTGACATAAAGGGGGAACAGTGCAGCAAGTGGGGATAAGGGGCTGCACCTTCCTTGCTGGTGCGTAGACTTGGCGGGAAAGCCCTGACACGCGTCAGGCTGTGATTGGTCCGCGGCAAACCATCGGTGAGTTGGTCGATGTGTCTTATGCGGATGGATTGCATTCCATGTGTGGCCTTGCAGGTCTTGAGCTCCGCGGAGGTTAAGGTTCTACCGAGGTCTACTATCTTCACATACTTAATCTTTCGAATGGCATGTTATCCGCAGAGGTCTTGTGAGTCAAACAACGTTGTGGGGTACAGTTTATCTCCGTGCCAGGAATTGGGACCTTATAGGGCTCAATCACGATGATCTAAGCCCATCAGAAAACTGGATTATGGGCCGGGGTTCGGATCCTATAAATAGCAAATGGAGACAGCGCCAACAAACGAACGACTGCCACTCGACGATGAAAAGAGGCGGCAGAAGAGGAGCAGCAGCTGGAAAATCACACCAAAAAAACGTTGACGAAACTTGGAGTATCAAACCTCTTTATGATCATCAACCAAAACAATCTGATCCCAGATCTTCTTCAACCCACCCTTCAACCTCCTCTAAATCACCTCGAAAACCCACGTCGGTATCCAGAAATCGACCTTCTGGGTCTCAACATGTGAAGAATAATGATCTGGCTTCATTGAATTTATACCAGAAACAAGGGGAAGCTGATAATAATAATAATAAAGATGGGAATAAAGGGAAAGCAGAGTCTGTAGTGGTCCAGGAAGAACAGAAAGAGAAGAAGGAATTGAGTAGGGGGTTTGATGGGAATAAGGATGATGTTGAAGAACAAGATGATAATGATGTTGTGAAAAAGTTTGAAAATTTAAGATTGTTTGGTGAAGAACCTGATTTATCAGAGGAGTTGCTTAGACAAAATGATCAGTTACAAGAGGATGAGGTAAGTTTTTATAATTTTTTCGTTGGTTGATTGATTTATGTTACTTTTACAGTTATTTGACTTGATCTTGCAATCTGTTTTGTTATTAGTAGCATTGTTGCATTTGCTACTGATTGTCTTTGAATTTGCTACTTATTGACCAGTTTTAACCGCATTACTTAGATTTTATGTTTTTTAAGTTTTCAAGTTAAAGATTATTAATTGATTGTAGGTATTGGTTATGGAATCAATTTATGGAGAGAACATGTTTATTCTTGACAACTATAATGGGCTGCGATCTTTTCAGGTACCGTAATAATTTTAAGGTGATATAGATTTAGGGGCTTTTTGATAAGCCTCTTAATGAGGCTCTGAACCATTCAGCGCTGAATGATTCAGCATTAAGCGCGTTTGTTTCAGCTTTTGAATGGAATGGTTAAGGCTGAATCATTAAGACTTGGGATGTTGCTGAACCATTAAGCACTAAACCATTAAGCATTGAACTATGATGAACCTTAAAGAGATTCTCCTACCAATGTGCGACAAGAAAACTAACCATTAAGAAGTTCAACTTAATGATTCTGCACTTAACCATTCAGACCTCTTAATGATTCAGCACTTAATCAACCAAACAACCCCGTTTAGCAAGAAATGTTGTAAAACTAAACAGCATATTCACATGTTCATTTGCAGATTCATATCTATCTTGATACTCCTGAAGAAATAACCATCTCCACACAGATAAATTCCTCTCAAAATATAAATACAGATACCGGTAGTTCAGAAGGATTTTCATACTCCTTTAAAGTAAAGTATATCCCACCGATAATTTTCACCTGTGTATTACCCAAATCATACCCAACACATCTCCCTCCATATTTTACAATTTCTGTACAATGGTTGGATGCTTCAAAAATTTCAAGCTTATGTTCGATGTTGGACGCGATATGGAATGAACAACAAGGGCAAGAAGTTATTTACTCATGGGCTGAATGGTTGCATGGTTCTGCTATTTCTTTTCTTGGATTTGATAAAGAAATAGTTCTTGGCCCGTATGGTGTGGAACACCGAGGGGACCCGCGTGCACTTTCGGGATGTGTCTCTCCTGATGTTGATGTACCTTTATTGAAGAGTTATAACGAAGAACAACGGCTTGAGAATTTTCTTAAGACCTTGCAAGAATGTTGCATCTGCTTTGGTGAATATGCAGGTAAGTTTAAATCTTTTACATGATACTGCAAATATTGTTTTAAAATACATATATAGGAAATACTAGAAAATAAATTACCCACTACAATACAATACTCTTTAACATGACTCTTAGGGATGTTTGATAAACTCATTGTGCTTATGCCTATCTTTATATTCAGGGTTAAATATATGGGGGTAGGTTCACGTACAAACAACTTTTTCGGTACAAACCGAAGGAAAAACACGCGGGGCATGTATAACTAGAGTAATTATATAATTACTCTAGTTATACATGCCCCCGCGTGTTTTTTCCTTCAGTTCGTACAGTTCGTATCGAAAAGTTGTTTGTATTTGATCTTTTTCCTAAACCTAATCACTTATTTAGCAAAGGGTAAAACAAAATTACTTATTTGCCCTTATTTTATCGTAGGTGCTGAATTCATAAGATTGCCATGTCAGCATTTCTTCTGTGAGAAATGCATGAAAAGCTACACTGACGTTCATATACAAGATGGTACCGTGAATAAGCTTTCATGCCCAATTCCAAAATGTGGAGGCATGATTCCACCCGGTCTTTTGAAGCGGTTACTTGGTGATGAAGAATTTGAAAAATGGGAATCACTTACATTACAAAAATCTCTCGAATCAATGTCGGATGTGGTTTATTGTCCAAGATGTGAAACACCGTGCATAGAGGATGAAGACCAAGATGCTCAATGCTTTAAATGCTTCTTTAGTTTCTGCACACTTTGCAGGGAAAAACGCCATGTTGGCATCATGTGTATTACACCAGAAATGAAGCTCCGTATATTGCAGGTAACTTTATGTTATGCTTTACGTGATATTAAGATGAAAAATAAAATAAATTGTTGTATATATGTGAAATGCAAATGGCCAGAAGTGCATTACTGCATTGTGCTTGTAATGCATATGTGGATCATAAAAAAGGGTCCTAACGTAACCATGAGTAGATTGCTTCTAGGTTATGTTTTATCTCTTACGCCTAAAAGTAAAAGAAGTGTTATAGGTTATCCTAACCCAAACTGTTTTAACTTTTAATCATAACTCAAATTTGCATGTTGAATTACCCACCCTTTTCGACCATGTTTTTGGATAAATGTCATCACGTTTTGGTTGGTGCAGGAGAGACAATCGTCAACTCAAATGAAAGATAAACAAAGGCAACGTGAACAAGAAATGATACAAGAGCTTCTTAGTGTGAGAGAGATACTCCGTGATGCAAAACAATGCCCGTCTTGTAAAATGGCAATTTCAAGAACCGAAGGTTGTAATAAAATGGTGTGTCAAAACTGTGGCAAGTATTTCTGCTATCGTTGTAACAAGGTCATAGACGGATATGAACATTTCAGGTTCCCTCTTCGCTTATCTGCCTTTTCATTTTCACAAATTATATGTTGGTTAGTTGGGTCAGTCTCATGATCAATTTTTGGTGGTGACGTAATGAATATCTTGATCATTGTTGAAGGGATGGAGCTTGTGAACTTTTTCCACAAGAAGAAATTCGAAACTGGGAGGAACGGATGAACCCACGACAAGTAATAGGCCAGGTACAAGTTCAGCTGTTTGGTGATCATGGTCATCCGTGCCCTCAATGTGGTCAGGTCAATGTAAAGGTGAGTCAACATTCAATAGCATATGCTTAGTGATTATAATTTTGGGGAAGTTAATGATGTTTGTTTTGTTGCCGGTCAGGTTGGAAACAACAATCACATATTTTGCTGGGCATGTCAAAGCCACTACTGTTACTTGTGTAGAAAGATAGTCAGGCGTGGCTCACAACACTTCGGTCCAAAAGGTTGCAAACAACACACAGTTGGATAGCAGTAAAAGAAGTTACGCTGATTCGATTCTTTTGTAATTTTTTATTTGTTTTTGTTAATATACTCCGAGGTGAGTGTGAAACAAGGGTCGAGTGAATGTCGGTTACATTATTTGTGCAGTATTGATCACATAATCTGTTGTAATACTTTAGACTTATGATTAGTAAAATCCATTTGATCAATTGTCTATTGGCTAACCAGATGACCAAACTAAGGAAAACCAACTGGTGTCTTTGATTTAGCTTTAAGATGTTATCATACATGTTTTGGAATAAACATTACCACACCATCAGTAAACATGTATCAGTATTCTAGGAATCATATGCGTTTTCTTCATCTACTTGTGGCTTCACAAAGAACTCAATGTAAGCAATGCGACTGGGCGGCTGATAGCCAACAGAATCAATATGCTGGTGAGAATTAGACGGCCTTGCAACAGACACCAAGTGTTGAACTTTTAACATCCCGCCTCTCCCAATTGTCAGTTTGCTTCCTCTGTTATCTTTAATAACACTGCTTGGTATGTTAGACGTTGTTGCACGAAGAAACTTGTACTTGTACCTACAGTGTCAGACAACACAGATACTCCTCCATCAATTAGTACTTCTGAAATAAAATTGATTAAAAATAAGCATTACATGCCTGTGAGAAACAACTTGATCACAGTTGAATGCAGACAGGAGATCCATGTTTGCATAATACATGAAATCTATCTGCAAGTCCCCATGGCCTTCCCCTTTAAAAGTAACTGATGGAGGAGCTGGTTGCAAGGTTATTTGGATGCTTGATCCTGGCCATTCCAGATCATCAATGGCTTCCTTTAAGGCTGATGACTTTAAATTAATTTATAAAAAAACACATTAGGTTAAACACTTTACTTTAGCTAGTAGTAAAGTCAAAGATTGTATAAACATTTGAAGTTAGAAGATATAAAGTATAACATCAGTTGTAATAGGAAAATAGCTACCTTAACAGTAAAACTGATGGGAGTGCTCCCTGCTGGTTCAAAATTGTAGTCCCACGAAATCGTGTCAGGGATCCTAGTTCTGATCTCCGCATAAGTAGAACTACTTAATGAATCAGTAGATCTGACAAATAGAAAAAAAACAGTGATATATTAATCCTCGGATGCATGAAAGTTAATAAATAAAAGGCACCAACATTTTCTGGCCAGGTTGCTAAAGTCTTCTCACTCATTTCGTTCATATAACCGTATTGTGTCATTGTGCCATGATAATAAGCTTTGGAATCTACTATTTTAGACAACATGGCTTGTTATATATAAACTTCTAGGCTTGTTTTTGGTTAGCAGCCTAGGCAGTATCATTCACGGAGGGTCAGGAGACATTGTGAAATAGGCTAGCAACTATTTAGAAACTATTATTACAATACTGGAGATGCAGTGGTGGACCAACTAGTAGGTGGTGCTTAGTGACCCAAACAAGGCACTTGTATAATTTGAGTAAAGCTAAACTGATCTACCGTATAATTTACTAGACCCAAATAAGCATTTCTTGATGACTGTGCGGCTGCTAATGTCAATCCACTTAACACTTTAGAAATAGTATTATCTTAAAAATACGTACTTGAGAAGAAGCTGCATATCCGGCCCCGGGTACTGGAACTCGATTGTGCCAGAATGTCCAGGAACACAGAATGTGTTGAGACAATCCACAAACAGTCCCAAACTTACTCCAAACCTAGGTCGCCCATGTGCACTATACTCATAACGAACAAAAAGCTACAAAAAATAATAATGATCAAATAAACAAATATTAATTATTCTATTCTATGCTAAGATAATAGATACTAGCTCAACAATGACTGACAGTACTATAAGGTACCTCTTGTTGTAGATAAACCTTAGCTTGAAGACAGCCAGTATCCTCAACGATTAAAACAATTCCATGCTCACTTAATTCCAAAACTGCATCCTAATTCATTAACAGATATGTATCAGTTACTTAGATTAGAGACTGGTTAAAACAAAACCCTAGGTTTACGTTATATTAATTATTAATTAATAATTAATTGTTTTAAAGAACCTGATGACGCTTCCATCGGACAGAGGTGAGAGCGTCGACCATGCCTTGAACATTATCCAGCTCACATACCAGATCCGGTGACTCTGTCTCTACACCCGATGAACTCATTGCTTTGCTTTGTTTTCCCGCCAAATTTACCTTACCAGTTCTCGAACACAAGTTATTTTGTTTTCAGATTTTCATTTTATGCCAATGGAATGTACAAGTTACCAGGTTTGGCCCCTGTTTTCTTTTCTAATTTGCTACATTACATGTGTTGGCTACGAGAGGTTGTTGTGTGTTTATTGGATCGGTTTTGGTCTTTTATTGGTTGGAGTTTTAAGAAATAATATGTTTTTGCTCGCTCTAGTACCGGGACTGGGTGTTGTGTTTTTGTTTATTTGTTCCGTCAACATAGAAAAGACCTTGAGATTGATTTACACTTAATTTGATATACGGTAAACACATAGAGTATCAAAATCTAGGGGTGTTCATCGGTTCGGTTTACGGTTTATTTGGTTTTCAAAATTTTATACCCCAAACCAAAAACCAAACCAAACCAAATTAGGAATATGGAAACCAAACCAAATTCAACCAAATGAATTCGGTTTGGTTTCGGTTTAAACCAAATTCAACCAAATTGAAATGAAGTTTTTTTTTCTCTCTAACTTATATACCTCTGTGTTCCGAAATCCAAATAGAAAGTTAGCAATTAATATAAACCAAAAAATCAAACCACGCAAACCCAAACATCATAGAAATTAGAAATAGTAAATAAGTCTTTGCCAATTCCACAAAATATAAATAAACTTCAAACTTAAATCTTTCTCCAACTATAGTGAACCTGCATACGAAAAATAAAGAGATTAATACTAAACATATAAATCGTGTAGCTTGATAATCAGACCAACGGTTGATGCAATCATGGAGAAACATATACTTGGATACTAGACTTATACTCTGAATATTACCCATAAATAGGTGGATTTTATTTTGGGTTGGGCTTACCTTTAATATTCTGGGCTTATATATTATATATGGCTTATTAAATATTATTATTTTTATTTAATAATTAATTATTTTACCGGTTTATTCGGTTATCCAAATAAAAAAATGTAGAACCAAAAACCAAACCAAACACCAAATTCGATGTTCGGATTGATTTTTTCGGTATCGGTTACAGTTACGGTTCGGTTTTCGGTTTTTATTTGGTTTGCGGTTATTCTGAACACCGCTATCAAAATCTGTTATTTTATACATTTTGTTCATATTGTTAACATTCTCACTAAGGGTTTAACAACAAATTTTTGCTATACTTCATAATAAGCTTCGCGTTACTTTGGAATGTCTAGTTTGAGACGGCATATAAGTCATACACACGCCATCTTTACTTATTTAAGTAAAGGGATAAAACTTTTTTCTTTTATAAATAAACATTAAAAAGAAACAATCGGTTATTCACAAAATCGAGAAAAGTGATTGAACATTAAACAATCAAACTACTCTAATGCTACGAGCGCCTTTAGCCATTCTTAGCTGGCACATCATATTCTTACATATCCTTAAAATCTTCATTTTATCTCAAACTCTACAAATGTAATCATTTACCTACTACAAAGCAATATTTAAATAAAAGTCTTTCTTTTTAATTTAGGCTCACCTCACTAACAAAATCAAGACAAACTTCCATCCATAATTAAAATCTCATTCCTGATTTTAAGGGCATGTAAGGGCAGATGGTATACAAACATAGAGATGATTTCTTAAAATTGAAAAGCAATTACTCTATATACTAAAACACAATATAACGAGAAACAGTACTAACGGTAACACCATTAGTACTAACGCTATTGATACTAACTATAACACCGTTAGTACTAACGGTAACACCGTTATTACTAATAGCGTAAACTTCTTCGCTTCCTTTTTTTTCCACCACCTCTACCTGCGTTATCTCATTCCTTTCTTATTCCTCACCTTCCCTCAACACACCGTTTTCTCCCTTCTTTATTTTCTGTTAATTTCATCTACTTCCCCGTCAGCCTTTAATTTTAGAAACCAACATCGACTGAATTTCCATCACTAACATTATTATTACCATTGCGTCTATAACCGAATGAACCTGCCGCAAAGCGCGTATATGTAACCCACTAGTTTCAAACTAAATCCGTGTAATAATAAAGAGACAATACAGACCCATACTCCAAGAAAAAAAAGCTCAAAAGAGTAGAATATTATATCCAGGCTTTATAAAAAAAAAGATCATAAATAAACTTAGTTAAATAAAAAAACATTGTTCTCGTGTCCTTCTTTCATCATCTATGGCCCTATCTAAATACCGCTTTCTTCGTCTTCTTCCATAGCTCTCTCCACACTTCCTATAAAAAACCTTTCAATTAGGGTTTATATTATTATTAATATTATTATTATACCTTCCATCAATGACACTCCTAAACCCTTAAATCAACCCCTCCATCCATCCATCCATCTCCATGGAACCTCGTACTCACACAAATGGCTCCGCCACCGCATCCGACGGTGCCAGTTCCACCGCTCCGCCGCCTCCGATGTCCACCGTCAATGCTCCGCCACCGTTCTTAGTAAAAACCTACGATATGGTCGATGATCCGGCCACCGATAAGGTTGTTTCATGGAGCACCACGAATAATAGCTTCGTTGTGTGGGACCCTCCGGAGTTCGCTAGGGATCTGTTGCCTAAATACTTCAAGCATAATAACTTCTCCAGCTTTGTTCGTCAGCTCAATACTTATGTATTCTTCTGTTTCCTTTGCTTAGTAATTGATTGATTTTTTTAATGTTATTTGTTAATTGTTAGTTGGAATCATATCTAGATTTAGGTTTTTTATTATTATTTTCCCTATATGATTTATTATATTATTTCCAGACCTTATAGATAATTTTTAGGCTTATACTCTTTTGGTTATTGCAAAATTTAAGATTAGAGAAGATAGTGAGATAAGTAGCGATTCGTGGTATTTCGAAAAAAGAAAAAAAAGGTTGGCAGATGCTGATTTTAGACATTTGATGGTAACAGATATAACCTAACCAATTGAGAAATCGTTGGTTCGGTTATGTTCTTTTTATAAGGAGTTTTATCACTTTATGGTTAGCTATATTGGCTACATCTGTAATCTGTTTAAATTACCGCACCGAACTGCTATTAGAACAAATGTTTATATTTTTTTATATATGAGATAGTATATGTCCAAGAAGTTTTGTTAGGACTTTTTGATAAATATGATGTTATTTGTTCCTCCTTTGTTCTTTATAAGTTAATAGGCTTGTTGTTACTTGTTTTTCTTATTTGGGTCAAAACCGGATTGGGTTTTTTTGCTAAAATGGGCTTGAATTGAACCGCCCCTGGAACAGCATAAACAAGTAAACTGAACCGCCTTTCCCATTAACCTAACTGATCAGTTATGAAAATCTAAAAAACTGAAACATCGGTTATGAATTCAGCTTTGACTCTGAACTAAATCTACCAATGTTGACCCTGAGTTTTGTGTATGTAGTTAGAAAAATTGTTTGTTTCGAAATCGAGAACCGTTGACTCACTTTGTTTTCCCTTTGCAAAATGCCAGTTAATTGAACTTGGTTTAGAGCTAATTGGCAGCTTAAACCGCAGGTCCGCAATTTATATTTCTTTGTTTGTTTGCCTTCTTGATTTTCCCATCCTTTTATGTTCATCTCCGTTAATTGGGTACATTATTTTGTGCACCTATTTATCTGCATCTAACCTTACATGATGTGTAGTGTTGGTTATTTGTTTGTATAAACTTATATGCATGCAATCATGCTTGTGTTATTTAAGTTTGAATTATAACATGTTAACAGTGACTATGTGGATGCCTAGTATACATGTTCCGGATCTTATGGTAATGCTAGTGTTACAATGTGAATGCGTTGAGTATGTGTTTTTGTTCACCTAAACTTATTATCCGGTTTATGTCTTCTTTTATTATGCACCTGCTAATTTGTTCCTCTTCTGTTGTTTCTTTCATTGTGACAATAAACAGGGATTTAGAAAAGTTGATCCTGATCGATGGGAATTTGCAAATGAAGGATTTCTGCGTGGTCAAAAACACTTGCTAAAAACTATTGTGCGCAGAAAATCAGCTTCAGGACACCCGCAACCGTCTCAACAACCTCATCAACAGACATCCTCGGTTGGTGCATGTGTTGAAGTTGGAAAGTTTGGTCTAGAAGAAGAAGTGGAGAGACTAAAAAGAGACAAAAATGTTCTAATGCAAGAACTTGTGAGGCTAAGACAGCAACAACAAACGACAGATAATCAAATGCAGTCAATGGTTCAACGTCTTCAGGGAATGGAACAAAGACAGCAACAAATGATGTCGTTTTTAGCAAAAGCAGTTAACAGCCCCGGGTTTTTGGCCCATTTTGTACAACAGCAAAACGAAAGCACTCGTCTCATTACAGAAGGGAATAAAAAACGTAGGTATAAAGAAGATGAAGTTATTTCAAATGAACATTCTTCTGATGGAAGGATTGTTAGATACCAACCCAAGATGAATGATGCTGCACAAGCAATGCTAAAACAAATAATGAAACTAGATACTTCTTCATCCCGTTTGAATGCTTTTAGCTCGGGAGTTACTCTTCAAGATGTCACGCCACCAGCTTCTGGCCAATCTTATTTACCAGCAGTGACAGATGTACTTTCGGCACCTCTAGAAGCAAATTCTGAAGTGGTCGCAGCAGATCATTTCCCAGCTACGAGCCCAATACTTGACGGTCAAGAGTTGTCTGATCTCTCACAGTTGCAAGAAATGATGACAGATGTCAACATATCCAGTGACAGTTACATGAACGCCGAAGCACAGAATCAAGCACTGCTGGATGAAAAACTGGCATTAGACCTCGGGAGTTTTTCTCCTGATGCTGATGTGGAATGGGACAGCAACTTACTGACGGAAATGGAGAAATATCTGACTGCGTATGATCCGTCATGGGAGCAGTTTCTTGAACAGAAACCGGAGGACGATGCGAATGATGATATGGACTCAGGGCCCGTGGATGACAATGTGATGGAGGGAAGCGAAAGCAAGCCATCAGAAACTGAGTTTAATTCTTCAAATACCAAAAAAAGTTGACTAATTTTCAAATGTGATTTGAGGTTAAGCTCAAAAGTAATATAATGGATGTTCTACTCGTTAGTCTGTTGTCTTTTTGTGTTGATCTTAAAGGGAAGCTGATACTTGATTCGGCCATTTCCCTGTCTGTCCCCTGCAACTTTATATTTGCATGAGGTACTCTTATACTTGTTATTTTAGACATGCATCATGTCTTTGTTGTCTTTCTAAAATCAGTTATGAAATTTCCGAAACTTCATTCGTGTTTGGAACATAGGGTTTGGCAAAATTGTGTCTGAATATAGAATATAGCGGGTGAACTCATTCTGATTTTTTTTCTAAAACAACTTCAAAATCGGAACCCATTTTCGTATCTGAACAATGTTGATACTTTTTTAAAATTATCCGTATGTATTTTGACTAAAATCCTTTTTGGCCCATTGCTGACCCGACCGAACCCACCCTTCTGCAACGCTTAGTAGCAGCAATGTTGATCGCTACCTTCATTTTATCGAAGATATACCCTGTTCTGTTAAATGCCAATAGCCTATATCACAAGATCATCATCATCATCATCATCATCATCATCATACTCAGTTAATCCCACCTATAGCAAAGCTAAGGTAGGGTCTGAGAAGGGTAAGATGTAGACAACCTTACCTCTACCCCTATATCACAAGATCATGTCCTTTAAATATTTCAATCAACTAATGCATTACCAAAATGTCACATTAAAAGTTTGCTACTGAATTAAGTTAGACTGAATTACAAGTTTTATCCTTTAGGTTTATACCAAATTTCAACGGATGTCCTTTAACTTTAAAATTGATTGGTTTTGTACTTTATGTTTCGAAATCTTGCACGTTTTGTCCTTTGGTGCTGACCCAGTTAATTTTTTTCGTTAAGTGGAGGGTAAAAGGTAAAATTGTCTTTTTACCCATTTATTCAGAAAAACATTTTAAAATTAAAAAAAAAAGAATTATATATATTAATCTACCTCTCATTCATTTATCACCACCACCACCTACCTCCATCCCCACACAACCATCACCTTCATTCATCACCTGCCACCACCACTAGGGATGAGCATATTGTACCGAATACCGAACCGATACCGATCCCGTACCGATACCGTACCAAACCGAGGGTGTTCGGTATCGGTATCGGTATTCACATTTAGAGGTTTTCGGTTTCGGTATTTTCGGTATCGGTACGGGATCGGTATGGTATCGGTATTTTAAGGTAAAATACCGATACCATACCGATACCGTACCGATACCGTACCATACCGTATGTTTTTGGTATCGGTATCGATATTGGGTTTTGGGAGTTTTCGGTATCGGTATTTTCGGGATCGGTATCGGTCGGTACCGATACCGTCCCGAGCTCATCCCTAACCACCACCTTATACCACCTACCACCACCACCCCAAACCTCTCATCTGTTTAAAGAGAGAGAGGGAGCAAGAACCGGGGAGAGAGAAAGAGAAACGTAGACGAGAGAGAGGGGTTGTAGGGAGAGATGGATCGAGCAGAGAGAGGGAGAGAGAGAAGAGGGGACAGTGACGATGGTTGTGGTGGCGTTTCGCAGAAGGGTTCTGACCACCGTGCACACAGCCGGTGACAAGGCGACGGCGGTGGTGGGACTAGGGTTCTATTAGGGCTCCGATTAGGGGGTTCAAGGTGGATGACGGCGGCGGTGGGACTAGGGTTCTATTAGGGCTCCGATTAGGGGGTTCAAGGTGGATGATGGTGGCTAGATATTGGGGTAAGCTTCTGATTAAATAGTTAGTCTTGATAATTTTCCTTGGTTTCACTTTTGCGGGGATGGAGGGTGGCGGTGGCAGGTGGTGTTGGGTGAAAAGGTGTAGGGTGGCGGTGGCAGGTGGTGAATGAATGAAGATGATGGTGGTGTGGGGATGATGGTGGCAGGTGGTTTAGCGCCAGTGGAATTAGGGCTAGCGTTTGTGTGATGGTGGATTAAGAATTAGGGCGGTTGTGATGGAGGTGATGGTGGTGTGGGGATGGAGGTGGGTGGTGGTGCTGATAAATGAGAGAGAGAAGACGGGGGAGGGGGTTATTAATATATAAAATTCTTTTGTTTTAATTTTAAAATGTTTTTCTAAATAAATGGGTAAAAAGACAATTTTACCCTCCACTTAACGAAAAAAATTAACTGGGTTAGCACCAAAGGACAAAACTTGCAAGATTTTGAAACATAAAGTACAAAACCAATCAATTTTAAAGTTAAAGGACATCCGTTAAAATTTGATATAAACCTAAAGGACAAAACTTGTAATTCAGTAATTAAGTTATGTTGTTATTTTTAGTCGTTATACATATAATAATCTTAAAATGTGATGGTTGGCATGAACAGTGTCAGCCACCAATTGATTCACGGGTCATGTTTTTGTTGGGCCAGTTGGCATTTGACTTATTTTTCCTTTTATTTTTGCGTCCTTAACTACTATGGGAGCATAACTGCCACCATAGACCACTGGTCGAACACAATTTTTTGACGAACCCCATGATTGAAACCTTAGATCCACAAATATGTGTCGGCGATGAGAGAGTAGACAGCGGAGGAAGAGGGAGTTGTTGCCTGAGACATGACAGCAACAAACTAACTCCCTAAGAGGGTGAATAGGGTTGTTCACAAGCCGAACCAAGCAGACATTTGCTCATGCTTGGCTCGTTTACAAATGAACAGAAAATCGAGTGAGCACTTTTTGAGCGAGTTGCAAGTGATTCGAACAACCATAAATTTGGGGTGTTTCCTTCGATGTTTCCGTTGTTGGATGACAATTGAGGTCCGACTATCCGAGTATGATACTAAGCCTGAGGTTCGACTGTCCGAGCTTGAGGCTTAGGTTTAGACCGGTAAGGAGATGGGCATACTACATAGAAGAATTGTCACTTTGTAGCATAGAGTGATAATGGAAGACAATTGACAATGAATGACTAATGAGAAGAAGAATTCAAGACTGTCACTTCTCCACTTAGGGTTTTACTATTAAAGTTAGTGTTAAATTATCATTGGGTTGATTGGACTAGTAAGTAAATATAATTGTATATTTACATATTTGTGTGCATATATATAATTATGTATATAATAAATTAATAAAACTTATATCGAGCCGAACCGAGCCAAGCTTTGCTCGTTTACAAACCAAATCGAGCTTATCAGCTCGTTTACAACCAAGCGGAAAAAAAGACGAGCACTTTTCCAGCATATTCTGAGCGAGTGGCAAGCGAACAGCCCCTAATGGTTAAGCATCATTTTCGTAAAGGCACACTTGAAAACAACAGAACCCCACAAATTAAAGAAAGCAAATAAAACAACTCATTTTGCAACCATTGTCTATCAAGAGTACAAAGAAATGAAGAATATGTGTAGCTAGCCCAGCCCCCTTCTAACCACCATCAGTACAAAACAATAAATCCTAATTCACATATCTAAATCTTATATCAAGGGAACTGGAAAGAGCCTCCAATTTCAGTAGCACCAGCAGGTGGGTTAATAGCAACCCAAAGAAGCGAAATCGTGATCGCAATCAGCCCAGACCAAACAAAAACAATAGTCGGCGTCCTCCCTCTTCGGCCCATCAGCCCCTTTGCAAATGGATACAAATGAGCCAGCACCCAAAAGCTAAAGAACACCCCACCCAACAAGCGGCTCCACTGCGGTATAGCACTGTAGATTGTTCTACTCACCCCGACCGCTATAGCAATAAGATTCGTCATCATGATAACAATTGGTGGTATCATTAAAGATGTCCATTTGATGATGTAAAGATCTGCAAATTCATCGTCGTTGTCATCACCGCCTGATTTTGATGTTAGGGTAAATGAGATCTCGATTCCAGCCACCACTTTTAGAAGACCTTGAAGAACAGCAGCAAGATGAGCACTGGTACCTCCAATGAGCCAAAACTGTTCATTTCTCCACCATTCTTCTAACTCGATACCCGACCATTTGATCTCAAGAACCGCCAGCATGCAAAGTGTTATAGTAATGGAAAGAAGGTAGACCAGAAAGGTGACATCGAGGCTCTGAACAATGAACTGACCAGAGAAAAGGGAAAGCGCCGGGAGAAAGCAGTAAACGATTAAAAAGATGGAGGTGAATGGGTAAATCCCGACGTTAAGATATGCAATTCTCTGAAGGAACTTCATTTTCGAACTGGCTAAAAGCGCATTGTTTTTCGAGAAAAATATTTCAACTGATCCGGTGGCCCATCGAAGCACCTGGTGGAGACGGTCGGTCAGGTTAATTGGGGCAGTCCCACGGAAAGCATCTCTCTTGGTCACACAATAAATCGACCTCCATCCCCTGTTATGCATACGGTAACCCGTAACCACATCTTCGGTTACTGATCCGTAAATCCATCCAACCCGGTTTCCCCATTCAGTTTTATCTTCATACCAGCACGAAATTACACTAATCGCTTCTGCAACAGTAGATGCATCTAGAAGCTCTCGAGGAATTGTGAGTGCACCGGGTGGTCGACCGTTCTTAACAGCAGGGTGGTCAGCAAGTGGTCGGCCTTGGAACTCTGCTATCGGGATCGTGTCTATCAACAAATTCGAATTACCGAACTTTTTAGGGAACAATGAAAGGTTCATTTCATCATCATCCGAATCTCCCATTCTCAAAGCTCGGTTTTCATCAGGTGCAGAAGCAACAGAACCAGAGCTTTTCTTGCGCCGAGGAAAACAACAGCTGCAACAACCGGAATGATAATCTTTTGACCGGGGCGGGTCAAACCCGTAAAGCGCGGTTCTACGAAATAAGGTTCCAGTCCCAACATAAACTGGGCCTTGAAGACCATCTAGAGCCCGCATGTTTCCATCAAAGAAAACAGTGTTGTGATTGGCGTAACGATCAGAAGGATCGATACCTTCAAACCTTTGTGGGAATTGCACGTAACAGATGCGGTCCCCACCTCGATCCATCATGAAACACATTCCTTCTCTTATGGCTTGAGAGTTGTATATATAATGATCACAGTCAAGGTTAAGCATGAACGGACCATTAGACATGATGGCCGAGGCCCGAACCAATGCATTCATGGCTCCGGCCTTCTTGTTATGATCATAGCCAGGTCGTTTTTCACGAGAAACATAGACTAAAAGAGGAAGTCGAATATCAACTTCACTGAAATCAAGCGGATTCGCCTCATCATCTGTACCATGCAGTGGTTCATCACTTGGGGGCTTCAGCATCACCTGCATTTTTTTTACAAATAATTAGTTAAAAGTAACACAAACTACCCAAATTACCCTCAGTTTCAAACAATTTGTAATAATCACCTGTATGATGCCTGCATGATCACCCTTTGAGTGTTCCGGAGATGGAATCATCCACGTACCGGGCCAATGAGTAGCATCTGCCATCCATGTTGCTTTAGGGATCTTTACAGGCTGCAAAAGCTCATCACCAACAGTTTCTTTTTGAAGTTTCATGGCTTTGATTTCTTCTCTAGCATTATAAGCATCAGAACGTCTCCTAATGGAATCAGGAAGACCGTTAATCCTTACCTTAAACTCATCATACTCCCTTTTAACTCGCCTGCGATCCCTCACAAAGTCCTGTCTCACCTTATTCTTAAAAGGATCTTTTTTCAAACTAAAATAAGACTCGGGATTTCTCGGCTCAATGGCATGCTTTCGACAAAACGGGACCCATATATTGGCAAAGCTTGCAGCTTCTGCCATGGCTTCAAAAGTTAAAAGAGCGCCACCATCATCGGAAACATAACAAGATAACTTTTCAACAGGGTAATCAGCAGCAAGAATTGACAAAATGGTGTTTGCAGTAACTAAAGGCGGTTCCTTTTCAGGATCTGCTGTAGAAACAAACACATCTACCCCGGGAAGATCAGATTTTCCGGATGGGTTATTGGGGCTCGGGGTTTCAAATTTTTCTTTTAACACATTTAGGTCTGTCGCACGATTAACAGGTGCAAGTTTTGGAAGTTGGTCAAGCAGCCAAGAGAAAGCAAACCATACTTCACATATAACTGACATAAACCACAGCCATATCGCATCTTCATTCGGGTGAGTAATTCTCCAATGAAGGAACAGTCCAAGAACAATCATCCGAATCAAGGCTAGAAGCCTGCATTGCATACACACAATAGAAAAAAAAGACGTAAGAATCTATGCAGCTGCTACTTATTCAGCTAAATTATTTGTTATTATGTAAAATCTTATAGTATTGTGGTCCAAGATCAAAGTTACACATGTAAGAATGAAAAACAGAAATGTTTAAGTTAGCTCGTGATTTAAAAAGGTTAATTTAGTTGAAAACCAGATCGAACGCGTCCAAAAGTCACCCAAAGTTTATTTTTGCATTAAAAAACTCCTAAATTTTAAGCAAGAATTCAAGAAACAAATTACAAAAGAAATAATATGATTTTTGTAATTAAAGTTGATACTTGACACTTAACCAAAAGTTCAAAAAAAATAGGCAAAAGGTGTTTCGGGCCAAACCAACCCGTACAACAATATCAGTTATTTTGACCTCTCAGCTGCCAAACAAACTAAAAAGGAAAATAAGTCAACATTCCTAAGGTAAAGCAGCTGAAACTATACATTTGCAAAATATGATCCACATAGAAGCAAGGAATGGCAACCGAAAGAAGTAAAGTAAAAAGATTCATAACACAGTTGATAGCAAAATAAAATAAGACGATGTCATAAATGTACATACCGATAAGGACTTATAACAGCAGCAGGTATCTTCAATTTGCGAGTAAGAGGCCGCCAAGGCTTGTTAAGAAGTTCCAGTTGTTCAGCCCCAGTTACCCCTGTTCTATCCTCACTTATTCCTTCATCTTTTGGCCAAAATGCATTGCCATAACCGTAGGTCCCACTGGTCTCAAATAACCAACGATTATGATCAAAGTCACCTGTTTGGCTCCTAACCAATGCTGACTTAGTTGACTTCATTAAAGAAAGCCTCCTCTCCATCTTTGATGACATCCTTCTCTCCATTTTAGAATTTGGAATATTTGACGGCAGAGATAAAGGCTGTCGCGGGTCAACGCCGTTTTTATCAAGATCTGTTTGTTTATAAGGCTCTTTACATCCCGGGCAGATCCCGTCACCAGTTTTCACAGCGTCAACGTAACAATCCCGACATATTTTGAAATCACATTCACAAGGAAGAATATCTACACCCCTCTCATCACTCATAACAATTCCATCACATCCAGGTATTTTACAACAAGACCCTTTCGCACCAGCCATTTGAGGATGACTAGTTTCGGAATCAATCACTTTGTCCATCAAATGGGCCCGTGTTACACTGTTGAACCCACCTGTAAAAAGTGAACTTGACACGTATTGTTCTTCTACCCTTTGTGAAATCGAAGGGTCCATCGGTTGATTATCAGGCGTCGGTGGTATATGCACCGTATAGTTCATGAATTCACCACTGCCAATTTCACTATCAAGATCTTCTCTTGAATAGTTTACATAACGGCCCGACGAGGTCCTTCTAGCAAATGTCACCTGCGGAGGAATCGCACCCCTTCCCTGTTGTAGCTCTAACGCTTTCGGCGATCTTGAAGACATGTTTCACTAAATATTGTCACCAAGTTTCTAACATAAATATCCAAACTATTCCACAGATCACCTGAAAATAAAGAAAAAGAAAAACAAAGATAAAGATCAGAAAAAATCCATAATAAAAAAAGTATCTTTTAATCAGATACATATATATAATGCATATATATAATGTCACACCATATACCCAACCCCCCCCCCCCCCCCCCACACACACACACACACACAGATCATGTGAAAAAAGACTAGATTGATCAAAAGCACAAACACATGACAGATCTTTGCCTCATCATCAAAAGCAAAACCTTTGATCATTAAAAAAAAAAACAAGAAAGCAACAAACTAAAAAAGCACATTAACAGTTAGAAAAATACAGAAATAAAATAATAATATTATTTGATGTCAAAATATACATACAGAATGACTAATTCAGATATCAAGCACCATCCATGGAAGAAACCCCAAGTTTTTTGTTACACCAAACAGAGCAAGCAGATGAAGAAAAAACCAGAGACTTGTTCATCATATATACAAGTAGAAACCTATGGTATTATTAAAATAATAATAAATTTATAAAAACAAAGAAGCGGCTTGGCGTAGAGCGTGTGAAGAAAAATTCAAACCAAACACTAGAAAACGTTTGGACATCTTCCATATTACAACTGTACTTAACAAAGCAAAGCAAGCAATGTTTTATATATCATAATAAATATTAATAATATCTTTTTAGATTACCTGAACCAACACTTCAAAATAAGATATTATTATATTACATTAAATAAGTGGTCACACACATATATTAAAATGAAAGAAAATATATAAGAAAGAAGGTGTTAATGAGGGTTAAAATAATATGCAAGGAAAGAGACAGAAGAAGACACCATAAACTCAGGTATAAATTAAAAACATGAGCTGGGTCAAACAATAGCCGGCTCCGGCTCTCCAATTTTAAGTGGAAATAAACCTTAATAAAAAAGAAACAAGATTTAAAGTACCTAAGTAAGTGAAGTGTTAAAGGGATGACGATGTTGACATATGTTGTCGGGATTCTAATGAGATGGAATCAATGGAAGATGTTGTTAGGACAAATCGGTTGAAAGAAGGATGGATGATATCCAAATGTCTCTCTCCGAAATAAGGGAGTGTGTGTGTTGTGTGTGTGAGAGAGAGAATAATAAGAAGAAAAGGGTTTGAAGATTGAAAGTGGCGAATGTTGGGGAATTTTGCAAGATTAAAGGGTACTTTTGGAAATTGGAGGTGGGCCTAACCCATTGCGGATTTCATGTTTCAATTTCACACATGATAACTACGGATGAGAATACAAGGCTGAATACCGATCCCGTCCTGTCCCAATTCCGATACCGTATCGAACTGAGGAGTTTCGGGATCGGTATCGATACCCATATTTATGGATTTTCGGTATTATCGGTATCGGTATGGGATCGGTATTTTAAGGTAAAATACTGATACCATACCGTTACCGTACCGTATGTGTTCGGTATCGGTATTGGTTTTTTGGACTTTTCAGTATCGGTATTGTCGGGATCGGTATCGGTTCGGTACCGATACCGTCCCGAGCTCATCCCGAATGATAACATTCTATTATCATAACTTTAAAAAACTAAATAAATAAGATGTGTTTTGAATTAACGAAGCAATGCAGCTATTGTTAATTCAAGCCGACTGAGTTCAAATATAATACGTTTTTGTTTGACAGTATAAATTAAGTTACTTTACTTTTCGACCCGTTATAATACATGACGGTTAAAATTAATACTATATTATATATCTATACTTAAAACCATATTCGTTGGTGTTTGCACTTCTCCGCTTTGCAAAACACTTATGTTCATTCATTTTTTTCTATTGCCATTTTGTGATTTCTTTTTTAAAAGCTCTAACTAATCTCTTTGTAAATTTATGATTGTACGGTGTAAATTCGATTAACTTTACATTTTGACACAACCACGATGTTTATTTAGGTTACATTGAGTTAAATCGAATACGTTGAAACGTGCATTTTCATATGGTTAATGTATCACATAATATTTGGACTAATGCATTTGATGTTTGTAACGGGCCCACGACGCATCGCTCTCAGGTCATTTTCACACATAGAGATGCACAAAACAGGTTATTTAGAACCCGAAACCGATTTGGAGTTTGGTCAAGAGAGTCAACACCCGTATCATAGGAACTGATTCCGTACGTGCGGGTTTTTGACCGGTTTTTCAAGGTTTTTTGGGGGGGTTTGGCCGGGTCAGTTTCGTTTTCTTTTCCCGGTATGTACCTGCAAGTCGGGTAGGGTAGGAACTGGTTCTGGATCAAACTCGATGTTCTAAACATACTCACTTGCTTAAGTTATAGTGGTTTACATGATGTATTATGCTTGTAAATTTATGTGATGTATTCAAAGAAGGGGGTTTTATCCTGTAAACTACCCGTAGTAGAGAAATGGAAGGGGCGTTAAATGCCCCATTCGCGCCCTACACTGCCCCCCTGGGTGTTAAATATGGTTTTTGGTCTGTGGCGTGAAAATTTTCGCACTGAAATTAGAAGTGGGTTGAGCCAATGAAAAAAGAGGGAGGGGCGCTAATATCTTAGATCACTATGTTCGGTCTTAGTCATATTTTTTAGAAAATTATATTCACACAAACAATAATTACTAAATCAATGATTAGGCTCTTGTTCAAACTTCAAATCAGTACAATATCTTTTCACTCGTTATTACCATTAAATCATTCAAAAAAATCCTATGTTGTTTATGTTTCCCTTATGTTTTAATCCACAAAATAATTAATTATCACTATCTTGCATTAATTGACTATAATACCCTTACCACAAACGCGAAGGTGATGATACAAGGTAAATCCATTATTCCATTTGCGGACAAAAACAACAGGACTGTACAAGCATATTCTCAGAATACCCAAACTGCCCCTCACGTTTAAACTTTTAAAAGCGACATAAAAGAAATCGAAAATTAGAAAAAAAACTAGAAAAGGAAAACAACGGGCAAAACGGATGAGAAAGCAACGTGGGTCCCCCAACGCGTTTAAATATTATTCGGGTTCTCATTTAAAGTATTTCTCTTTTTTCCGGCACCTTTGCCGACCCTAGGACATTCAACTTCGATATGAAACTTACAAATTACAATGTATTTTTTTTTTAACGACAAATTTTCTATTACACCTTTTTTTTCACCTTACCTTGCAAATAACCTTACATTTGCAAGGATTCGAACCCACAACCTCACATTTGTAAGGGGGGACACCATACCACTAGACCAAGAGGTCATGGGTCAAATTACAATGTATTATTTGTTGGAAGAAAACGAAGTTGAAAGAAAGTTGAAGGGTTAAAGTGAAAGTTTATTTAATTAGTTTTAGAGTTAAATGCCAAAATGGCCCCTGTGGTTTGACCCAAATTGCCACTTTGGTCACTTTTTTGAATTTTTTGCCAAAACCACCCCTCAAATATCGAAAAGTGCCAAAATGACCCATATTTAACTGAGTTTTTAACTGAGGATGGAAAGTCAGTTAAGTCTCAGGGGCAATTTTGTCCTTTCATCTGTACTTCATCTTCTCCATATAAAAACCCCCAAACCTATTATTTGATCAGCCACCACCTTCAAAAACCATTGTCTGCCCAAACACACACACATACACACCTAACTACTGAGAGAGAGAGAGAGAGAGGGAGGGAGATCACTCTGAAACCAAACCAGAGAGAATAGAGAGAGAAACAAACAAACAAACAACATTAATAATAATAATGGCAGAACAACAAAAGCCACAACAACAAAAAAATAGGAGAGCGTGAAGCTGTTCGTAGGTCAAGTCCCAAAACACATGACGGAACAACAACTCACAGCAATGTTCGAAGAATTCGCTCTCGTTGACCAAGTCAACATCATTAAAGACAAAGCTACACGCGCCTCTCGAGGTTAGTTTACTCAATGCTGCTGCTTCCAGGTCACAATATGCTTCCAGATCACAATGTTTAGGGTCTGTAACAAACAATTGGTTGAGGGAAGTTGGAATAAAGAAATAAATAAATAAAGAGGAGATTGGGTGGTGTTTAAAAGTAGGGAGTAATAGTTGAATCTTGTTGTGGGTTTGGAAAGCAGGGGGTCGTGTTGGGTGGGGGCTCTAGCTTCAAGAGAGGAAGACAGGATGAACCGGGGAAGAAGATAAGGAAGAGACTGCCACACCGCTGTACACACCGTCGTACACCACCGGCCGGCTTCTCTCTGCTTCTTTAGTGATTTAGGGTTTTTGTTTTTATTTGTTTCTAGAAATGGATATTATGACAGAGAAGATGATGAAAGATAAAGTTTTTGTTTTGTTTTTATTTGTTTCTAAAAGTGAAAGGACAAAATTGCCCCTGAGACTTAACTGACTTTCCATCCTCAGTTAAAAACTCAGTTAAATATGGGTCATTTTGGCACTTTTCGATATTTGAGGGGTAGTTTTGGCAAAAAAATTCAAAAAAGTGACCAAAGTGGCAATTTGGGTCAAACCACAGGGGCCATTTTGGCATTTAACTCTTAGTTTTAATTAACTAGTTGATTTATATAGTAACTAGTAAGGTTATGTTTTGAACTATCTAGTAGGCTTTAATTAGTAGAGATAACTATGTAAGCTAATATTAGATTATAATTAGGAAAAGTATTTGAGTATGATTAGGGTCTATGTAATTTGTGTGTCAAGAATTATAATAAAAAAAGAGTCGATCTTGGTTGAGATCAAAGTTCTTATTTTTGGGCCTGCTCGCCAACATTATTTGTTCAAATATATATTTTTGTCAAAGTTATGAAAACTCATTTTTCTATATTTGTGAAAATACCAATTTTTACCCAAATTTTCAACAGTTTTAACGCAGGAACTTGCATACCGACATATGGTAATAGTACGTCATTGTACGCTATTTACATATCATCTTGGATTTTTGACCATTTCACAACCAAGCACGCAAATTTGCCTTATATATCACACAATCATTATGTACACATTTTGCACATGTTTAAAGCACATTACTGAGTTCAGATAATCACGTCATGTTATTCCCCAAAAAAAATTATCATTGAGTTTCTTGAGTCTGCCTTTATACAAGAAACCGTAATATTTGTTAACTTATTTCTTGAGATTTATTCTCACATCTACTAACCCATGTGGCGAGCAAGTTTCAAACCAAAAATCTTTTATGAACCTGTCTATCAACTCCTAAGTTTTATGGTTTAAAGTTGAATGCCCCATGTTGAAGAACAAAACCTAAATGCTCAATGTGAACGTGTCTAAATTTAACGTCTTTTATTAAATAGAATGTTAGTTTGGTTTGATCATAATCAAATTGTCTTAATATAATTAGATACTAAGATTATATGGTGTGCTCCTTTTTTCCCCCAACTCCCCCAAGTGCCACATCAGCGCCACATCATTTCCTCCATTTTCTCCCATAAAGTTTGGAAATGGTATTCCCCTAATCACCCTTCATTTTTTATTACATAAAGTTTGATTAAAAAAACAAGCCAATGAAATCACCCGGTGAGATCGGTGCTTTTTCCCCGTTTTCCCCGAATTTAAATCGGGAGGGGCGGTGTTTTGCTTGGTCCCCGAAGCCAAGTCAGCTCCCCGAGGCTTTTCACCGAAGGCACACCGTTAAGCCTAACTGTTTGATTCATATGTGACCTGTTATGAACTTAAGTAATGTTGCATCTCGATTATGATTTACAACTGTCTGAACTTCTGAAAAACACCTAATATCGAGATCCAAATCATTTGAATATACATTCCTCGAATAAAACGAACATTCATTATCAACCTTTAAGTTTTTTTTTAACAACATATTTCAATAAACAAGCCAAACTAGCAAGATGCTTTTTTTTTAACAACGGATTTCATTAAACAAGCCAAACTAGCAAGATGCTAGAGGCAAAGACTTACAAGCTATACATTGAAAGACAACCAATCGTTCCACATTATTATTCTATAAGTCGACCTATTTTTGATCCTATGATAAGAAAGTGATTTGATTTCGTCTAATATCTTTTGTATTCTTGCTTGGCCATCCGCAAACATCTTTTCGTTCCTTGTTTTCCAAATACACCAACTTGCCACCATGATTATCCCTTGTATCATTTTCTTCTTTGCTCTTGGTAGTTGCATGTTTTTATGTATTTCCAATAAGTCACGTACCGAGAAGGCGAACATCTAAGGGAGCCGGCACCATTTACTGGTGCTTTGCCATACTCTACTCGCTACATAGCAAGAAGTTAGTAGATGTTGAGCTGATTCCTCCATCTCCCCACAAAGCTTGCAATCTATTGACCCGTTATAGATGTGCCTCATATCCAAACCATCTAATGGTGGAATACGTCCCATCTCCGCTTTCCACATGAATACATTAACCTTTTTTGGTACCCAGTTATTCCACTACATGACATACGGATAGTTGGGAGCCGATGCATTGTGAAGCGCCATTTTCACAGAGCCAACCAAAAAACATCCTAAGCTATCTTCGGACCAGACCCAGTGGTCTTTTGCACTTGTGAAATGGACCTGCTCCAGCAAGATGTTAAATCCTCTAGCTCCACTCGTTTTTCGATGGCCTTTTTCCAACGCCAAAACCAAACAACTGTTACAAGTAAATAACCAAGAAAATCTTAATATAACTAGAAGTATTATTAGAAGTCAAACTAAAAAGTCAAAGGGCAGTTTTAGGCCAAATTAGAAAGGTTGCGTCTATAGTTATGTTAGTTATTGGAAGGGTCCTTTCGGTTCAATAGGTAGTTAATTAACCGACTTATGTAAGGGTATAGATACCCAACGATGTTGTCATTTGTATTGTGTGGATCAATAATATCATATTGTGCAAATCCTCCACCCTCTCTTCTCTCTCGTAAGTCCCTGCACATATGTGCATACTCCTACAATTGTTCGTCATGTAATCCGACATAAAGTATGATTCGCATAATAGGACAGATTCAAACAACAATGGGGTTGTTGTCTTGTACCCTGCAATCAAACACATGTACACATTTCTTTTTTTCCAATGCAAATATATTTGGGAAAACATCCTTCAGCGGTTGGTTAAATAACCAACCATGCGTCAATCCGAAACCTTATGGCCTCACCATGCCCAATTTCCCCTTTAATCAAATTCCTCACCTGGATGCTTGACTTTGCTATATGATTTTCCAATTTGGCGATTGTGTTCCAAGTACCAGTAAGTCCCTTTGAATGACGAAAAGATCGTTGTGAATCATGGAGTGCACATATTACCCTTATCCACAAAGCATCAGATTTGAACGTTCTTTATCTACTCTTGAATAATCTGAACTTTTGGTACTCGATCACTTTGAATAACCTACCTGACTATATGGTATGGCTTCTAGGAAACCCAAGATTATATCTATGGTTTTTAAACATTCCTACACTATCCAAACATTCTTAAAAAAGAAGTAAATAAAATATTATCCGACACTGTCCTAATTAGTTAGAAGGACTACACTGAATGTTACAACTTACATGTTATTTGTTAACTCTTAAATCTATGTATAAAAGCATAGAAGATGATTCAAGGAACATGAATATTTTTTTTTGAACAATAACTTTCATTAAACCAAAAGGCTAGCCCTTAAAACACGGACCGCCACATTTACAAACAAACATACAATGGGTATTTAGCCCAATCATTCCAAACTTACGCCTTATAATTAGATCTATTCTTAAGCCACAAAAACGCCCTAGATTTAATTTCAGCTACCACCTCCCTTTGTATGTCTCAAGGCATCTTGAAAAATCCTACCATTTCGAGTCTTCCATATGACCCATACTGTGATCATAACAATGCCACGCACAATCTTTTTTCTCCATTTACCGCCATGTACACTCTTATAAAGCAGCAAAAGATCCTCGAAATCATAAGCAAAAGAATGGGGTTAAGCCGCACCAATGACAAATCCTGTTCCACACTTCATAAGCGAAACTACATCCCACAAACAGGTGATAAACATCTTCGATACTTTCATTACAGATGGAGCAATTTGTGTCCGGGATTCCTATTCTCCTCTGAACCAAGGCTGCCTTTGTTGGAACTCTATTAAACTCCGCTCGCCAGCTTAGAAGATTCACTTTAATCGGAACCCAGTTTTCCCATTTCATCTTGTGTTCACGACCAACATCTCGTCCCTGTCTCATCAGATTCTTAATGTTAGCTACCGAGAAAACTTCATCCAGACCATCATCCCAATACCATATATCCTGCGACCCAACTTATCTAAACGAAAGCAGTATCCACTCGAGGTCATGCAGCTCAGAAATCTCGCTGATTGAACCTGGATGTCTGATCCAACAGCCTGCAAAACTGAACCCATCTTGTGTTGTTTTAACTCTATCGTTCACGCCGCACATCTTATTTCTATCCAGCCTATATAGTCCCGGCCACCCCGTCTTTAAAGGAGTCAATCCTAACCATAAATCAGTCCAAAACCTAACCTTATCTCCTCGTCCAACCCTGCAGCGCATAAACTGACCCAATCTTTTACCCTGAATAGAAAGCGTCTCCAGAAACGTAACAATAGCCTTCCAACATCCAGGAAACGATCTCTTAATTGGCAAAAACTCCCAATAACCTCGTCCCCCATGAATCACCTCTATCAATTTACGCCATAAAGAATCTCTCTCAATATTGAACAGCCACGCTAATTTTGCTAGCAACGCCGTATTAACGTCCACCAATTTAGACACTCCCAACCCGCCATCTTTTTTTGATGTACAAATCACCTCCCATGCCACCCAGTGAACCTTTTTATCTTCGTTTGTACCTTCCCAAAAGAATCTTTTCATTAAACTTTCAAGCACCTTCACCACTTTAACCGAGGCCTTATAGATTGACAAATAGTTAAATGGGAAGACTAGAAAGCACAGATTTTATGAGAGTTAGTCTTCCCCCCATAGACAAAGAGTTGGCCTTCCAAGAAGCAAGCCTACTTGGAACGGAATCTATAACCAGGGTCCAACTACAAACTCTTTTCATGTTTGCACCAACCCAAATCCCCAAATAATCAAAAGGCATCGACCCCACCCTACACCCAAGAATATCCGCCATACTCTCCACTTCCCTTTCAAGAACCCCTATACCGAACAAATGGGATTTATGAATATTGATTTTAATCCCCAGACATATATGAAAAACCTGAAGAACCCTTGCCACCTTCACTATATTGTCTTTGGTCCATTATCCAACAAACAAAGCGTCATCTGCATAAAATAAATGAGAAAGAGGTTCAACATTATTATCAAACCTAACTCCTTTGAACCCTCCCAACTCCATTGCTTTCGAGGGTGTTTGGCTCTTCTTATTTCCACCTCCTTATGACTTATGACTTTTCTAAAAAGTCATAAGTTATTTTAAAAGTGTTTGGGTAATGGTTTAAAAAGGACTTTTTGGGTTTGAATAAGGTAAAAAGGAGGTGGAAAAGGAGACAAGTTATAAGTTAGGAATGTGTGACTTTTTGAAAAAGGAGATAAGGAGGTGGAAAAAAGGCGATAAGTAATAAGTTTATCCAAACATGCCATTCGAAAGTAAACAATGGAGAACTTCCATAACTATTAAAAATAGGAATGGCGAAAGAGGATCTCCTTGACGAACCCCTTTTTCGCATTGAAATTCAAATGTAGGGGCTCCATTAACGAGAACCGCCGACCTCGTTGACTGAAGCACACCTTTCACCCAAGGAACATGAATATTGATTTCTAATTCCAAAAACTAAGGTTTTTCTTACGATTAACAAATATTATACAAATCTGGTCACTAGGGCTTCCCCGGTAATTCTTGAAACGTTGAGTGAGTAAAAAAAATTACATGTACTAGTTATTTTATCATAATCTTTTGAATAGTAGTTGTTATTGTTTAAATATATATTTAAATATATATTTAATTTATTAGTTAAAAGTTATATAAATAATAGGCTAGCTTAGGCTTGCGAGCCAGCTCAAGGTCAATAAGCAAAAGCTCAGACTCAGTCTCGTTTACTAAACGAGCTTTTTTTGGCCCGGGTTCAAGCTCATTCAAGCTTGTCTTGTTTCAAGCTTAGCTCGAGTAGCTCATTTCGTTTTTCACCCCTAAGATTTTATAAAAGAGTATATACATTCGATCTTTGTCAATTTACATGATAAAATTAAATCATATATTAAAAGTAAATAAAATACAAAGGACAACATAAACAACTTTAAATGCATGGAAAATTAAAAACTAATGAAAAGTTGATTTTTCCTTATACATGGTAATTGTTACATAAAAATTAAATGATAGAAGTGGGACTCTCACCCAAATTATCCATTTTAAAACGTTAGAAACTAGTAAACTAATCTAGCTTGTTTCTTATTATTCTTTTCCACACCATTATATTTTAAATACACATAAAATATATTTTTAAAAATTAAAATTTCTGGACATCGCAATAGTTTGGGAATGGGGTCGTCGTCGTCCTTGCCCATACCCATACCCAAAGTCGTCCGTGCCTCTAGTCAGGAAACCTATTGGCTATTTCAAAAACTAAGTTATCATTATTTTGCCAATGACTTTGTGTCTTGTCCTTTAATGATAGTACCATGACCTTTCAATGTGGATGTCATAGGTTGGAATTTCGCATGGAGCAAAAAGTTTCTGGGTTAAGGCAGATGTTTTACCACAATACTTTTTAGTGGTGGGTTTCCTCGTAAACGGTGGCGGGCTGGGTCATGAAGATCAACTGCATTTGCAAATGTGTGTGACCTTTTTCCATTAAGTTTACTCGAGTGATATGCCTTTTATCAGTCGTTAAAAAAATTAAAATTATATATTTTGATATAGTTATTTAATCTAAGTTAAAGTTTAAATGATTGATCTTTGATATGATTCTGAATTTAATTATCTAACAACCATTACTTGCCCGTAATTTAATGTAATGAATGGCAGGTCCAGAATTAACGGAGTGACTTACGGAGGGATAAAGGAAAAATATCCAGAACGCCAACGTGTCAAACGAATATATCGCTCTTTCGGATCACATAATAAGGGTATACTTGGGAAGAAGCTTTTAAGAGTTTTTATTAGTTTCAAGCTTTTAAGAAAAACTCATATTCAATAAAAAACCTTGTTTGGTTGAAGGAGCTTGAGTCTTTTAGGTTAGGAGAAAAATTCTATATTGAAAGCTACTAATACTAACGTTTAACAAAAAGCTCCTACTAGCTACAAGCTTAAAGTAAATGACACAAATACTCATTCTATAATAAAAAAAATAAAAAAACATGCATACAAACTTTTAGTTAATGTTTATTTTTGTCATTTTATTAAAAGTTTCAGCTATTTAGTCAAACACTAAAATATATCTAAAAAGCTACAGCTACCAGCCATAGCTACTAGCTACCAGCCAACAATTAATTTTGCCAAACATACCCTAAATCCAAACATGTTATGATATTTAACCTTTTTTTCTCTTGTAACGGTAACTTTCTTTATGTCTGGCTACTGCACTCTTTAAATTGGAGAACCTCGTTGTCTCACTTTGTCAAGACTATGTCGTCTTAACCGGGCCTAAGATGGCTTCAAAGTTTGGCCTGGGCATTCCTCCAGGAAACTATATCGTCGGCTGCCACTTGAGAATCGTTGTGCCGCCACAAAAGCATAACTCTCAGGCATAACACACGATGAGACAAAAACCTTGGGGCATTCCTCCAGGAAACTATATCGTCGGCTGCCACTTGAGAATCGTTGTGCCGCCACAAAAGCATAACTCTCAGGCATAACACACGATGAGACAAAAACCTTGGTAGGCTCGGGATTTGAATTGACAGCCTCATAAGGCTAGCTCAAATAATTCATTGTCATAATCCAGCAAAAAGTAATACAAGTGATGATGGATCTTGAGCCTCCACTAAGAATCCAACTATCCAAACATACCTTTCTACCACTTGACCACAAGTGAGGATTGTTATGATATTTAGATGAGTCAACGAGCGAGTGCCCCTTTTATTTAGATCCTTTTTCATAGGCACTTTTTATTTACTTACGCTTAAGATAAACTTTCTTTTTACAATAGCTTTTTTTAAATATATATACTATATTATAAAACATAAGAGAATGATACCTTAAAAATTAAGAAATTACAAGTTAAATTGCTCAAAGTACAAACACTCGATGCATGGGCCTAAGTTTTCTATGGGAAGCTTGGGTTCAATTCCTACTAGCTACACTTTGGAGGACATTAATGAGAAATGAGGGATGACTCCTACCTATGGTCAGGAGTTCGAGTCTAGATCTCGCCCGGGTTTTACCAGTTCTCCACAGCGGGTCTTCGGACGGGTGGGGGATCGGATTTTCCCCAGTTCGGAAACCTAGTGGGCAAGCCTGGCTACCCTGGCCAGCCCCTTGCATAGTCCTGGGGGGGTTCTTGGGTTCGCCAGTTTACGGGTCCCATGGGTAGTCGGGCACAAACGTTTCGTTGGCCGTTCAAAAAAAAAAAAAAAACAAACACTCAATGCATTTGTAAAAGGGTAAATTCGTATTTTGCACATTTAATTGATTTAACCTTATGAATGCAGAAGTTAATAGGTGCTTTAGAGCATTCACATCAACTCCTTCATAATGGTGTGAGTGTTATCTTTATATTATATAGAGTGGGTATAAGTGATTGTGAGTAGATGAGAGAGAAAATATTTAGAGAGACGTTGTTCACCAATAAATTTGAAGGAGACACTGTTCATCCTTCGTAATATTTTAATATTTTTAAAAGTGGTTGTGAATATAGGTGAGAGAAAATGTAATGATAAAAGTATAGAATGAATATTATTAAATAGATAAGGAGAGAGAAATGTAATGATTTTTAGTGTAATTATAAAGATGAAGATAGAGCAACTATTGTGAATGCTCTTAATGTTAGTGATGGTACGATAGTAAATGAGGTTAGTTTAGGGGCAAAGTTGTCTTTTCTACACTCTTTAAATTACTATAACATTTTTGACAATTTAAGTGTGAGTTTCAAAACTTATATGAGAAGTTAAAAAGTTAAAAACTTATATGTTAATCTTCTCAGAAATCAGTACTGTTACAATCACCCCCCCCTTAGGGACTCATTGTCCTCGATGAGGTTTGCCCCACCAGTACTGATTTCTGAGAAGATTAACATGGACCTTTGTGTGACACCCTAGGCAAATCCCACATCGGCCGTGGCCATGAGAGATCCTTGGTTCATAAGTAATCCAAAGCCTCTTAAATCACCAACGCGTTTTGGGCTTAATGCTAGTGGATGAGAGGAGAACTCCACAGTTAAGCGTGCTCAGGTGGGAGCAGTACCAGGATGGGTGACCTCCTGGGAAGTCTCCACCGGGGCAACCAAAAACAAATTCGTGAACTTCTGGATGGGCAACCCATCGGGGGCAAAGCGGACAATATTGGTGGTGAGAGAGGCCGGATGTTACACATTCGATAAAAATGACTAATAATGAAAATGATATATCCATACATGCTACAACCAAATTGCATTACAAACTTGAATGATGCGTTGAGAGATACATACATACCTTTCCCTTATTGGCTTCCTTTTCACCAACGACTAGTATGTAGTTATACTGTGCCAATTGAGCTTCTCGTACCTACACACACACCAATTAGTAATAAAAATAATGATACCACAAACAATAAATAACAATGCACTGCGTATTCTGATGAAGCAAAAATAAGCTGCTTTGAGAGTGTTTAAAGTTGCAGATGTTAAAAAATAAAAATAAACAGAAAAGAATCTCCAATATACCTTTTTCTGGATGCTTCTATCAGATGAATCAATATCGACATAATAACCAGCTTCTTCAATCTGGCCCTTTACCTGCCAAATTAATACACGAGCAATGCCATTATTTCTTAATAAGTCAAAATGCCAACTCAGGTATGAGGGAAGAAAATAACATATATACAACTTTGTTTCTTAACTAATATTGTAATATTAATCGCTAACTAAAGTACCTGTTGTCCATAGTCTTGGTACTTGTCAGAGACAGGGCAAACAATTGCTTGACGGGGGCTAAGCCAAAAGGGCCATTTTCCCTTATAATGTTCCAAAAGTATAGCAAACATACGTTCAACCGACCCTAAAACTGCTCTGTGTATCATAACGGGCCTCTCCCTTTTAGTCTCATCTTCTGCGGAATAAGTTAAGTTGAACCGTTGAGGGAGTTGGAAGTCCAACTATAGAAACAATGTATATTAGTTCAACAAATAAGCTCATGCAAGAAATCACGATAATGTTTAACGCTTCAATAATCAATGTTGAAAAGAACCTGTAAAGTTGCACATTGAAATTTCCTTTTCATTGCATCAGAAACCGATATATCAATTTTCGGTCCGTAAAATGCCCCATCTGCTTCATTGATCTACCAAGAAAAGAAAATAAGTTCCACCATGATTTAGAAAAAAAATAAAAAAAACATTCTTCAAGTTTTGAAAATTATAAAGGGAAAATGGCCAAAATAGCCCGTTGACCGTGCGTTTTGCGTAAATGGCCCTCTCCCGGATCTTTGGAAAGCCCGGTCACGGTTTCCAACACGGCTGAACCGTCTTCCGAGTTCCTTTCGTTTCCAACCAGTAGGAAACGAACACGTGTCGTTTACGATCCCGATGTCTGCGACCCGTCTACCGTGGGTCCCTTGAGACGTGTCAGCGCCGCAAAGCCGTCTCCGGTGGGGTCCCTGAGACGCTTCACCAACGGCTCAGTTGAAGCCGTCTTCGGCTCGGCTTATAATAAAATAACATACCTGATCCCACGGGAGACGGCTTTCTGAGCCGTTTCATGTCTGAAAAGCCGTCTCCGGTGACGTCTTTTAAAAGTTGGCAACCGTCTTCTGAGACGGTTGCGGGTAGGAAAAAGACGGCTGCCGGTACCGTCTTTGTACTGTTTCTGCACCGACTCGGTGCCGGTCGCCGTACATTGCCGGAGACGTTTTCGGTGATGTGACGTCGATGACGAACCGTGTGTTATAAAATTAGAAAATTTTGTAATAATTTAGTTTGAATTTTTTGTTGTATCCCTTTTTTTTCTTTCAAACTGTTTAAAAAAGTTGTGTTTTTAAAAATGGTTAGTTTTATAATCTATAGTGGAGGCAGGTGGGAAGTTGTCAACGGTCGAATAGAATACGTTGTTGATAGTAGCTGTAAAAGACGTGGTTTTGAAATTGATGCAAATATCCCGTATCTTAGTTTTTTAAATGTAGTTTCCGATGTGTGTGAGATTCCAAACATTACAAGGTTATCTTATAAAATGTCAGCTTTCGATGATGCAATCGACATTTTTAATGATCGTGATGTATCTTTTCTTTTTAAAGTTGCTTTGCAAAACCCCTATGAAGTATTGAAGTTGTATGTTGTCGATGAACCAGGTGTGGGTTCGTCTAGTAATGCTCATTTAAATGAGATACCTTCAAATGATTCAAAAGTCCCTGATTTAAATGTGTCTTTAGAAAATTTTGATCATTACACACCATATGGGTGTTTTGGAAATTTCAATGATGAGAAAGCTGAAAATGAAGAATTTGATGGAAAACCAAGTCCTTAATTGTTTTCAGAGTTAACCAAAACCTCTTCAGTTTTTTCTGAAGGTTCTGTATTCCGTAACAAAGATGAATTGAAATTGCAGTTAGGAAATTTTTGTTTGTCAGAACGTTTTTCCTATAAAGTCGATAGGTCATCTAAAACGAGGTACGAAATTTCATGTGTAGTTGATGATTGTGATTGGCAATTTAGGTCACGTTCTGTCCAAAGTTCAGGCACGTTTTATGTTACATTTTTTAACAACAACCACACATGTCGAACACCGAGACATTTCCGTTGCTTGGACCGCCGAGACATATTTTCCCAGTGTGCTTTATATCCACTGTCCAGTCTCATCTTCGTCATCCTTAATACATAAATATATGTACAGAAAGATGCTTACCAACGGTTCAGACAAGTCAAAGAACAAACTCTCCTAAATATCACATCCGACCGTCTTGTACATGTAAAAGACGGATGATCCAAAAGATCATGATAGATATTTAAGAAGAGGATGAACTTTCCAATAAAACTAACTACCAGATCGTAGATGCAAATTACACGGGTCAACCCACGTGTAGATGCATCAACAATCCAAGTAGTATTATGTAGATGTAACAACAATCCAAAAATTCTAAGACTATATTTAGACGAGGAGGTAGGTTTGGGTTGGAAAATTAAAGGGTTTAAAAACGTCATTTGTTGGAACAGTGTTCGGGTTTTAGATTTATAAAACATGAGAGACATTGGTTATAAATTTCATCAACCGTAAGTGAACATTTATACAAACCGTAGAGGCTCTTACCAAGACGGTTCCCTTGAGCTGTTTCACGGTTCCCTAGGGGCAACCGGCTTGTGCCGTTTCACGGTTCCCGAGGGGGCTTGTTTTTTTCAATTATTTGATTATTTAATATTTAAATTTACAACAAATTAACATTCGAAATTATAAAATTTTATAACAAACAAACATCGTTACAGCAATGTCACTAATCTATATTTTCTATAGGCTGAAAGCTCGTTTCCCACAACGCTGCAATACATTTTTTTATCATTAATGACAAAGAAAACCCGCGATGTAGATTTTGTTATTGATGATGATAATTGTTGGAAAGCGGGGAGATGAGCAAAAACTTTCAATAGGTATATGTTGAAGAGGAAACATTTTATCATTACATTGGGTTTCCTCTAATTCCTGCGAAGCCTTTTTCGCTTTACTTATCACTAACTCCGACCGAAACCTATCCATCACTTCAACTTTTCGCCCCAAATGTCTTCCCAAGTGATTGGACATCAACTTAAGGAAAAACAAAACGAGTGTGGATGTTGATGATCATATTTTAGGTGACGGGGGATCGGAGCAGAAGCTCTCTAAGGAGTGGGATTAGATAAATCCCAAAGGCTTAGGGTTAAAAAGTGGCATAATTTTAACCGAAAAAATATTCCGGTTTTCTGAAGCTCAAAAACACGTCGAATAATAAAAAACACATGCCTTGAACCGTGTTGAATATTTTAGAAGATATGCTTTCTTTGAAATTTTGAGAAGATTTTGTTTGATTTGGTAAAACATTTTGGCTTTCATATTAATAAATTTGAAGGAGATGATAGTGGAAAGAAAGATAAGTGTGGTTTTTTTTTTTCAAACAAACCTACATATTTATACCCAAACTAAATTTGAAAAAAAAAATTAAAATTTATTATTAACGGCTCCCTAGGGGCAACCGGCTTGTGCCGTTTCACGGTTCCCGAGGGGGCTTGGTTTTTTTCAATTATTTGATTATTTAATATTTAAATTTACAACAAATTAACATTTTATAAAATGTTATAAAATTTTATAACAAACAAACATCGTTACAGCAATGTCACTAATCTATCTTTCTATAGGCTGAAAGCTCGTTTCCCACAACGTTGCAATACAATTTTTTATCATTAATGACAAAGAAAGCGGGGAGAGGACCAAAAACTTTCAATTGAAGAGGAAACATTTTATCATTACATCGGGTTTCCTCTAATTCCTGCGAAGCCTTTTTCGCTTTACTTCTCACTAACTCCGACCGAAACCTATCCATCACTTCAACCTTTCGCTCCAAATGTCTTCCCAAGTGATTGAACATCAACTTAAGGACAAAGAAAACGGGTGAAAGGGGTGTGGATGTTGATGATGATATTTTAGGTGACGGGGGATCGGAGCAGAAACTCTCCAAGGAGTGGGATTAGATAAATCCCAAAGGCTTAGGGTTAAAAAGTGCCATAATTTTAACCGAAAAAATTTTCCGGTTTTCTGAAGCTCAAAAACACGTCGAATAATCAAAAACACATGCCTTGAACCGTGTTGAATATTTTAGAAGATATGCTTTCTTTGAAATTTTGAGAAGATTTTGTTTGATTTGGTAAAACATTTTGGCTTTTATATTAATAATTTTGAAGGAGATGATAGTGGAAAGAAAGATAAGTGTGGTTTTTTTTTTCAAACAAACCTACATATTTATACCCAAACTAAATTTGAAAAAAAAAAATTAAAATTTATTATTAACGGCTGAAGACGGTTCAGCCAAAAAGAATTCGGCTAAGCCGAGCCGAAACGGCTTCAACTGAGCCGTTGGTGAAGCGTCTCAGGGACCCCACCGGAGACGGCTTTGCGGCGCTGACACGTCTGAAGGGACCCACGGGAGACGGGTCGCAGACATCGGGATCGTAAACGACACGTGTTCGTTTCCTACTGGTTGAAAACGAAAGGAACTCGGAAGACGGTTCAGCCGTGTTGGAAACCGTGACCGGGCTTTCCAAAGATCCGGGAGAGGGCCATTTACGCAAAACGCACGGTCAACGGGCTATTTTGGCCATTTTCCCAATTATAAATTTGGTCTTTGACCTGCCATTGCTTCCCAAATTCATTCAATGCATCTTCAAGTGCTTTCTCAGCTTTATCCCATGTTTCCAGATCCCCAAGATATTTCTCTGGCCTCTATAAAAACACATTATAAAACAATATTACAAAGGTAACAAAAATGTAGATCAAAGTCGATTTCCCAGCATGCTATGCAAGCGGTCCATAATCAAAATCGGTCAAGGGCTGATATTTGAGATATAAGTTATCATGGTGGGATATCGGTAAGTGTCGATATTAAATATAAAATGTAAAAAAAAAAATTAAAGTATCATCATCGATAACAGCCATTCAGATAACGGTCAAATATTAGTCAATATCGCCAACAATAGCGGTTCTGCTATCCTGGACCGCTATTTTGCAAAGGACCGATAACCGCTATTTTTTTTTTGAACGGCGATAACCGCTATTAACTGCATAGAGAGCATGATATAGCAAGTATATCCATTAACTTCTTTTTATTACGTAAATACATAAAAGCAGTACAAAATAAAGCCTATACTTTTAGACAGTGGTGACATTTTCATAAAAATGGCATGTCAAATTGATTTTAATTGAAAAAGATAATCCAAATCACTACATAGGATGCAGCTAAATTAGCAATCTTGACCTATTTACTTTTAAAATGGTCAAATGGGGTTATTTTATTCGAAAAATAAGAAAACTAGCTTAATAAGAAACCAAATAAACACGTTGAAAATGGTCCAAAGTGTAATTTTATTGCATAAAAGCCCTCCCAGCTTAATTTATTCCGTAAATAGAATACCAAAAAGGCGATATAATAGTTGCTAACTGTAATCATGTGATGAAAAGCGTTACTCAATCCGCCCAATTTGTCACCCCTAACTAGCATAAGAGCTTATGGATATTCCAAGTAAACAATAAGCCATAAACAGCAAGAAAGGATCAGATCACATACGGTTGATAGCTTTAGTTCAAAGGTGAAACCAAAGACGTCATAGGCATAGTTGATGAATTCTAAGACACTTTTGACTTCCTCTTTTATCTGTAGAAATAAAATAAATAAATAATTCAAATAAAAAAAAACTTCCAGAAAGCAGCTTTAAGATAAGTATTAGCCCCGAGGATATTCCATCTTACCTGGTGTTCTCTACAGAAAATATGAGCGTCATCCTAAGAGAAGAAAACAAGGTTAGATTGTAGGAATAACAATTTGTGTAACATACCAAAATGATGTAATTCTTAGTTTAATCTTCACATCAAATCACAATACATAATTATTAAATATTCAACATTAAAGTTAAAAAAAGATAAAATAAATTATAATATATGACTAACATAATCTCATTGAGAGTTTGGGACTTCATATTTGTACCATATTGAATAAAACATGCTCACAGAGACCTATAAAATGAGTACCGTATTGAATATGGTCCTAAAATTCTTATTACTTATAATCTTATTACTTATTCATAACAATTGTTATTAACAAGTTAATTAGATATTACATTTTAATTAAGTAAGTAATAATTAACATACACTGATGTGGAAACAAATTTGTTGTGAGCTTATTCATAAATATGTTTTTTACACGAAAAATGGTGTTGATGTTTAGTCCATACACCGGAGATGCTCTGAGAATTAAATCAGAGAAGAACATAATATTTTTACTCAAATTAAGTCATGGTGTACAAAAGTAGAGACTGATCCAAAATTTAAGCATGATGTGCAAAACTTTAGATCAATCCAATTCAATCATACAGTAAGCAATAACAAAGAAATACTGCATTACCTGCTGAAATCTTCGAACACGAGTCAGACCGGTCAATGCGCCACTGGCTTCATTGCGATGTAAAACTCCAAAGTCAGCTATACGAAGTGGAAGTTCTGTAGAATTGAAATGATGAGAGTTGTAATAGCTTATAGTTCACATAAGTTTTAACAATAGTGTAAAAAAAAACATATCCTTAGAAAATAATTCAAAAACAGACCCCTGTAAGAACGAACTCTGTTATCGAATATCAAGCAATGTCCTGGACAATTCATTGGCTTAAGCCCAAACTCTTGTTTTTCTATCTGCATAAAAAGCCATGCAACAAAATGAAATTTGATCTAAAAGACTATCGGCAAGAGTCAGTTATACAATTGTCCAAAATAAGAAAACAGAGTATGTCCATGTGGTTTATTCTGATTTCAAATACCATCCTAAGCTTTAAATACAGCCCTGATGTGACATTTTTCAGAGTGACCATTTTATCCATTTCAGAGTCGCACTTTTAGTGCGTAAAATTTGTTTTGTGGCGAGCGTAGTTAAGAAAAACATCTAGGGCCATATCTATGTGTGTAGATGTATATTTGAATATTTGAACTGAATCAAAATTAAATAAAAAGTTGGCATTTAGCTTGATCACTGTGTAGTGAACAATTAAAAGTTAAAGATCTATAGTATTTCCCCATTTCTTCTTTTTTACAATACTTATTTTTAAAAATATAACATGTACCAAAAAAGACTACATTATTTTACTTAAGTGACTTACATCAAATACAAACATGTTCTCCTTGTAATTGGCAGCATGGCCTGAGGTTTCCCACAGTTGCATGTTGTACATATTTGGTGTGGTAACCTGCAAAAGCAATGCTACAATATGTTAAATTTGAGAACATTCACATTGATTAAGAGGGTGTTTGGGATTGCGTTTTGAATCTGATTTTTAGATTATTGCGTTTTGAAAACGCAGATAATCAGTTTTTAGTGTTTGGATTGCGTTTTGAAAACGCAAATAATCAGTTTTTTAGGCTACCAAAACGCAATAATCTATAAGCAGCTCCACCCCTGCTTTTCCAAAACGCATAATTTGTTTTGAATAAGCAATCCCAAACACCCCCTAAACAAAGTATACATGAAGCAAAAAAAAAATAAAATATCACCTCTAGATAAGCCTCTTTTACGGTACTCTGTTCGTATAAATGTCAGCCCATAACCATCACATCATGAATCTCTTTGGCCTCGAAGCAGGTACGTCTATCTCTCTCTGGGTGAATCGATTCAGAATTTTATCCCTTCTAAATGTGATTTGCTTCTTTCAACAGGTATCTATCTCTCTTGCTCCCAATCCATTCAGAATTTCAGAAATTAGTTTGGTGATTTAATAAACTGGTGAGTCAATCTCTTAGGGTTGATTATTAATATTGTTATTAGTGATAAGTTATGTATGAGGTTATTATAGATTGATTGAAATCTGATGAATAAATCAAAGTTTTAAGTTGGGTTCTTGAAGTACTATTCTCGTTCAGGGTTCTTGGATACTAAATGTGATTATATATATTTCATAATTTTATTTTACGTTTCTTAATTTATATAATTATATAATGAACTCTGATATTTTGATGGTTGATGGTGTAGGGTACTTAATTGGGCCAAGCCCAATAGCCCAAGAAGCCAAAATTATTAAATATAATGTTGGGTTAAGCCCAAGCCCAACAAGGAAGCCCATTAGGGTTTTAACCCATCCCACTCTATAAATAGAAAGGCAAACCATGTGATACAACTCAGATGGGTCTTGACATTAGACCTATCTCATTTTCCTTCTCTCACTCTCTCTCTCTAAATACTCTCTCTAGAGTTATTCTCTTTAATAATGTTTTCAGCAGCAGCAGGCTGAAGCCTTGAAGCCTTCGAGCTGCTGTTATACATTCTTAAACATCTACAACCATACTTATTCCACAACCAAGCTGGCTCCAACAGCCACTACATGTGGAATCATGCTATGTTACTCGCAGGTCTCAGCCTTCATCGGCTTACGTGGATGGCCCTTAGTTGTAACTTGGGATCAAGAGTTCATTTCTTCAACATCATACTCTTATGTTTAATCTTTTCTTAAGTTAACCAACAATAACAACATTCTGACTTTGGGTCAATCCCAAATCAGAATCATAACAACTAAAATATCAAAACTCTTAAACCTCTCATCTACGTTTACAACGTAGAGGGACACCACGATCTGCGTTTGGTGAACCGAAACCCTTTAACCCTTTTACCCCTTCTGACGAGTTCTTTCATGCTGCTGGTCCAACCCTTTAAGCAACAAACGAGGTCAGAAGCTTGACGACCTTGGAACGTTCAGACCCTCTCCGGACCTATATTTGTTGTAGCAACAATGGTAAACTTAAAAACCAATCTAGTTTTTATGATGATGATGACGAGCCATACTTTGAAGAGTTAGATGGTGGGTTATGTGAAGACATGTTGTGTACTTGTGTGTGTACAGATCCTTTGCTGAACCGTCAAACCGACCCGAACTCTTGTACCAAGCCGAAAAAAAAGAACCCAGTGAAAAAAATTCTTGGATCCGCCACTGATCTTTAGTGAAGAGAAAATCGCACGAAACAGGTTGAGATTGCTATAGGATTTTGATTGTTTGATTCTCCACGATATCTATATACCTGGAGGCAGGCGATGTTTATACGTAAACTAGGCCCACCCTAGAATAATTTATATTGACAAAATTGTATTTTTGTTTTGTTACAACTAGTTTATACCCGGGGTTGAAAATCTAATATGAGCAAATTTCACAGTTTCTATTTCGTTTCAAACTTACAAAAAGCCTATAACTTTAACGTTCACATCAGCCAAATCAATATGTTAAACATAGTAGTTATAACTTATAACTACTAACCAAAATGTGGAGTACTGAAAGTTCAAAGACACACGTTTAATAACCATAACTGATAACTATAGTAATCAATGATACAAATAACAATAACAACAGCACTGAAGTGAAAACAGAAACTAACCTTCACTTTATTAAGAATGACCAATGGTCCAGCAACTCTAGAGACAGACAGTTGTATACTCTGCGAACACATCAAATATTCGACTTTCAAATAAAATTTGAGAGAATGGCTTAATTAAAAATACTGAACAAAAAAATAATAAACGTGCCACCCTTGCACCACAGATCCTTGGTGTTCTAAACATATTAATTGTAATCACTAATAAATGAGTATAGACAAAGCAAAGCAAAGCAAAGCAAACACACTTGTACAAAATATAGCTGACAAAAATCTTGGAATATTTTTGTTTAATTAATAATTTTTATTGTCATAACTTGTATTGAAGGGACATTCAACAGGTGCAGATGCAACCAAGCATTGCAATATTTTTTAATTAGTTTAGAGGTGATTATGATAAACACACTTTATTTACTGTATGGTGATGGATGATGATCTCCATCCAACACCAACAACCATGCATGAACTAAACTACCACCGTAACCACCCAAACATGTGTATGTATAAAAAACTTGTTAACAATCAAAGTAGAAAAGAAGAAAAGCTGCTCACTAATAATCGGAAGCACAAGTTCACATAAACACATATCAAATCCACCAATACACAAAATAAGTGTATTCTTTTAATTTATGATTAGATTTTTTACCTGACGACAATACGTGGAGAAGAGGGAAGGGGCGAAGAGGATAGAGAAAGGTTATGTGATTTGGTAAGCTTGAATGCTTTTCCATTGAATATAATCCTGAATATATACTGGATACAAGGAAGAATTATAGCAACTAAATCTCCAAAATTTAAGAAGAAGATACTAATGCTATAATCTATATCTATATATACTTGATTTATATCTCGTGGGCGTCCGGGTTAAGAAATCTAATATCACATATCAATTTTACATACAAAATAGACTGACGCGCTTTACAGTTACATGCAAGAAAGCTTCGGGTAGCACCTAACCTAAAAACAATTAATAATGTATCTCCAATGTTAACGTCTAACCTTAAACAATGTATAAATCTAATATTAAAACTTAACCTAAAATAATGTGCAACTCCAATGCTAACACCTGTTGTAAATAGAATTAATATTTACTAGTTTGAACATAATTAATGACTTGCCTATGATTAATGAATAATCTGAACATTTTATGTTTTTATTTTCTATATAAATAAAACCCCACAAAAAAATATGGACATAAAATATAAAGGTGGTAAATTAAATCCTAGAGAAAATTCGAATATTAAAACATAATTCCAACATGTTATCTCTTGAGTGATTTGATTTGTGATCATCAATGGTTATGGTGGGTTGGTAGCTCATTGGCAAAGACAAAGCATTAGCAATACCAGGTTTTGGTTTCAAATCCCACGTATGATAGGATTCAATGTGATCTTTTAGAGCATTCACAACCCATCCCTCATTCACGCCACCATTCTCAAAATTTAAGAAAATTCCATAAAAACTCACTTCATCCCAACCCCTTTCCCCGTACCCCATTTCTAAAATTTACAAAAAACCTATGTTGATCCCTCATATATGGGGTATTCCATACTTCATCCATATCATTTAATAATAATAAAATAATACAAATGGAAGGTGGAGTGGTTTGATGTTGGTTGTAAAGAAATAAAATAATAATAAAAGGGTGTTGCTAAATGCACTCCCCACATTATTAATTTTACTGGTTGCACTTCCCCCTTATACTTTCAAATAAATACAACGAAACCTTTTCTTTTCTCTTATTTATTTTATTTGTATCCACTTTTAGTTTCTAAATATTTCAAATAAAATAATTAAATTATATACCAGGCTTATAATTTTCTCTAGGTATTTAAAAAAAATAAACTAAATTATATAAACAAGTTTTATCCAAAAAATTTTTTTAGCATTATCATCAATTTTTATCCAAACTAACTTTGGCAAATAATTTTAAATAATAACGTTTTTATTTTGTATACCTTTTATAACTTTGTATTCAATATTATTCAATCATAACTATCATATATACTAAAAAACTAAATGAACTGTTATGTAATAATCTTAAAGTAAAAAAAAAACAGTGACGTGATTGTTATTATAATCTATTGGGAAACAAATTATATTCCCAAACATATACATAAATTAGTTAAAATTAAACACTCTCCAAGTCAGATACAAATTCTAATAAAACTAAATAACCATAAGTCTTATCTAACATTCGTGAACATTTAAAAAACTAATTAAGTTACATAACCAAGTATTATCCAAAGTTTTGTATGTACTAAATGCCTATTTATTATTTATGTATATAACTAAAAATAAGGATTTTTATAAGGGTGAGATTTGACAACTTCAAAACTATTATTTTTAGAAAATGGGTGTATGAAAAGTAAAGAGGGAGTGCATTTAGCCAACCCCTAATAAAAAAAGCTTATAGGGGATATGAATGGGCAATGGAATGTGAGAGAATTTAAAAAAATGGTTGGCAAATTTAAAAAACTATGATTTTTCCTTAAATTATATGGTTGGAGATGGGGGACGGGCTCTGAATGCTCTTGGATCACAAAAGCACTCGTCTAAAAACCTACTTACGTTTTTTTTTTCCTGGTTCAACAATAGCCTAATGCCAACACATGTTGGCCCAATTGCCCATGACAATTTAAATCCATCTTTCTAGCCCACTAATTTTGTTCTTAATTATGGTCCACCAAGAATTTTAGATCATACAATCTAGCAAAAATACGTCTCATCTTAAGGCACTTGAATTATGGTAGTTCCACCGCTACATTTCCCTTATTTTTCAAACTAGATTATACCCCGGAATGTCCTGAGGTTGAGAAATCTAATATGACATATCAATTTTACAGATGAAATAGACTGATGCGCTTTACAGTTACATGTAGGAAAGCTTCAGGTAGCACCTATTCTAAAAACAATTAACAATGTATCTCTATTGTTAACACATAATCTCAAACAATGTATAACTCTAATGTTAACATCTAACCTAAAACAATGTATAACTCTAATATTAATACCTAACCTATAACAATGTACAACTCCAATGCTAACACCTGTTGAAAATAGAATTCATATTTACTGGTTTGGACATAATTAGTGACTTGCCTATATATGATTCATGAATTACTTGGAACATTTTTGTTTTTTTTTTCCTGTATGAACATAACCCCACAAAAATAGTCATTTTTTCTCCTTTTTTATATAGCACTATGGTGTAATTTTTTTCTTTAAAAAATCTCGTATGTAAAAAATATTAACGTTTAAAAATTATGGGAGAAAACATAAGAGAAAAAAAATCCAATTTTATTTTTGATCTCAAATTGATGATTATCATTTTATAGATAAATTTGTTTTATCACATTAGGGGTATGTTTGACAAAAATAGCTGGTGACTGGTAGTTAGAAGCTTGAAGCTGGGAGCTGGTAGCTGTAGTTTTTTAAATATATTTTGGTGTTTGGCAGAGTAGCTGAAGCTTTTAATAAAAAAGTATAAAATGACCAAAATGGGTATTATTAAAAGCCTGTAAGGAATGTTTTATTTTATTTTTATAATAAAATGGGTATTTGTGTCATTTACTCATTAAAAGCTTGTAGCTACTAGCTAGTAGCAGAGGCAGATGTATAATATGATGAGGGGTGGTGTTAGCTACCCCTCAGCTTTTCCTGCGTAGTGTATTTTTTTTTACGTATTTTTAGGTTTTTTTGTATTATGTTACCTTTGAAAATTATGTAACGTTACCCCTCAATTTTTTTAAAACCCAACAAACCTTTAAAGCTTTAATATAAGCCTAACATAAAAAAAAAGATTGAAACTTATGGGCCATAACCACTTCCATTTGTAATTTCTTAATTAAAATATATAAGTCCATTGACCATGATTAAAATATTGAATAGAGGTGTAAACGAGCCGAGTAGCTCGCGAGCTACCTGATATCGACTCGATAAAAAGCTTAAAATGAGCCGAGCCTTATCGAGCCTGAGCCGAACTTGAGCTTAAAACAAAGTTCGTTTATTTATCGAGCCAGAGCACAAGCCTTGAATGTGAAGCTCGTTAGGTTCGCCAAACCTTATCGAGGCTTAGCATAATTTTAGTTTTATTAATATTTTATATCGAGGCTTAGTAAACAAGTCGAGCCGATCTTTTCACTTATCGAGCTCGCGAGCTTAAACAAGTATATTATTTTTATTGTTTTTATTTAATATATTAGCTAATAAATACTAAACGAGTCAAGCTCGAGCTTCAGAAACTACCAACGAGCTGAGCCGAGATTTTCACTTATCGAGCTCGCGAACCTAAATGAGTCTATTATTTATATTATTTTTATTTAATATAACTAATAAATATTGAACGAGACGAGCTCGAGCTTGAGAAACTACCAACGAGCCTAGTCGAGCTTTTCACTTATCGAGCCCGCAAGCCTAAACGAGTCTATTATTTGTATTACATATATTAACTACTAAACAAGCTGAGCTCGAGAAACTACCTACCAGCCGAGCTTTTCACTTATTAAGTTCGAGAGCTTAAACGAGCTCTCATAGGTTAATCGACCTTAAGCTCAATCTTGGCAGAGCTTGGGCTCGGCTCATTTGCATCCCTAGTTTTGAATGGGTAAAAGTAAAAGAAAGGAACCAAGAGTGGGAACAAAAACAGAATCATCAGAGAACCAGAACACCCATTAATAGTTATCTATATTATCTTATTAAGGAAGAGTGACGGCTAAGATAGTAATTTTGTTATGGGTACAAGTTTTGTAGCAACATGTACAACTTAATAAAGCTTAATTGATAGGGGTAAATTAATCACCTAAAGGTATATTAAGACACTTAAAAGGTTATTAGTGTAATTTTATGTTTTGATATTAGTTTAAACCTAAAATTTCATTCCCTAACTACCCTCCCTTCTTTCACAGCTTTCTATAATCCTTTCACATAACCCAGAAACCTTTGAATCGTCTCAATTAAAACCCATCAATACAGCCATTAATGATTTTAAGAATGGATTCAATTGCTCGTTACATCCTTCGTTCCTCTTGCTTTTGGAATCAAATTGTAAATCGAAGACAATTAACATGTAAACTGCTGAGCTTCTTCTCTCTTCTTCCTGATGAAACCGATTATTATAATTCACCTCTTTCTCAACAATTTGAAACTGTAAGCAGTTTGTATTATCAACAATTTTATTTTCGTATTCTATTTATTTCTTTTGATTCAGGTTGTTGAAGTTACACACCGTCATAGGCTAATCGAAGTTAATTGATGTTAAGACTATTAGTTTGTTGGAATTGGGTTGTAATACAGAGGAGTGTGAGGCATGTGATGATTATGTGGTGGAGTTTAGGCGGTGATGTCTACTGTTGCTGCTAACAAAGTTCTTCGTATATTGTATATTGAATTCAAAGTTGTTGAGTGCCAACACCAGTAGTTTATTTAATTAGAAGTTAGAACTAGAAATATATATTAAAAATGTTTCTTGAACAAACAAAAGGTATGCTATGTTTCCTTAACATAAAAAAACAAATGATTACTTGGATATTGATGGATTAACTTTGAGGTCGACATCATGTATTATCTAAACATTTACGACATCATCTATATTCTTTAACTTACATCTTCGAAATATACCATGTCCTGAAGCACAAATAAGGTGAGTCCGGTGGTCTAAACTCCAGCAAGGGTTGTTTGTGCAGACACAATTTCTAGCCAGAGGTTGTTGCTATGAGAGCTTCTACTCCGACTAGAAGCGCATCGGAGAATATGAAGAGAAAAAAGTCTTGGACTGTGAGTAGTGGTTAATTTTTTTTGAAGAATCCTCTATATTTTCAAATAAGCTGAATTGGTTGTCAATTTTGTTTTTTTTATTAGATTAACAGATGAAGCATCGTTCAGCATTAGGCGTGTTTGAAGAGATCATGAGTGCTGCCAAACTGAAACAAGTAATCAATTTTCTTGATTATAATGTCACTTTATATCCTATTGTTGAGAATCCTGATCAAGCATATATGGCTCATGAGGTAATTTATTCCTCTCTTTATAGATATATCTATATGGATGTGTTTATACATGCATAACGGTATCAAAGTGCTCCTCATCATGGTTGAGGGTTTAGATGCTTAGTTCCATGATGAACATTGGTTAAGGATCGATTATGGCAGTGATACCATAAAAGCAATTGTAGGTTGTAATGTTTTCTGTATCTTATTGAATAACAATCAACCCTATATATAGGGGAAAATACAACCAGGAATAAGGAAAGGATATACATCAAAGAATACAATAATTATCTCTAAATAACAAACATAATCTATTCCTAATATATCTCATAATTCGGCTGGCTAAGAGTTTCTAGCCAACAGCCGCCAACAGGCCAGGCCTTGGTCGAACAAAATGTTGATCACGTGCTCGGCCTTCTGGGCCAACCTCCAGTTAACTTTAGCCAACAGGCTGGATATGTTTCAGTGAATGAAAGCCATGGTAGAGCATGAAATTTTAATTATAGTAATTTATAGTTTTATGTAGAAAATATCAAAATATATTGAGTATGATTCTGGAGGCCACTTATCAGATGCATATCCAAACGTTTATTTTGTGATAGACTCACAGTTTTGGTATTGTATGCATATGAAAAGAGGTTTCCGGGTTAAACTAGAAGCAGCTCCCAGCGACACTCCTAGAACCGCAGAACAAAGGTTACCCTTCAATTCACAAGATAAACGGTATTAAAACAATTTGAATTTGCAAAATTTATCTTTTGTTTTGCTCTTTAATTCACACCCTAAATGTTTTTGACCATTTGTTATTGAGGCAGGGTTGATCTTGACTCGCCTAACTGTGACAACATTCATATGTTCACATTTGCTGCTGTTAAATTTTCAAACACAACGGTTTATTTAAAAACCTCATTTCAAATTTAAAGGCACGGTTAACTTCGTTAACGTCGGAAGTCAATGTATACTACAAAAAGGTATAACACTACTCTTTATCTTTTAAATATATATTTGATTACTTAAAGCATCATAACCTTCATTTTTTTAATTGAGGTTGTAGTACATATTGATCTTTTTAATCCTTTTGGTCCTGCACAATTAATATCTTTAGTTTTATGGGTCAAGACATTTCTTATTAATTATTGGCCAAGTTGTATCCAATAGTATGTTTGTTTTGGTTCCAGATGGTAGAATCATGTAACATGTATCTTGGATCAGAAGGCCCCCGCTCGCTTCTACGTTCTTCTCCTTTTAGTTGTACATTCAAGGTTTGTGTAATTAAATCTACCTCAATATTTTGTTTTTGAGTGGCCTAGGTTGTATTTAATACTTGTAACTCCCACTACAACCATGGTGATTTGCCAGCAACACTCTTATTTTCATTATATTTAGTTTGCCTCTCATGATTCAATGTTTCAAGTATGGTACTGCTGTTTTATAAAACAGAATTTAGCGTACTGCATCATGTACACAAGTTAAAATATAATGAGTTATAAATGCCTTGCTTGGTTGGGGAGGGCGTTTTGTGCTTATAGTGCGCCTTGATTATGTCTTCAGCCTATAACTCTTGATCTTGATGTTATACATATTTGCAAGTTGGGGAACAAACGAGGATCTGACTATTCAGATTCTTGCCCACATAAGTGGTTGATCAGCAAACATATGGTGAAGATCTTCTAAAAGATTTGGTCTATAAGCTATCAAGTAATTTTCAGGTTAGTTTACTTTCTATTTTGATTCTTTACCCAAACAATCTATAATAAGAATATTTGTAGCTTAATATTATTATAAGTAACCATGTAAAATGGAAACGAAAAATAGCTAAAACACAAATATAAAAAGTTTTTTTCTCTAAATACATAAACGGGTTGACGGGTCGACCGTTTGTATAACGAAGGTAAGCTTTGAGGGGTCCATTTTAAAAGTTCGCTTGGGGCCTCAAAAAGGCTTAAGCCAGCTCTACACACACCACAACCACTGTCACACCACGCCAATGGCGGAAACACGTGGCGCAACGCTCGAAAGCATATCAAAGTCAAGATTAACACAAACTATATTTAATTAGAAAAGATCATTTTATTAGAATGTCGGAAATCAGTATCTCGTTACAATATTGCACAAGGCATTACTTAAAACGATGAACATTAAGTTTCAATGTGGGTATTTCCGTTTATGTTCCAACCCGAAGGTAACAATGAATGAAATCCCGACCAGTGTCCGACATCCCGAATTCCACCGCACTAGCCCCATATCTATTCAGCACTTAGTTACCTGAAAGATATGTTTAAAAAGACGTCAATATATAAAATATTGGTGAGTTCACAGGTTTTAGTTACATAACAATAACATTTTCACAACCATCGACTCGACTCACTTTACCGTATAATTACTTTCCCATTTAAGTAATTATACTAGGATCTTGTCGATCGATATTCCGTTTTTACAACATGTGCGAAACCTGCACAACTTGTGGCCTTTGTAAGGAGTAGCTAGCTCCTACAAACTATAATGATGAGCAATCCCTTGAGCCCCATAACCAAACCAAGACTAATAATAATGCCCCGCTCCAAGTCGTTCCTCGGAACCCAACGACTTAATTTCAGAATACGTGCACCCCAGGCATACGCCGATGCATAATCGACGCTATCGATTAGGGGTGGGCCTTGTCAGGCACCAATAGTACTATCCAAATATTCTTTCGGTTTCATTTCCCTGAATTAATGATTACGGAAGAGAGGACTCAACCCCGAGTGGCGATCACTGCTCAAGTACTCATCATACCACTTATCACATTTTAACCTTTGAAAACCTTTTCAACATGTGACAATATTTGACAAACATATCTTTCCCCCAGTTAAAACAGTAAAATGGGGCCGTGAAACTCACCTGAGCACTGCCTGGCTCACTAGGTAGATAGCATAGAGGGTCTCGCACCTACAAACGTCCTAGACGTATAAGTCACTATTCCTATAGTGCATGTGCCTTGGCAAGTTGTACACCCAACTCCCGACCACGAGTTATTCCAAATCCCGTTTAATTAAGCGCGTATCCTAGGTTTCGTTGGCGCTACATTACCCTTTGTGTTACAAGTTATATATTACTCTTGTTAATATTTCCTTAACTTGTATTTTATTATCATCGACTCGACTTCACTTAACATATAATTATTTTCCCATTCAAATAATTATACTTAAGATCGCATCGCTCGATATAATATATATTTCAACATTCGACCCGACTCGCTTTGCCACACATTTGTTTTCCCATTTAAACAAATATGCTAAGATCTTGTCGTTCGATTGTATATTCTTAACACCCGATTCAACTCACCATACCGTACATTTATTTTCTCATTCAAATAAATATACTCGGATCTTGTCGGTACGGCATACACACATATATATCTTTGTCTACTCGTCGCGGCTTTCCTTCCCACATATCTACTTTCCCATTAAGTAGATATACTAGAGTTTTGCCGAGACGAACGTACATACATATAAATGTGTAATTTTTCTTGTTAAGTATATACGTTTGTTTTACGTCTTAATGGTTTATGTTATATTTTTCCTCCCACGAATAATTCCCTTAACACTTAGGAAAGTGTTTGTTAGTTTTCACCCATGTATATATATATTTTACTTCCAAATATATATATTTTCCCATCTTGCCGTAATGGCATTTTTCTCATGATTCGTCCGTGCACGGTTTGTTAACGCGTCTTAGTTCGATACCTTAACTCGATTAGTCAATTTTCCAAGCCTTCCCCAACATGTGTTTTATAGAAATATTATCCACATTTCCAACCCATGTTACTTGGAGGGTTTGTATTTTAGCCCAACTTGTTAACTTAGATACAAAAATGCTTCCAATACTTTTATATTCCCATTTATATAAAAGTATTCATTTTTGTATAAGTTTCTCAAGTTTGCTTCACATTTTTATAAAATCTCTATTTTATAAAAAATCCTTATGTTAATACAAACCATATTTTTATAACTTTCACTTTTATAAAAGTATACTTTTATACAAAATACCCAAGTATTTCTACTAGTATTTACAAAAATCATCCTTAGACTTTATTACTTACATTTTTGACACCGAACTTTTCATACTTGTATTTTTGGACTAATAGTTTCTAAAATATCCATTTTAGTCCTCTAACTTTCAAGGTTACAACTTTAGTCCCTTAACTTCCAAAAGTTGCATTTTTCCACTCTAACTTCCAAAGTTAACATTTTTCACTCAAAATAGTAAACTTTGAAGATTCAACTTTTTATTGGTAAGTTATTTTTGTATCAAAACACTTATGTTAGTCTTGTATTTCATATGGAAGACCAACTATATGTGTGTTTTATGTATTTGTCCATTTTATCAAAATATTATTCATCTAAGTAAGCTAACTTAGATTTTCCATCTTCTTCATTTATGAACTTCTAATATGTTTTACCACATATTATAACATGAATGATCATAATAAGATGACTTAAAGTTACTTATAGCATATTCAAGTTCATTCCATAATCTTAACCAAAACATCATCCTACTTAGTCTTTTATGTAAACTTTATATATTTTCAAGACTAATACATCATCATCCACAAATCCATGGTTTATTTTCATATCTTTAATCTTCCATTTTACACATGTAAAACCTATTAAAGATTATGTTCAAACCACCTTTTAAACCCTTCATGTACAACTTGCTTCTAAGAACACATACATGAATAATAATAATCAAAAATAAGGTTAAGAAGCTTACTACTAGCACAAGGCTAGGGAAGACAAAAACCTTGGATTTGAGAGGGGTTTAGTGTGTTCTTCCAAGTGGTTTAGCTCCAAGCTCTTGAAACACACAATAGGGGTTTGGATGATGGATTGTTTAGGAGTAATTTGGAAGTGTTAAACTTGAAGAACAATGTGTGTGTGTGTGTATGGATACCCACGGCCTCAAGAAAGGAAGGAGAAAGAAGTGTTTTGCTTGTTATTCAATCTTCTAACACATGTTATTTATAACTTTATCACATGTAATCTTCCATGGATCTTGCGATTATTACTAAAGATATGAGAGATATGTATTGTACTAAAGTTGATCTTGGATGGATGTGGGGAATAGGTGGTGGCCGTGGGTTTTAAGAAGAAAAGAGGGGGTTAAGATCTTGCCAAAATATCACACAATCTTAGATGTAATCTAGTAGATTAAGCATGCTTGTACTTGGTAATCTTCAAGTGTGTTGTATCCTTGTGGGTGCCGTGGATTTAGAGAGAGAATGGAGAGATTTTTGTGTGTTAAAATGGTTAAGTAATCTCCATACAATCTCTTATAATCCTTCCAAGCATGCATGAGATCCCTTCACTAGATTAGGCACTCAAGTGTGTATGTTTAAGTGGTATTATGGAAAGCTTTTGTGTCTTTGGATCTTATGGCCTTAGGGCCGAAATTTTTCACAAGGAAAAGACAAATGGAGCATGCTTTGTACTTGCCATGTCTTACACATTTGCCTTTTGTCCATGCATGCTTTTGTCATAGGTTCTTAGCTTATAATTATTATTAACACAAGTTATGGACACACCAAGGCTCCTAGGCCGGCCCCTTGGATGGGTTTGGTGGGGTCCACAATTTCAAATATTTACCCAATACTTGTTAAGTTAAATCCCCCGTCGTTCGGGTGTCGTTCGGGTATTTTTCGGGTTTTAATCGCGCGTTATTCGGACATTAAAAATACCTTTAATAACCCTTAAATATAGTTTAATTTAAGCGTTGATTGGTTATTTAGGCCTTTGCCGGGTGAAATTATGAGTTATACGCGTATCGGGTGCGGTACGCGCAATTTATTCGTTACCGGGAGATTTGTACAAGACGTTTTCACTTATGGTTTTGGAGTTCCAAAACTTATTATATTTCGTGAAAATACCCTTTATTTTATATCCTGGGTGTCCGGGATCCTTTTCATTTATTTAATTATTACCGGGTAATTGCCAACGTCCATACCGGATAGCTTGTTCGCACATGATCCAATCATGTTTTACCATTAAACGTATGCATTCCTATGCACTATTTGGAAATTGCTATCTCCTAAGGCCTTGAGAATTAAATCACACATAGTTGCATTTAATTACGTTAATCATATACTAATTAATCTGTACGGAATTACCTTATTTTTGCCGGTTGTTACATTCTCCCCCCGTTAAGAGAATTCCGTCCCGGAATTCAATTCAAGTTACCCATCACAATAGTATCCTTGAACAGGGCGGGGTGTTTGCGCTTCATGAGATCTCCTCTTTCCTAATGAGCCCAGATTCACGCTCGGCTCACGCTTAGTGCTTTATCAAACACAGTGTCATAGTTCAACTACGACTAAGCTCTTGGTCATCCCATCTTGGCATATCTATCGGTTTTCCCGAAATCGTAGAGCTTATTGTCAACCGGACTTCCGCCGGTCGAGGGATTGGCCAAAACTTCCTCAGGCCAGACTCGCGGGATTCATTAAGAGTCCCACTAAGCTCTTACGATAGTCCGAGCTTAATCATTACGAGACCAATTTCGATTGATATCTCCGTACCACCGAAGTATTAGGAACTTGGCCTACTACAAACTCTAAGCTTATTGACACCTCCTCGGAGTATGACCCTCAGTGTAAACCTATTATTAGACCGAAGTTCTTAAGGCCTTCGCCTTATCCGCATGACTTCTTAATAGGTTCGCATCTCATCCGAACAGCTCTTAATCTGCAAGATCTACTGGCCATCTCCCGAATAACCTAAACCAGGTTATGTATCTATCTCCGTCTGTCAATCGACGCACTGGAGATTTACACGTATGCCCTCCAAGGGCTTTGAGTAGTACACCCCGAACACTGGGATGCTAATTCCTATCACATAGGAATTTTTGGTGAGGAAGCTCATGGGTTTGATCTGCCACGAACATCAATCGTGTCGACACGGAACAGTTCCGTCAAGTACATTCAATTTGTCCGAGAATGACAAACCATACTCGTCTCAAATTGAGTATCCCATGCTTGTGTACAAAGTTTGTCGAACTTGAGGTAGAGTGATCACTACAATCCGATATAATGTAAGTTGACAATTCGGTGTCTAGTCATAACTCTCTCCGAGAGTATAGGTAACTGTCCGTATGCCTCATCTCGAAGCCACAGATGAGTACGGAACGAGAGGGCTCCAAGCAACAATCAATCATCACTTGGGTCACATCTGACCCCGGGACACCTCGGGTGTCATGGTGATGTCAAACAGGTGATCTTACCGCATCACATAAAAGTCCCCTTGGAAACCTCGTTGGGTATCCCCGTTTTATTTACCCTTCGGCTCGACTCACTTTACCGTATATTTACCTCCCCATTAAGATAAATATACTAGGTTCTTGTCGACCGAACAACCATATTCAAAATGGGACTTTATTTCTGTAGAACCCTCTAGGTACCGAATTGCTGTTTTCCTCTTGAGTAATTGTGGTTAATGGTACTAGGACGCTTATTATGGACTGATGGAGGTCGAAAGTTTTTGCGTCGCTTTCACCCCTCAGTCCCCTTACATTAAGCAGTGTATACATGGCGCCCGGGCCGTACAATTCCACAATCCTCGAGTAGAACGAGTCGACTCATCACCAACGACAAGATGCTTCCAGCACATAGGTCTATACCGAAAAGAGTTATATGAAACATCATAAATTGTTGTCGCAATGAACAACGTATAAGGTTTATTATGACATATCAACACGTTGGCCCCCATTGCGACAAGTATACAGAACACCAGTAGCTACCCAACCATGGGTATCCAGTACCAGTTCTGTTATATGTGCTTCATGGGCACTAGTGTTCTATCGTCAATAGCAACCTAGTAAATCAATTCCGAATAGTACAGGCCACATGCCCCTGCATTGACCTTCAGATCTTATGCAGAGATCTGAGTGAAAGGAGTCCTGAAACCAAAACCCTCATTCATCGAAGGTTCCATCCTTTCGGAATCTTTTTATGTAAATGGTGAAATCGGGCCATAGATGCATGCATTTAGCATTTGGCTTGACGGCTTCATGCGCTCAAGTCGTTACTTAAACAAGCGAGCGACTGATATCGTACCACAAGTACTAGTCCTGAGCCTTCCCACAAGGCATCCCATTCAATGCCTCAGTAGTCACACATATGGGCGGAACATGTAAGCCTTCAAGCTCGTCCTGATTAGTCCGGTGCCATACGCCCTGACCTGGCAGCTCACATTACCATGGTGCCTCTAACAGCGTCTATCAAGGATAAGGGGTTTTGCTCTAGTGTGAGCAATGCTACTTAAAGATGACTGGGAACACCACTATCGACTCGAGGTCGAAATTGTATTCCATTGTTCCAAGAATCTACGCCACGACACCAAAGCAGGATAAACCTTCCATCAAGGGAATAACAACATTAATCGATGGGTCGAGACGATCACCCATCTCAACCCAGTAGTGTGGCACCTTTAAAGAGTAGGTAATGCTGCACGCCCTTCTGGATTCAGGGTTCATAAACCTCTTAATCATGTACCAGGGACTTCACCAATGCACGCCCATGGGTGGGTCCACGACGGTATTCCCATAACCATCAGTATGGTACGTATGACTCCAAATGAATCCACTGGTGTGAGCAATAATTGAATCGAACCTTTCAACTCTTGCTAGTCCCAAAGGTATAGATCATAATATCGCTCATAATTACTCGATACCTTCAGGTTCGAGACGTATTCGAAATCCCTTATCACGAAGGTAAGTCTCGTCTTGTCACGTGTAGATCACAGGGTTTCTTCCCGACATTGATTTGCATAACCGATCGCTGGGCGACCAAATTGCACAAAAAGGTTAGGGCTGGGCATAGCGTCACTGGTGCCTCAGATCCTGAAGATGTACCGCTCATGAAATGCGTGAGCATATACAGGGGTCGACACATGACTCGGTCACCTACTCAGACGACCACGAGATTCAGACTTTAGGGGAATACACCCGTAATCACCAAGGCTAGAGTGTCTAAGCACGACTGTTAGAAAGTCCGTTGGACAACCGAAATCCTACATAATCAATGTCGGCACTACACAATCAAACAAATAGAACAATGACGGCACGAGGGGTTTAGGTGATGTCTCCATTTCGAGAGAAACAAGAGCAATGTACACGACAAATCATCACGTCGTCGAGGTAATCCAACAGCTGTAGCAATACGCCCTCTGAGCAATACGACAGTAGAAACAACATGGCAATGCCAGCAACATATCCACGAAGCACATCAACTAGGGAACACCACGCAGGAGCAACATGACAACAGAGAAGTATGACGACAAGGCAACGCCGCAATAGGAACCGTACGACACAGAGATATACGATGGCAAGGCTACACTACTGCAGGAGCAGTAAACAACAGGAATGCATCATTGACAATGCAGCGTAACCACCTGGATACGCAACTAGCAAAAATAATGCAACTGCAAGCATGCACAATGGCTGGGGGGGGGGGTAACACAGTAGCACGAATGCACGCGACAATATGACGCTCAACATGGAGAATCCCATAGTCCACACCACCATAAAGCTCCGTTATGGTGGGCACGCATCCCCGTGCGTCTCAGATCACTTGTGGAGGTGGGAATTTCATTCGTACCTTCGGCCTTGGGCCTAACCTCCATAGGCTCAATGGTAGAACTTGGTTAGATTGGCTGGCGCATTAGTCGTCATGGGAATGACGGGTTCCACATAATTTGGCTGACTTCTCAAGCCGATATTGTTCATGGAGAGAACGACCAGAGGCTTGTTATGAGTCACTCAAACAATGGCAACAGAAACATCGACAGTTTCCACTGAGGCCTGAGAACCATTGACAATGTTAGACTTCCTAAGAGCCCAAGGAATGATAACTAGTAGTTCAATGAAAGCCTCAAGAGAATGGAATTAATAACAACAAGCTCCACAAAGACACATAGATGGTCATAGCGGCCTGGAAAGGGTCATAGAGACGTCTTCGTTAATATCATTCACTTCTGCAGGAGCCTCAAAATTAACAACGTCAACCCGAGCAGAGCCATAGAACAACATCATTAAGCCCAACATGGACTGTACAGACAACGACAATAATGAACTCAACAACAAATATAGAAACGATGACATCAAGTTCGATAAGTGCTATCGAACCACTGATAACAACAAACTCAGCGAGAGCTACACTTAAAAGCGTCAACAGGATTCGCTTGAGCCATAGGATAATAATAGGAGCAACAACGTCAGGCTCGACTGGAGCCTTAAACTCGTCGTAGCTATTATATGTGTGGTGACTGGTATCCATAGGACCTGGAAACCAACCTACATTTTTCCCGATAACAAGGGTAGTGGTCACAACGAGCATAGCAAGCAGAGGTAGAAGGATCACGATTTATCGATACACCACGATAAAATGAAAACGATACCGACTCTGGCTATCCAGCCGAGTCATTCTTAGGGTCTCCTTACATGCTATCTAGCACCGATAGTAATTAGCTGGAATGCCTCTCTGTCACTCAAGCGAGGCCGGTGAACCTTCTTCCTGATAGGCCATGCTGTGAGAGTATCGAAATACGGCAAGAGATTAGACAGGTCACTGTGTCCACAACGAATGGACCTTGCAACCTTAGTTTATAAATCACCGTAACGAGGGGACACAACGTCTCAATATCTTCGGGGATTGATGGAAAACACTTCGCGTCAATTGCCGCCCCTAATAGATTACTAGTCTCGTCGTCATGACGAGGGTGACGAACGTTATTGCCACAAGAGCAATGGGATTTCCGTCCCATGGGTAAGTTTACCAGATAAACGTGACCACTTCCAGTAGTCCGTCGTTCGATTTTCGAGGGGGATTTTAATGTCAGCAAAAAGCGTCTTGCAACATCCTGACAATCACAGAACACTCTTACGATTACGATTCCCAAAGTGTGGTTCTACTTTCTAGGATTTGTGACGGATTCAGACACAGTATAGGTAATGAATCTACTCTGGCGTTTCCTCGACTGAAGCGAGACCACCAACAATCCTTGAAAAACGAACAGGAGGTAGATAGAGGAATCTTATGATAACCTTTGCACCTCAGGAAGGTAGTATGACATAAGTATCAACATGCTGAGTCCATCACAATTTTTCTTCCGAACACGATCCCGCGCTATTGCAAAGGTTGTTAATCCATACTTGAATACTCAATACCTCAAGTAGTGGATTCCCACGAGTTAATCGTATGCACTTCCGAGTGAGTCCATCGCCCAATGTCGACTGGGGCTTGCTGTTCGCCATCATCATAACACTGGCAACGATGCCGCGGTCGTGATTAGTGCCCGAAATTCTTGACATCGTCGAAGTTTATCACAGTCCTATGACTCGCGGATGTGCAACATGGCATGCTGATTTCACCATCAGTCCATGTCTGCATTGGTACAACCAATACTGTCGATTCAGACGAGGGCTATCGAGCTTTCAGGTTAACAATGATCAAACTTCCTAATTCCGCAACTTCGATTCTGTCTTCCTACTGGGGAAGAAGAATACCCAACCCTTGAAGACAACCTGGGCATGCGTTAGGTCGAACACGACTTATTCACCATGATAACGCCGCAGCACAAGGCCACGAGTCTCATATTTAATCCACGCAGGGTCCCGTTCTCTAGGCGCACTAGTCTAGCAGGGACGCACCCTAAGTCTTCACTGGGTTCCAAGTTTAGCATTCCTCACATCGTACCAGGCATTCATCTCTTCGGTAGGCGGCGCATCCTCGTATGCCCGCTCCTTTGGAAGAACTTTGTGGCGGAGACATTCTACTCCTATACAAGGAAGTTTTCGTCTCCCGTCACCATCCAATGCGTGGGTTTACGTCAAATTTCTCTCATGAATAGACGTTCGAGCTCTTCCGTGCTCGTACCATAAAGGTAATGTCGAAGAAAGCTCATTAGGTTTGCTAGGATCGAAACCAAGGAACATCGGCGAAACCTCCCATTTAACCCATTGGTCAACTAAGACTGCATCTAAAGAACAAGAACAACTAAGACAAGGAGTGATCACCAATCCCGGCCCTAGCGCCCACCAAGGTTACCGTGCACCCCAAACTATTATTACGTGTGCACCCGTAATGATAATTTGTGTTGCCAGGTAATCTTGTTGCCCGCTAGTTCCGAGCTTCCTGATCCACAAACGAGATTTCTCACCACAAAGACTTGATCTAGTTTCGCCTCCAAATCATAAACAACGTGGCGACATCCATTATCGCGATAGAGATTAGTCCTTCCGATCATCCCGTCTACAGGCAAGCAAGTGAGCTCATCGTAGACCACAGCATTCTTCCCGCTTGCTGGTACCGGTGATCGATGCAAGAGCGCGGACTATTGTGAAGCGCGACACAACAACCTTACTGGCAAAACATCCGTACTACGTATACGTATTAACTTAATCTTAGAAAATCGGATTCCTATGCAACATAGACATCTTATCCGCATTTTCTAATACTTTATATATCGACACACATGGCTAGTCGGTCGGAATTTCCCCTTGTACAATCCATGTACAATCTTCTTTCTTTTCTGAAAATATTTCGTTGTGTTTTATTTTTGAAAACTTCGTTTTCGAGCCAAAACTGGTTATAGTCTAGATTTTTCAAAAATGCTAGTTCGCTACAACCTTGGCTCTGATACCACTTCTGTCACACCACGCCAATGGCGGAAACACGTGGCGCAACGCTCGAAAGCATATCAAAGTCAAGATTAACACAAACTATATTTAATTAGAAAAGATCATTTTATTAGAATGTCGGAAATCAGTATCTCGTTACAATATTGCACAAGGCATTACTTAAAACGATGAACATTAAGTTTCAATGTGGGTATTTCCGTTTATGTTCCAACCCGAAGGTAACAATGAATGAAATCCCGACCAGTGTCCGACATCCCGAATTCCACCGCACTAGCCCCATATCTATTCAGCACTTAGTTACCTGAAAGATATGTTTAAAAAGACGTCAATATATAAAATATTGGTGAGTTCACAGGTTTTAGTTACATAACAATAACATTTTCACAACCATCGACTCGACTCACTTTACCGTATAATTACTTTCCCATTTAAGTAATTATACTAGGATCTTGTCGATCGATATTCCGTTTTTACAACATGTGCGAAACCTGCACAACTTGTGGCCTTTGTAAGGAGTAGCTAGCTCCTACAAACTATAATGATGAGCAATCCCTTGAGCCCCATAACCAAACCAAGACTAATAATAATGCCCCGCTCCAAGTCGTTCCTCGGAACCCAACGACTTAATTTCAGAATACGTGCACCCCAGGCATACGCCGATGCATAATCGACGCTATCGATTAGGGGTGGGCCTTGTCAGGCACCAATAGTACTATCCAAATATTCTTTCGGTTTCATTTCCCTGAATTAATGATTACGGAAGAGAGGACTCAACCCCGAGTGGCGATCACTGCTCAAGTACTCATCATACCACTTATCACATTTTAACCTTTGAAAACCTTTTCAACATGTGACAATATTTGACAAACATATCTTTCCCCCAGTTAAAACAGTAAAATGGGGCCGTGAAACTCACCTGAGCACTGCCTGGCTCACTAGGTAGATAGCATAGAGGGTCTCGCACCTACAAACGTCCTAGACGTATAAGTCACTATTCCTATAGTGCATGTGCCTTGGCAAGTTGTACACCCAACTCCCGACCACGAGTTATTCCAAATCCCGTTTAATTAAGCGCGTATCCTAGGTTTCGTTGGCGCTACATTACCCTTTGTGTTACAAGTTATATATTACTCTTGTTAATATTTCCTTAACTTGTATTTTATTATCATCGACTCGACTTCACTTAACATATAATTATTTTCCCATTCAAATAATTATACTTAAGATCGCATCGCTCGATATAATATATATTTCAACATTCGACCCGACTCGCTTTGCCACACATTTGTTTTCCCATTTAAACAAATATGCTAAGATCTTGTCGTTCGATTGTATATTCTTAACACCCGATTCAACTCACCATACCGTACATTTATTTTCTCATTCAAATAAATATACTCGGATCTTGTCGGTACGGCATACACACATATATATCTTTGTCTACTCGTCGCGGCTTTCCTTCCCACATATCTACTTTCCCATTAAGTAGATATACTAGAGTTTTGCCGAGACGAACGTACATACATATAAATGTGTAATTTTTCTTGTTAAGTATATACGTTTGTTTTACGTCTTAATGGTTTATGTTATATTTTTCCTCCCACGAATAATTCCCTTAACACTTAGGAAAGTGTTTGTTAGTTTTCACCCATGTATATATATATTTTACTTCCAAATATATATATTTTCCCATCTTGCCGTAATGGCATTTTTCTCATGATTCGTCCGTGCACGGTTTGTTAACGCGTCTTAGTTCGATACCTTAACTCGATTAGTCAATTTTCCAAGCCTTCCCCAACATGTGTTTTATAGAAATATTATCCACATTTCCAACCCATGTTACTTGGAGGGTTTGTATTTTAGCCCAACTTGTTAACTTAGATACAAAAATGCTTCCAATACTTTTATATTCCCATTTATATAAAAGTATTCATTTTTGTATAAGTTTCTCAAGTTTGCTTCACATTTTTATAAAATCTCTATTTTATAAAAAATCCTTATGTTAATACAAACCATATTTTTATAACTTTCACTTTTATAAAAGTATACTTTTATACAAAATACCCAAGTATTTCTACTAGTATTTACAAAAATCATCCTTAGACTTTATTACTTACATTTTTGACACCGAACTTTTCATACTTGTATTTTTGGACTAATAGTTTCTAAAATATCCATTTTAGTCCTCTAACTTTCAAGGTTACAACTTTAGTCCCTTAACTTCCAAAAGTTGCATTTTTCCACTCTAACTTCCAAAGTTAACATTTTTCACTCAAAATAGTAAACTTTGAAGATTCAACTTTTTATTGGTAAGTTATTTTTGTATCAAAACACTTATGTTAGTCTTGTATTTCATATGGAAGACCAACTATATGTGTGTTTTATGTATTTGTCCATTTTATCAAAATATTATTCATCTAAGTAAGCTAACTTAGATTTTCCATCTTCTTCATTTATGAACTTCTAATATGTTTTACCACATATTATAACATGAATGATCATAATAAGATGACTTAAAGTTACTTATAGCATATTCAAGTTCATTCCATAATCTTAACCAAAACATCATCCTACTTAGTCTTTTATGTAAACTTTATATATTTTCAAGACTAATACATCATCATCCACAAATCCATGGTTTATTTTCATATCTTTAATCTTCCATTTTACACATGTAAAACCTATTAAAGATTATGTTCAAACCACCTTTTAAACCCTTCATGTACAACTTGCTTCTAAGAACACATACATGAATAATAATAATCAAAAATAAGGTTAAGAAGCTTACTACTAGCACAAGGCTAGGGAAGACAAAAACCTTGGATTTGAGAGGGGTTTAGTGTGTTCTTCCAAGTGGTTTAGCTCCAAGCTCTTGAAACACACAATAGGGGTTTGGATGATGGATTGTTTAGGAGTAATTTGGAAGTGTTAAACTTGAAGAACAATGTGTGTGTGTGTGTATGGATACCCACGGCCTCAAGAAAGGAAGGAGAAAGAAGTGTTTTGCTTGTTATTCAATCTTCTAACACATGTTATTTATAACTTTATCACATGTAATCTTCCATGGATCTTGCGATTATTACTAAAGATATGAGAGATATGTATTGTACTAAAGTTGATCTTGGATGGATGTGGGGAATAGGTGGTGGCCGTGGGTTTTAAGAAGAAAAGAGGGGGTTAAGATCTTGCCAAAATATCACACAATCTTAGATGTAATCTAGTAGATTAAGCATGCTTGTACTTGGTAATCTTCAAGTGTGTTGTATCCTTGTGGGTGCCGTGGATTTAGAGAGAGAATGGAGAGATTTTTGTGTGTTAAAATGGTTAAGTAATCTCCATACAATCTCTTATAATCCTTCCAAGCATGCATGAGATCCCTTCACTAGATTAGGCACTCAAGTGTGTATGTTTAAGTGGTATTATGGAAAGCTTTTGTGTCTTTGGATCTTATGGCCTTAGGGCCGAAATTTTTCACAAGGAAAAGACAAATGGAGCATGCTTTGTACTTGCCATGTCTTACACATTTGCCTTTTGTCCATGCATGCTTTTGTCATAGGTTCTTAGCTTATAATTATTATTAACACAAGTTATGGACACACCAAGGCTCCTAGGCCGGCCCCTTGGATGGGTTTGGTGGGGTCCACAATTTCAAATATTTACCCAATACTTGTTAAGTTAAATCCCCCGTCGTTCGGGTGTCGTTCGGGTATTTTTCGGGTTTTAATCGCGCGTTATTCGGACATTAAAAATACCTTTAATAACCCTTAAATATAGTTTAATTTAAGCGTTGATTGGTTATTTAGGCCTTTGCCGGGTGAAATTATGAGTTATACGCGTATCGGGTGCGGTACGCGCAATTTATTCGTTACCGGGAGATTTGTACAAGACGTTTTCACTTATGGTTTTGGAGTTCCAAAACTTATTATATTTCGTGAAAATACCCTTTATTTTATATCCTGGGTGTCCGGGATCCTTTTCATTTATTTAATTATTACCGGGTAATTGCCAACGTCCATACCGGATAGCTTGTTCGCACATGATCCAATCATGTTTTACCATTAAACGTATGCATTCCTATGCACTATTTGGAAATTGCTATCTCCTAAGGCCTTGAGAATTAAATCACACATAGTTGCATTTAATTACGTTAATCATATACTAATTAATCTGTACGGAATTACCTTATTTTTGCCGGTTGTTACATTCTCCCCCCGTTAAGAGAATTCCGTCCCGGAATTCAATTCAAGTTACCCATCACAATAGTATCCTTGAACAGGGCGGGGTGTTTGCGCTTCATGAGATCTCCTCTTTCCTAATGAGCCCAGATTCACGCTCGGCTCACGCTTAGTGCTTTATCAAACACAGTGTCATAGTTCAACTACGACTAAGCTCTTGGTCATCCCATCTTGGCATATCTATCGGTTTTCCCGAAATCGTAGAGCTTATTGTCAACCGGACTTCCGCCGGTCGAGGGATTGGCCAAAACTTCCTCAGGCCAGACTCGCGGGATTCATTAAGAGTCCCACTAAGCTCTTACGATAGTCCGAGCTTAATCATTACGAGACCAATTTCGATTGATATCTCCGTACCACCGAAGTATTAGGAACTTGGCCTACTACAAACTCTAAGCTTATTGACACCTCCTCGGAGTATGACCCTCAGTGTAAACCTATTATTAGACCGAAGTTCTTAAGGCCTTCGCCTTATCCGCATGACTTCTTAATAGGTTCGCATCTCATCCGAACAGCTCTTAATCTGCAAGATCTACTGGCCATCTCCCGAATAACCTAAACCAGGTTATGTATCTATCTCCGTCTGTCAATCGACGCACTGGAGATTTACACGTATGCCCTCCAAGGGCTTTGAGTAGTACACCCCGAACACTGGGATGCTAATTCCTATCACATAGGAATTTTTGGTGAGGAAGCTCATGGGTTTGATCTGCCACGAACATCAATCGTGTCGACACGGAACAGTTCCGTCAAGTACATTCAATTTGTCCGAGAATGACAAACCATACTCGTCTCAAATTGAGTATCCCATGCTTGTGTACAAAGTTTGTCGAACTTGAGGTAGAGTGATCACTACAATCCGATATAATGTAAGTTGACAATTCGGTGTCTAGTCATAACTCTCTCCGAGAGTATAGGTAACTGTCCGTATGCCTCATCTCGAAGCCACAGATGAGTACGGAACGAGAGGGCTCCAAGCAACAATCAATCATCACTTGGGTCACATCTGACCCCGGGACACCTCGGGTGTCATGGTGATGTCAAACAGGTGATCTTACCGCATCACATAAAAGTCCCCTTGGAAACCTCGTTGGGTATCCCCGTTTTATTTACCCTTCGGCTCGACTCACTTTACCGTATATTTACCTCCCCATTAAGATAAATATACTAGGTTCTTGTCGACCGAACAACCATATTCAAAATGGGACTTTATTTCTGTAGAACCCTCTAGGTACCGAATTGCTGTTTTCCTCTTGAGTAATTGTGGTTAATGGTACTAGGACGCTTATTATGGACTGATGGAGGTCGAAAGTTTTTGCGTCGCTTTCACCCCTCAGTCCCCTTACATTAAGCAGTGTATACATGGCGCCCGGGCCGTACAATTCCACAATCCTCGAGTAGAACGAGTCGACTCATCACCAACGACAAGATGCTTCCAGCACATAGGTCTATACCGAAAAGAGTTATATGAAACATCATAAATTGTTGTCGCAATGAACAACGTATAAGGTTTATTATGACATATCAACACGTTGGCCCCCATTGCGACAAGTATACAGAACACCAGTAGCTACCCAACCATGGGTATCCAGTACCAGTTCTGTTATATGTGCTTCATGGGCACTAGTGTTCTATCGTCAATAGCAACCTAGTAAATCAATTCCGAATAGTACAGGCCACATGCCCCTGCATTGACCTTCAGATCTTATGCAGAGATCTGAGTGAAAGGAGTCCTGAAACCAAAACCCTCATTCATCGAAGGTTCCATCCTTTCGGAATCTTTTTATGTAAATGGTGAAATCGGGCCATAGATGCATGCATTTAGCATTTGGCTTGACGGCTTCATGCGCTCAAGTCGTTACTTAAACAAGCGAGCGACTGATATCGTACCACAAGTACTAGTCCTGAGCCTTCCCACAAGGCATCCCATTCAATGCCTCAGTAGTCACACATATGGGCGGAACATGTAAGCCTTCAAGCTCGTCCTGATTAGTCCGGTGCCATACGCCCTGACCTGGCAGCTCACATTACCATGGTGCCTCTAACAGCGTCTATCAAGGATAAGGGGTTTTGCTCTAGTGTGAGCAATGCTACTTAAAGATGACTGGGAACACCACTATCGACTCGAGGTCGAAATTGTATTCCATTGTTCCAAGAATCTACGCCACGACACCAAAGCAGGATAAACCTTCCATCAAGGGAATAACAACATTAATCGATGGGTCGAGACGATCACCCATCTCAACCCAGTAGTGTGGCACCTTTAAAGAGTAGGTAATGCTGCACGCCCTTCTGGATTCAGGGTTCATAAACCTCTTAATCATGTACCAGGGACTTCACCAATGCACGCCCATGGGTGGGTCCACGACGGTATTCCCATAACCATCAGTATGGTACGTATGACTCCAAATGAATCCACTGGTGTGAGCAATAATTGAATCGAACCTTTCAACTCTTGCTAGTCCCAAAGGTATAGATCATAATATCGCTCATAATTACTCGATACCTTCAGGTTCGAGACGTATTCGAAATCCCTTATCACGAAGGTAAGTCTCGTCTTGTCACGTGTAGATCACAGGGTTTCTTCCCGACATTGATTTGCATAACCGATCGCTGGGCGACCAAATTGCACAAAAAGGTTAGGGCTGGGCATAGCGTCACTGGTGCCTCAGATCCTGAAGATGTACCGCTCATGAAATGCGTGAGCATATACAGGGGTCGACACATGACTCGGTCACCTACTCAGACGACCACGAGATTCAGACTTTAGGGGAATACACCCGTAATCACCAAGGCTAGAGTGTCTAAGCACGACTGTTAGAAAGTCCGTTGGACAACCGAAATCCTACATAATCAATGTCGGCACTACACAATCAAACAAATAGAACAATGACGGCACCAGGGGTTTAGGTGATGTCTCCATTTCGAGAGAAACAAGAGCAATGTACACGACAAATCATCACGTCGTCGAGGTAATCCAACAGCTGTAGCAATACGCCCTCTGAGCAATACGACAGTAGAAACAACATGGCAATGCCAGCAACATATCCACGAAGCACATCAACTAGGGAACACCACGCAGGAGCAACATGACAACAGAGAAGTATGACGACAAGGCAACGCCGCAATAGGAACCGTACGACACAGAGATATACGATGGCAAGGCTACACTACTGCAGGAGCAGTAAACAACAGGAATGCATCATTGACAATGCAGCGTAACCACCTGGATACGCAACTAGCAAAAATAATGCAACTGCAAGCATGCACAATGGCTGGGGGGGGGGGGGGGGTAACACAGTAGCACGAATGCACGCGACAATATGACGCTCAACATGGAGAATCCCATAGTCCACACCACCATAAAGCTCCGTTATGGTGGGCACGCATCCCCGTGCGTCTCAGATCACTTGTGGAGGTGGGAATTTCATTCGTACCTTCGGCCTTGGGCCTAACCTCCATAGGCTCAATGGTAGAACTTGGTTAGATTGGCTGGCGCATTAGTCGTCATGGGAATGACGGGTTCCACATAATTTGGCTGACTTCTCAAGCCGATATTGTTCATGGAGAGAACGACCAGAGGCTTGTTATGAGTCACTCAAACAATGGCAACAGAAACATCGACAGTTTCCACTGAGGCCTGAGAACCATTGACAATGTTAGACTTCCTAAGAGCCCAAGGAATGATAACTAGTAGTTCAATGAAAGCCTCAAGAGAATGGAATTAATAACAACAAGCTCCACAAAGACACATAGATGGTCATAGCGGCCTGGAAAGGGTCATAGAGACGTCTTCGTTAATATCATTCACTTCTGCAGGAGCCTCAAAATTAACAACGTCAACCCGAGCAGAGCCATAGAACAACATCATTAAGCCCAACATGGACTGTACAGACAACGACAATAATGAACTCAACAACAAATATAGAAACGATGACATCAAGTTCGATAAGTGCTATCGAACCACTGATAACAACAAACTCAGCGAGAGCTACACTTAAAAGCGTCAACAGGATTCGCTTGAGCCATAGGATAATAATAGGAGCAACAACGTCAGGCTCGACTGGAGCCTTAAACTCGTCGTAGCTATTATATGTGTGGTGACTGGTATCCATAGGACCTGGAAACCAACCTACATTTTTCCCGATAACAAGGGTAGTGGTCACAACGAGCATAGCAAGCAGAGGTAGAAGGATCACGATTTATCGATACACCACGATAAAATGAAAACGATACCGACTCTGGCTATCCAGCCGAGTCATTCTTAGGGTCTCCTTACATGCTATCTAGCACCGATAGTAATTAGCTGGAATGCCTCTCTGTCACTCAAGCGAGGCCGGTGAACCTTCTTCCTGATAGGCCATGCTGTGAGAGTATCGAAATACGGCAAGAGATTAGACAGGTCACTGTGTCCACAACGAATGGACCTTGCAACCTTAGTTTATAAATCACCGTAACGAGGGGACACAACGTCTCAATATCTTCGGGGATTGATGGAAAACACTTCGCGTCAATTGCCGCCCCTAATAGATTACTAGTCTCGTCGTCATGACGAGGGTGACGAACGTTATTGCCACAAGAGCAATGGGATTTCCGTCCCATGGGTAAGTTTACCAGATAAACGTGACCACTTCCAGTAGTCCGTCGTTCGATTTTCGAGGGGGATTTTAATGTCAGCAAAAAGCGTCTTGCAACATCCTGACAATCACAGAACACTCTTACGATTACGATTCCCAAAGTGTGGTTCTACTTTCTAGGATTTGTGACGGATTCAGACACAGTATAGGTAATGAATCTACTCTGGCGTTTCCTCGACTGAAGCGAGACCACCAACAATCCTTGAAAAACGAACAGGAGGTAGATAGAGGAATCTTATGATAACCTTTGCACCTCAGGAAGGTAGTATGACATAAGTATCAACATGCTGAGTCCATCACAATTTTTCTTCCGAACACGATCCCGCGCTATTGCAAAGGTTGTTAATCCATACTTGAATACTCAATACCTCAAGTAGTGGATTCCCACGAGTTAATCGTATGCACTTCCGAGTGAGTCCATCGCCCAATGTCGACTGGGGCTTGCTGTTCGCCATCATCATAACACTGGCAACGATGCCGCGGTCGTGATTAGTGCCCGAAATTCTTGACATCGTCGAAGTTTATCACAGTCCTATGACTCGCGGATGTGCAACATGGCATGCTGATTTCACCATCAGTCCATGTCTGCATTGGTACAACCAATACTGTCGATTCAGACGAGGGCTATCGAGCTTTCAGGTTAACAATGATCAAACTTCCTAATTCCGCAACTTCGATTCTGTCTTCCTACTGGGGAAGAAGAATACCCAACCCTTGAAGACAACCTGGGCATGCGTTAGGTCGAACACGACTTATTCACCATGATAACGCCGCAGCACAAGGCCACGAGTCTCATATTTAATCCACGCAGGGTCCCGTTCTCTAGGCGCACTAGTCTAGCAGGGACGCACCCTAAGTCTTCACTGGGTTCCAAGTTTAGCATTCCTCACATCGTACCAGGCATTCATCTCTTCGGTAGGCGGCGCATCCTCGTATGCCCGCTCCTTTGGAAGAACTTTGTGGCGGAGACATTCTACTCCTATACAAGGAAGTTTTCGTCTCCCGTCACCATCCAATGCGTGGGTTTACGTCAAATTTCTCTCATGAATAGACGTTCGAGCTCTTCCGTGCTCGTACCATAAAGGTAATGTCGAAGAAAGCTCATTAGGTTTGCTAGGATCGAAACCAAGGAACATCGGCGAAACCTCCCATTTAACCCATTGGTCAACTAAGACTGCATCTAAAGAACAAGAACAACTAAGACAAGGAGTGATCACCAATCCCGGCCCTAGCGCCCACCAAGGTTACCGTGCACCCCAAACTATTATTACGTGTGCACCCGTAATGATAATTTGTGTTGCCAGGTAATCTTGTTGCCCGCTAGTTCCGAGCTTCCTGATCCACAAACGAGATTTCTCACCACAAAGACTTGATCTAGTTTCGCCTCCAAATCATAAACAACGTGGCGACATCCATTATCGCGATAGAGATTAGTCCTTCCGATCATCCCGTCTACAGGCAAGCAAGTGAGCTCATCGTAGACCACAGCATTCTTCCCGCTTGCTGGTACCGGTGATCGATGCAAGAGCGCGGACTATTGTGAAGCGCGACACAACAACCTTACTGGCAAAACATCCGTACTACGTATACGTATTAACTTAATCTTAGAAAATCGGATTCCTATGCAACATAGACATCTTATCCGCATTTTCTAATACTTTATATATCGACACACATGGCTAGTCGGTCGGAATTTCCCCTTGTACAATCCATGTACAATCTTCTTTCTTTTCTGAAAATATTTCGTTGTGTTTTATTTTTGAAAACTTCGTTTTCGAGCCAAAACTGGTTATAGTCTAGATTTTTCAAAAATGCTAGTTCGCTACAACCTTGGCTCTGATACCACTTCTGTCACACCACGCCAATGGCGGAAACACGTGGCGCAACGCTCGAAAGCATATCAAAGTCAAGATTAACACAAACTATATTTAATTAGAAAAGATCATTTTATTAGAATGTCGGAAATCAGTATCTCGTTACAATATTGCACAAGGCATTACTTAAAACGATGAACATTAAGTTTCAATGTGGGTATTTCCGTTTATGTTCCAACCCGAAGGTAACAATGAATGAAATCCCGACCAGTGTCCGACATCCCGAATTCCACCGCACTAGCCCCATATCTATTCAGCACTTAGTTACCTGAAAGATATGTTTAAAAAGACGTCAATATATAAAATATTGGTGAGTTCACAGGTTTTAGTTACATAACAATAACATTTTCACAACCATCGACTCGACTCACTTTACCGTATAATTACTTTCCCATTTAAGTAATTATACTAGGATCTTGTCGATCGATATTCCGTTTTTACAACATGTGCGAAACCTGCACAACTTGTGGCCTTTGTAAGGAGTAGCTAGCTCCTACAAACTATAATGATGAGCAATCCCTTGAGCCCCATAACCAAACCAAGACTAATAATAATGCCCCGCTCCAAGTCGTTCCTCGGAACCCAACGACTTAATTTCAGAATACGTGCACCCCAGGCATACGCCGATGCATAATCGACGCTATCGATTAGGGGTGGGCCTTGTCAGGCACCAATAGTACTATCCAAATATTCTTTCGGTTTCATTTCCCTGAATTAATGATTACGGAAGAGAGGACTCAACCCCGAGTGGCGATCACTGCTCAAGTACTCATCATACCACTTATCACATTTTAACCTTTGAAAACCTTTTCAACATGTGACAATATTTGACAAACATATCTTTCCCCCAGTTAAAACAGTAAAATGGGGCCGTGAAACTCACCTGAGCACTGCCTGGCTCACTAGGTAGATAGCATAGAGGGTCTCGCACCTACAAACGTCCTAGACGTATAAGTCACTATTCCTATAGTGCATGTGCCTTGGCAAGTTGTACACCCAACTCCCGACCACGAGTTATTCCAAATCCCGTTTAATTAAGCGCGTATCCTAGGTTTCGTTGGCGCTACATTACCCTTTGTGTTACAAGTTATATATTACTCTTGTTAATATTTCCTTAACTTGTATTTTATTATCATCGACTCGACTTCACTTAACATATAATTATTTTCCCATTCAAATAATTATACTTAAGATCGCATCGCTCGATATAATATATATTTCAACATTCGACCCGACTCGCTTTGCCACACATTTGTTTTCCCATTTAAACAAATATGCTAAGATCTTGTCGTTCGATTGTATATTCTTAACACCCGATTCAACTCACCATACCGTACATTTATTTTCTCATTCAAATAAATATACTCGGATCTTGTCGGTACGGCATACACACATATATATCTTTGTCTACTCGTCGCGGCTTTCCTTCCCACATATCTACTTTCCCATTAAGTAGATATACTAGAGTTTTGCCGAGACGAACGTACATACATATAAATGTGTAATTTTTCTTGTTAAGTATATACGTTTGTTTTACGTCTTAATGGTTTATGTTATATTTTTCCTCCCACGAATAATTCCCTTAACACTTAGGAAAGTGTTTGTTAGTTTTCACCCATGTATATATATATTTTACTTCCAAATATATATATTTTCCCATCTTGCCGTAATGGCATTTTTCTCATGATTCGTCCGTGCACGGTTTGTTAACGCGTCTTAGTTCGATACCTTAACTCGATTAGTCAATTTTCCAAGCCTTCCCCAACATGTGTTTTATAGAAATATTATCCACATTTCCAACCCATGTTACTTGGAGGGTTTGTATTTTAGCCCAACTTGTTAACTTAGATACAAAAATGCTTCCAATACTTTTATATTCCCATTTATATAAAAGTATTCATTTTTGTATAAGTTTCTCAAGTTTGCTTAACATTTTTATAAAATCTCTATTTTATAAAAAATCCTTATGTTAATACAAACCATATTTTTATAACTTTCACTTTTATAAAAGTATACTTTTATACAAAATACCCAAGTATTTCTACTAGTATTTACAAAAATCATCCTTAGACTTTATTACTTACATTTTTGACACCGAACTTTTCATACTTGTATTTTTGGACTAATAGTTTCTAAAATATCCATTTTAGTCCTCTAACTTTCAAGGTTACAACTTTAGTCCCTTAACTTCCAAAAGTTGCATTTTTCCACTCTAACTTCCAAAGTTAACATTTTTCACTCAAAATAGTAAACTTTGAAGATTCAACTTTTTATTGGTAAGTTATTTTTGTATCAAAACACTTATGTTAGTCTTGTATTTCATATGGAAGACCAACTATATGTGTGTTTTATGTATTTGTCCATTTTATCAAAATATTATTCATCTAAGTAAGCTAACTTAGATTTTCCATCTTCTTCATTTATGAACTTCTAATATGTTTTACCACATATTATAACATGAATGATCATAATAAGATGACTTAAAGTTACTTATAGCATATTCAAGTTCATTCCATAATCTTAACCAAAACATCATCCTACTTAGTCTTTTATGTAAACTTTATATATTTTCAAGACTAATACATCATCATCCACAAATCCATGGTTTATTTTCATATCTTTAATCTTCCATTTTACACATGTAAAACCTATTAAAGATTATGTTCAAACCACCTTTTAAACCCTTCATGTACAACTTGCTTCTAAGAACACTTACATGAATAATAATAATCAAAAACAAGGTTAAGAAGCTTACTACTAGCACAAGGCTAGGGAAGACAAAAACCTTGGATTTGAGAGGGGTTTAGTGTGTTCTTCCAAGTGGTTTAGCTCCAAGCTCTTGAAACACACAATAGGGGTTTGGATGATGGATTGTTTAGGAGTAATTTGGAAGTGTTAAACTTGAAGAACAATGTGTGTGTGTGTATGGATACCCACGGCCTCAAGAAAGGAAGGAGAAAGAAGTGTTTTGCTTGTTATTCAATCTTCTAACACATGTTATTTATAACTTTATCACATGTAATCTTCCATGGATCTTGCGATTATTACTAAAGATATGAGAGATATGTATTGTACTAAAGTTGATCTTGGATGGATGTGGGGAATAGGTGGTGGCCGTGGGTTTTAAGAAGAAAAGAGGGGGTTAAGATCTTGCCAAAATATCACACAATCTTAGATGTAATCTAGTAGATTAAGCATGCTTGTACTTGGTAATCTTCAAGTGTGTTGTATCCTTGTGGGTGCCGTGGATTTAGAGAGAGAATGGAGAGATTTTTGTGTGTTAAAATGGTTAAGTAATCTCCATACAATCTCTTATAATCCTTCCAAGCATGCATGAGATCCCTTCACTAGATTAGGCACTCAAGTGTGTATGTTTAAGTGGTATTATGGAAAGCTTTTGTGTCTTTGGATCTTATGGCCTTAGGGCCGAAATTTTTCACAAGGAAAAGACAAATGGAGCATGCTTTGTACTTGCCATGTCTTACACATTTGCCTTTTGTCCATGCATGCTTTTGTCATAGGTTCTTAGCTTATAATTATTATTAACACAAGTTATGGACACACCAAGGCTCCTAGGCCGGCCCCTTGGATGGGTTTGGTGGGGTCCACAATTTCAAATATTTACCCAATACTTGTTAAGTTAAATCCCCCGTCGTTCGGGTGTCGTTCGGGTATTTTTCGGGTTTTAATCGCGCGTTATTCGGACATTAAAAATACCTTTAATAACCCTTAAATATAGTTTAATTTAAGCGTTGATTGGTTATTTAGGCCTTTGCCGGGTGAAATTATGAGTTATACGCGTATCGAGTGCGGTACGCGCAATTTATTCGTTACCGGGAGATTTGTACAAGACGTTTTCACTTATGGTTTTGGAGTTCCAAAACTTATTATATTTCGTGAAAATACCCTTTATTTTATATCCTGGGTGTCCGGGATCCTTTTCATTTATTTAATTATTACCGGGTAATTGCCAACGTCCATACCGGATAGCTTGTTCGCACATGATCCAATCATGTTTTACCATTAAACGTATGCATTCCTATGCACTATTTGGAAATTGCTATCTCCTAAGGCCTTGAGAATTAAATCACACATAGTTGCATTTAATTACGTTAATCATATACTAATTAATCTGTACGGAATTACCTTATTTTTGCCGGTTGTTACAACCACAACAGCTACGAGGTGACAAAACAGACGCACCCGCAGCAACGCGCGGGCATACCCACTAGTCACTCTAATGGATAGAGATGCTTTGATGTAAAATGTTTGATAAATCAATATAGCACTAAATAAGAAAAAAAACATATTGCTTATGAAAGTATGGTAAAAAAATTGAACATTATTTGTTATTGTATTTTTATTTCGTTTACATTGTATAAAAGTACGGTAAAAAAAATTTAAACGTTACCCTGAAGTTTTAGTCTAGATCCGTTACTGGCTAGTAGGAGTTTTTTTCTTAAATGCTAGTACTACTAACTTTTCAATATAGAGTTTTTTCTCCCAACCTAAAAGCTTTAAGCTCTTTCAACAAAACAAAACTTTTTATTAAGAGAGAGTTTTTTCTTAAAATCTTGAAGCTCTTAAAAGCTCTTAAAAACTCTTTACCAAACATACCTTAATGTCAAAGACTCGAGCCTCGTAAAAAACGAATCTATAAATCTACAATCTATATCTATAATCTATAAATATATATAAAAGAATTGATGTTTGCTGATGTGGCATTCGATAGTGACCTCAACCATTTCTTGAATGTGCCACATGGCATAATGATGTGAAAGTTTTTTTTTTTAATTTTTTGTTTTTATTATATTAAATCTAATAAAAAATTAAAACCCTATTTCTATATTCTTTACACTTTTTGTTTATTGTTATCTCTTCCATTTTTTAATAAATTAAATATTTTTTTAAAATCATATATAACTTTTTCTCTTCCCACAAACCCTAAAACCCCTCCATTCCTTCTCACCACTCCTGCCACCACCTGCGCATTACATCTTCTTCACCGTCAATGATTTTATTATCTATACAAAACCCAGGGTTTCTCTATTATCTGTGCTCACGTCTTCAAAACACAACATAACAATATGAACTCCAAAAATCCATACACCTATTCGAATCTCTTCAAGCTTGAGATATTCCATCGTTTTGTTCTTTATTATTATTATTATTGTGGAGGATCCGAATCTGAAACTTACGTCTAATTTGGAAAATGTGATTTATTTATTGACTTCATATTGTCTATCTTTACCCCATCGTAACAAATTTTATTGTAATGTATAATAATATAAAATTGTAACGTCAAACATTAAAAAAAATTTGGTTTCTAAACTTGAAATTATGATATTTCTTGAAACCATACCTATAAAACTATATATATTATGCACTGAAATAATGATTAAAAAATATTATATAAATTTATCTCAATCATATGTAAGATAGTTGTCATAATGAATTATTAATGTTTCAATAAGTTTGGTGGGTTAGGATCAAATACACAGTGAAAGAAAAATAGGAAGTCGTAAGAAGGGTATTCAATGGACCCCGATTGAACTCATTCAAGCGGCATTGGAACCGTCTTATCGAAACCTACGATTTTAATTTTTAGGTTTTCGTTTTTTTGGATTTTTAGCTTGTAGTTTTTAGAATTTACGTTGTATCATTGTGTCTTTTATATAACATTGTGTCTTTTTCTTATTTTCATCATTGTGTCATTTTTGTGATTAATTGTGTCTTTTTTATTCAGTAATGTGTTATATTTTTCACCATTGTGTTATATTTTGTGGCTCATTGTGTCATATTTCGTTATCTATTGTGTTTTTTGTATCATTCTCACCCTTCTCATTTTTGTTACATTGTGTAGAATAACTTGACCCTACGTTCGGTATGTTTTCTTCTTTTATCATTTTTTATTAAGTCATATTAGATTTTTCAACTCCGGAACCTTTCCAGGTAATCAGCTGGTTAAATATAACCCATTAAAAATTAGCCCCAAAATTAAAGAAAATATAAAACAAATGAAGTCGCGTTTTTTAAGATTGGAGAAGATTTTTTGAACAATTTATATTAATTTTTTTTTGCGTGACATTAAAGAAAGGCGTTAATTAAGTAAACGTTACGTTTCCAGAAACAACCCCGTTTGACAATTTCCTAAAACGGCGTCGTATCACATATCTTCTACAACAACCCCTAAATCATCTGAAACCCCAAGGCCAAATTACGACCTCGCCCGCCGTCGTTTCTTTTCCTCCAAGCTAACTTTATTATTTATTATTTATTATTATTCAACAATTCTACACACAATAAAATCATATCAATTGACTCACTGATCGTGTACCTCAGAGCACAGCAGAATTTGCTGGTAAGCTTTTTTTTTTTGTTGACTTTATGCTTTTATTATGGATTCAACAGTATTAGTTTGGATCTGTAATAGATCTGTTTGATCCGTCACCATAACTGGTATATGAGTAGTTTATTATAAATATTCGGGTTTAAACTGCGTATAAGATGTTTTTTTTGCCGTTAATTTATGTTAGCCACACCTATTGATTTGCTGTACGTATATGCGTTTATGCTGTCTGCTTAACTAATATGTGGGAGACTTGTGTATGATTTCTCTAGGGTTAGGAGATGAAAATATGCTGAACTTTTTTTTAATTTTTTTGTATAGTTTATATGTGAATTGTAATTGTGAGTTTGATTAGCATATGTGTGGATTTAAAAAGTTCGATGACGATCGTCAAAGTAGATGAATCAATCCGGCTATTCGTGTGGGGTAAATGTCCGAGGAGGCGATAACAATTGACATGCGTGCTTTTAGGTTTTAATAGAATAGTATTTGGAACAACTGTTTGGTTAAATTTTTATGTGATTAGGAAGTCAAATAGTATTAATTTTTTTATGTTTCTGGATTGAAGAAATTGCGTGTTATTGTTAAATATGACATATGATTTTTTCATCGATAAGATGTGGTGCTCTATTCCCTGTACCTTTTTACAAGCTCTGACAGATGTTTTGTGTTTTAGTGTGGTACTTGTTAGAGCTGTAATTACTTAATGGTAGGGTTAAGAATTTGTCGACCTCAAGCGATGGAAGGGAAGTGGCCACATTTTGCTGAAGTGAAGCTGGTTTTTAAATATGGTATGTTCCCTTAACTCCAGTGAATGATGAGAATGGCTGTGTGCCTGTGTTATTAAGATTTGGAATCAACTGGATGCCTACTGATTGCTACTTTTCTTCATGCAGGACCTTTAATTTCTTTGTCGACTCGTTTTGAGTATTTAGATTAATACAGGTAGGTTGACTAGAGTAAATACAGTTTAAATCTGTAGATAAATGGCATCAAAATGGGTTAAAGTATCAGACAGTAGTACTAGAGTCATTTTTAATTCTAAAAGGAAACGTGCTACTCAAATAGTTAGAGCTAGTACCCGAGCTTTGGCTGTGAGGCCTAGCCCAGTATTGAACCATATAAGAAAGAGAAAGAGAGATGAAAGTTGCAAGTCAGAGTGTTTCTCTTCTTCTAGTAAAACTTTACTCAAGAACTACTCAAATTTTATGAAAACTGGAGTACCTCAACGTTTGCTTTTTTCCCAAGATGGTCAATGGAATGATTTTTCCCAAGATGTTATTGACCTGATCAGAGAAGATTTCTTGGCAAAGAAGTCAGCTATTGAAGTTAAAATTAATGGACGCCATTTAGTTTTAGATATCTTACGTATGATTGAGATAGATTTGGAAACTGGTGTACAGAAACCTATAGCATGGATTGATGAAACAGGTAGCTGTTTTTTCCCTGAAATATATTGTAGTTATGAAAGTCATCAATGCAATAAGTCCGAGACACAAAATGATATAAAATTTGTTGAATCGGAGTCTTGTATGACCCCTGAAGTTAAGTTGAATGTCGAGATTGAACTAAATGGATTAATTAACAATAATCTTGAGGAATGCATGGACGAGTCATATGTCCAAGAGTCAAATATTAAGAGGGTCAAACTTGACCACAACTTAAATAATACTTGCAAGCACCTAGATGCAAAAGCTGACCAATTTGTTGAGAAAATTCAACAGAGTGATGAAGATGCTTCCCCATGTTTTCGCAAAATTTTGGACCCAGAAACTGTCAGAAATATGTTTATGAAGGGTATGAATCCAGCTTTAAAAGCTGATATAATTGATGTCAAGAAATGTTCTGGTGATATTATGGAATCGATGCTAGAGCTTTTCGAGAAGCAAGTTGAAATCACACAAAAGCTTCGTGGTAATGCAAACGTGAACTATGCTTGGTTTGCATCATCCACAGATGCCCCTTCTAGCTCTGTGGTTTATGGGCTTGGACATGATGGGCCAAAACTTGGAAGGTATGGATATGGGGTCCACCTTACAGCTGTTGACTCTGCCCACAACAGGTACAAATAAGCTTTTATATTTCTTGATCTGAGCTATGATCTGAGACGATGAACGTATGGTAAACTTGATTACTTATTTTTGTTTCCAATGAATTTTGGAGCAGTTGTGCAGAAACTTTACTTTTGTAGGATTTTAATTTTTTTGCTGTGGTTACAGTGCTACTATTTGTGATGTTGACGAAAAAGGAGTAAGATGCATGGTGTTATGCCGTGTGATATTGGGAAATATGGAACTTGTTTTACCTGGATCTAAACAATTCTATCCAAGTGATGATTGCTTTGACAGTGGAGTTGATAATTTGGATAATCCAAATCATTATGTTGTTTGGAACATGAATATGAATACACATATCTATCCTGAATATGCAGTCAGCTTCAAGATTTCTCCAAGTGCTGAAGGTATTAGTTGGTTTACATCTTCTCATGAACCAACACCAATTGCAGATGCTTAATTTTTTTTAAAATCATAACTCCTGCCATGGAAAATTGTAGGGCTGTTCATTGGCTACAAGGAATATAATCCTTAGTTTTCTTTTTATAGTTTTGATACCAGTTGGCTACGACAATGGCATCTCTAGTGTGAAAATTAGGAAATTATGCACATTAGAGATTATAAAATGAGGACAATGAGAACTACAAATTGTTAGGGAAAAGAACAGAGGAATGTTGCCATTCATATCTCCAATAAATTCGCATTTGATACTCAAGCTATATATATGTAACTGGTCTAGGCCTCTAGTAATGCTACCAAGCATAGAAATACAAATTTCTAATCTCTTTTTATACTGTGTTCTTGATAATACAGGGAACATTATCATAGCTGGAAATGGTGTTAATTTGTCATCAAGGATGACAACCCAAGATCCTCAGGGGCCATCCCAGATAGATTCCTCTTCTTCTAAACTGGTGTGTTTTTCTCTTGGATAATTAAATATTGCAACTGATGTTTTCAGCATATCTTGTAGGTGATATTTGAGGTTGTAGCTTCTTGTGTGTATTATTATTATTTGTTATCTTCCATCTTAGGGGAACATATCTGTGGAAAAAGTCCCGAGTATTGGATCAAGCACCTCTAGGGCTCCTAAATCACCATGGATGCCTTTCTCAAAGCTGTTTGAAGCAATTTCGGATAAAGTATCTCCAGATGATATGAAGCTAGTGCATATCTTGTATGAGTCTCTCAAGGTATGGTTACACATAATCTGTATCAGTTTGCGGCTTTGTGCAGTGTTCGAAATGTTTTACTTACGATCCTTTGGTGATTTTGTAGGGAAAGAAAACCAATCGGGAAGAGTTTATTAGAAAGTTGAGGTTAGTAGTTGGTGATCAGATATTAAGGTCTACAATATCCAGCCTCCAGTCCTCCATGGCTTAAGTTATATGGTAATCTCATATCTATTGTTTTTTTTACTGTGAGATGGTTCATTAGAAGAAAATCATACTAGTTTAAAAGCCTAATATATTAAAGGGATGAAAGTTATATGATGTATTTTTTTTTATATTTCATTACAGATAAATAGATCTTCTTAGCCCCTGTTTAGACATGTAACTGGCCAGCTTTTTTGGTGAATGTATTTTTAACTACATTACAACCAATTGGTCCCTTAAAAGCTTTAGAAATTAATTTCTTTGTTTTTTACCCCATCTTTTTAGTTTTTGTATATATGTTATACGTTTAAAATCTATTGTTACATAAACCCTTGTTTGTGCAGCAGCATTCCTTGTTTGACGAGACAGGACTGAAAGAATTTGAGGTGGGAAGAAGTTCCATATTCTTGATGACAGTTTTTGCTTTTGGTATTATTTGCTTTTGCTTGTGTTTAGATTTGTCCAATTAGATTGGTATTTTGCTTTTGTTTGTGTTTAGATTAGGATAAGGATAAACCTGTTAAGGATTTACATACAACTAGGCCGATTTACGTGCCGTAGTGGTATGATTAATGAATTTTCGATCGCACTCAATTTGTTTGACTCGCTTTATGTCCATTAATATTGCAAAGTGGTGGTTTCTGGATCATTTGATATCTGGACAAAGTAGTCTTCTTATAACAGTTGGATCTTTTTAAGATAGCTTCATAGCTGAAATATAACTTTAGAACCGAAATGAAATGAGGTTAAAAGTTATTTTTTCTGGTTGATTGAATTTTGAGCATTTTGCGGGTTTTGCTGCTACGAAGAGAACATAATACAAACGTGACGGTTATCTTGTTTGTGAGTACTTACTTGGCCCGTTTAGCTTGATCTCAGAATCATAGAAATCTCATTTAGTCTCTAAATTTTGGTTCATTCAAAGTTTCACACTTTTCAACTCCAGTTCAAATCACCACTGCTTATGTTAAGTTTGATACCAATCATACATCGATATTCTGTTTAGGAAACTTTATTTTGGAGACCAGAAAGAGGGAAGGGTATGTATATTCGTATTGTAATAGCATTCTGAATGATTAAGGCTAACATCGTTAAAAAACGACCCAAGTTAACCATAAAATACCTATACTTCAAAAAACATCCATTTCATTTCCCCTCTTATGATAATTGGTAAAGTAAAAGCATTTAAAAACGTTTTCTCATTATCATGTCCACATATGAACATACATCATATGCACATGTGCATGTTATATATATTTTTTAAAAGAAATTCGGTAAAAAGAGATGAAATAAAAAAACCATAGGAGAGATCATGAACAAACAAATTTTTTTTTTCTTTTTTAATTTACCTTCTTGATTGAAGGGATATGCATACATGTTATAAGGTTCTCATGGTTTACAAAATGCTACTGGTTATAAAAAAAACCCTGTTCATATATGTATATTTAACCATGAGAAAAACCATGTAAGAAAATTAAAAAAAGAAGGCAATAGAAAAACCCACTTTTGCAGAAATTCAAAGGCAAATTGAATTTTATAGAAAAACACCTAAGCCGGTGCCTCCCCTTGTCAACTTTTTTCATTTATCACACAAATCCATCCTCAATTTGTTGGTTAAACTCTACGTCGGTGACGATACTATAGGGGAAGTCCTTCTATAATGGCTCAACTTCATAATGATAAAAAACTTAACACCTCCCGTTCTTCATACTTTTTCAATATGAAAAAAATGAAAAAAAAAGAGAAGATCGTCTTATTCAAACCCCTATTATGACATCACTTTTCTCCAATTTCACACATTGAACGCGCCATTCTTATAGAGTTAAAGTAGAGATAAAGGCACTTTGACATCTTCTTAGCCCGAAATGATTTGAGAGAGCAAAGGTTATTGAAGGTATTTTTGAGAACATATTATCGTGCATTTGCTCTCAACTTTGTTTAATAGTTTATACGGTTATTACAATAATAGTATGTCATTGTTCAAGGGTCTTTTAGTAAATACGAATAACTGACTAACGGTTAGTCTATCAACTTGTCATCTTCTCTATCATTTATCATGCAGAACCAAGGCTTAGTTATGATTCCATCATCCCAACGCATCCCATTTTCTTGGTGAGTTATTTTAGTTCGATTTTCTGTATTTGAGTGTTTTCTTTGTTTCGATCGGTTACTGTAGAGTACTCTAAATCGAAAGAATTAGTTCTTTAGCATTACTTTTACTACTTTGATCCATTGTACGTTTGAATTGTATGAGGAGAGTCTGATTATATAATGTGTGATAATTGTTTTCTACGCACAACTTTTTTGCCCGCTTACCATCTATTTGGTTGTAATTGCGTTATTAATTATGTTATGTATATTTAAATATTATTTGTTGTATTGTTGTTCAAATCTTTGATAAATCTGTACCAAATCGTATTTCTCGGCCTTTTATACGAGTCGTTTAATTAAGTTTTTGGTGATTATTTTGCAACTATAGAGTCTGAATCGAAAGAATCGTATTACTTTTCACTGAACTGTGTAAGGATTGCATACAACTCCTTTCTCTAGAGTCTAGGCCAATTTACTGGAGTAATGCCTTTGATTAATCTGTACAAGGATATAGTCGTGGTTCATTCAAATAAGGATCAAGTCTTATGAAGAGCTAGGAATGATATGTAGAGCTGTTCACGAGCCGAGCCGAGCCAAACTGAATTGATCTCTGCTTGTGTTTGGCTCGTTTACAAATTGAACCGTACTGATTGGCTTGTTTCCAAACCTAAAAACCGAGTGAGCATTTTTTTTGCACACATTTTTCTGAGCGAGTGGCAAATGATTAGGACAATAATAAATTTGGGATGTTTCCTTCAATGTTTCCGTTGTCGGGTGACAACTGAGGTCCGACTATCCGATTGTGGATGGTGTGTTTTGAAACCGGACGGTCCGGTTACTTTGGACTAGTCCACTAGATTGTGGATGCTCAAAATGTGGCAAGCTTGATCCAGGACTCAAACCCAAACCTGCAACATATAGAAATCCAATATCATATAGAGATCGTACCCGAAACAAGACTCGACCCCATGCTTGAATATACAAGAATTTTTTCTTTTCCCCCATTGAGATCATGTTTGTCTACTATCGGTACCACACAAACAGTGGCTTTTTGTCGAATTTTATTGGCTTGATACTTGTATATTACCATGTAAACTACCACGAAAACCTACACATAGTGGTTGATTGCCTGGATCTTAAAAACTTAAATGTATACAAATTAAAACAATATAATCTAAATACCATGTGCCATGAATACTGTGAAAGAGATTCAAGGGGGAATATGTTTGGTTTCATTCGTTACCTAGGGGTGGGAAACATGAACGATACGCTTCGTGCCATGAATACTGTGAAGATAGATGGAGCTAAGTTGGGGGCATCGGTGGCAAGGTTCTCTAAAGATAATAGACGTCCTGATGGAGGTCAACAGCAACAACCCCGACAAACGTTCCAGCCGACTAGACCGCCGTTTTATCAGCCTAAGGCGACTGTACAACAGACGGGGGCCAACTGCATGGCGTACAGGAATGTTGTTTCTAGTGAACCAGGTACGTCCAATAACTTGACAAAAAGGCTACAACTTGAGGTGAATGCTGCTCTATTTCCGGATCACTGTACCATGAGATCTGTAGTTGGAGTAGTTAAGGATATGGCAGCCTTAAGTAAAGTACGAAGCATGTTAGAAGTCGGCGGTTACTACGAAACGCCGGCTTGTCACATTGGGGGGCTGCAGGTTTTGCTGGCGTTTAGAGATAAGCGTACAACACTTCAGTTTGTTCAAGGGAAGGAAGAGCTATGGGGTTAGCTGTTATTATCGGCTTCTCTATGGGAAGGATAGGCAGTTTCAAATGAACGGGTGACAGTGTTAAAGGTTAGAGGGTTGCCATTACAGCTGAGGGAAGCCAATGTGTTTGACAAGGTGGCCGAATTATTTGGTAGGGTGGTCAAGGGTTGTGAATTTTCCTGGCTTGGGACGGATAATGCTGAAGGCAAGGTGTTTGTTGTTACTGATTCCATGTTCCGAATACAAGAGGAAGTACAAGTTGTATGGAAGGAACAAGAGTTCACAGTCGGGGTGGTAGAGGTAGAATCCAACCTGGATTCGCTGCTTGCCGAAAAACTGATGTCCTGTGGGGTGGAATCACCGGCGAAGACCAATGAATCCGTGGCTGAACCTATGGACGATTTAGAAGAAGGTGAATACAGGGAGACAGGGGGGTGCCGTCTACTCAGGTTCCGGTCACCGGAAAACTTTCGCTGGTAGCTGAACAGGCTGGTAGAGTGCATGGGGGGGGGGGGGGAATATGCCTAGGGAATCCCAAGGGTTGCATGGGGAATGCCGGGGTGCTTTTAATAATGATAATAATAAATCCGGACAAAGTACTAATGATAATAATATTTCTATTGGCCTTGGTAATATTAATAATGATAATAACAATAGGGGGGTCCACTTGGTGGGGTCGATATTAATTCTCAAGGGTCCATTGACCTTAACAGGCCAATATCTCATTTTACAATTGGGCCAATTCATAAAGAGAAGGTGGGACTGAAATCTAGGAAAAGGGTCAGGGCAACTAGGAGCCCAAGCCCAGAAGGTGAAGATGGGGAGCAAGTTCCACAGGAAATTGGTGGGGTTTTTATGTTTGGCAGTGATACAGAGAGGCCTGCATATACTAGACAAGGGGATGATAATCATTTGGATGAAGGTTTGGGGACTCAAAATGGTGCGCCGGAACCAGTTCCTGATTCGGTTGGTGGGAGAACTGATTCGCTGGATCACGGCCTTGCTCATGAGGTTGATGCGACCGTTGTTGCTGGGTCTTTAGTTGGGATGGAAGTTGGTGGGTTCAGGGATGAGGTGAGAGAGATGGTTTTGGGTGAAGGCGATGTCGTTGTCCCCAATGAATTTTTTAACCATTAATCTTAGGGGGGTGAGGGACGATAGGAAAGCGTCCTAGATACGTGGGTTAAAAACAAGCAACAACGTGCACTTTGTTGGTATACAAGAGTCAAAGATTGGGCCTGAGTCTAGGTTCCAGATTTTGGCTTTTTGGGGTGGCTCAAAATTCTGCTCAGAATTAGTGTTCGCTGAAGGAAGGTCGGGTGGCATAATAAGTCTGTGGGATCCGTCCGTTTTTCGCAGATTGGGGGTGGTTAAAAACAGGTACTATCTTTTCTTGTCTGGGGTTATCCTTAACTCGGGTGAACCACTGAACATAGTTAACGTCTATGCACCGAATGACCCGGTAACTAGGAGACGAGTGTGGGTGGAATTGAAAACTATAAAAGAATCAAATCCGCGTTTATGGCTGTTCATGGGTGACTTCAACGATGTTAGGTGTGAAGAGGAACGATTGAACTCAGAATTTGTTCACATAAATGCAGCCTACTTTAATGAATTTATCTCGGACACGGGGCTGCAGGAGTATAACCAGGGCGGGAGGAAGTTTACTTATGTTTCGGATAATGGGTCCAAGATGAGTAAGCTGGATCGGTACCTAGTGTGTGATGGGTTTTACAACAAGTGGCCAGCAGCCGCTGTTACGGTGCTATCTAGATTTATTTCGGATCATTGTCCCGTTTTACTTTCTCTAGTTGAGGCGGATTTCGGACACACGCCATTTAGATTCTTTAATACTTGGCTGGAACAACCCGGTTTCGTGGATTATGTGGCCGAGATGAGCTCTAAGTTCAATTTTGTGGGGGCACCGGATCTTGCTTTGGCTACAAAACTTAAGTATCTAAAACACAAGATTAAAGACTGGGTGGCGAGTGAAAGGATAAAGACACAAGGTTTGTACCAGCTTAAGAAGCAGGAACTCGAACATATTGAGTTGTTGGCTGAGAATCGGATTTTATCTGTGGTTGAGCAGAATACTAGGGATGAATGTAAGTCTTTTGTTCTTGATTTTGACAGAAAGGTGCAACTTGATCAGCGTCAAAAGGCACGTATCAGGTGGGCATTGGATGGCGATGAAAACTCTAGTTTTTTCCATCGCATTGTGAACGCCAGTACGTCGAACAATCGGATTAATGGGATCCTTATTAATGGGGTGTGAGATAGGGACCAACGGCTGTGAAAGACGAGGCTTTTAGGTTTTTTGAGGCAAAGTTCCAAGAGCCGATGGGGTTTAGACCAACTATTATTTGTTCACATGTCTCGCAACTCTCTAACCAGGAAGCCGAATCTTTAATTCAGCCTTTCACCTTGACTGAAATTAAAGATGCTGTATGGGCGTGTGATGGCGATAAGGCGCCCGGTCCCGACGGATTTAACTTCAAGTTTCTGAGGCGGTGCTGGTCCGTGTTCGAATCTGATTATGTGAATATGTTTGAGGAGTTTCATCGGAATCCAAACCTGTCCAGAGGGTTCTTTTCTTCATTCATAGCTTTGATTCCAAAGGCAGAGGATCCCCTAAACTTTCGTGATTTCAGACCCATAAGTTTGGTCGGGTGCATAAATAAGGTGATGTCCAAGGTGTTGGTCACAAGACTTAAAAAGGTGATAGGGAAGTTGGCGTTGCTTGAGCAATCCGCTTTTCTCTCAGGTAGAAGTATAACGGACGGGCCGCTAATGTTAAACGAGATTATATGGTGGCTGAAAAAGGAGAAACGACAAGGTATGCTCTTCAAGGTGGATCTGGAAAAGGCGCACGATTCTTTGAGTTGGGATTTCTTAGAATCGGTGATGGCGCAAGTGAACTTCCCTTTGACATGGCGTAGGTGGATAATGGCTATTGTAACGATGGCTAGGACTTCGGTTCTAGTGAATGGTTCACCAACAAAAGAGTTCGACTGTAAACGTGGGCTTAGACAAGGTGACCCGCTTTCACCATTCTTGTTTGTATTGGCTATGGAAGCGCTTACAGGGGTGATAAAAAGGGCGGGGGAAGTGGGTCTATTCCGAGGCTTGAGGTGCGGCTATGGCTATGGCGATCTTGTCTTGTCACATCTCATCTATGCGGATGATGTGGTCTTTTTAGGAGAATGGAGCCGGGTGAATGCGGAAAACTTAAAGCGGATACTTAGGTGTTTTTATCTAGTGTCCGGTTTGAGGGTTAATCTTGGAAAGTGTAATGTTTTCGGTATCGGTGTGGAAGAAAATGAAATACAAAGTATGGCTGAAATCCTTAACTGTACGAGGGGTTGTTTTCCTTTTACATATTTGGGGTTAATAGTCCGGGCTAATGTGAATTTGATCAAACATTGGGAACCGATTTTAAAGACATTCCGGAGTAGGCTATCAATTTGGAGAGCGAGGTCCTTGTCATTTGGGGGCCGTGTCGTACTTATCAAGTCGGTGTTGAATTCGCTTCCAACTTATTTTTTCTCACTATATAAAGCGCCGGTGGGGGTATTGGATAAACTAGACCGATTGCGTAGAGTCTTCTTTTGGGGCAGCTCGGAAGAGAAAGCTAAGATGAACAGGGTAGCGTGGGACGGGGTGATTGCACCATGCGACAGGGGCGGACTGGGCTTTGGTTCGCTTAGGGATGCCAACTTGTCAATGTTAGCAAAATGGTGGTGGAGGTTTCGGACAGATGTAGATGGGCTGTGGCGGAAGGTTATTTGGTCTATCCAGCACTCTTCAAGGGCGTGGAATCCCATTCCATGTCGCTTATCGATTCCTGGCCCGTGGAAGGCGATTGTTGGAGTCATTGATAGACTGAAATCATGCGGGGTCGTTTTGGGGATACTTACAAAAGGTGTTGTTGGTAACGGACACAACATTAGGTTCTGGCTGGACAACTGGACAGGTAATGGTCCACTGGCAGACGCCTATCCTCTTCTGTTCGCAGCTGCAGGAGACAGGCATGCTGTCGTCCGTGAACGGGTTGCACCTAATGGGCTGGGGTGGGTATGGGATTGGAGAAACGGCACTTTAAATGAAGTTGCTCTGACTAAACTTACCGCGTTTGTGACTGATGTACAGCAGCCGATGCTGCTCCTTGCTGCAGACGCAGCAGACAGGTGGGAATGGGTCAGCGATGGGGAGGGGTTTTTCTCGGTAAAAGAGATCAAAAGGTTGCTGCAAGGGGCGTATGTAAACGGGGCATCATGGGTGTTTAAACGCAACAATTGGGTGTCTAGGAAAGTAGAAATCGTGGCGTGACGAGCGGGTCTAAATCGACTCCCAACTAAAGAGGCGCTGATGAGGAGGAACATCAACGTGGGGTCAAATCTTTGTCCGATATGTGGGAATGCACCTGAATCTAGAGTTCATTTGTTTAGTTCTTGCGCCTTTGCGGAATCAGTGTGGCAACAAATATCAATATGGTGCAGGGTGGGTGGCCTATACGCATTCGATGTACCGGATATCCTCTCCTTGCATAACTTCACAACAGGATCGAAGAAGCTGAAGAAGATCTTTTATGCCGTTTGTTTGACGACCGTATGGTGTATTTGGGGATGAAGAAACGAACTCGTCTTTAACCAGGTACAACTGTCTTTGCAAAGGATTATTGGGGATATTAAGACACTTAGCTTTCTGTGGGTCAAGGCGAGGGCGAAGTTGCATGGGCTGGAATGGGAGAATTGGCGAGGCTATAACTTATCACATGTTCTTTAGATTATGTATATTAGCGTAGTGATGTATATGGGTGGTGTTTTTATGTTTGTCTTGTTAACTGTATGTCGGGTGATTTTGCTAGTTTCCCGCTAGCTTGGGTGTTTAATAAAATTTTATTGGCCGTTAAAAAAAAAATCTAAATACCATGTTATTGATAAAGAAGAGAAATCTACAATGTCAATAAAAGAGTTATAATTATATAATGTGCCAATCATACTATATTGATTGATAATACCTTTTTTTTACCTTGACTTTGATGACAAAGATAACCATTATGTTTCCTATATGATTGGACAATTAATTAATTAAATGGGTGGGGTCTATTTATCTACCTCTAGCTATCGAATGTCACTTCTACTTTTTCTTGTCTTTGAATTGAAATAAAACTTGGGAATTGAGAAAAAGTGGAAGCAAAAGGATGATAAAACAACATAAATGGTTAGTGAGAATGGAACAAAGTATACTTGGATTGTAGAGAATATTATGACTAAACAAAAGATAAATATGTTAATGGGTTCTTGTCAAAAATCTGCTCACATGATCGATCACTTGTTTCCAAAGATTTGTAGGACACTAAATTGAGCTATTCCTTACCCAAAGTCGTCCATAAAGATTCAGTATGTTCCCTGGCTTTTAGGTTTTCTTGTCAAGCTTTTGAAATGGGCATTTTCGCCGTATAATTACAATGTGACACTTCGACCTTCTCCTTTAATGTTTATAATAAGAACTTGATTTCTTTGTTCGAATTTGAGATACGTTTATCTAGAAGTCCATCTATGGATTAATATACTCGCTTTCTTTTTTATAAGCACATACACTTGGTAAAAATTTATACTTTGATTAATCCGGAGCTTCTTAGTAATTAATGATGGACTCTAATTAGCTTATAAGAGTTAGGGTTATGTTTGTTAACAAGAGTGAAGAAAAGATAACTGATTGAGCTACTTTAAACCCTGTGTAATGAGCCTTAACTTGTTGGATCGTTATTGCCATGGTTTGATCAACAACAGGATGTACAAAAAAAGTTATTTCCTAACATCCTTTCTAGCTTACTCGTGATGAAAATCCCCAACATGGTGTCTTACTAGATAGATCCGAAGGAGTAAACAAATTAACCAAGAGGTCCAAATAAGTAACCAATTCCCTTGTACATGTTAAATTCCCAAACAAGGTGTCTTACTAGATGAAATTAACAATCCATTATGAAGGATGACTTATTTTCTCATAAAATTACAACTTTTATATGTAATTCAGTTTGATACTTTGAGTAGGTGATGCTATTAAAGTAAATGGTTGCTATTCTAAGTAGTGAATAAATACGACAACTATTCAGTCAATAGTGGTGTGCAATCAAATGTCTATGGCTAGTTGTGTCTTATAAAAAGGTATTTTTCTTGAAGTTGGGTTATGACAAATAACCCAATGCACAAGAGTAACCAAATGGGAACTCTTTCATTAGTTAATCATTTTAGTAAAATCTGTTTAATTCGTCTGGTTCTAAGGCTGAGGGGTGTGAATGAAGCCCCATGGGGCTTTAAAGCGCCAAGTAGATGTCACGTTTACAACACGTAGGCTATGGGGCAACAATGATGCCCCCCTTAACATTCAAGGGGTGATTTAGCAACCCCCCCCCCCCCCCCCCCCCCGTCTTTTTAAAAAAATCTGATTGGTCAAAAGAGTGGGGGCCCACCAAAATCAGCATTTCAGAATCGCTAAGGGATTGGCGAGCTTGATGATAGCGCCACTCTTTAGCAAGCGGGAGGTGGTATTGGAGGCGCCACCCAACTTAGGTGGCTGGGGGCGTTACCCAACACCCCAGTCTAAGAGATTAGAAAAATGAGATGCCTATGTTAAGTTTCCCATTAATTAGATGGTTAGGTTTGAGTTAACTAAGTTGAAATCTATATGAAAGTTGACTAAGTTCAATCCACATATTAGAGTCAATTAGGCGATTGGTTTGAAGATATGAGTTGGATAAGGATTTTAGTGAATTATAAAGGTGTATATATTTAATTAGTCTTATTAAAGTACCATTTGAGTAGTCATACTGAGACTACACAACGTGGTGGGCAAGGTGAAAGGGGGCAAAGCCCTGCCACATAGGTGTTACCTAAACCTTGGGGGTTTTGCCCTCCATAATAACAAATCATAAATCAAACACTAACCTATATGATAGGGCTATACCCAAATTCAATCGAATAGGCCTATACGACTATACCCAAATCCAATCAAACCTCGTCAGTCAAACAACCCTATCTTGGTATCTCTGGCTCTCCCCTCTTGCGCGAATACGAACAGTGCATAGACCACAATGGGTGTTTTGTTTAGTAATTGTTTGTTAATGATAGATTAGGAGTGTGCTTAAATTATTAGGCTTTATAAAGGAGTAAAAGATTATTTAGACTAAATATTTAAAAAAAATAAGGGCGGGCCAAACTCAACACATAAATTTTTTTTAAAAGATATTGGTAAAATAACACTTCTGGGCGAAAAAATTGGGCCAGCCAGGGCGTAGCCTAGCCCAAGCCCGGATCCACTCATGGCTACACCAACATGACTATGTCAAACATAGATTGTATAAAATTTGATTAAATAAGCATCATAAACACGTTCTTTATAAGGAAAACGGTTTTGTATGAATCCATTTACACAAAGAATGATGATGTATATATAGGATATGTTGCTGACAGCTAGTCTCAATAAGAATGTGATAGTAAAGACCAGCAGTAGACACCAGGACGAGTCTGCTTGCTCGAAAAGAAGGGGAGTTGATGCAAATGAGTTATAAGATGATGAGGTCATCATCTCTCATGATGTTGTCATAACCGGATGTCTTTCCATTTCCTTAAATTATTTTATGATTTTGATGACAAGATTTGATGAGTTGAACCCAAATGGGCCAATGGTCAACCTCATAGATTCCAATGACAAAAAACACTTTTTTTCCACCCAAAATGACATTTCGATCTCAATTTTGAATTGTAAGTTAAGATTTGTTGTTTTATAATTTTATTTATTTCTTTGGCAATAATCTCAAATTTTATTTTCCTAACCCCTATCTAACATCCAAAAGACTAAAACTCACATGGCCTGTGGCTATATATGATTTATTAATCAATTATCTCATTGAGTGTTTTCCTATCATGTAGGTTTCATAAAGTTTTAAGTGTATGATTTTATATGTGAAGTAATAAGAAATCATAGTTACGATTTTAGTATTTTACCTTTAGAATTCTTCATATTCTTGCATTTGATTGAAAACAATGATGGAGTAAAAACATATACGTTTTGGCTGATAATTTAACATTAATGAAAAAAAAAATATGAAGGCTGTTAGTGCATTTTATGTATGTCCTCAGCTAGTGATAGGTTAGTATAAGTCGTTAGCTAAAGTCAGATGATGTTTATTTATGTTGATTCTAAGCCTGAGGGCTAGTCTGAAGGACTGAGGAAGCTATGGGGAGATTGAGGCCTCCAGTCTTCTCAAGGCATATCCTAACATCTTCCTAATTGAACTACCATATAATCCATAACATTGTTTCCGTCTTTGTTTTGGATCCAACTCGCTTGAGTCTCATTCTTGTGCGACAAGAATACGGTACTACAAAGGCTAACATGTTGACATAAGTACTTGAAATAGGAGAACAAAGTAAATGTAGAAACAGGAGATAAAAGAAAAAAAGGACCGACGAGATGAATATTTAACTAGGTTTCATATGTTCCTCCCTAACACAAAATACTAATAATTAATTAACAACAATAAAGTTGATCATACCGATAATAATTGGATAATTTTATGAAACTAACATATATAACAATAATGATTAAACATCAAATATTAATAAAGATCATGGATAACATTAATTAGTCTTAAGTCCAACGCGTTATAGGGTAGAGGCGTAAAATCGTGCTAAGTAGCCACCGAACGACGATCAAAACCGGGAAAAGCTGTAAAATAGAAACACGAATTTCTAACACCAAGTGACTTGCGTGACGTAAAACGTAACGCAGACGCATTCAAATATATACTGACACGTATTAGAAAGTCAAGGGGGGCCAAGTGATACCGTACATGGTTTTTAGAAAATGAGACGAAAGTTTACAACTTTGAAAGTTGAGGGGAAGGGAAAAAAATCCCTTTACTAAAAGATAAAAGAACAAAAAAGAGAAAAACCCGAGTGAACAAGTGTGACTGCAAAACATCGTGGGAAGTAGCAACCGAACAACGACTAAATCCGGAAAAAAACGTAAAACAAAAACGTAGACAAAGTCGAACTTATATTGACATGTATTAGAAAGTCGAGTGGTCAAAGTGATAGTGTATGAAGTTTAATAAATGTCGGTAAAGGTGACAACTTTGAAGTTGAGAGGAAGGAAAAAACAAACCTTCCACTAAAAGACAAAGTACAAAGTAGAAAAAAAAATCTAAGGGACTAAATGTGACCACTAAACAAAGTTTGTGGTCAAAATCAAAAGGTACCAACTTAAATGGGGTAAAGGTGACAAATTTGAAAGTTGAGGGGATGGAAAAAACGCTTTCAATGTTCTAAGTTAACGTGAGGTTCCACCTCACCTCACAAAACGACAACCTCAAAAAAAAGTTACTGTTCCCTAACATGTTAAGTTTTAATATATAGAGTAATACTAATAATAATAACTAGCGGGATTACCCATGCTTCGTAACGGACTTTCAGTTGGTTCGGTTCAGTACCTCCACAAGGGACCGTTGCTCGTGCTACGCTGCGAGGACATGTTGATTTTAAACAAAATCAAAATGAAAAAGAAGACCCAATATTAAAAGTAATGTTTTATTTCTAGATGTTCCTTGATGAAGCTTATTAATCATTTTTAGTTATTGGATAACAAAGTAATACATTAATTTTCTTCTACATTGGAGAATTTGTTGCATATGCATAAAAATATGCAGAATTTCATTTTCTTTATAAATCTAACATAAAAAATTTAATAAAATTATGTTTTGGTAAGGTTTAATTCAAAAAACTCATTATCATTATTAATTATAAATTAAAAACATATTTGAAGTAAGAGCGGTTTTTGTAGGAAGATTTAGGAGATTCTGTTAAAAATAATAAGGTTAGTATACTACCATTTGGTTATGATAATATGTCCTAGAAACTTATGTTTGTTTTTTATTTGTTTTGTTATAATTCTTTGTGGACTGGAGACTTGGCTTGATAAAAGAATCAGAAGATTAAGAGCAGCCCAAGAGAAGTCCAGTCCAAGAAGGTTTAGGAGGAGTGCAGGCCCAGTTCGAGGTTAAGAGAAGCCCAGCTGTGATAAGCCCATCTTCTGTCCGGGCCTATATCTGATCCTGTTTGGCGATCCGTGTGAAAGACTTCAACGATTGAGATCAAGTCAAGTTGTGTTTCTTGACTTGATCTAACGTCTCACGTTGCTTCGGTTGTGTTTTCTCCCAACCCTAATCTGCTGGCTATATAAAGAAGACTTCGTCGTTGTTTGTTAGTTTAGCCAGTCATACTCTTTGTTATTAGTTTTGTTCTCTCACATCTCTCTGTAACTGTGTGAACGATTAGGGTTGTCCAACACTGATTCATCTCAATCAGTGTTTAGATTTGTGTCCTGTCTAGTTCTTGATACAGTTTGTTATAGTGAGTTGTTTAGAGTTCTTGAGTACTTTGTTTTGAGTCTGTAATAGATTAGATCAAAAGTTTTATATTCTTTGGTTATTTTGATCTAAAGACTTGTTACTTTTATACCATTTGACATGGTATCAGAGCTCAGCTCTGGTTTTTCGTTTTAGGCGCTTCCGTTTATTTTTAGGGTTCTGAGAAGATCAGATCTCTTCCCATAGATCTGTGTCTTATTTGTAGTGGTTTACAGATAGATCTTGATTCATAGATCTTATCTGTATTTCATCGATCATCTGTAGATTTAGATTTGGGTTAGGATCTTGGATCTTGCTGTAATCGGCTTGCTCTGGTGTGGAAAGGTCATCTCTGCTGTTGGATTAACTCTGGATCTGAAGTTAACCATCAGATCTAGGGTTTGGTAAAGAAATCTTGTGGTTGATTACTTGCTCTCTGACTCAAAACCCTAAGTGAAGGTTTTGAGTTACGAGTTTCTGGTGAGATTGTTCCTTTTTCTTCTGATTAGGTTGTTTTTAATCAGTTGAGTCTAGGAGCAAGGCCCGGGTTAGGAGGACCGGAATTGGCTCATTATCTGGTTGTGTCTCATTGATTGACTGTTTGTTGGTTGATTTTTTGTCTATCTTTGTTTTTTGATCTGTGAGTGCTTGTGTGCTAGATCTAGGCTTAAAGACTCCCCTGTTAAGACATGGCCAGGCACCTTGAGTGATGAACCTGGTATCTTGACACTGACAGGGCTTCGTCTTTGTGTGCTTGTGATTGATTGATAGATTTTAATCTGTGTCAATTAATAAGAAACTGTTCTTTGCTATTTGTTGTGTGTAATGGCTGATTCTAGTAGTGATTCTGGTGATGGTCGTCTTGGTGGTGCTACATTGATTAGTAAATTGGATGCTAGTGATCCCTTATACCTACATGCTAGTGACTCTGCAAATTTGAATATTGTTAACATTAAACTAAAAGGCACAGAGAACTATACAGTTTGGTCTAATGCCATGATTCTAGCTTTACAGGTTAAAAAAAAACTAGGGTTTATTGATGGTAGTTGTATCAAATCTGAAGATGATGATGTGTTAATGAGGCAATGGGATAGGTGTAACTCAGTAGTGTTAACTTGGATTCTGAATTCCATATCAGAAGAGTTATACTTAGGTCAAGTATACTCCAAGTTAGCATCTGAGGTATGGAAAGACTTAAGGGATACATATAATAAAGTAGATGGATCTGTTGTTTTTGATTTACATCTAAAAATCAATTCCTTTAAACAAAATGGTTTAAATGTGGCTGATTACTATCATAAACTAAATGTAATGTGGAAACAACTTGATCAAATCCTGCAACTGCCTTCTTGTGTTTGTGATGCCTCAAAAGACTTTAATAACTATAATCATATGATTAAGCTAATGCAGTTTTTAATGGGATTAGATGATTGTTACCAAAGTGTTAGAACCAACCTACTGACAAAGGATTCTCTTCCTTCTGTGAAAGAAGCTTTTTCAGTGGTGTCCAGAGAAGAATCCCACAGGAATTCTTCTAATGGTTCTAAGACTAGTCAAACTGTGAATTTTGTTGCAAAAGTAAATCAGTCAGTTGATGTTGGTAAAAGAAATGTTAGATCCAATCCTTTGTTAAAATGTACACATTGCAATAAAAATGGTCATAGTGTAGATAAGTGTTTTGAGATAATTGGTTACCCTACTTGGATGAGGTCAAAAGGTAACCAAAACAAGAAGTCAGTTGCAGCAAACAACTCTACTGTTAATACTAATGAGTCTTTTCCTTCATTGTCTAGTGAGCAACTTGCAAAACTAATGAGTTTTTTAAATGACAAGTCAAGTGAAGTTGCTCAAAATTGTAATGTAACAGGTAGTTTCTTTTGTGCTTTTTCTGTTAGTTCAAATGTGTATTGCTTTGTTAGCTGTAATGGGGTATTAAAAGGAATTGGGTGGATCTGTGATTCAGGTGCAAATGAACATATGGTAAACAATGAAAGTTTTTTAAGTGACTATGTTGATGTGTCTCAACTAAATATAAGAGTCAAACACCCAAATGGAACATTTGCTTTAGTAACTAAAATTGGTACTTTAAAGTTGGCTGATGGTGTTACTTTACAAGATGTTTTAGTTGTTCCTGAATACACTGTTAATCTGTTATCTGTCCATAAGTTAGCCAGGGATAACAAATTGTACATAGGTTTTGATGAACAAAATTGTTATATCCAGGATTTATCAACCAGGAAAACCCTGGTGACTGGTAGGCAAATGGATGGTCTTTACATGTGTGGGAATGCTTGTCTGTCTAATAAGGTGTGTTTAGACAATAAGAAGTTGTACTGTTTATGGCATGCTAGACTAGGACACCCCTCTGATCAAGTTGTAAATGTCTTGAAAAATAAACTTAGTTTGTCAAAAATTGACAACTCTGATCCCTGTGAGGTGTGTTTTAGAGCTAAGCAGCACAGGGAGCCTTTCCCTTTGAGCCAACATAAGACAGTAAACTTAGGTGATATTATCCACTTAGACGTTTGGGGACCTTACAGAGTTCCAGACAGGGAAGGAAATAAATATTTCTTAACCATTGTGGATGATTACACTAGGGCTGTTTGGGTGTGTATGATGAGACAAAAAAACAGAAGTTTTTGAACATATTGTGAATTTGGTAAACATTATTGACACACAATTTAAAAGAAGAGTAAAAGTGTTTAGGTCAGATAATGGAACTGAGTTTGTTAATAAACAGTTCAAAGATTTTTGTAGTTCAAAAGGAATCATACACCAAACAACCTGTGCCTATACACCTCAACAGAATGGTGTTGTTGAGAGGAAGCATAGGCATTTACTCAATGTGGCTAGAGCTTTATTGTCTCAAAGTTATTTACCTGTTCGTTTTTGGTCTGAATGCATTCTTACTGCTGCTTATTTAATCAATAGGACTCCATCATCTGTGCTAGCTGGGAAAACTCTTTATGAGTTAATGTTTGGTTTTGAACCTTTCCTTGATCATCTGAGAATATTTGGTTGTCTGTGTTTTTGCACTGTGTTAAATGAGTCAAATAAGTTAGAAAGTAGGAGTGAAAAGTGTGTTTTCATAGGATATTCTTTTGAGAAAAAAGGGTATAAGGTGCTTAGTTTAGACAGTAAAACCATTTTTTTCTCTAGAGATGTTAACTTTTTTGAAAATTTCTTTCCTTTTAAAGAAAAAAGTGTTCATAAATTGTATGATTCAAATCCTTTTAAAAATATTACAAATGAAAACTTTTTTGACTTTTTTGAAAATACAGATTCAAATATCTCAGATGTAAATGATCCCGATGATGAGGGAAAGGATGAGTCTGGTATGAAACCAGAAGAATTAGAAGCAGGAACACACTGGTCCCAGCAGTCAGGTTCTGTAGACAGAACCTCTAGAAGTAGGGCTGAGGTTCAGCAACCTAGTAGTGTTAGTCTAGAACCTGATAGAGCAGGGAGTGTGATTACTGCTAATGAAAACAACTTTGATTCTGAGGGTGATACTATTGATATCCCTGAATCTGTTGTTAGGAAATCTGGTAGAGAAACTCATTTTCCTAAAAAATTTAATGATTTTGTTATTGATGGGAAAATTAAGTATGGGCTGGATAAAGTAGTTAACTATTCTCACTTATCTCTAGAAAATCAGTGTTTTGCTTCTTGCCTTGATAAAAGTATTGAACCTAGGAATTTTTTTGAAGCTTCTAAGGATCAAAATTGGCTTACAGCCATGAATGAAGAGTTAGAGGCTTTACATAGAAACAATACTTGGGAAGTTGTAGAACTTCCAAAAGGCAGAAGTAAGATAGGTTGCAAGTGGGTGTATAAAATCAAGTATAAAGCAACAGGTGAAATAGATAGGTATAAAGCTAGGTTGGTTGCAAAAGGTTTTAGTCAAAAAGAGGGTATAGATTTTGATGAAACATTCTCACCAGTAGTAAAGCTAGTTACTGTGAGGTGTATACTTTCCATTGCAGTTGAACATGATTGGAAAATCTTTCAACTGGATATTAACAATGCTTTCTTATATGGTGATTTGAAAGAGGATGTTTATATGTCTATACCAGAGGGATTTAATAATGATAATAGTGATAATAGTAATAAAGTTTGTAAATTAAAAAAGTCCCTTTATGGTCTAAAACAGGCACCAAGAATGTGGAATGCCAAATTAGTCACTGCTTTAAAGGAATTTGGTTTTGTACAAAGTAAGTGTGATTTTTCTATGTTTATTAAGAAAAAGGATTCTGTGTTTATTGTTTTACTAGTATATGTTGATGATATCTTAATTACTGGTAATTCTACTGATGAAATTGAGAAAGTTAAAACTGCTATTAAAACAAAATTTTTAATCAAAGACCTTGGTGAACTAAAATACTTCTTAGGAATAGAAGTTATTAGGTCTGATCAAGGGTTGTGTTTGTCACAAAGGAAATATTGTTTAGAGTTGCTCAATGAATATGGTATGACTGGGTGTAAACCAGTGAGCAACCCAATTGAACAAAATCATGTATTAACAAATATGATTATTCATGATAACTCTCCTCTTGACAATATAACAGGTTATCAAAAACTTGTTGGTAAGTTAATTTACCTTTCACACACAAGACCTGATATTGCCTATACTGTTCACTTTCTTAGTCAATATATGCATAAGCCTTGTGTTAATCATTTTAAGATTGCTATGAGATTGTTAAGATATCTTAAAAATGCTCCTGGCAAAGGGATTTTGTTTACTAAATCAAAAAATGATAACTTAAGTGCTTTTGCTGATTCTGACTGGGGAAAGTGTATAGAAACTAGGAAGTCTGTAACAGGGTTTTATGTGTTTTTAGGAACCAATTTGATTACTTGGAAAAGTAAAAAACAATCTGTTGTGGCTAGATCTTCAGCTGAGGCTGAGTTTAGGTCTATGTGTGCAGCCTCTTGTGAAGTTATATGGCTCAAGGACTTGTTATCTGAACTTGGTATTCTGGTTCAGACTCCTGTTAAGTTGTTCTGTGACAATAGTGCAGCAATTGCTATTGCTGCAAATCCAGTGTTTCATGATAAAACGAAACATTTTGGTATCGATTTGTTTTTCTTACGAGATTTGGTTACTAGTGGAGTAATTCAAACTGTCAAAATAGAATCTCAAAATCAATTGGCTGACATCTTTACAAAAGGATTACTAGTCTATCAGCATGAAGATTTATGTGCTCGTATCCAGATGTTTGACCCATTCAAGCAATCAAATTGAGGGGGGGTGTTAAAAATAATAAGGTTAGTATACTACCATTTGGTTATGATAATATGTCCTAGAAACTTATGTTTGTTTTTTATTTGTTTTGTTATAATTCTTTGTGGACTGGAGACTTGGCTTGATAAAAGAATCAGAAGATTAAGAGCAGCCCAAGAGAAGTCCAGTCCAAGAAGGTTTAGGAGGAGTGCAGGCCCAGTTCGAGGTTAAGAGAAGCCCAGCTGTGATAAGCCCATCTTCTGTCCGGGCCTATATCCGATCCTGTTTGGCGATCCGTGTGAAAGACTTCAACGATTGAGATCAAGTCAAGTTGTGTTTCTTGACTTGATCTAACGTCTCACGTTGCTTCGGTTGTGTTTTCTCCCAACCCTAATCTGCTGGCTATATAAAGAAGACTTCGTCGTTGTTTGTTAGTTTAGCCAGTCATACTCTTTGTTATTAGTTTTGTTCTCTCACATCTCTCTGTAACTGTGTGAACGATTAGGGTTGTCCAACACTGATTCATCTCAATCAGTGTTTAGATTTGTGTCCTGTCTAGTTCTTGATACAGTTTGTTATAGTGAGTTGTTTAGAGTTCTTGAGTACTTTGTTTTGAGTCTGTAATAGATTAGATCAAAAGTTTTATATTCTTTGGTTATTTTGATCTAAAGACTTGTTACTTTTATACCATTTGACATGGTATCAGAGCTCAGCTCTGGTTTTTCGTTTTAGGCGCTTCCGTTTATTTTTAGGGTTCTGAGAAGATCAGATCTCTTCCCATAGATCTGTGTCTTATTTGTAGTGGTTTACAGATAGATCTTGATTCATAGATCTTATCTGTATTTCATCGATCATCTGTAGATTTAGATTTGGGTTAGGATCTTGGATCTTGCTGTAATCGGCTTGCTCTGGTGTGGAAAGGTCATCTCTGCTGTTGGATTAACTCTGGATCTGAAGTTAACCATCAGATCTAGGGTTTGGTAAAGAAATCTTGTGGTTGATTACTTGCTCTCTGACTCAAAACCCTAAGTGAAGGTTTTGAGTTACGAGTTTCTGGTGAGATTGTTCCTTTTTCTTCTGATTAGGTTGTTTTTAATCAGTTGAGTCTAGGAGCAAGGCCCGGGTTAGGAGGACCGGAATTGGCTCATTATCTGGTTGTGTCTCATTGATTGACTGTTTGTTGGTTGATTTTTTGTCTATCTTTGTTTTTTGATCTGTGAGTGCTTGTGTGCTAGATCTAGGCTTAAAGACTCCCCTGTTAAGACATGGCCAGGCACCTTGAGTGATGAACCTGGTATCTTGACACTGACAGGGCTTCGTCTTTGTGTGCTTGTGATTGATTGATAGATTTTAATCTGTGTCAATTAATAAGAAACTGTTCTTTGCTATTTGTTGTGTGTAATGGCTGATTCTAGTAGTGATTCTGGTGATGGTCGTCTTGGTGGTGCTACATTGATTAGTAAATTGGATGCTAGTGATCCCTTATACCTACATGCTAGTGACTCTGCAAATTTGAATATTGTTAACATTAAACTAAAAGGCACAGAGAACTATACAGTTTGGTCTAATGCCATGATTCTAGCTTTACAGGTTAAAAAAAAACTAGGGTTTATTGATGGTAGTTGTATCAAATCTGAAGATGATGATGTGTTAATGAGGCAATGGGATAGGTGTAACTCAGTAGTGTTAACTTGGATTCTGAATTCCATATCAGAAGAGTTATACTTAGGTCAAGTATACTCCAAGTTAGCATCTGAGGTATGGAAAGACTTAAGGGATACATATAATAAAGTAGATGGATCTGTTGTTTTTGATTTACATCTAAAAATCAATTCCTTTAAACAAAATGGTTTAAATGTGGCTGATTACTATCATAAACTAAATGTAATGTGGAAACAACTTGATCAAATCCTGCAACTGCCTTCTTGTGTTTGTGATGCCTCAAAAGACTTTAATAACTATAATCATATGATTAAGCTAATGCAGTTTTTAATGGGATTAGATGATTGTTACCAAAGTGTTAGAACCAACCTACTGACAAAGGATTCTCTTCCTTCTGTGAAAGAAGCTTTTTCAGTGGTGTCCAGAGAAGAATCCCACAGGAATTCTTCTAATGGTTCTAAGACTAGTCAAACTGTGAATTTTGTTGCAAAAGTAAATCAGTCAGTTGATGTTGGTAAAAGAAATGTTAGATCCAATCCTTTGTTAAAATGTACACATTGCAATAAAAATGGTCATAGTGTAGATAAGTGTTTTGAGATAATTGGTTACCCTACTTGGATGAGGTCAAAAGGTAACCAAAACAAGAAGTCAGTTGCAGCAAACAACTCTACTGTTAATACTAATGAGTCTTTTCCTTCATTGTCTAGTGAGCAACTTGCAAAACTAATGAGTTTTTTAAATGACAAGTCAAGTGAAGTTGCTCAAAATTGTAATGTAACAGGTAGTTTCTTTTGTGCTTTTTCTGTTAGTTCAAATGTGTATTGCTTTGTTAGCTGTAATGGGGTATTAAAAGGAATTGGGTGGATCTGTGATTCAGGTGCAAATGAACATATGGTAAACAATGAAAGTTTTTTAAGTGACTATGTTGATGTGTCTCAACTAAATATAAGAGTCAAACACCCAAATGGAACATTTGCTTTAGTAACTAAAATTGGTACTTTAAAGTTGGCTGATGGTGTTACTTTACAAGATGTTTTAGTTGTTCCTGAATACACTGTTAATCTGTTATCTGTCCATAAGTTAGCCAGGGATAACAAATTGTACATAGGTTTTGATGAACAAAATTGTTATATCCAGGATTTATCAACCAGGAAAACCCTGGTGACTGGTAGGCAAATGGATGGTCTTTACATGTGTGGGAATGCTTGTCTGTCTAATAAGGTGTGTTTAGACAATAAGAAGTTGTACTGTTTATGGCATGCTAGACTAGGACACCCCTCTGATCAAGTTGTAAATGTCTTGAAAAATAAACTTAGTTTGTCAAAAATTGACAACTCTGATCCCTGTGAGGTGTGTTTTAGAGCTAAGCAGCACAGGGAGCCTTTCCCTTTGAGCCAACATAAGACAGTAAACTTAGGTGATATTATCCACTTAGACGTTTGGGGACCTTACAGAGTTCCAGACAGGGAAGGAAATAAATATTTCTTAACCATTGTGGATGATTACACTAGGGCTGTTTGGGTGTGTATGATGAGACAAAAAAACAGAAGTTTTTGAACATATTGTGAATTTGGTAAACATTATTGACACACAATTTAAAAGAAGAGTAAAAGTGTTTAGGTCAGATAATGGAACTGAGTTTGTTAATAAACAGTTCAAAGATTTTTGTAGTTCAAAAGGAATCATACACCAAACAACCTGTGCCTATACACCTCAACAGAATGGTGTTGTTGAGAGGAAGCATAGGCATTTACTCAATGTGGCTAGAGCTTTATTGTCTCAAAGTTATTTACCTGTTCGTTTTTGGTCTGAATGCATTCTTACTGCTGCTTATTTAATCAATAGGACTCCATCATCTGTGCTAGCTGGGAAAACTCTTTATGAGTTAATGTTTGGTTTTGAACCTTTCCTTGATCATCTGAGAATATTTGGTTGTCTGTGTTTTTGCACTGTGTTAAATGAGTCAAATAAGTTAGAAAGTAGGAGTGAAAAGTGTGTTTTCATAGGATATTCTTTTGAGAAAAAAGGGTATAAGGTGCTTAGTTTAGACAGTAAAACCATTTTTTTCTCTAGAGATGTTAACTTTTTTGAAAATTTCTTTCCTTTTAAAGAAAAAAGTGTTCATAAATTGTATGATTCAAATCCTTTTAAAAATATTACAAATGAAAACTTTTTTGACTTTTTTGAAAATACAGATTCAAATATCTCAGATGTAAATGATCCCGATGATGAGGGAAAGGATGAGTCTGGTATGAAACCAGAAGAATTAGAAGCAGGAACACACTGGTCCCAGCAGTCAGGTTCTGTAGACAGAACCTCTAGAAGTAGGGCTGAGGTTCAGCAACCTAGTAGTGTTAGTCTAGAACCTGATAGAGCAGGGAGTGTGATTACTGCTAATGAAAACAACTTTGATTCTGAGGGTGATACTATTGATATCCCTGAATCTGTTGTTAGGAAATCTGGTAGAGAAACTCATTTTCCTAAAAAATTTAATGATTTTGTTATTGATGGGAAAATTAAGTATGGGCTGGATAAAGTAGTTAACTATTCTCACTTATCTCTAGAAAATCAGTGTTTTGCTTCTTGCCTTGATAAAAGTATTGAACCTAGGAATTTTTTTGAAGCTTCTAAGGATCAAAATTGGCTTACAGCCATGAATGAAGAGTTAGAGGCTTTACATAGAAACAATACTTGGGAAGTTGTAGAACTTCCAAAAGGCAGAAGTAAGATAGGTTGCAAGTGGGTGTATAAAATCAAGTATAAAGCAACAGGTGAAATAGATAGGTATAAAGCTAGGTTGGTTGCAAAAGGTTTTAGTCAAAAAGAGGGTATAGATTTTGATGAAACATTCTCACCAGTAGTAAAGCTAGTTACTGTGAGGTGTATACTTTCCATTGCAGTTGAACATGATTGGAAAATCTTTCAACTGGATATTAACAATGCTTTCTTATATGGTGATTTGAAAGAGGATGTTTATATGTCTATACCAGAGGGATTTAATAATGATAATAGTGATAATAGTAATAAAGTTTGTAAATTAAAAAAGTCCCTTTATGGTCTAAAACAGGCACCAAGAATGTGGAATGCCAAATTAGTCACTGCTTTAAAGGAATTTGGTTTTGTACAAAGTAAGTGTGATTTTTCTATGTTTATTAAGAAAAAGGATTCTGTGTTTATTGTTTTACTAGTATATGTTGATGATATCTTAATTACTGGTAATTCTACTGATGAAATTGAGAAAGTTAAAACTGCTATTAAAACAAAATTTTTAATCAAAGACCTTGGTGAACTAAAATACTTCTTAGGAATAGAAGTTATTAGGTCTGATCAAGGGTTGTGTTTGTCACAAAGGAAATATTGTTTAGAGTTGCTCAATGAATATGGTATGACTGGGTGTAAACCAGTGAGCAACCCAATTGAACAAAATCATGTATTAACAAATATGATTATTCATGATAACTCTCCTCTTGACAATATAACAGGTTATCAAAAACTTGTTGGTAAGTTAATTTACCTTTCACACACAAGACCTGATATTGCCTATACTGTTCACTTTCTTAGTCAATATATGCATAAGCCTTGTGTTAATCATTTTAAGATTGCTATGAGATTGTTAAGATATCTTAAAAATGCTCCTGGCAAAGGGATTTTGTTTACTAAATCAAAAAATGATAACTTAAGTGCTTTTGCTGATTCTGACTGGGGAAAGTGTATAGAAACTAGGAAGTCTGTAACAGGGTTTTATGTGTTTTTAGGAACCAATTTGATTACTTGGAAAAGTAAAAAACAATCTGTTGTGGCTAGATCTTCAGCTGAGGCTGAGTTTAGGTCTATGTGTGCAGCCTCTTGTGAAGTTATATGGCTCAAGGACTTGTTATCTGAACTTGGTATTCTGGTTCAGACTCCTGTTAAGTTGTTCTGTGACAATAGTGCAGCAATTGCTATTGCTGCAAATCCAGTGTTTCATGATAAAACGAAACATTTTGGTATCGATTTGTTTTTCTTACGAGATTTGGTTACTAGTGGAGTAATTCAAACTGTCAAAATAGAATCTCAAAATCAATTGGCTGACATCTTTACAAAAGGATTACTAGTCTATCAGCATGAAGATTTATGTGCTCGTATCCAGATGTTTGACCCATTCAAGCAATCAAATTGAGGGGGGGTGTTAAAAATAATAAGGTTAGTATACTACCATTTGGTTATGATAATATGTCCTAGAAACTTATGTTTGTTTTTTATTTGTTTTGTTATAATTCTTTGTGGACTGGAGACTTGGCTTGATAAAAGAATCAGAAGATTAAGAGCAGCCCAAGAGAAGTCCAGTCCAAGAAGGTTTAGGAGGAGTGCAGGCCCAGTTCGAGGTTAAGAGAAGCCCAGCTGTGATAAGCCCATCTTCTGTCCGGGCCTATATCCGATCCTGTTTGGCGATCCGTGTGAAAGACTTCAACGATTGAGATCAAGTCAAGTTGTGTTTCTTGACTTGATCTAACGTCTCACGTTGCTTCGGTTGTGTTTTCTCCCAACCCTAATCTGCTGGCTATATAAAGAAGACTTCGTCGTTGTTTGTTAGTTTAGCCAGTCATACTCTTTGTTATTAGTTTTGTTCTCTCACATCTCTCTGTAACTGTGTGAACGATTAGGGTTGTCCAACACTGATTCATCTCAATCAGTGTTTAGATTTGTGTCCTGTCTAGTTCTTGATACAGTTTGTTATAGTGAGTTGTTTAGAGTTCTTGAGTACTTTGTTTTGAGTCTGTAATAGATTAGATCAAAAGTTTTATATTCTTTGGTTGTTTTGATCTAAAGACTTGTTACTTTTATACCATTTGACAGATTCCATCTAACAAAAAGTTATTAGTTAACTAAAAGATTTATTTGAGGTAATTGCGATCTTAAGGTAATAATGTTTACATTTTATGATTATAACCTGATTTAAAAATAAAAAGTCAGTTTTGATTTTACATAATTTTATTGAGGGATGATATGATGTTGATACGAGACGTGTTTGGAATTGTTTAATTAAAAGTATGATATGATTTTATCCTAACTTTTCTCACTTAAATTAAGTATTAGAATTAGAATTTATATAGTTAGCCTATTCTGTAGCGTCTGTTTGGTATACACAAAGGTGTTGAATGGCGGTAGTAACGAAAAGGCAATTCAATCGGTGGTCCTTTTACTACACTGGTGAATTTAGCGTGAAAGAAATGAAGTTATTTTTAAGTCTAAAAAGTTAGAGATAGGTAATATAGTGGATGAAAGCAGAGTCCCTCTATTTTGGTGGTCAAGTCACTTTATTAAAGTCGGTGTTGAACACCCATCCCACGTATTACTTTTCTTTGTTTAAGGCGCCAATGAATGTTTTGGATGAATTGGACAAGTTGAGAAGGGCATTCTTTTGGGGCGGTTCCGAATAAAAGTCAAAAACAAATTGGGTGCAATGGCAAAGGGTTATAGCTCCGATTCAACATGGTGGGCTCGGTTTCGGTTCACTTCAAGATGCTAACTTGGCTATGATGGCAAAATGGTGGTGGAGATTTAAGGTTGATCCTAATGCCCTTTGGAGGAAGGTTATTTGGGCAATTCACCATTCGGCTAGAAGTTGGGATCCTATTCCGGTGAAACTTGGTTTGACGGGTCCGTGGAAACAAGTGATGAACTCAGCACAGGTTATTAAACGGGCAGGGGTGGATTTGGGTTGGGCCATTAAAGGGGTTCTTGGTAATGGGTTAGGTATTCTCTTTTGGATTGATCGTTGGTTTGGAGACGCGCCTCTGGCCGTTTCTTTCCCAGCTTTATTTTGCACTAGAGAAGAACAAGTATGTAGTCGTTTCTGATCGGGTTAGTCATAATGGGTTGGGCTGGGCGTGGGATTGGAAACGCGGGGTTCTTGATGGGGCCGAAATGAATGAATTGACGAACTTTTTACTCCAGGTTCCTATTTCTACTCTGCTGAATTCTGCAGACGAGTGGGTCTGGGATTCGGGGTCCTATGGAAGCTTCACTGTGGGGGATTTAAAGCAAAGTCTACATCAACATAGGTTTATTTGTGCAGCTTTTGTTATGCAATGGAACTCATGGGTACCCAAAAAGGTGTCGATTTTAGCACGGAGGGCAGAATTGGACCGGATTCCTACTCGGGCTGCACTTATTTGGAGGAACATTAATATTGGGCCGGACATATGTCCGTTATGTGGGGATTACTCTGAAACCGTGGACCATCTTTTTATATCTTGTGGCCTTGCTCAGACGGTGTGGAGCCTTGTTTCTCAATGGTGTAAATTGGGTGCGATCTATGCGTTTCAGTTCCCCAGGCCCTTCAAAAGTTGCATTCCTTCCTTCGAGCCTCTGTAGATAAAAAGAAAGTCTTCTACTCTGTATGTTTGACGACTATATGGGTTCTTTGGAAATGCAGGAACGAAGCGGTGTTCAATCATAAGCAATGTTCTTTTCAGAAAGTGTTGGGGGATATAAAAGCCTTAAGTTTCCTTTGGGTGAAGTTGAGGGCTAGCTAGGAAGTCCTCTCTCAATTGGAAGGTTTGGTGTCAATTCGATCTAGAAAGCATTGGCTGGTAGTTTTTTGTTGGTTTGTTTTTGATGTAATTTTCTGATTTCCTTGGTGATTGTTGTATCGCTAGTACCCGCTAGCGTTGTTGATGAAATGAAATGTGTTAGTCGTTAAAAAAAACTGTTTTATTGAAAATTCTTCCTCCTCAACCACACAAGTGTATGGGTCGGTTCTTTTTTAAATGCCTGTTTTACTTTTTTTTTGAAAGGCAAACAACATTTTATTACCAAGCCCAATATGTACAAGATATCCAATAGCAAGATGCTAGTTAGATATAGAATACAATACACCAAGCCTACTACAAGAGTTCCAACTAATAATTACACATTTAGATCAAAAGCGACCCATTTGTTCCAATCCTTTGGTACTTGCTTTCCTCGGTTTGTCACCCAATTGAAAGATAACGACTTTATTTCGCTTAAACATTGCTCTAGACACGGTCTCTTCCCGGAGAAAACTTTCTTGTTTCTTGTTATCCAGATGACCCATATTGTAGTTAAGATAAATGCCTGTTTTACTTATTAATAAATCATGGAAAAATATGTATTTCGATACTCGAGGTCTTAATTGTTGACATTAATGCCACTCAAAGTAACCATAAATAAATGTTTGCATTAAATGAGATTAGAACATTAAAGTCAAATTGATACACATACCAAAATTGTCAGTCTTCCATGCATAGGGTTCTGCGCAGAAAGATTAATACTCAAATTCTTAATTTCTTCTAGTACTTGTTGCTTCTATTGCTGTCGGGAACCAAATGAAGTTCCCTAGATTACAATGAATAATATAACTAAATTTCTTCTATTCAAGTCTAAAAGCACATAAAACCTTGCTTTAAACATATATATTAATTTTCGTTTAAGTAATTCTAAGTTTATCTCTTTTTGCATGGATGAAGAAGGCTAATTTCAATATTAGTGAATTTTTGTAATCGGTGGTCATGTATTGCTTTCCAGTTTGATGGAGAACCTTGAAAGATGTACACCTTTGATTAATTAAAGCATGGTGGATATCCCGGGTAGTCAGGACATCGTTTGTTGAATGTTAAAAAAAAGCATAAATAAAGATGTACACCGTTAATTAATTAAAGCATGGTGGATATCCCGGGTAGTCAGGACATCGTTTGTTGGACGTTAAGAAAAAGCATAAATAATGAATGCATTGATTTCTTTTCGACATGAGAATTTTTGTTTTTAGTGTAAAGTGGTCCTTGAAATGTGGTAAGCAATTGTTATTTTGATATGAAAGGATAGCTTGGTTATCTTACAGGGGGTAGCGGCGCAACTTGTGGCCCGTTTACCCGCCTCCCACTTGTAAGAATTATTAATTAAAAACTAAAAAAAAAATGTCTTCATGTCTCGTCTATCCGTGTTTTATCACTCTAATGATAAAAAAGAAACGTCTTTAATGCCCTTCAACCATCTTCCCTCAAACATGATCCATTTTAGAGTTTTTACACGAAACGCCCCTCGTGCTCTTTTCCTTCACACGAGCTATCAAACACACAGAAAAAGTAGTGTATATGCTCTTAGAACTTACAATCACTAGTGCGCGCCTGGCTACTTTTCCTATAAATAAGTTAACGACATTTAAATGAGTTCAAAACCTTTATTTTAAAGAGAGAATATTTATATGTTCACCTTCGATTGTAAACTTCCATTACCCTAAACTAGGGTAAACAAAGATAAATTATTGTTTTGATTAAGCCGATATTCCACAAGGGTGTCATTAATGAGCTTGAATCTATGTATGCAAAATTTGTTTTGTTGTTAGGTTCCCAACACAAAATGGGCAATCAATACCTTTAAGCGAGTTAGTGTACAACTCCAATAATTAACCTTTCGTACTAAATTTTGATTCGAACTAAAGCCAAAATCAACATATATGTAATATAAGCTTTCTTTTGTGCATGAAAATAGATGTATATGCTGTTTACGACAGGCCTTTTTAAACACCATATGTCATTAGCATATTAGCATAGGCTAACAACGAAAAGGAGAAGCTTTGTCCACATAGACGATTTTACAAGACCAATTAATATATTTGATTTATTCATTCTATTAATCTATTCTACTGCTACATGCAATGTAATGGAGAAGAGAGTTTACTAAGGGTCTGTTTGATAGCCTCTTAATGAGGCTCTGAACCATTCAGCTCTGAATAGTTCAACATTTAGACTGTTTGTTTCAACATAAAAAAAAGCTTTGAATGGAATTGTTAAGAGCTGAATGCCTGAATCATTCAAACTTGGTGCATAGCTGAATCATTCAGCACTTAAAAATTCAGAACATCTTAACCATTCAGACATTTTAATGATTCAACACTTAATCAACCAAAACAACCCCTAACTTTATAACGTAGTTGCTTTTGCTTCAGTCAAATCTAACTATTTTTTTTAAACGGCTAATTTCCTCTTTTATTACGCCCCCCTTTTCATCCCCTTTTAAATACACCTTATTTTTTTGCCACTTATGAGGCTTGAACTCCCAACCTCCGCTTTGGAATCCCAACGTACACCATTACCTTCACACCACAAAGAGTGAGGCAAGAGTCAAATCTAACTAAGGAGAGAGTTTATGAATGTTATACAACGAGCATTGAAGGGTTCGTCATTCTTAAAATAATAAAGGAAATAGTTTACTAATGGTATTACATGGTCGATGGTGCTTTGTTCTTAATTCTAACAAAGGATATATGGAGTTTACAAATGATGAGTAGATTTTAAGGTGTAGGTGTTCACCGCTAAATTAAAAAAAAAAAACCTATTAGTGTGTATATCAACTTGCATTGGGAACACGTTAGAAGATAATTAGGTTAAGAAACGATATATTAAAACAGAATATGCACAAATAGTTTACGTACGTACGTACGTGGCTCATAAAATTATTTATTTTCTCCCGTTGTTTTATGCCTATATAATTGTAAAAAATTGGAGAGGAAATTTGCCGTTAAAAAAATTGTAAAAAGATTGCAGGTTTACAAATGTCGAGGTTAATATATATAAATCATACTTGTAATAGAAAAATAACTATACACGTATTTTTATATAGAATTCTAAATTATTACTTTGACATCCTCATATATAATTTAGATTAGATATAACTTCTGATATCTCGATCAACAATTCCTATGCATTTTCACATTTCTCAAAAGTAATTCAGTCCCTTTGTTAAGCTCCCAAGTCCCAAAAGAGATGTCATGCATGCTTAAAACAATTATCTAATTCCTCAAATCAAGGTCATTATTTTATTTTATGACGTTGTATGAGTAGGTGATCAACATTAGGGGTGAGTATGGAGCATTGTGTAATCAAGTACCAAATTAAGAGCCTGGAAAGTTGATTAAAATTAGGGTCTTCCGGGAAAAGAGGACAGATACAATATACATCACTTCAAAGTTAAAAAAAAAAAGCCAAGTCTGCACAAAGTTCAAATATTTCTTTCTAACTTATCTTCTTATATATATAAAAATAAATTGCAATGAAAATTATGAAAATAAGGCACTACTGCAGTAATACAACATTTTGTTCTTTGAATTCTCAAGAAGCTGGTTTAATATATTTCACGTTTTAGATTTTGAGATGTCGTTTCAATCGCACCTGGATACTTAACTTTTTGACGGACCCCCTAGAAGGACGGTCTACCTTAGACGTCCTTGTGTTCGGGTGGGCACAAGGCAAGCATGCGTGCGTTGATCTCACAGGGGTGTCTCCGTTGGTGGGACTTCGAGATTCGGGTTTTGTGGCAGGGCAAGCAGCCTTGAGAGCAGAATCCCAGAAAGTTGTTAAACATGAAGCTGCATGTCTAGAAAACCAACACGTTTTTGTGTCATTTGCTTTTGACACATTTGGAGGGTTAGCCCCCGAGGCAATCCGGTTCTTAAAAAGAGTTCAAAAGGTGGTGCAGAGCAACTCTCCAGCGACGAAGGACCTAAGTTTTATTTTTAATATAGTAGGTTTCTCTATTCAAAAGGGGGTAGCGGCGCAACTTGTGACCCGTTTACCCGCCTCCCACTTGTAAGAATTAATTGTTTATCTATTAATATATTTTAAACTTTTAATTGTAATAAAAAAACTAAAAAAGTTTATCAAAGAATGAGATGTTTTCAGTGTGCCGAAATTAACACCAGAAACAATCGAAATAGAATGCATCTGACCAATGATTCAAAGTATTATTGACATATGAACGATTACAAAGAAAGAATGGAAAGAAAATAGTTTATAGACGAATTTGACACTTTTAGTCCCTCTTCTTTCTGGACTTTATTACAACTGGAACAAACCAAAATATAACACTAATAAAACTTTGAGTTAGGGGTGTGAATTCTGACACGACCCAAACCTAACACGAAATTAGCGGGTTTGGGTTTAGTCTAAATGGGTTCGGGTCAGGTTCGAGTCAACCCGGGCGGGTTGGCGGGTTGACCCGTTTAGCATATTTATACTATATAATTTATTTTACAATATGTCTTATGTTATAAATTAAATTGGTTAGATATTTTATGCTACACTTATAACTTAAAATAGAAATTGGTATTAAATTTTATAAATAAAATATAAATGTTTTATATACGTTTGTGCTTTTTGTAGTAAAATTTTAATTTTAATACATTACTTTGCGAAAAAATAAAAAAAATCAGGTTGAACGGGTCGGGTTCGGGTCAACCCAAGAATATTCAGGTCGGGTTCGGATTCACATGTATGTCACAATTTTCGGGTTCGGGTCGGGTTCGGGTTCGAGTCGGGTTGGACCCGCCAACCCGCGAACCTGACCCGTTAAGCACCCTTACTTTGAGTATATGACAGAATCAACCCTTGGACTTGTATCAAACCAATTCTACCTTTTGACTTTTATCTTTGACCTTGATTTTGACTCACATTTCGAGCAAATCTCCACCTTGAGTCAAGCAATCAAGATCAATCTCACTTATTAACCTCCCAAATAAGAATCAAAACTTGTTTCCTTCACTGATTTGGCCACAAAATCAGCTGCACACAGATCTGTCTCAAACAAGACCATTTGCCCTTCTTCAATGCTTCTGTCAAAGCATATTGATCTGATTCTTACACCACTTGGTCTTTTCAGCTGATTTTCTAGATTCATCACAACGGGCCAAAAGCTTCACAGCTGCCTTCTTTGTCCTGTCCCTTTCAACACTGAATCCTTCACTTACTACAACCCTGCACATCTGAACCCCTCTCCCTGTACCCTCACTAGCCTCCACCTTAATCTGAACAAGCTACAACTCTCCTTGTACATGCTCCACCTCAGACAAAACATCCTTCATACATAACACAACCCTGCTATTAACTACCCTTGGCTTCTCATCACCTAGACCACACATCCTGATCATCATTCTACCATCAGAACACCACAAGAACAAATAACCACTTGTTCTTGATTCCTATATTTCCTGTCTAGAATTCTCTTACTAACCTAAGCCAAACAACTTTTCAACATTTTCCAGAAATACCCTTCTTGGAACACCATCTTCTCTGATCAGAATATCACCTCCACCTAGAGCCCCACCTATTGATTTCCCACATAAATCATCATGAACCTTGGTTGACTAATCCCTCTTAAAGAATTCTACCTAGTAATAATTTTTCATCACACAATTCTTCAAGATATCACCCTGTACCACACCTATAACCACCTGTTTACAGTTTTCAACCAACTTTTGTTCATCAATGTGATCAACAAACTCTATATCATGAGGTACAACATGCTCATCAAGAACATAGACATTATTCCCTTGTCTTGTTCCTGGAAACAATACCATAGATCCTTTCATAATTAGGGCTTTACCATCCTTTAACACACATGGTACCCTTTACTTTCAAAACATCCCAATGACAAAACACTCCTTCTAAGATCAGGAACATACCTAACATCATGAACATTCACCAACATTCCACTTTCCATCTTGAATGTCACAGTTTCCAATCCCTGAAGCTTACAAGCTCTGCCATCACCAATCTTGACCACACCAAGATATCCATATTTCAATTCCCTGAAATACCCTTTTACATTTGTCATTCCAAATGAACCCCTTGAATCCATTACCCATTTTTCTTCACAGAGCTCATCACTAGTCATAACAAGAACATCAGAATCATCATAACCTTCTGATGAATCATCTTGTTGACTATGATCATTCATACTGCTCTGTTCTCGCATTCTTTTCTTCAATTCAGGACAATCCCTCTTTAAATGACTTTCAGAATGACGTACAAAACACCTTCTCTTGAACCTTGAATCTTCCCTGAATCTTGAACCCCTTTGATCATCTTTACCTCTCACCAATAGTCCATCTCCAACTTCTTCCTTAGTTTCAGCCCTCCTCTTCAACTCCTTTGAATTTAGGGCTGCAAGAACTTCATCCATGGTGAGAGTTTCTCTCCCATACATCAATGTATCTACAAAGTGTTCATAAGATTCAGGCAATGATGTCAAGAAGATTATTGTCTGATCTTCTTCATCAATTTCAACCTCAATATTTTCAAGATCCAACACCAACTTGTTAAACTCATCTGTATGATCTTCCATTTTCTTCCCATAGCCCATCTGAAAGTATACAACCTCTTCTTCAAGTACAACCTATTAGCCAACGATTTAGTTATGTACAATGACTCCAATTTGGCCCAAATCCCTGCTGCACTTGTTTCTTTGGACACTTCCCTGAGAACACGATCACCAAGACTCAAAATTATTGCACTATGAGCCTTTTCTAACATATCTTTCTTCTTATTATCTGTCAATCCAACAAGCATGTTAGCTTCTCCCAACTGAGCATCAATCGTGTCGTGATGAACCAACAATGCTCTCATCTTGACCCTTTAAAGACTGAAGTCGTTCTTCCCATCAAATTTCTCCAACTCGAACTTCGTTGTCACCATTGATTCAATTGATTGTTCTGAATCGAGCACCGCCAGGCTCTGATGCCAATTGTTGAAATTAACACTAGAAACAATCGAAATAGAATACAATTGACCAACGATTCAAAGTATTATTCACATACGAACGATTACAAAGAAAGTATTGAAAGAAAATTGTTTACAGATGAATGCCCTAAACGAAGACCTAATCAGATTATTATAACCTAATATGATCAACTTGCTCTTAACAACCTAACTTCGAATTTGATAGTTTTAGTCCCTCTTCTTTCTGGACTTTATTACAACTGGAACAAAGTAAAATATAACACTAATAAAACTTTGAGTATATGGCAGAATCAACCCCTGGACTTGTATCAAACCAATTCTGCCTTTTGACTTTTATCTTTGACCTTGATTTTGACTCACATTTCCAACACAGTGTGAAACTGGAAGTATGAATTTCTATTTTATATTACTTGTATCAACATTGGGTTTAACCATCACAACGTTTCAGTTGTTAGTACTACGAAAATAAAACTATTCAGTTAGCTAGTTATGATTGGTATGTTAGTAACCGCTCGACAGCGACTTTGTTATTACTGAAGTTTAGAGTTTCTACCGAAGTTCGAAAGCTACCTAGGCACAGTTATCAAGCAGTAAGATCCGACTACCAAACAATAGTAGCTTACTACCGAGAAGTACCAATTTGATGTATATTTTCATTAACCTTAAGAACTGTTTTTCATGCAATTTTTCTTTAGTCCATGTAAATTTGATGTGTTTCCAAATAAACAAATTTAATAAAATATATTTTTTTTACCATTGTAGGTGTCGCTTCTTGACCCCCTCCTTGAACATTGCCTCCCAAACCCCACAAGGGGCAATGCCCCCTTGAAGCCCTAGGTTCATTGATTCCTAAAATTACAAAGCTTGGACAAATGTTTACCCTACTTGCACTTCCTACTTTGCACTACTACTTGCACCAATGTATATTGTAATTTCCCATTGTTGTTAATCCTTGTCGTCACCACTCAACAAATATATCATTGCTCTTTTATATATGATATCGTTGATCTTCTCTCACGCACGCTTGTATTTCTATATTACATTGGACCTTAATAGTTGAAGCCTTGACTATTTAAGCACATTAGCCACAAGTTAATGTGTAGGTCCATGCATTTCTCATTAAGTAATTGGTTTTGACAATGGTAATATCTTGTTTCCTCCTAAGTAATTGGTGTATCATACCCGATCTAATACCCGTCATGTATCAGTCATTCCATTAGTTTGTTGAAAATAGTCTTTGGGATTTTCAGAAAATATTTCTTTATTCTTAGCATTCATATATTTATATAATTTATAATTTTTAGCAACTACAATAATTAAAATACGGTAAAGTACATACATATCATCATCACTATTATAATTTGAAGTATTTACGTAAAACTCATGTTTATATACATCCAAAAAGATAATAACATGCCATAAAGACGCCAAAAATAATACTAAAGATAAAATTTCAAATAAGATTCTGGTCCAAGTTTTCAGACGTCTGTAGGTGGGTACAATTTTCCAACGGACTATCCTAGATCAGTAATCCGTCGATGACAATAAAAATATTATCGAGTAATATTCCCCTAGGTATTTTGGACATCCATCTATGGAAATAATTCTAGTAATATTATTTTAGGTTAGGAGAGCTTCAACTTCTCTTGTCTGTGAATGGAATTAACTTTAATCGATTTTGAATAGTACTCTACAACCATAACATGCTTGCATAGGATATCAACGCGATAAACTAAATATTAAAAACAATGACATTAAACATTGGCATATGTGAAGTTAATTCAATTATGTCAAGGTGATGAAACATTATTAGTCATTGACTTTTCATATGGGATGTACTCGTGTTCCTTCTTCTAGCAAATTATAACCCGAGACCACATTAACTATGTAGGGAGCAAGGTGACCTCTCTATTTCAAGTTTGATAGTTACTCCAAAAAATAGAACATGACAACAACTTCAAGTTGTTTAGATTGGATATGGGCCTTGGGCCTCCTATCTTCTAAAACGTGTTTCACGTAAATTAATTTGGGTAATTTAAGTTTGTAACTTAAAATAAATTTGGTACTTCACAATTAATATTAGAAATATACTGTCAAATAATTTAAAAAATAAAACATATTACTGTTGTTAAGTTTGTGTGTGTGTGTGTTTATTGTCATTTTCAAAGATGGGATGAAATATGAGATATTCAGTATAAAAAAGAAATTAAAAGAAGAAAGGAAAAAGATGGTAAAGGAATCCTTTCTCTAACGTATTTACCTTTTTTTCCATTCTCATCTTTTTTTTCTAACTTTTTTTTTCTTTTCCTACTCCCACGTCCACATAAAAGAAGGCATCTCTCTCTCACACACACACAACCCCCCCCCCCCCCCCCCCCTTCTCTCTCTCTCTCTAGTCTCTTCAAGTGTCATTTTCTAACATATACTTCACACAAAAGATACAACCATTCACTTAATACCTTGTCATCTCTCTCTCTCTCTCTCTATACAACTCCACAACTACTCCCAATTCACCATTGATTAGACAAATCTCATCTCAAGAAATCTTTAGAGAAAACCTTCTATCATCATTACCTTCATCATACTTCAACACACCTTTGATCACACAATACAAAGAAAGAGTCTCTACAAACCAACCATAACTTTTACTCTCTCACAATACCACCATAGGAAGCCAAGGCTAACAACCTTCCCTTCAAGACTGTGGCAAGAACAAGCTCCAAGTCTTTCTATCAACTCATTTGGTGATCACAAGTAGAAAAAAAAGTAGAGCTTTTGGTAAGTGAAATGGAGCTCTTTCCAGCACAACCAGACTTGTCTCTACAAATCAGTCCACCCAACACCAAACCCACTTCAAAAACATGGAGAACATCATCAACACCAACTGATCAAGATCATAACCATGACTTAGATTTGGGAAATTTGTGGAAAAGAGCCTTAAACTCCCAACATATGCACCAACATCATCAACAACAACACCACCACCACCAGCAACATGGCTCAACAAGAAGACCGGAACCCTCTTTTGGGTTAGCCTTATCTAACCCTGGCTCGACTCACTCAACTCACTCAGACCTAACCCATTTCCATAACCTCCTCACCCATAACTCCAACACGGCCACATCTAACAACATATATCCGTACCAACAACAACAAAACCATCATCATGGGTTTAGCTCAGATTTAGGTTTCTTGAGACCCATAAGAGGGGTTCCTGTTTATTACCAGAACGCCCCTCATCCTAACTTCCCTATACTAGCTCATCCTCATCCAAAGAACCAACCTTTGTTAGATACTTGCACTAATTCTACCACCACAAGCTCTATAATTCATGGCAATAATATTAACAATATTGTGAGATCAAGATTCTTGTCCTCAAGGTTCCCATCTAAACGCAGCATGAGAGCACCAAGGATGAGATGGACTACTACACTTCATGCTCGTTTTGTCCATGCTGTTGAGCTTTTGGGTGGTCATGAAAGTAATTATTTAATTTATACATTTCTTAGTTTTTCTAATTACTATTATTTTTATTGGTATTGTTTTTAACTTAATGATTTTTTTTATATATATTTATGATTTTAGGAGCAACACCCAAGTCAGTTCTTGAGCTAATGGACGTGAAAGATCTAACTTTGTCGCATGTTAAATCTCACTTGCAGGTTAATTAATTATTTTTATTTTCATAGACTTTTAAAAGAAGAAAAGTTTAGAACAAAACATGAATGGTTTGCAAGATGCATTGTCTGTGTCTCTACTATGTAAATAAATATGTGTAGTACACACTCAAGAGTCAATTAGAGCACCTAGCTATATACTGAAATCTGGAATATATACCTAAGATTCAGATTTTATTATTTTCTTTTTTGACTTTAGCACTAAAGAAGCACTTTGCATTATTAGAAGGAACTTATTTATATTATTTCCAAATAATTGCAAAGAATTTCAATTTCCAATGCTTTTTTTTTTACCTGCAGAGAGGCCTCTCTAATCCTTTTGGCACTTGTTTCTCTCCTGCTACTGTTACTAGATCTGATGCTTCTGCATAAACATTGCTTATCAGTTCAGCTTTTTGCTTAGAACCAAGAAACCCTCCATATATTTACACATTTATAATATATATACAATACAATACTCATATATATATATATTAATATTTAATATACATATATGTGTGTGTATATATTTAGAGAGAGAGAGAGAGAGATGCATAGTAAGACAAAGCCCGAGGAATTGAAAACTCAATAATATAGGGTCCAAGCCAAGACAGGTCTACACAGTGAGGGGTTGAATTTAATAATTTTATCCTTTTTTTCAGAGGGAAACTTGAGATATGAGAGAGTACAAAAACGCCATCATTTGTCAATGATATGTTTGTATATGTCTACCATCACATATGGTTTGTCTTAACCATGCATTATATCAACCATAGTTAATTAAGTTACTTGGCATGCTCTTACACTTGTACAGACATGCACCCTCTCTCTCTATCACACACACACACATTGATTCACTCTCTATCTCTATCTCTCTCTCACGTGTGTGTATGCATATATTTACATATACATTGTCAATGCACGGTCACATATACTACAACCATGTACTCTTTATCATTTACTCGTGTTGGTACTTTTGATTTACATGCATCATAGACATTATATGTTACATTATATTACAGTATAGTGAAAATAAGTTCAAAAGTAATTATATATACTGCCTCAATAATTTATAGGCTTTACCACTTCTTGTGGTAAAAATAATAATCAAATATATTATAAACTACTATATGTGAAAGTGTTGATCTAACCCTAAGTGATTAAAAAGCATTCCCATTTTTTTCACTTTTTCAGGAATGGAATATATGTAATGTATTTACACATCTTCAACATTTGTTAAAAATCCCAAAATTTATATATTTTAGAAACTAAACATTCATTTATTTTGTGTTGCAGATGTACCGAACAGTAAAGACAACTGATAGGGCACCAGCTTCTTCAGGTAAAGCTTTGTTACCAAACTTTGACATATGATTTTTAATTCACAAATATAAATTTGCAGTTCCATTTTATTAACTTGATCTGGACCAATTGTTTTCCACCATTAACTAGGGCAATCTGATCTTTACGAAAACGCTTCATCCGGGGATAATTCTGATGATATGCTATTGGACATTCGTAACACAAGAACCAAAGAATTATCAGCTGAAAATGGAGGAAGGTCTAGTGTTAACCAGGAGAAAGATTATCAGTATGGTCTGTGGAGCAATTCTTCAAGGTGAAAACTTTGTTTTAACTGTTTATTCCACTGCTGTTCTATCTTTAAGATACTTGAAAAAACTTTTTTTGATGAAATAAATGGTACACAGTAAATTAACCCCACAAGCTATATAATACCTCATCCCCTCACAAAAACAAAACCTTTTTATGTGGACATAAAAGAAAGTAATGACTAATGGATGGTAAAATTTTCAGCTTTAGCCTTTTTCAGAAACATAAAAATTTTAAAAAGGTAATTATGTAGTAGTACTTTTAACTGCATATATAAATTTCCAGGAGAACTTTTGACCCATTAAACTGTTGTGGTCCTCTAGCTAGTGTTATTGATCAACTCGATCATTAGTTACCTGTCGCAATAAGATTTCCTGCTCATGGCCCCAAAACAATAGTGAAGATCATTAACAATCTTTAAAACAGCTCATCATTCATCAACATTATATATTCACTGTTGAGTGATGGTAGGAATACGTAAATGAATAATGCATGTAGGGAACAATTAATAATGGAGTTTTTGGGCTCTTAACTTTTTCTTTAAATATATATGCCTCTAGTGCAATGAACAGATACAAATAGATTTAACGTGCTAAACCTAAAAATAACTAGAGTAACTATGCAACACTAGAGTAATTATTACTATACAATTTTTGAACTAGAGTAATAAGTATTACTCTACTGCATTTTTGTAAAAGTGTAATTAATTACTTTAGTTCAAAATTGCAGAGTAAGATTAATTACTCTAGTTATTTGTATATTTAGAGGGTGTTTGGGATTGCGTTTTGAATTTGATTTTTAGATTATTGCGTTTTGAAAACGCAAATAATCAGTTTTTAGTGTTTGGGATTGTGTTTTGAAAACACAGATAATCAGTTTTTTAGGCTACCAAAACGCAATAATCTATAAGCAGCTCTACCCCTGCTTTTCCAAAATGTATAATCTGTTTTGAATAATCAATCCCAAACACCAGTAGATTTATTTCATTTATTCCGGATTCCACCCCTCTCTATGTCTCCAATACCAGTTTATACACATATACGAGTAATTCGTTTATATTAGTTTCTTCCACATTATACTTCCCCCATTATGTTCACCATAAGAGTATGAAAAGATTTAAACATGTTTTGTTTTGGACTTTAGAGGGTTCCCTAAACAATTTTAGTAGAGATATTCAATAGTTTGGTTGCTAATCAATTTCTATCCAAGTTGTTTAAAAAGGAGATTCTATGTAAAAGAGGAAGAATTTTAGCATAATTACAGTTAAATCACGAGATCTCCATTTTAACATATCACTTTTCCTTTAATTTGGTGGGCTTCATGGCTTTTCTAAGTGGGACCTACTAGTTGAAAAACTTAGTGTCAAAGCTAAGCTCTTTCATGCAAAATTATTGGATACCAAATCTGCTCTCTGTGAACGATCTTTATACCTTATGTTTGTTTATCTTTGTGTGCTATCTTTCTTCTTGTTGGTGAGTAATGACATTTCACATGGGTTGGTTGTAGCATTATTTATAGTATAGTAAAAGGAAAAGTGAGAAACTAGCTATAAGCCTATAGGCAAGACTCTATAGGAGATAGCTATCTTTATCAGTTTGATTTCTGCATTGTCTTCCCATGGATATGAAATATTTCTTTGTCTTTTTTTTAAAAATAAAACAGAAAGATGATATTATTACTAAAATGACCAAATATCTATAATTTCAGGGAAGCTTGGCTGCAAGGAGAACATAGAGATTCTGAAGGAAACAAACCATCTCATGAGGTAGATATGCCTTTTTAACTCTTTTCAAATTAATAAGTCATGAGTAGATCTCCTTTCACTACTTTTAATACATTCTATTATATGTGAAATTAGTATAGCTTTATGCTTTGCTTGGGAATATATACATATGTTCCAAATTTGAAATTTCACAAGAATGTTATCTAAAGTGGGAAGAAAGTGAGCAAGGCCAAAGCTGAAAAGCTGAGTGACTTAACCAAAATAATTAACTCTCAATTAGCTGCTTTCTTTAAGGTAAACACATCATGATCAGTCAAACAAACTCAAAAGAAAAATTCTCTAAAAGGTAATGTAAACTATATAAAAAAGCTAGATTATCAGTGATACAAAAACAAGAATACTAACTCCTTCAAAACCTTTAAGGGTATTTACTAATTTTTGACAACTAAGACATATCATGTGTATGATAACGAAGCTAAAAATCCAAAAATTTAAAGGGTATCAAGTGCTTTTCCTTTTAAACCTATGGTTAATTATGAATGTATGCACAAGCACATAAATGATGTATGTTGGCTGTTTCTTCTTCATCCAAAATACTATCATGATAAAATTTGCATGACAACTTATGATATGTATTATTATTTTATTTTTTTTCAGAAGGAAATGAATTCAAAAGGTATGAATAATTATGAGAGACTGTCAGAAGTTAGCTCATCAACCGCCAAGAAGCCCAATCTGGAGTTCACATTGGGAAGGCCACAGTGACATGTGACAATGATCAAAAACATCATCATCATCATATATATCATATGTGTGTGTATGTATATATATGGACCGTACTACTACTACTCATTTTGATATAATTGTGTTTTTGAATGGGAGCTAGTGAAAGAGAATCAGGTACCACTGCAAAAATCAGGAGAGAAAAGAAAGTAACGAAAAGAAAAAGAGAGCTAAAGTAAGACAAGGAGACAACAACGACAGAAAGCAACGTAAGTGTGGAGGAGGCTTTGAAAAAACTTGTCCTTCCTATCATATTTGTGAGACATCCATATCACCTTTTTAATAATTTATATATTATTACATTTAATCATACAATGTTAATTTCTGTCCAATATGAACATAATATGATCAATGAAATCCAGTTAATTTTTGTATCATATATATGTAAGTCCTGGATTAAAAGAGATAGATAGATAGAGAGAGAGAGAGACGTTTAACTTTGTTAAAAGTATTAGGTGATGATATCATTGGTAATTGTAATGGAGGAGTTTACGTTTAGGATAAAAGGGCACATTTTTAGCAAACGTGTAACAGAGCTCTGTATATATTCCCATGCTTTACACTTGCTAAAAAAAGGTAAGTAAAGAAAAAGGATAACGTCAACATGAAAAGAGAACTGCAAAATGTAAGAAGTTACTTTGGTAGATGCATCAAAAGTGCACAATTAATTCTACTTCTCCCAGACTTCTATGTACATGACTGGTTTATGTAAATTTACGATGGCTTATAAACACCATTTGGGGCGTGAAAATGAGGTGGAGGTGCTGGAGCGTTGGTGCAATAACGGCGTGAGAAGGGGGAAATGTATGAGACCCCCATTAACGATTGTAGGTTTTGGCGATGAAGATTTTGGTGGATGGTGAAGGGTTGGTTAAAAGTTACCGGTTGTGTTGATGAGGAAGAAGATAATTGGTATATCGGCAAAAAAAAATTAATAAATAAACTACGTTAACTAATTATTATCATTATTATAAACTATATAAATAATTAGTAGGTAATATAATTTTTTTAGTAAGTAGTGATTGATTATACTATGTATTAATTTGAAGTGAGATGAATACTAACATGCCATTTTCGTAATTTATGAATTCTTTAGGGGTATCTGTGTCCTTTGGTATCCATATATATATATATGTATAGCATTGCCTCTCTCATCAAACACCTGTATTGTCCCTTTTTCTCTTTCATTTGTTCGAGATCTGCTTTCTGGAGCGGTGCGGTTGACTTGTCGTTGACCGTCCATCGCCAACTTTATCACCGTGCCTACCCACCTCCTCCACATAGTCGTTGCCGACGATCCGTCCATCACCACCATCATCATCATCACCGTACCTCCCCGTCTTCTCCACGCGCACCTGCCGTCTTCTACTCTTCTAGAACTTGCCTTTAGTTTACGATTCAAGATCTTGCTTTCACATTTGTAAGTCATAAACTCTCTCTACATCTTTTTATAAAAAAAAACCCTTTTCATCGATTTCATCGTCTGTCGTGTTGTTAAAAATGAATGAGATACTAAAATAAATAGTCTTTTTTTATAGTTGTTTTTATATAATTGCATTTTTTTAGTTGTTAAAATTTAATTGTCATTTTTACTTAATTATTTAAGTGCATTATTATTTTATATAAATAATAAGATTTAAAAAAATTGATAATAGTTAAAATAATGGGTGAGGTGCAGTGATAGCTAGTGAAACCAAGTGAAAAAAAAACGTGAGGGAAAGTGATGTGAAGATGAAGTGACAATTACTCTATGATGCGGAGTGAAAAAAATGATACCATACGACCATCCGTAATGGCTCGTGAAATGTCATCTGAAATGGGTTCAAGTGATTTTGCTCATGTGATGGTAGATTAGAACCCTCTCTCTCCATCTCTCTCTCTCTCTCTCTCTCTCTCTCTCACACACACACACATATATATTTGAGTAATGATAGAATGCATGTTAAATGGGGTGAATCACTACACCATTTTTTGACTAAAAGGGTCCATGCTAACGTGGACGCCAAATGACGGAAAATACTTATTTCACGTGTGATCTAAGGGTGGAAGGTGTAGTGATGGCCCTAATCCCCATCACCACAATCCACGCCACTGTCACACCACATCACCCTCCAACAACATCCTCAATCACTTATAACCTAGCTAGGGATGGTAATGGTTCTACCCACCTCTTGAATTGAATTGGATAAAGCTGAATTGATTGGGATATTGTACGTGAGAGACGTGCTGATCTCCATGGTGGCCATGAAATAGCCCTAAGAGAGTCAGCTAGTGTTCCAACCATTCATTTAATTTGAGCATTTTAGCCTTTCTTGGGTCGACCGACCCGTTAAGGGATATTGGATACTCTAACTTGAGTCCCCAATGTTTGCTTTCAATTCCCCCTTCCCTCTCCCCCACCCCACCCGGTTTATACAAATAATTATTTATTCAAGTCACAGTTTAAATTGTCTATTTAAAATTATTCCTAATTTTTAGCCAAACAAAGTTAGTTAGGCCACAAACTCCCATTTTTCTCAACTGGTCTAAATCATTCAAGGTCCTCTAGGCCTTGAATGATTTAATTTCCATGTTTCTTAATACTTAAATCAACCACACATTCAAGGTCTTCTGGTCATGGTTAGTTTACCGATAATAGGGTCCCCCCCCCGGTTCTCCCATACGATCCATATAGTACCCTTGACCAGATTTACTTCTTCTTATTAGATCCTAAAATTTTCCAAACTTCGTTAAATCCCCAAACAATCTTAATGCAAATCCTTGGCTTACACAATTATCTAAGAATCAGATTTTTTACCAATTTGACTAGTTTGGTCCATTTTGGCCATAATTCATAAATACCAAATTTTTGGGTTACTGTGCACCCATTTCATGATATGACAATGATTCTAAGTTAATCAAGCACCTAGACTTTCACTAGATTATTCGTTAAACCATATTTACATTTATATATTTCCCATGTTTCCTATGTTTGGACTAACCCTTTTTCTGTTTATACGGCTACAACCCAACCTTAGGTTTAGCCTGAATCCCCAAGTTACCCTTCTTTAGATAACTTAAATTTTCCATAATGAAAATAATCACTTAAACAAATCCAATATATCACGAAGGGATTACGGGAATCTAATTGAACTTAATAGTATAGTCACTTACTAGCACCCCTTTTAAACATCCATTACTTCATTAGTCTGTTTAACCCGTTCCTTCCAAACTCCCATCTAGCTTGACAAGATTAAACTTAGCACAGTAACAATAACCACAAGATTTTTTAGTTTATCCATCATATAAAATGACCACAACATCTCATGGATTTATGCATACCAATTCATCAAAATTGTTAGCTTTAGGTTAGTTTGACTTTAAAAAGTCAAGTTATCCTTAAGTATGTACATGTGCACTAACTTAGAACATGCTTAGCATACCAATATATAATACTTGCATAAGTCATTCATAAGTACCTTAGATACTTCTAATACACGCGCACATAATCAACTTTAAGTAACCATTTGTGTTTTAAACATTCACGTTGACATATCCCATTTTTAATGGCTTAGAAAAACTTAGTTTTATGTAGCAATTTTTTGTGAAGCTAATGAAATCCACCATTTTGACCCATTTACTGTATGAACTAGTTCAACATGTTCAAAGACGGATTGTAGGTGACTTAACAAGATTTTCATCCTAAAAAATCACCTTAATTGGATGTTTCTATGATTTTATATGATTTTTACAAAATAAGACAACAACATGTTGTCTTCTCGACTTAGCCATTGAATTCAACATTTTTTACTCGTTTAACATCCAAACTAGGAATGTTTTCAAATACGATATAAAGTTAACTCGAAGGGCTATTTGAGCATATAAGGCTCGTCTTCACATAAATTGTCTATGATTTTGTACAATTTTTTCAAAACATGTAACAACTCAAACATAGAACTTGGAATTCTAATTTTCAAATTCTTTAGGGCATTTTCACAAACACTCGGTGAGCATGACTTTTACAATCAATTCAACCAAAAGGGCTTGACTCCATGTTCTTACTGATCAACAAGTTTCATACATTCATTAATTTCTTATTAACTTAACTTCAAGTTATTTATGCCAACACAATCAATTCAACCAAAAGGGCTTGGACTCATGTTCGTGTCAAAAACCCACATCAACCCATCTATTAGTCTTCATCCAAATCATTAAATTTCACAATTTCACCATACATACTTGTTCAATTAGTGATTCCATTTACAATTCTTACATGAATCTACATAGAATTGTTAGGGTTCATTCAAGACTTCCATTACTCATGAATTCTCTAACATAGAGATCATCATAAAATGAATTTCTACAACTCCATGTTTGCTATGACTAGATGGTTTGAATTCTTCAAACATGCAAAATCTAACATTCAATTACACTCGTGGAGTTCAATTCCCTGTTCAAAATCCCATTAAGTGGGTGTTATTTTTGACGCTTTGTTACTTTCAGCCCCTCATCTTTGTTAACTACTTTCATTTGTCACTAACTCCATCTCTTTCAATCTAAATTATAATCTAACTATGTTAGATAACTCACTCACTCATTGTGGTTCATTCTTTTATACAACAAAACATACTAATTAATTAAAGTTCGGGTTTTAGGGCCTTACACAATCCAATCGCATTGGTTATAAATATATTTGGCTCCGGTTATATACACAACTAGGGTTTCTATTCACACAACCCCTCCACGGGTCGTCTGGGCCTGGACGGCCCGTAGAGGGCCAAATGGGCATGACGACGGGTCGTCCAGGCCCAGACGGCCCGTTTAAGGGCTTAAACCCTAAACCAGACGGCCAGTCAAGGCCAGGACGACCCGTCAAAAAGCATCAAATCCAAAACAATCATTGGTAATCATTGGCAATGATTAGGTGATGATTAGGTGATGATTATTTTATTTTTTTATAAGTGTAGTGAGTGTGGATGTTTAAAATGGGTTTGAATGTTTGGTTTTTGGTTTGAATGTTTGGTTTTTGGTTTTTTATAAATGTTTGATTTTTTATAAATGTTATTTTTTTTATTTGTATAATCTGATCTTTTTTATATAATTGTGTATATGAATATGAACTAATATCGTTTATGTTGCCGAACTAAACAAAACCCAAGATACGAACAAGATGAACAATAAAACATAAATAAGCATAATATTCCAAAAATTTACATAAAAGTAAGAGTTCAAATGTTCAACCAAAATACTACCAACCCGTCTAACCCGACCCACCCTGCTGATCCGACCCACCCGGCTGACTGGTGGACGCCCCACCATGCTGACTGCTGGACGCCCAACCCGGAAGTGGACGCGGCTCCAAACCAGCTTCCCGCCGTCTCTCATTCTCGCTCTCCAACATCCACCGCATGTCAGCCCGCAACGACCCTAACTGATCCAGGATCTGCTGAAGTACCTGGGTCGTGTCATCATGCAACCTGACAGCATGATAAACGCGGCCAGGACGCTGTCGCTCATCAATGGGAGCATCTGGCATCTCTATATCCACCGGTGGGTCGCCGCCAACGTGTGGCATCTGGACCTCAGGGGCATTCGGCCCATCGAGATGTACCAGCGGCTGTGGCACAAAATGCTCGCCACGGTCGCCAGCCTCACCGAAAGCACGCTGGTAATAAGCGGGTGGGTTGCTGCGCGGGACCCGTGCTGCCACCCTCATCTGCTGCATCGTCTGAATATTTAACGGCCTGAAATGCAAAACAACAATAATAATATTAAATAATAATATATAAAATTAAATAATAATAATAAATAATAATAAATAATAATATATAATAATAATCTTACTTGGGTCTCATCGGAGGAGGTAAGGCATCCTCCTCAACATGCGTCCACAACTCGCCCGGGCAAATACGCAGCGCGATGGCGGTGATGATCCCACCAATCAGAATACCCCCCGCCGGGTTCCTGTGAGGGTAGGTCGCGATGTACTCGGCAAAGCACCTGTGTAGCGCAACCGGCCTACCCCTCAGGATGCAGTAAAGGAAGAAAAGGTCATTCTGCTGGACCCTTTCGTTACAGTTACACCGCCCGGCAATCGACCAGGTAACCAAACGGTGTATGTAACGGATCAGAGGGTCCCGAATGTTGCTGGCCCTATCCATCCTGCACAGAATAATACTAACATTAAAAAAATTTCGGCAGAGTTTCCTCTGTTTTTGTACGAACCAGACAACACAAGTCGTCTACAAAATCCAAAAACAAACAACCTAAACTAACTAATTAACAATAATAATTAAGTAACTAAGCGAACTAAATAAATATAATAATAACGAACTAAATGAACACGAACTAAATGAACTAAATAACAATAATAATAGGAAATAATACCTCTCGCCATCCTCCCCATACGCCTCACCACCGATAGTGGGCCACCAGGCCATAAGCATGTCGTCTGGCAAGGTCGTGATGGCCGTGGTGTACATGTCCTGGACAAGCTCGTCCTCTCTGTACCAGCAGCAAGTCGTAGCCCACTGGTCCATCGTATATGCGTAGAGCTGTCCGAATAATCGGAACTGTACCTCAGGCTCAGGCTCGCCGTCAGGACCTACTGGACGGTCAACACCTGCTGGATGCGCCGCGTAGCGGAATGTCGAGATGAACTCGATCGTCAGTGGCCGATGCGCATCTTGTTGAAGATCAGCTAACATCCGCTCCCAAGGGCTGTCGTCTGGGATCCACTCCTCAAACCTCTCCTCAGCACCGATCGCGCGTAATGCGGACCAGTCAACACTGCGCGATCCGTGTATCGCATGCAGCTCCATCTTCTCCCAGCGCGCGATCTCGTAGTCGTCGTTATCGAGCCTGTACCGCCAATCTCTCATATCGCCCAGTGCAAGAGGATTCCCGTCCTCAGGCTGGATACGGCGTCTTCTGTTGCCTCTGTTTGCCATATCTGCAAAACAAAAGCAAAACACTTTAGGCGCGCGTTTATATTAAAAGGAACTAAACAAACACACTTTAGGCGCGCCTTTATGTTTAGGCGCGCGTTTGTGTTTAGGCGCCTAAACACAAACGCGCGCCTTTATGTTTAGGCGCGCGTTTAGGTTTAGGCGCCTAAACACAAATGCGCGCGTGCGTGTTTAGGCGCCTAAACATAAAGGCGCGCGTTTGTGTTTAGGCGCCTAAACCTAAACGCGCGCACGCGCGCCTTTATGTTTAGGCGACTAAACCTAAACGCGCGCACGCGCGCCTAAACATAAAGGCGCGCGTTTAGGTTTAGGCGCCTAAACATAAAGGCGCGTGTGCGCGTTTAGGCGCCTAAACCTAAACGTGCGCCTAAACATAAAGGCGCGCGTGCGTGTTTAGGCGCCTAAACACAAACGCGCGCACGCGCGCCTTTATGTTTAGGCGACTAAACACAACCACCCAACCACCACCCAACCACCACCCAACCACCACTGACCACCACAGCCACCACCATCCCTACCCACCACAGCCCACCACCACCACCCTATCCCCACCACCACTGCCCCACCCCACCACCCACCCCACCACCACTGCCCCACCCAACCCAACCCAGCCACCACCACTGCCCCACCCCACCACCCACCCCACCACCCACCCCACCACCCACCCCACCACCACAGCCCCACCCCACCACCCACCCCACCACCACAGCCCCACCCCACCACCACTGCCCCACCCAACCCAGCCACCCCACTGCCCCACCCCACCACCCACCCCACCACCACAGCCCCACCACCACCACAACCCTCACCACCCAACCACCACCCAACCACCCAACCACCAGGACAATAATTCCCAAAAAAAAACCCTAATAATTAAAAAAAAAAACCCTAATAATAATAACAATAATAATAATGACAATAATAATACCTGTTGTGGTGGTGGGCCGTCGAGGGAGTAAATGCCCTAACCTAACACATCTCTACGGGCCGTCGGGGCCTGGACGGCCCGTCCTAAAGTACCTTTTTCAGACTTTTCAGTCTGAACTGCCTGCTTTTGCAGGAGTTCAGACTGAACAGCTGTTACATCGTACTTATACGGGCCGTCTGGGCCTGGACGGCCCGTCGTTTTTGTCTTTTCTGCAAACAAACGGCCCGTCGTGGCCTGGACGGGTAGTCTTGAAACCCTAATTTCGCTTAACGGCCCATCTAGGCCTCGACGACCCGTCTAGAGGTTGTTTAGGGTTTTTTTGGGGTTGTGTAAATAACATCACCCATATATTTATATATTATACAAATATTAACTTAACGTTGCCGCTATCAATTTAACAGAGTTGCGCGTAGCAATTTAACGGATGATTGAACACCATTTTCCTTTTCCGTCGAAGCCTCATCGTTCCTTTCCAATTCTTTCTTTCCGTCTTTAACTTCCATTCCCATCCTTCCCTTCTACCACTCAACCATCGCCTCCTCCAATTGACAACTATTACTAATGGCGTCGGTGACATCTGTTAATAAACAACCACGACAATATTACTAACACTGACTACGGTTACTGACGATGGAGGTTTCTAGCAACATTTAAACGGTTATCACGCCGATTCAAGGCATTGAACGGTTATCACATCCATTATAGGGTTACGAGAATATCTTTATGAAAAAACACATTGAACATGCTATCATTGGTGGATTTAACGAGGCCAGGGGGCGTTGACCTGCTGACCCACCAAGTATGTGTTAATCGGAGTGTCTAAATGATAGGTGATTTGTAGTTTGACCCTCCAAATCATTTCATGGGCAACGTAAAATAGTATAAAGAAGAGGGAAGAATGAAAACGCCATCGTTGGAGGTTTTTAGGGCAACAACGAACTTGCAACTTTAGTAAAATGATGGAGAAGATATTCATGGGTTCTACAATATAATAAAAATTTTTGTTCTTTCTGGGAACTAGCGGTACGACCGGTAATTCATTAATTTTTTTATTTATTATTCTATTTACTGATTTAACTTTGTATAAGTTTACTTTATATATTATTGCATAAATATATCCAAATAGTTATTGATTTGTAGTTTGTTATTATGCAAAATTAGATAAGGGGAAGGTTATTCTACAAATTAAATTTTATGTAACTTGCCAAATGGGTCTTAAAAATATGAAAAGTGATTTTTTATATTTAAATATTTACATTTTCGAACGAGCATTTTTTTATTTTTTTTAATCAGTTACATTTTCGAACGAGCTTTTTTTCAAGCACCATACAATTGTTAATTTTGTATTGCCTTGCATAAAAGTTTCATTTGAATTCGATATGTTTACTTAAGAAAAACCAAGGGTAAAAGAGCGCGACGACTTGATCTTTCTAACATTTTTGGTTGTCATGCTTACACAAAAGACATTGTTTGTGATAAATCATCATGCCAAGTACGATGACGGGTCTCATTGCTTATCGCAAATGTACTTGCAAAACCATAGTTTCAATCTTGACAAAACTACCTTGTGTCTCATGTATTAATTAATATCAAGGACATTTTTTATCAACATCTCGCAGTAACGTGCGGGTTTACGTTAACTCGTTTATCTATAAAAAGCAAAGATATTTATATTTTATTGTTCAGAAAAAAAAGTATGGGAAAGCTGGCCAAAGTTTAAAGTGGTGGTGAAAAGGAAACAAAGGCAATTTGGAAGAAAGTATAAAAAGCCAAGCAAGAGAAAAGCGATTTTTACTTCTTTTCATTGTTTTCATAGTTTGTTTTTTCCATCTTCTAGTTAGCATCTTACTCCCTCTAATGTGACACTGAAAATAAAGATAAAGTAAAAGTATGAATATTTATTTTGTTGGAATTAATGTCTGATAGTTATACGAGATTAAATATTTTTTTTTTCATTACAAATATTATGTTTTCTTTTGTTTTTCTTATTTTTCCTTCTAAGCAATAGTTGAGTCGTTTCACTAAGCGTAAATGTTACTTTTGAAAAGTATTAGTTTACTAGGTGTTGTCTTGTTATCTATATATATATATAAAACAAAGCCCTTTTGCTGACGTGGCGTTCAATGGTGGCCTCAACCCCACCTTGAATGTGCCACGTGGCATAATGAGGTGAAAATTTTAAGTTTTTTTAATTTTTTCGTTTTTATAATATTATCCCATCTCCCCTCAAACCCTAATATCCCTAATTCTTCATCAATCTCTTTGACCATCCCTCAAACCCTAATATCCCTAATTCTTCCTCACTCTTCTCCTTCCCTGCTCTCAATATCTTTTTATATTTTCGTTTCTTCAACCCTCACCATCACCGACCTCCCACCACCACCGACCTCCCACCATCACCGACCTCCCACCACCTCCTCATCTGTTCCGTCCCACCGTCCTCCATCATCACAGCCACCTATCAAAATTTTGTTTATCTGCTCCTCTCTCAAAGCTCCATTAATAACGCCGTTAATGGCGGCCTCTACAGACACAACACCATCATCGTCGACTCTCCGTCACGCCTCCGGTAACATCCTCGCGTTCTTTATCCTCTTATTAATCGGCGTACTCGCATTCTCCATCCGTCAGTTTTTTAATTTTTAAGGATGATGAAGGCGCCTGGTAGACCGTCAACCGACTGTATGACATTACCGATATCCGACCCTTCTCTGCCACCGCCCAAAGGCGGCGCTGTCACCAACAACAGCGGCTGATGAAGGAGCATTACCGGCATCAAAAGCTGCTATAGAGTTGTTACCGACGGTAACTGTAACGACCCAGGTGGTTATCGGAATAAAGGTTTGTCGGGTGTCGTGGAAGGATCACCGGAGAAGACGAACGGAGCCAGAGAAAGACCGGTGCTGGTTATCTCCTTTCCTTCTCTCTTGTCTCTTTCTTACTCTCTCTTACGATAGATTACATAATATATGTGTATGCATTATAAAGATGATGTACAGAGATTTGTGAAGCATGTTGTAGTTTTATATAATATAGTAATGTGAAGAAATACAATGATTAACTAATGATGATGAGGCTTGAGTTTGTACAGGTGTTTGGATGAAGATGTATAGGTGTGAGTGTATGAAAGCTTGCGTAAGGTATAAGCAGAGGGAATGGCTTAGATGCATGAATGTACTCATGAGGTGAGGATGAGGATGAATAATCTTGTGTTGATGAGTAGTGGACAGGTGGTCTAAAAATAGGGGTTGAGTGTGTGCATGTTATAAGCTTCTTCATGAATGTCCATATGTATCATGTATATGTGCGTAGGATGAAAGCTGAGAAAATTGATTGTAGTGTTTATATTGGTTAACTACTGAAGACATTTAATTTGAAGTGTTGTAAGTTTATATTGGTTAAGATTTGATGGATATTGAAGATATTTATCTCGCTGTAGATTACTAGGCTTAAAATTGGGTTTGAAGTTGTGTTGTGGGCTGTGAGTTATGACTGTGATAGTATATTAGTTGAAATAAAAGAAAAGGTTGTGGGATGTGTGATGATTCTTTTAATATTTTGAGACGCTTCATATAATATGTCATGTATCCTTTATCGATTCGGCTAGGTTTTTAGTGTTTCTTCATGTTGAAGTATTAGGTGTTAGCATTGGATTTATAGGCTGTTTTAGGTTAGGTATTGAATATTGACATTAGAGTTATGCATTTCTTTAGCCTTTTATGATAGGTGCTAATGCTAGAGTTATACATTGTTTTAGGTTAGGTATTGAATATTGATATAAGAGTTATGCATTTATTTACACTTTATGATAGGTGTAAGAGTTATACATTATTTTAGGTTGGTATTCGCATTACAGGTATAGATGGTAATGGGATTTAATGGTACCGTATTAGCTTAAGTAATTGCTAAAATACTTAATGGATGTGATACTGTAATGGTGATGGTTGACTGTCGAATAGTTACTTGATGATTGTTATTGTAGGTATGCCATTGTTATTGATGTAGGCTTTGGTGACCGATGGTTGGTGGTGCTGAGGAATTGTAACTTGCGCCACATTTGCTTCATGGTTCAGGTCAGTGAACGCAAATGAGAATTATTGATCCGTATTATTAAATCATATTAAATTTTTCAACCCCGGGACCTTCCCGGGGTAATCGGCTAGTTTGATATATAGACGATCACAACAATCATGCGTATACACGCGTATAAAAGGAAATTTAAATAGGTACTTAATGTAAAAAAAAAAGTATATATTTAGATTTTTTTTTTTTGAAAGGCGAATTTTATTAACAAACAACACAAACCAAGGGGACTCCAAGACGGAGACCCCCAACAAACAACTTACATCACATCAAAGTTAAACGACTGCCAATCCCGCCAACCCACCGAGACCCGTTTACATCGATTAGAAAACCAAAGAAAACTTAACACTTTAATATCAACTACGATCTCCGTAACGTTTCGCCTTTCATCTTTGAAGATTCTTTCGTTCCTTGCTTTCCAGATGCGCCAACAAGCAATGATCAAGATACCTTGAATGATGAACCGCTTCCTCGAAGGCCAAGAAGAAGCTGCATCTTCGTGCAAAATGTCAGCCACAGAGAAGAAAAAGAAAGGTTGAAGCTTCATCCATCTAGCCACTCCGCTCCAAACCCCATTAGCCACAACACAAGCCGAAAACACATGGTCGACGCTTTCCACTTGGTCTTCACAAAACGAACATAGCCCGTCCCCCACAATTATATTTCTTCTAGCGAGAGCTTGCTTCGTCGGAATCCGATCCATCAACATTCGCCACATAAAAACGTTACACTTAATAGGAACCCATTTACTCCAAGAAAAAACCGCATTATTATCTACCGGTTGACCACTATCGATCCATTTCTTAACCTCCAAAACAGAGAACTGATCTGCATTGTTTCTGTCCCAGAACCATCGATCAACCTCCTGCGACAAGACCTGGCCGTTAAGCAACTGAAAACAGGCTTGCAGCTGGTCCAGTTCAGTGCCAGCAGCAGGCGCACGTTTCCAGCTCCAGTTCCCACCATCAAGCCGATCCCGAACTTTGCAGCCCTTATTTCGCTCGATACTAAATAACTCCGGAAAGATATTTTTCAAAGGACTCCTAGAAACCCAGGGATCAATCCAGAACCGAATATCTCTACCATTGCCGAGCCGACCCCTAATCATACTTGTGGCATTAACATCATCCACCCGGAGCCGAAACCCACTATTAACCACCTTCGTCCACGTACCCGTAAACGTAGAGCTCTTAGGATAAACCTCCCATCTCCTATTCGACCCATGAATCGAATCCACCACCCTCCTCCACAGCGCCTCTCGATCATGACGATACCGCCAAAGCCACTTAACCAAAAATGCATTGTTGCAATCTTCAAGTTTGCGAATGCCCAGTCCTCCTTGGTTCATCGGTTTAGTGACTTTATCCCACCCCACCCAATGAAGCTTTTTCACATTCTCATTACCTCCCCATAAGAATCTTCTAAATAAACCTTCTAAAATGTTCACCACCCCCACCGGGGCCTTAAAAAGAGAGAAGTAATACGACGGGAGACTTTGTAAAACGGACTTCATTAAGGTCAATCTACCTCCAATCGAGAGAGTTTTGGACTTCCATCTCGACAATCTAGTCTTAACCACCTTAACCACAGGATCCCAGTTATTTATTCTAGTCATATTTGCGCCAACCTGGATACCCAAATACTTAAAAGGAGCATCCCCCGATTGGCACCCCAACCCACTAGCCATGTTCTCCACCGCTACCCTGTTAACACCCACTCCATAAAGCGTAGACTTTTGAATATTGATTCTGAGGCCTGAGCACATATGAAAAATACGCAACATCCTTCTCAGACACTTGAAATTACTCTCCGACCACTCTCCCATGACCATAGCATCATCTGCATATAAGAGATGAGAGATAACTGGGCCCTCCCTAGGAAGCGCCACCCCCCGAAATGCACCAACTGAAATCGCTTTATTGATGATACCTGAAAAGGCTTCCATAACCATAATAAATAAGAAGGGCGACACCGGGTCTCCCTGGCGAATACCCTTCTGACAATCGAACTCAAAAGTCGGTGACCCATTGACGAGGATCGATGATCTAGCCGATTTTAAAACCCCATCTATCCACTTACACCACACGTCTGGAAAATTCATTTGTCTCATAACGGAAATTAAAAATGCCCAATCGACGTTATCATAAGCCTTTTCAAAGTCGATTTTAAACATAAAGATCGACTTCCCACACTTCTTAGCCCAAGACATCACCTCACTAATCACCAAAGGGCTATCTAGGATATACCTACCCGCCACGAAAGCCGATTGAGTCTCTTTAATAATACTATCCATCACCCCTTTCAATCTATTCGCCAACACCTTGGATATAACTTTACTGACTACCCCAATCAAATTTATAGGCTGGTACTCACCTAAACTAACCGGGTCTTTGACTTTGGGGACCAAGGTAATAAACGAAGAAGCCACCCCCCTATTTATCTTTCCTGTGGCATGGAAATGTCTCATAATATCAACAAAATCAGCTGAGAATAACTCCCAATACCTCTTAATGAATCTGAAATTAAAACCGTCCGGGCCCGGAGCTTTGTCACTGCCACAGCTGAAAACCGCCTCTTTAATCTCCTTCTCCACGAATGGACTAGAGATACTAACCGCCTCCTCTTGACTTATTTTCTTCAAGCCAAAACAGTTCAGTCTCGGTCTAACCTGCATATCATTAACAAATTTAGTACTAAAAAAGCGTAACACTTCTTTTTTCACCTCCTTCGGCCTTGTCTCCCACGCACCATCAACCAACAAACCCACTATATTGTTTGAGACTCTCCTAGCATTGATCGAGCCATGAAAAAACTTGGAGTTCTCATCACCATCCTTCGCCCATAACACTCTCGACTTTTGCTTCAAATCTTTAACTTTAAGGAAATCCAAATGCTTAACTCTAGCCGAAGCCTCCTGGAGAATCCATTTTTCTTCTTCATTGAGATCCCTGACTTCCAGAATTTGTTCCATAGCATTAATCTCCGCACCCAACACCTCTCTCTCCTCAATCTCACTTCGGATCATATCTTCTTTCCACACCCGAATCCGCGACCGAAGAGCCTTAAATTTATTCATGAGTTTAAGGTCCGGATCGCCCTCAACAACTACATTGGCCAAAGTATCCTTAACAATATCATCAAACCCTTCCCTTTGGAGCCAAGAGTTAAAAAACTTGAAGGGCTTAGCTCCAAAATTCCTTGACTCCACTTTAAGAAGAAGCGGAAAATGATCGGACCCCTGCCGGTTTAGAGCCCGATACTCCGCGTTTGGCCACTCATTTAAGAACTCCCAATCCACGAAAATACGATCAATTCTACTCATTTTATCACCCACTAAGTACGTAAACTTACGCCCCTTCAAAGAGAACTCAAAAAGCCCCGCCTCCTCAACAAAATCATTAAACTCATTCGTCTCTGCAGCATTGAAAAACGAGTTCCGGCGTTCAACACTATCTCTAACACTATTAAAATCCCCACCAACCACCTTAAACCCATCGTCCCCCGAGAACAGCGACTTGAGTTTATCCCATACCACCCGTTTATCATTGATCCGCTGAGGACAATAAACGTTAACAAATGTGACCCTCCTACCGTCATTCTTCAATGAACCAGACACGGCTAGTATATATTTAGATATATGGTCTGTTTGGTATGGGGTAATGGAATAGATGAGAGAATGGAATGGACGAGCAGGTAATGGAATAGATCATTACCATTCTAGGTCTTGTTTGGTTGCCATGCGAGAATGTAACAAAATATTACTTTGTGTTGTTGGATAGACAGGAAAAGACGAAGGAATAAAATCGATGGTGAGTGGTTGGGGTGGGTGGTGATCAGTGGCGGTGATGGTGGATAGTCATATGTGGCGGTAGCGGCAGTCGTGGGTGTCGACGACGGTGGAAGGTGGATGGCCGTGATGATGGGTGGGCGACGATGGTGAGTAGTGGCAGTGGTGGGTGGTGGCGGTGATGGTTGGTGGTGGTGTGTGGCGGTAATGAGGTGGTAGGTGGCGACGATGGTGGTGGGTGGCAGCGACGACGATGGTGGGTGGTGATTGTGGTTGTGGTGGTTAATTTAGAATGAAAGAGAGAGATAAAAAAAAGAAATATACATGTAAAGTGACCAAAATACCCCTGACTTAACTAAATTTTATTGACAGAGTTAGGGGTTGGATGAAAATGACAAAAAATGAGAAACCTTTGGAACACGAAAAAGAAAAAGAAACTATTTAGACCAAAATGGTATTTTTGGTCAAACCTCAGGGACTAGGCGGTGGTCTTGAAGGTTTGACTTTTTTTTTTTTGAAAATGAGTGGTTTTAACCGATTCTGTTCTTGATGAAAATAGAATTCCTAGTTTGAACATGATTAGTGATTTGCCAATACATAATCATTGAATTACCTGAACACATTAGATTTTTTTTCCTGTATGAATAAAAACCCACAAAAAAGTCATTTTTTTCGTTTTTTGTATAACACTATGGTACTCGTTAGAAAGATAATAAAATGTTTGTTAATTCAGTGTATTTTTTTTTTAAAAAACAAAATATCATAAGGGAGAAAAAGAATTTTGGATGGAAATAAGGAAGAGGATGTCACGTGACACACCCAAGAGGGGGGGATGGCCTCTTTAAGTGCCATGTAGGATTTAGTGCTTTGATTTATTAATATATATATATATATATATATATATATATATATATTAGAACTAATCCTAACCATACAAAGAGAGAGAGACGTGGAGATGATCGAATGAGAAGAAACTTAATATGAGAATAAAAAGAAGAAATGATGTAATCGTAAAAACATTAAATACTTTAACTCTTCTTACATTAATTATTGTATTTCTAACTAGTTAGTCATTAACATTTTATCATACGCATTATCAAATTTATCTTACACATATAAAAATTCATCATGCATATATCGAATTTATCATCCGTTTATCCTACACATATCAAGATTATTATACGTTAATCCTACATATATCGAGATTATCAAACTTTGCCTCATTGGCCGGTAATATTTTGTAGTTAAGAAATTCCCTATAACAGTCTCAACTTTCAAAGTATTTTCCTCTAATTAACTTTTGTTAAATGAGAACTAACCCATTTTCAAAATATAGATTATTACTAGCTAACGAGGCAAAATTTTGATTGTTAAAATCTGATTCCCCTTATTAAATGTAATTGTATTATATACATTTGAGTTTTGATTGTTAAAATCTGATTCCCCTTATTAAAATATAATTGTATTATATACATTTGTGTTTTTATAGTAAATTTAATTTTAATATATTAATTTGCAAAAAAAAAAAAAGATTGAAAGTAACAAAAAATTGTTGACGATTTTCGTGCATGGTCATGTTCACGTTCATATGTAAGACATAGTTTTCGATTAGTGATTCAGATCATGTTCAGGTTCACGTTTTCGGGTACGAATCGGATTTGATCCACAAATCCATGGACATAACATCCCTTCTATGAAACTTAAAAAAAATATAAATTTTGGGGAATGGGATTTTAATAAATATAAATAAAGGTGGGTAGGTCGGAACTGTAGTGAAGCAGTGAATGCAAGGAAGTGTACAAAACTGGTCAAGAATGTCAAATTATTTAAGAATGATTACATTATCATTCTTGATCCACGCCTTCATAATCCACGTGTCACAATCTTGATACAAGTTCTAGACAACAGTAGCCGTGAGATCTGTCTAGGGTCCTGTCTACCGATCAAAGAAAATTGACTACACCTTGTTTTTAGGATAATGACTAATTGATTGCACCGCATAATTAACTTTTTTTTTTAACCCCAAATTTCATTAACACACTAGTAAGAAACTTTTTTTTTAACGGCAAAACACTTTTTATATATATAAAAAGAGCCAGTAAGCGGCTGGGAGACAAAACAAAAGAAAACAAACAAGCCAAACAAGGCGCACCCAATTACAAACTTGACAAAATATCAAAGTTAACCCAATTCTCCCAAGAAGGCACTAGTAAGAAACTAAGAAACCAACATCAAGCCACTGCTACAAGAGGAAATTATCCAATTGTTTCTAAGAAACATTATTAAACATATCCTAAAGATGGTGATTGTTGGATCAATTTTTTTTAACAATTTCTTATCAAGAACACTTGTTTAATATATATCAAAGTAAATACACAGCAGAATGTAATAAGTGTTCTAAGTTAAAGTATCACTTTTAACATGAGTTATTACTCTCTCTTAGTTAATGTGAGAATCAAAACAGTTAATGAATGTAACAGTAGTAAGTGCTTTAAATGATTCTCAATATATCATAAATGTTTTACTACACAAGATATATAAAATAGAATGGATGAACTCATCTATTTATAGACAGAACAATACGTAAATGATTTCTGATTCAGCTGTTTGTACAACTTCAGTAGTTTTGGGAGCTGAATCAGTAGTTTGGGGTTCCACATCAGTAGTTGTTTGGTTTGTTGAATCAGAAGTTTGAGAAACTTCTGATGGTTTGGGAGTTGATTTTAAGATTGTATTGGGAGTCCATGTTGGAGGACCATCATCATAAAACCCTTGATCACCATAATAAGTAGGTTTAGATGAAGTGATAGTAGTCTTCTCAGGTCCAAAATTAAAACTGTCAAGATCAAAGAGTTCAGCAGGATGTACTGGAATGAATGTATGTTTTGACTCATTAAACTTGACATTCAGTGTTTCTTCAACAATCTTGGTTCTTGAATTGAAAACCTTGTAGGCTTTTCTTGTGGGAGAGTAACCAAGAAAGTAACCTGAATCAACTTTAGCAGCAAATTTTGAAATGGAGTCCATGATGTTTAGAATAAAGCATTGACATCCAAAAGCTCTGAAAACGGAGATTAGGGGCTTGATGCTATGAAGAACTTCATAAGCAGTTTTGGAATGTCTTTTGTTGACAAGAACTCTATTTTGAACACAACAAGCTATGTTGACTACTTCAGCCCAGAAATAAAGAGGTAAGCCTGAATCAACTAACATTGTTCTTGCTGCTTCAATCAATGTTCTATTCTTCATTTCTACCTCACCATTTTGTTTAGGAGTTCTGGGAATGCTGAACTGACTAACAATCCCTTTAGACAGGCAGAATTCATCCAGAGTTTTGTTCCTGAACTCTGTCCCATTGTCACTTCTTATGACTTTGACATAGAGAAAATATTGTTTCTCTACTTGTAGAATGAAGAATTTGATAATATCAGCTGCCTCATCCTTGGAAAATAAGAAGAAGACCCATGTGAATCTTGAGTAGTCATCAATGATGACTAAGCAATACTTCTTCTTACCAAGGCTCATGATTTTGACTGGCCCAAATAAGTCCATATGGAGTAGTTGAAGACATGTAGTTGTTTTTTATTCTTCAATAGACTTATATGAGGACTTATGTTGTTTTTCCCTTAAGACAAGAAACACAGTGTTCTTTACATTGGTATTCCTTCAAGGGTAGACCTCTGACCAAGCCCATTTTAGTGACTTTATTTATGGTTTTAAAGTCCACACCCAATAGCCTTAGAGGAAGAATGAACAATCAAAATACTAAACTTTAAATAGTAACATTTTTTATCTCTAAAATCAAGTTAACACATTTATTGAATGGGTCCACGGTTGTAAAAATCACGCCTAGCCTTTGATTAATCGTTGATTAATCACTAGTCGTAGGTTTAACGAGTAAACACCTATTAATCGTCAGTCGTTGGCTGTCTAGTGATTCCAACCAAAATCTATAAATTTTGGCCAAATATTCCGACCAAAACCTGTAAATTCTAGTAATTAATCCTATATTCTTAAATATATGAGTAGAAGAAGATATTAAAACATGCTCACTTAAAAAAACTACATATAAAATGTGGGTGTGTGTATATATATATATAATTGAAAATTACATATAAAATCCTAATCAGATAAATCACGATTAATCCATACTAATCCCAATTAATCGCTAGTCAGTACCTCACCAATCGACTAGTGTCTAGTGATTCTTACAACACTGAATGGGTCTATTTATTAACCATGCCGTGTTCAGTTTGAACTGTTATATAAAATTGGTCATGTAAGTCGAACTAATAAACTTTTTTTATGTTGCGTAAATTAAGCAAACTGTGTTCGTATTGAACTGTTTAATATATTGGTCATGTTAGTTGGCCTAATTTTTTATGTCGCATAAAGGTCGTGTTAGAAAAATAGACATACTTACTGGGTCGACCCTCAATAGGGGGGCAATGAGGGCGACGATGCCACCGATATTCCCTAGGTCCAGAGTCTTTTTAATTTATATATATATATATAGGGTCAAGATCCTGTACAAAGTGTTTTTTTGTGAGAAGTGTGAGAATGTGTTTTGGCCATTGGATCATCTTAATCTATGGTGTGGATTAATTAGATGTCATTTGTGTAATTAATGTTATAATTTTATTATTTGATTATACCATTAAGGGTAGGATAGTAAAATACACACTCTAATTAAGTACCTCATTAAAACCTCATCTCTCACCTCTCTCTTCCTATTAATTATGATTCTCTCTCTTTATCTCTTTCCCCCTCTCTCTCATCAACAATGTTTAGTTAAGGGTTGATGAGGCAATTTAACGACAACATTATTCAAAAGCAACTCAAAATATATGCGCTGCAAATTCATGTGCTTTGTTGTTATTTAAAAAATAATAATTCAAATAAGCCATGTTGTGGTCAAGAGGTAGATTTGGTTTATCGCTCGCTAGTTGCTAGGATGTTTGTAATTTTTCTAAGTTTATTTATTTTGTTGTTTCTGTTTAGATTATTTTCCTAATCATCAATAACAAAGCATTTTGAATTCTCTGGATCTTATTTCTTTTTGTTGTTTCTGTTTATATACAGGTGATGTTTAAAGGATTATTGTTGTGTTTTATGTTCAAAAGATTTTTTGTGGTTTAGTGTTTTTTGAATTTAAAACACATTTTAAATGTATGTATAGTTGTGTTTTAAAGTACATTCTATTGTGTTTTTTAAATGTGTTACTGATTGTGTATGATGTAGATAAAACACACTGAATTATGAAGAAGATGATGATAAAACACACGAGTATGAACGTAAAACACCTTCTGGATAAAGCAACACATAATATGACAAATGAATAAATACATTCATATAAAACACCCTAGTATGAACATAAAACACCACAGTATGAGATTTGGATAATTGATGTAGTTGAATGTGAATGGCAATACGAGCAGAATGATTCTTTATAAGAAATCAATAAAATTCGTGTAAATCCAAACAAATATCCCTAATAAAACTCTTATTTAATAACAAAATTAATTACACAAATTATCTCCTAAAATAAGCTTAACAACCCAAATTACAATGATGCCCCTCTAGTTAAAAAAATCGACTGCCAAATGTCACATCTAGATTGGTTCTCACACTTCTCACAAAAAAATGGTTTTGTACAAGAACCTAAACCTATATATATATATATATTGTGATCAAGTTTTTTTAGCAACTAAACCATCCAAGAACGAAGAAGGCCCAAATAACTTAAATTTATATAACCAGCAAAACAAAGCAAAGCAAACCCAACCCAAATTAAAATTTTAACTTATTAAAAAAAACTATTTTGTGGGCAGCAAAGAACTCCTCAAAGTTAAAGTCATTGAAGGCCTACTTAAGATTTATTATGTCCCAAGAAAGACTCAACGTCTTAGCGATGATATCTATTGAAAACGACATATTAGAAACTATGAAGCATGAAGACTTGATCGAGAGCATTGCTTCCAAAAATGCTAGGAGAGTCGCATGAATCGCTTAAGTAAATTTTATATTATTTTGATACAATACTTTTGTTTTTATGATTTATTGTCGCATTATGGTTTTTTACATGTGATAATTGGTTTTAATTCTATGGATCCGATTTATTATTGGTAACTCAGCCCCAAAATATTTTGACATTTTTTAAAGACTGCGATGCGTACATAGATGGAGTAAACTTGTTGAGAGATGTTAGAAAACTTACATTGCAATAAGCGGACAACTTTCGTACATGACGCTAGCATATTTCCGAGTCTATGTACCTGAAAATAACTTGTAACAGAAAAACCGAAATCATAGACATGAACCGGGCTTGTGTTTGACACAATTCCCTTAAACAGATTCTTCGTCTGTTCCCAGGGTACACCGATTCGAAGCAGTGTCGATGGTGCACTGCCGGACTCTCCCACTTGCCTGAAAAGAAACCGGAAGAAGGCTGCTTCTGAAACGTTGTAGCTGCAGCAATCGATCATTAATATATGCGAGTGAATATGTTTCTGTTTCGTGTGTATGAATGATTAGAAGTTTTCTAAAATCGCTATACAACACTAATAAGTTCTTATAGAGAGATAGAACTTGAAACAACATACCTTATTTCATATTATATTTTTAACTAATATCATCATAGATACAAGTTTTTCTTTCTTTCATATTTTTTTGCCTTAATTTTTAGGTAAAACAATGTTTTAAATTTAATACTGTAGTAAAATTGAAATCGTATTAACTATTAAGTATGCCTATCTTAAATTGTGTTTATTTTTGTTTGACAAAATAGTAGAAGCTGAGAGAGTATGATATATAATATAAAGAGAAAAAAAAATTGCATGTTGTTTGAGATTGGCATGTTCGATAAACACCACACCTTTAAATTAACAAGAGACAAAAAGATACCATAACAAAACAATACACATTTAACCTAATAATATAATATTCTGTCTTGCATCAACGAATATTAAGCCTATATTCTCGCGGGAGCCAGTTTTGATCCATCTTTTTCATCATACACATGTAGATACATACATATGCATGTGGACACTCCCTAGAATTGATGTTAGAGATAAAAGGATGGACCATTTATTTGTAAAGTTAATTCACATTTTGGAGCTTACTAGACGTGTAAAAGTATGTAAAACAATAAACAATATACCGCCAAATAAATTCACATATTAATATTGATTGATGATGTCCATAACAACAGTTTAAATATCTTCTCATTTTCTTTTCTGCTAAAAATAATTTCCCTTAAGTAAGAACCCTAAAACTTGATTAATGGTTTTGTGTTTTTTTTTTTTAAGTTAACTTTCATTAAACAAACAGCGCCAAAAGACTATCTCTAAGGCGGAAATAGCCCGGCCAAAAACCACGAATTACATGAACTCAAAGTTACACCATTTCCTCCAATCTACCGTATCATTTTTATATCTATTCCTATACCACAAGAACCCGTACGCCTTAACATCCGAGACGACTTCAACCATATTACAACTTTTGTTTGAAAAAAGCTTTTCATTCCGCGCCTTCCAAATCCTCCAACACGTTACTATAATAACTCCTTTGAATATATTCCGCTTAATACTCGAACCTGGAATTTGTTTATGAAGCTCTAACAAATCTTGAATCTTAAACGTGAAGATGCTAGGTACATTGCACCATTCCAAAATACCTTGTCGTACCTCATTTGAAAAAGCACACCCGGTAAATAAGTGTTCCGCCGTTTCGTTCATATCTTCACAAAAAATACAATGAGCACTATCTATGGAGATATTCTTTTGCCTCAGCGCAACTTTGGTTGGTATTCTATTCAATTCCGCTCGCCATATAAAAATATTACATTTGCTCGGAGTCTATTTGCACCAATAAAAAAATATAACGATCCTCCATTACAACATCATGCGCTAACCAGTCTTTTACATCCGAAACTGAGAAATCGCCATTCCTACCCGCACTCCACAGCCATCTATCCTTTCTTCATGTCAAGCAGACCGTGTGCAGCAGCTCTGAGCATTCAGCAACTTCTGTTAACTCTTGAGCCGACGAAGGGGCTCTTGACCACTCCCAGAGACGTTCGCCTTGAATCTCCCTACTACCAACTCTATTCGCCACTTCGACATTTTTGTTCTTTTCCAATCTAAAGAGATTCGCATATTTGTCTTTCAGTTGATCCTCTCCAACCCATTGGTCTACCCAAAACCGCACCGTCGACCCATCACCTATCTCACAACGCAATTAAACCGTACACCTTTATTTTACCTGCAGCTATCAAAAGATGTTTCCAAACTCCTGTTAGACGCGAGTTAACTAAAAGCAAATCCCATCTTCTAGTTGAACCATGTATAGCCTCTATCGTTTTCTTCCACAAAGCATTGTGTTCATTTTTTAATCCCCGTATCCACTTAACAAGAAGAGCGTGATTATTATTACTCAACTTACTAAGTCCCTAACCCCCATCCTTCTTGTCGCAAGCAACCTTATCCCACGCCACCCAATGCTTCGCTTCCCCCCCCCCCCCCCCCCCTCCCTCAAAAAACTCCTTATAAGCGATTCCAATTTACTTAACACCTTCACTGGCACCTTAAATAATGAGACATAATATGTTGGAAAACTCTCTAGCACCGAGTTTATAAACGTCACCCGACCTCTAATAGATAACATATTTGCTTTCCATTTAGATAACCGTTTTTTAAACACGTCCACAACCGGGTCCCAATTTTCCTCTTCAATCATTCAAGAAGCCTTAGAATAAAGAGAAATGATTTACATGAGTAAATGCCTAAATATGTGTATAACAAATAGATAAAAGTAATGGTGATGGTTAATTGTACAAAGTTACTTTATACGTTGTAGTTGGTACAAGTATAGCAAATGATTTGAATCATCGATCTGTCGAACAACTATTACGAAAGAAAAGAGCATATCTTATTTGCCATTTATTTTCATTTCTACAAAAGTATTTGCTGCAAGACTATCCCAACCTTGATTCTAGGGCGCGCTTCTAAGAACAACGTGTTATAGGGTGATGTATTTTGGGGCTTTTTGGGTGACCGGACCGTCCATTTTTTAGCGGCTAACTAAAACACCACCATTGGACTTGAATGTCTCAATCACACAGGGAGGGACACGTACCGTATCAACACATCTTAATACCACTAGTCAACGAACCCTTTGGTATACCTATACATGCATAGACAAGGTCAAACGATTTGGGAGGAGCTGAGGATTGGATATTTAAATTTTTATTGTTTTTTTTCTTTTCTTAACATACATACATACATACATACATAAAATCGCTATACTTATAACTCTTAAAGACTAATGAGTAACTTTATTGCCATACACAATTGTAAAATTGGGTCTCGTACACGATTGTAAAATCGTTGTCCATCCCTTGCCCATATATATCGGTTATTAGACGTATTCATTAGTTTGTTAAAAAAATATTTATTATTTAATATTATACACATAGTAATCATTTAGTCCTTTAATACACTAGACATAAATTTGATGTTTTTCACTTAGCTACCTTGAAATGTGAGAATTAAACGATTACCATGTCTAAGGAGGATAGGCACAAACAGATGGATCTGAGACAAAAGTCACGTGTGAAATGGGCTATAGAGGGGGATGAAAACTCTAAGTATTTTCATGGGATTATTAATGCGAACATCTCTTCTAGAAGGATTAACGGGTTATTGGTGGATGGTGAATGGATTACTAATCCCTTGTTCATTAAGGATAGTGCATTTGTGTTCTTCGAAGATAAGTTTAAGGAACCAATGTTGGAGAGGCCGAAACTAGTGTACTCCAATATTAATAAACTCTCGGATGCGGATGCTGAAGCGTTGGTGGCACCATTCTCACTACGGGAGATTAAAGATGCGGTATGGGATTGCGAGGGTGACAAAGCTTCAGGCCCGGATGGGTTTAACTTTAAGTTTTTGAAGAGGTGTTGTAGTGGGTTTGAGGCAGATTTTATTAGGCATTTAATGGGTTTTATGAGGGGGCTACTGTGGGTCCGGGTTGTGCTTCTTCATTCATCGCTTTGATACCCAAGGTTAAAGATCTCATAGGTTTCACCAATTACCGCTCGATTAGCTTGGTTGGATGTGTCAACAAGGTGCTTTCCAAAGTTTTAGTCGCAAGACTTAAAACTATCATTGGTAAGCTCATATCCCCGGAGCAAACGGCTTTTTTGGGTGGTAGGAATATCACGGATGGTCCACTAATGCTAAATGAAATTATTGGGTGGATGAAGAAGGTTCGGAAAAGAGGCATGATGTTTAAGGTGGATATCGACAAAGCCTACGATTCCTTAAGTTGGGATTTCTTAGAGTCTATTATGTTGCAAATGAATTTTCCGGATAGATAGCGTAAGTGGACCATGGCGATTGTTCGCTTTGCGAGAGCTTCGATGTTGGTGAACGGCTCCCCTACACATGAATTTGGTTGTAGTCGGGGGTTAAGTCAAGGTGACCCGCTTTCACCATTTCTGTTTGTTATTTCAATGGAGGCGCTTTCGGGTGTTATGAGAAGATCTTTAGAGGTGGGATTGTTTAGGGGTCTTCAGTGCGGTTCTGATGGGTTAGTCTTGTCTCACCTTTTGTACGCCGACGATGTCATTTTCCTTGGTGAGTGGTCTTTGGACAATGCCAAGAATCTCAAACGGGTCCTAAGATGTTTCTATTTGGTCTCTGGGCTTAGAATTAACTTGGGGAAATGCAGCGTCTATGGTATTGAGGTGTCTGTTAACGATGTACAACACTTGGCTGATGTGTTATTATGCATGCCTGGTTCTTTACCCTTTAAGTACCTTGGTTTGCAAGTCGGCGCGAATATGAACCTTAGGAAAAATTGGAAGCCGGTGGTGGACGCCTTTAGGAACAAGTTGTCGATTTGGAAGGCGAAGACATTATCATTTGGTGGTAGAGTGACACTTATAAAATCGGTTCTTAATGCTTTACCCACTTATTATTTCTCCCTTTTTAAAGCGCCCGGGATTGTGATTGACGAGCTTGACAAACTCAGGCGTGTATTCTTTTGGGGTGGGTCGGAGGAAAAGGCAAAAACGAATTGGGTTGCGTGGCAAAGGGTTAGTGCCCCGGTTGAGTTAGGTGGTCTCGGTTTTGGCTCCCTTAATGACGCTAATCTCTCTCTTATGGCAAAATGGTGGTGGAGGTTTAAGTTTGATCCCAACGCCCTTTGGCGGAAGGTGGTTTGGACTATTCATAGTTCGAACCGGGATTGGAACCCCATTCCATCTAGACTTTCGATTCCTGGTCCTTGGAAGCAAGTGTTTTCGGCAATGCAATTGGTCAAACGGTATGGGTTGGATGTGGGTTGGGCAATAAAATGGGTGGTTGGGAACGGGTTGGGTATCTCTTTTTGGTTGGATAGCTGGGCCACGGACACTCCGTTGGCTGTGGCGTTTCCAGCTTTATTCGCCATTGAGAGACACAAAAGGGCGACGGTTGCAGATCGGGTTTCACGGCTGGGGTTGGGTCTGGTCTCGTGGGGTGCTGTCTGCTGATGAACAGGCTGCGCTGCAGCTGCAGCTGCTTACCAGCGCTGTTGCGCCTCCTGTTTTATCGGATTCTGCGGACTCTTGGGGCTGGGCATCGGGTTCAGGGGCTGGGTTTTCTGCAGCGGATGTCAGAAATAGGCTGCAACAATGCAGATTTGATCGTGCGGACTTTATTGTGCAGAAGAATTCTTGGGTTCCTTTGAAGACGTGGATATTAGCTTGGCGTGCAGACCTGGATAGACTTCCAACAAAGCTCAATTTGCTGAAAAGAAACATTAATATCGGTTCAGATTTTTGTCCTTTTGTGGAGATATTGCCGAGTCTACGGAGCATCTGTTTGTTTCATATAGTTTCGCGCAGATTGTGTGGCAACTTGTGGCTCAATGGTGTAAGTTTGGCTCACTCTACCTATTCCATTTCAGAGATGTCTTGAAGCTGCATCTGCACATGGGAGGCTCGAAGAACAAAAAGAAGGCGTTTTATGCTATTTGCTTAACTACTATTTGGTGCTTATGGAAACACAGAAACGAGGTGGTCTTTAACAACAAACAGGTTCAACTTTCAAAGGTTTTAGGTGATATTAAAGCCTTAAGTTTTTTCTGGGTCAAGACGAGGGCTAAACAATTGGGGTTGGAATGGAACGTCTGGTGTAATTTCGATCTTTCTAGAGTAGGTTGGTGATTATGGTGATCTTTTTTGTAATTTTGCTTGTACGGTGTATTGCTAGTATCCCGCTAGCATTGGGTGAATAAAGTATTTTGTTGATCGTTCAAAAAAAACCATGTCTAATATTAAATAATAAATATTAAAATTTAAATTACTTTAGTATTTAAACATGTATCCTTTGATTTATATTGATATTCACACATTTTCTTATAATAAAACATTAGCAAACTTATCATATTTGAGATTATAATTTTCCAAAAACTTAATTTCGTTATAATACCAATTTATGTCTAGAATATATATTTGCTATCACGTTAAAGTGTTTTGACGGTACACTTTACCACTAGAGTGAAAAAATCTTAGTATCAAGAATTACACTACCTATTAAGTCCAAAGTTTCAAATATAGCTATTTTCATCTAAACCATTGAAGATTGAACCTTTAATGTAGAGTGTGTCCAAATTAACCAAGTTAAACCCTTAGGTAGCGTTTGTTTCATGGATTGCAAAGGAATTGGAATTCGCACGAGAACCATAACTTGATTTGGAATTTTGATATGTTCATTTCATTAAATAGAATGAAATTTCAGTGGAATTGAAATGTGGAGTCCCGTCCAGTTGATGTTGTTCAATTACAATTTCTTATTTTATTGTAACAAACAACATAAGAAATCTAATACACATTCCAATTCCATCTGAATTACATTTCATTCCCGTGAATCAAACGCTAGGGAAACAAATAAGGGCTCATGTAAATCTCGAGAATGTGTTTCCTTAGAAGCAACTATGATGCCTAAAACCAAATATCGGGAAGATATAGTATATAAGTGCAATAAAAAAACTTTTTAGAACCTTTCTCACCACCATGAGTTGGTTACCTTTGGGTCAATTGTGAGTTTGTCTTATGTTATATAGTCCCCACGATAGTGCCTTAATAGTAAGGATGTGAGAATTAATTGTGAAGGTCTAAGATAAAACCCAAGCACGACCCGATTTACTCCAAGATACGTGATTTACCTTCTTCATATTTGTTGTGAAACCGGTTGGTGGGGAGGACAAATGGTGGCATACACTTTTTTTAATTGGTTATCTAAGACTTATTGCCAATCACATGATTCATCACGTACGTACTAAGTTAGTTAAATGGTTAGCATGTTTCTAGGAGGAGGTCCTTTGGATGTGTCAAGTCTCCCTCGTCTTTTGTCTTTGTCTTTGTCTTTTGCCTTCTTATTTTTCTAGTGCCTTTAGTGCGCTCTAAGGTTTCGGTCCCATTTCTTTTGTCCATTGGTTGCACCCGTCAAACACTAGCATGACCCTGTGTTCTATATCTCATTTTTATTGCCTTTAGCGTGTTCTAGATTACCGTTATACCATTTTCATTTAAGTTTTAGTTATAAGAATAAAAAACGAGTGAGTCGGATGATTTTTTAAAGTTTCGACCACAACTAGCTCTTTCATCCGATTAGGTTTGGGTAAATCATTAAACATTTTCTAAAGAAAAAAGGTTTAGAATTATAATCACAAATGTGAACTACATTATGCTAAATCCAACTACAAATGCTATAAGAAACCCTAAGTCACATCACCAATTTAGGAATAAAACAACACAATGTTGTTGTATAATATTGTCTGGCCAAAGAAACTTCTCTCTTGAAAGTATTTTGTACAGAATTGAACATAAATACACAAACATGGACCCATGCATGGATGCATGCATGTGATGTATGGACATGTGAGCAGCCTCATGCATGTGTGCATACAGTTTGCATTCTAGTCATGTCATTGTCAGCAGAGTATGATGTCTTGATGTGTGTGTGGAAATACACCAGAGAGTGTGTGTGGGTATATCGATGGAGGATGGAAAACAATCAATGATTTTGCAATCTATTGCTTGATGATTGACTCCTCGCTGACTGACCACAACTCATGTGTCCCCTCTGTGTTTTGACCTATTTGTATTTTGTACACTTTACTTCATTTTCATATGTTAATTTTATTTTTGCAGCCTTTTGCTTTCACAGTCTGTGGGTTCCAATGGCTCCTTCATTTAAAGTCTCTTTTATTCCCTGTGTATATCTTAACTTTTGTTTTTCTTTCTTAATTTCTTTGGTTTTCGTTAATGGAAACAAGTTTAATTTGGTGTCTTAAATTCACGCAAGTAAAGTGTTTTTTTATTGGGATTGTTGTGAAATTAACCAAAGTTTGTCAATTAGGCATTTGTTATTGGAAGATTAATTTGTTGAGTTTTTGGAAGTCATATCATATCCATATTGAAAATTTAGTATTTTAACTACAACTAACATACTAAAGATGTGTGAAATTAACCAAAGTTTGTCAATTTTGGAAGTCATAAGATGTGTTTTACAAGATTAACCCACCAACCCTTTTGACATCTCACCACTTAATAACAACCAAACTGCCATCCCATTTACACTCGTCAACATGCATGTTTAGGTAAATCGGTTATATGAATTATGTTCAGGTTACATGGTTTTAAGTGTATCCATCTTGTGATTTCTTATAAAATTAAATATACGAGGCATATTCAAGTTTATAAATTCAAACCGAGCCATTAGAGATCCGCAAAATCAGGTTCAAACCCTAAACCGATATAGTTATAGTGTCATGTAGTGAGGGCATTCCTTAGTTTTTGCGTTTTTGCTTTCTGTTATTTTGAATTTCGTTTATCATGTAACACTTTATCAATCTATATCCATATGGATTCGCAATTTCCTAAAAGGTTCATCATGTCTTTAAAAAGGAGATAAAGATGTACGTGATAGGAATACATTACTCCTAGTCTCAAACTCATCAAACTATAAAAAGTTTTTATCATTGATCTAACAAGTGTTCAACAGTATGTTTAATATATTTTAATCAGCCTTTCTTTTTGATTTAATGAAATGTCATCATCTAATTATGAACCAATAAGTAATAATGGAAGGAGATAGGGTGGTACCAACATTTAAATTGGTAGTAGGAAGAATGGTTGGCATTTAACATAGAGAGAGGTAGTTCTAGGAATGAGGGATATAATATAAAGTGAAAATGACCATACTGTTCTCTTTACTATTTCTTCTTCAATTTCTCTCCTCAGTCGTGTCCTTTTCTCCCCGGCTTTCAAGGTAGCCTTTTATATCTATGTACTTTTTATATTTACATGAAAAATAAATTATATATTTTTAATCTAAAATTTCATTCAAATACTTAAGTATTCAAATCAATGACTAAATCACCTAAATTATAATTTTTATAACAATTTTAAATACTAAGGTTCAGTTTAATTTAAACAAAAACGTACTTATTAGTTCCGCTTAGAAATTCTGAGAAACGTTGTTGAACCAGACCGTAAACACCCATAGTAATACTTTTTACTTCTGAAAACAAAAAACATCATATACTATATGGTATGCACATCTACACGTACATGGAAAATGCTACAAAAAATGTGATGATTTAAAACATTAATATAAAGGTATGCACATGTACATGAAATAAAAAGTCACTTTTGAGATATGCATAATAACTCCAAAAAGGCAATATGTTTAATTAGGATAGTTTCCATATACAAAAAAACTAAGAAAAAGAAAAGCTTGTTATAAATGTGGAAGTTATTGTATCGATTAGATGTATAGAGATACTAGATTAGAAGAATAAATATTTGTGGTGGCGCTTTTTCAAAGTATTTGCAACACTCATTTTAAGCTCTTCGATATATTACAAGATCGATCAATACGTAGAAAAAACCAAGAGAGATATATATCACAACAGATCGATGATGACAATCCACTTTACATCCACTGCTCGATTGTTAACTGAGTGTTTGTTTTACACCAAAACTATCTCATTAATATTATAGTGATCTATCTCTCCTCAACTCACTAAATATTTTTTTCCTCCTCACTTCTATTGACCAGCTTGAAGCTTCCTATAGGGCGAGATAATCTTTTCTGCAATTAAAAGAGGAATTAGATTTTAGTAATCCAAACTTTGCCCTCATTGGCCAACAATAATATGTACTTAAGAAATTACCCATAACAGTCCCAACTTTCAACGTATTTTCCTTCAATGAAATTTTGTTAACTGAAAACTAACTTATTTTCAAAATTGAAAGAGTTTGAAAGTTGGAGCGAAATTGTTTGAAAATTGGGACTGTTGTGGGAAATTTCTTAAGTACAGATTATTGCCGACCTATTGCCGACCAAAAAAACAAAGTTTGAATTATTAAAATCCAATTCCGTGTTAGACTAAAGTGTCGGCCCTAAAAGTATTGGGCTAAAGTTCTTAGTGCTGTAATTTGTGCATTGTGGCCCAAAACTAATGTAAACAAACATGACGAAGTTTAGGACTTTAGCGATTAGTCTATGGGCCGAAACTACGGGCCCAAGTTTTCGTTGGTACTAAATTTAACATTTATAAATAACTGTGCCCAACCGAACCGCAAATATAACAATGCCCATCAGTGAAAAAAATCCATCAATCGTCTTATCATTCAACACTGAGCCATAACTCATAAGACCCATATTCAGACCAACTTATTGGCCCCAAAATGCTTTTATATAAAATAAAATGAATTAATTGGTACTTGGTAGTTGGTAATATGAAAAAAAAAAAAAAGCTATTAAAACATCAAAGAAAAAACCAAGTCTTACGTTGGAGTTTGGAAACAAAAATCTATTCATATAGATATAGTCTTTCCATATGATAAGTTTGGTTATTTTTGTTTTTATTTTTTTGGAAATCAGTAACATATTTTTTTTTTTATAATAATTGACATTAAAGTATGAAAATTCAGTGTACAAAACACCACACAACCCTTTACTTGAAACACAAAAAAAAAACATCTCAGGAGGGTACAAATGTGGAATGAAAGCAAGCTGTTGGTTAACTTTGTCTTGACTTCTAAGCTAAAGAATCAGAAAATACTTTTCTTAAAACCAAAGAAATATTTGATAACAAATTGATGTAGTCAAAGGAACTAATTGCTACATACATACTGTATGGAAATTTGACATTAAATGGTATTATTAACAACCAAATATATCAACTGTAAAAACAAAATGTACATCCAAACAACCGCTAATCCCAACCTAAAATTGAAAGAAAAAAGAATTCGCCACAGTGCCGATTAGAGGCCTGCGCAAAGAATATATTTCTGTTTCATCTACCAATGTGGGTTAATTTTTGTCATACTGCTTCATCTACTTTTCTCTGTGTTGTTAGTGCAACTCAATAACTCCAATTCAATCCAAGTTAGCCAAGTTAAAGCTCTAAGATATATGCTTGCATTCAAAGGAACCGCTAATTAAGTTGCCTTTTACTTTAAGTCGCTTTGGATTAGGCTCTAGGGCTGGTAGTTTCTTTAACCCGTGTTTATTCAAGGCTTCTTCATTTCCCATGTTCTTATACTTCATTGAGATGGAAGTGGTGGTTTCCTTACCAAATCTTTCCTTTGATATGTAATCTTTGCCAGTTTTTAAACACTCTGGTGCTGAATTATGTTCACATCTTTCAGTTTGTACTTTCTTTAACCGTTTAAGCCCCTGTGCAATCAATCAACTGGGGTTAGTACGGAAAGAAAAGCATAGAATCATTGACTGATAATATGTATTGATCGACTACCTGATGTTCGAAATTTGAAGGGACAGAACTGGATGGCATTCTTAGTTGAGGTTTTAAAGATGAACGGCGTTTGAACCTAACTATCTCTGAGTCAGAATCATCACTATCATGGCTTGTACTTTTAACATCAACTGGTGAAGCTTTGTGTATTTCCATAGTTGTATCTTTAGAAGAACTATTATCACTGTGTATCTATTGAAACAAAGATTTGATAAGGTTAAACAAAATATATAAGAAAGGAGAGAAAATCATGACCATTGACTTTATTCTTACATCCATGATCTCAGGGACAGACTGTCTTAAATTGCAGTCCTGCTGAAACTCAATCTTGCAATACAAATTGTATTTATCGTTCTCAGCTAGTGGGTACAATTTAGATAGCAGAATCGCGTCATCTCCATTTCTAAATTGATGCTTAACCTCATCAATGATGTCTTGATCTTCCTCAAACATTTTGGAAACTGTCTCCATATCAAAGAGTTCATCCCTTACAGAGAGTGTAAAGTTTGTCCCACAAGGCAAGTTAAGTGACTTGAACTCTGTGAAACAATTCAAGAAACACCATGATTTAACAAAAAGGCTCACATCATAACTACATTGGGATATATGAAAACACCAGAAAGGCAGAAAATAGTATGTCAGCATACCATGGCGAAGGCAGACAGGATGCAAATAGCAGTTGCAGTTGATATAAGCTACATAGCAGTCACGCTTGCAAACACTGCAAAGAATGGTTGCATGAGAATGTACGGAAACGCCCATGCACTCTCTTGATCTCATTAAACACCAACGAGCACGATGTTGGAAACGTATTAGATTCACAAATGAGGCCATAATGCTAAGTTTAGATGCAATATCTACAGAACAACGGTCTAAATCTTCATAATCACCAACTGATGAAATAAGCATCGCTTCTTTGCACAGAAGTTCCTCATGAGGAATCAAAGGTGTCCGGTTAAGAAGTGCATAACGACGTGTAGCTATTGATCCCAACGGGAACCAGTCACCAATAGCAAAATTCACAGCCTCACCGCAATTAAAACCTATAATATTACCACAAGTCAAATCAGTATATGATGATACAGAATCTTTTGGAATTTTGTAAATTATGATTTGGAATATAAAATTTACCATGACTAAATCCTGCATGATATGCTCGGGGGAAGGTGACTACATACTCCCCAGGCTTTTGGACAGCCTTGTAAACTGGAACACCATGTTGTGACAAAATATTAGGAGGAAATAAAGTTGTTTTTCCTAAGAGCACATCAAAAGCCCCATCTTCCCCATCACTTGACAAAATATCATGATTATACACCTTTTCTCGAACGACTTTTTCAAAATCTAGTGCAGCATGACCAGGAACACCGTACCAGGTTTTTTCAGCTCCACAATGATGGTAATTAATGCTGTAACAAATGGAGTGTAACGGTATAAGCATAATGTTAAAAACATATAATGAAGTAGATTTAGAAAATACACACCTATATAAGTAATGGTCTTCTACATGCCAAGCAAACATACTAAATAGCATCCCTATGTAAAGCATCGGTTCAGTAACTCCCTGTAAATAATAAACATAATTGATAAGTGAACAAAGCATACCAATTAAGTTACATACACCTGCAATAAAAGAAAATAAACTATTTGAATACCGGAATTGTTGTTTCTAGAAGACGTAAAATCGATCTGGACAAGCGTGCAACTTTCTACAATAAAAAAAGGTAACAGTTTGATCTTAGTTAAGGAACATGCGCAATCTAGCATATATAGCAAAAAATGCTCAAGCATATATATAATGCAGTAAGTGGATGAAGTGTGGAATACAAAGTACCAGTCGTAAATGATAAAATAATTGAAAATTTATAAATGACAGGAAAAGAATCAAAACCTTCAAATTCCAATTGCTATTTCCAAGTTCGTCAGTTGGAGAAGATGAAAATGCACTGCCATCAACATCACATGCATACTCGACACTTTCGGTATTTCCAGAAGCTATTTCACGCCAAAATTCTTTTTCCATATAAGTAGCAGGAAGACATCCAGAACTATAATATCTACGAGCAAAAACCTTGTTCGCCATTTTCTCATAATCACGGAAAGTATAGTTTCTGGATATAAAATGCTACTCAAAATCTGAAAGTGTGGATCAAAAAAATAATAGCAAAAAAAAAAAACAGAAACTCACCTTCCACTCAGGAAAAAGGTAACCTTATCATCAGAATTCCACTCAGCAAGACGAAGAGGCTGCACTCTAGTTGTAAACCTAAAACCAGCTTTCTCTTTACTTAAAACCATGCCTGCAGGTACAGAAGCACTCAAAGGCGAAACAATCTTGCATATACCTGAAAAAGGATTCCATGAAAATAATTTACATAACCTTCATATGGGACATATCAACATTTATAGAAGAATGTCATGATAGGATAGCAGAGTTGTAAACCCTCATTTAATCAACAATAAGTTCTAGGCCTTATCACTTAAAATCAGTTATACTTTAGTTTGTGTTCAAATTCTACCACACGCGTAATCATTATAGAATTGACATCAGCGTTCTGTCACATCTATAGCTAGCAATAGTAGCAAAGGTATTCCAAATTAACAAACATGACGTTCGCAAACACACATAGACACACACTTGTGAGGAGAGACCACAGTCCCATTGCAAATTAATGAGCCATTACCGTATTTTGAAGCTTCTGGGGCGATTTTTTGCAGATACACCAAAGGATCCTCAAACTCTTCCTTACTTGGAAAGTATACAGGGCACTCTGGCATCTTATCTGTCCAATCAAGATCAGTTGTGTCAAACTTCTCAACCTTTGGCTTTGATCGTACAGATATATCTGGATTTCTGTATGATCTCACACCACAGGATGCAGAACCTCTTAAAGCATCTCCACCGCTTCTAGTCATTAGGTTCATCACATGTGCACTATCATTTAACGTGCCTGCTTTAATTCGCTGAAGCCTCTTGTGCTTCAAAAATTCTAGTTTCGCCTCTCTGGAGAAACAATTCCTTCCTTCCCCCTATATAAGAAATAATAAATATAAGACTGCTATTTCAATTCATGATCATATATAAATTTCCATACAGATTCAAGATAATAAACATATCAATAAGGTAAAGATACATAAATTTCCACAAGAAATTCAACAATTATCTCATAAGATTCTTACAATAGGCGATATCTGTTCAATCGATTTATTTCCATATAAAACTTAAATCTTCAGTAAAATATAGAAGAATATCTTCTAAACAATGTAACATGATTTAACAAATCTAACAAATGTCAAACTACAACATTAAAGAAGCTGTAGAAAATATAAAATTCATTGTGTTATATATACAGGATACAAAAGATAAATTAATGACTAAAATAACCTTTTACGTTCTTCTTATTCTAAAATCTAAACAATAAACATATAATCGAACAAAGCTAAACCAATATTTACCGAAAAAAAAAACGAATTAAGAAATAGAAATATTAAGTTATTAACATCTAACACACAAATTACATAATGCTATCGATTTCTACACAACAATTATCCATACAAAACATATTCATAACAAAACATAAACGTAATTTACCATATCATTCCAAAGTTCGTCACCGGAACCCTCCGTCTTCTCGTACTTAACCAAAATCATTCAAACAAAACAGATTAACAGAAAACAAGCATACAAAACGCAACAACCACAAATCTCAACCGTAAATCACGATCTCATTCAATATCGCCGGCACATTCCCTTGAAACAGCCACCAGACGAAGAGATCGGAAGATTCCACCGGTTAAACTCTGTAATATCCGATAACCGCACAAAAAATAGCACAAGTTGTGCGTAACCGTTTCTTTAACCACAGTTGTTGAATACAACTCGTTTAGATAAAGCTCCGGTTGTTAATATAATAATATCGACGGTTAACCGGTTTCCGGTTATGACAGGTCAGTTTTCCGGCGAATAGAGAGAGAGAGACAGAGAGGAGAGAGAGGAACAGTAATGAAATCTAGAGAGAGAGTATGGGATTAGAAAGCCGTAAAAGAAGAGAGAGAGTATAATATATATATTGTTATTATTAGGGTTCTAGGATTCATACACCCCGTGACATCATATTTAGGGTGTATGACATCACATTCTGGGTATGTGGCAGCTTCCTATTGGTGTGTAGTGTGGGCCAGGGTGTATGAATCCTAAGGTAGGGGGTGTATGAATCCACAACCCCTATTATTATTAGTTTGTTAATTTATTGAAAAAGAAAATAGAAAAAGTGAAATGAGTGTGAACCACGAAAGAAAGTGGTGGTTAGGTTTGTTCAACCAAATACACCCTTTGCCGCTCAAAACGTGTCGTTTTATTGCTCCTTGTTTCACCAAACTACCCTTGAATAACTTCTTTTAATATTCCACCAAAATTAATTAATTATTATAAATAGACTAATAATAGTGCATTTCTAAATTTATAAACAAATTAATTAATTAATAAAGTTGGATTAAGATGTTAAATAAACCAAAACTAAAAGTGGTTTACTACTTTAGTCTCTTGGGAGAATAATAAATTGTTAAATAGATATACATATTATTATAACACGTGTTTTTTTTATTATTTTGTCATTCAACGTATGTGTAAACAAACGACGTAAGAGGTGGCTTACACACATTTTTGGTTCGGGTATTTGTTTTGATGACATTTTTATTTGTTAAAACTTTCATACTTCTAGCAATATTGAATGATGGCGTTGGTCTTTTAGTGTTTATAAACATTTTCTTTAACGCTGCTTCCTTTACTTTATTTATACATGTAATATATAAGGCGTTTAAATAAGACACTTTCTTATTCATTATTGTAAGATGGCAATTTGTTTATTTATCGGACAGAAATTGATTTTGAACCTTTTATATAAAAATTCAATTTTTTACCAACTAAATGAAACTCAACACATAAATTACACATTTTATACAATGCGTGGGATTTTAACATGTGACCTCCCTTTTAACTAGATTCCGGTTTTAATTATTTAGTTTCAACCAAAAATAAAATACTATACAAAATACAAAGTACTTAGTTAAAAAAAATAAAAAAAAGTTATATGTATGTAACATATTGTTTCCATAAATTATGCGTTTATTTAGGGATATGCAGAAATCTGTGGGCATCTTTCGTGGCATGTAAACAGCTGTACTTTGAAGGTTGGTACTAATCATTAGCATTCAACAGTCGCTGAAAAGGACATATTTCCATTTTTCCAAGGGGTCTATGTGTAAATTGTTACTGTTTTTTTCTCGGCTCCGGTTTTTGAAGGGGTCAACACTTCAACGCGGTATGGCCGGTTCTTCACTTGGACCGGGTCCACAACTTATTTCAAGATCTAAAATTACTTGATCTCTAGAATGATATGTTGGTATGAGTTGTAAAGTGTGCATGCGATACTTGTACGTTTCTCTAGGTTTGGAATTTAAACTCTGGCATTAGTTTACTGAATTAGGTCAACTGAAAAAGGTAAGACAAATTGTTGGTCAACCAATTTATGTGGTGTAAGGATATTTTTGGTTCATATTTGGTCAACCAATTTCTTTTATTCAAAAAAAAAAAAGAATGTGATAAAAATCAACTAATTTTAGTAGTAATTTATATTATTGTAACAGTTAAATATCATAATTAAAATACGTATAAGAATGTCATAATACATGCTATGATGATTGTGTAGGGAGATGTTCTTTAGATAGACCTAAGGATGAATGTGATTTATGGTTTTTCATTTTTCAATGGTGCGATCTATACCGAGACTATAATTTCACGAGGTGTTTAGTAATATAAAGTTGTATATTGAATTTGTTTTACGTTTTGTTATCTATGTTTCATGCATATGCAATACAAATTTGCTATTTCATTAGTGTTTGTTTTTTCCTTGAAAAATTTCCGATCATACACAACGAAGCAAAAATGTTAAAGTGAGCCAACTAAATAACAAAATTTGAGTTTACATGAATGAGAATTAATGAACTTATGCATTTACTAATCCCAGTTGGATAAAATGTTATCGGGATCTTCAATATACACATAATTTAAATGTTATAAATTTAAAAAGCCGTCTCAGCAGACGGGTATAATACTAGTTTATATTATTGTAATAGTTAAATATCATAATTAAATACGTATAAGAATGTCATAAAACATGTTATATCTTTCCTTATTATAATAAAGGAATCTAAATAATAAAATATTATGAATAATGTGACGTGTCAACGTTGTATTATCTTTTAAAAAAATCTTAAATATAATTTATAAGTTGACAAGCATGATAAATAATGTGAGGAGAACCAACACGTTTCCGTCCTCCTGGCTTTTAATATTTCCGGCTCTCTGGCACTGTAAGCTATTCGTTTCTTGACCAAGGTCTAACGGGTTATTCATAGCAATATCTCAACTCCATATGGGCAGGGTTTCGTTTTCAGTATGTTAAAGTTTGTCATATAAAAAGGGTGGCGGCGCGGCTTGTTACCCGCCTACCGGCAATTTTGATGTAATTTTCACTTTCACATAATGAATTGTGATATTATATTTAAAAAAAATCTAATAAAAATAGATTTTTTTTTAAACTGTTATAATGATAATATTATGCTTAAACTGAATTATCAAAAAATAGCCCTTCTTCAAATATAATTTAACAAGGACATAGGTCCTGGTTTTAAGCTAAGTGAGCCCCTCATATAATTGTTTACATATACATCGTATCATGGAAATTATGTTAATCACACATTATCATTTACATATTTTTTAAACATGTTTCTTAACGTAGGTTTTATTAAAAAAAGTACATTCTAATATTTATAAAAAAAAATAAGTTAATTAATAAACCTAAGGGTGGGTGGGGTGCTCCCTCGAACTCCACTGAACTATCAGGTAGCGTTTGGTATGAAGGAATGGAATGGACCATTACGAGGTAATGAAAAATAGTGTGTTTGGTTGGTCAAATGAATGGAATCACCCATTCCAAAATGCATTTCATTCCCTCAAAACCATTCCATCCACCCCCCATGTTTTTTTTTTCATTCCATCCCTCGTTCACCCTTTATTAACAACACCACAAGCCACCACCCACCACCACCACCAACCACCATAGTCACCACCCACCACCACCACCAACCACCATCGTCACCACCCACCACCCACCACCGTCTCCCATCACCAACACCGCCGTCTACCACCGATGCCACTACCACCCACCACCGTCGCCGCCACCCACTACCTTCACCCACCCGGCCACCACTACCGCCATCCAACACCACCCAATGACCCCGCCACCGCCAACCATCGTCACCCACCACCGCCGCCTCCACCACCGTCACTCACCACAATTTCCTCTACCCACCACTACCGCCGCCTCCACCCACCACCGCCGCTACTCACCATCGTCACCCACCCACCATCACCGCCATCCACCTTCACCATCTCCATCTCCACCACCCACCATCGCCGTCGCTACCCACCACCACCGCCACACACAACCACCTACCATCACCGCACCAACCGCCACCCACCACCACCACCCACCACCCACCACCGCCACTACTCACCATCGTCGCCCACCCACCATCACGACCATCCACCTCCACCTTCCACCGTTGCCACCGTCGCCGCCGCCACCCACCACCTTCGTTACCGCCACATATCACCACCACTAACCACCACCCACCATCACCACCGATTTTATTCCTTTATCTTTCCTGCCTATCCAACAACACAAAGTAATTTTTTGTTTCATTCCCACATGACAACCAAACAAGACATGGAATGGTAATGATCCATTCCATTACCTTGTCCATTCCATTCCCTCGTCCATTCCATTCCCCCATCCATTCCATTACCCCATACCAAACATACCCTCATGATTTTCCACTAATAATGCACTGTCTGTTAAAATGAGACCTTATTATTTGGCAATTCAATACCATATTTTCCTTTTATAAATTTGTTATTTTGATGAATGCCATTGCTGGTAATGAGAGTTGAGGAATTGCTTATTGCCGGGAACGAGTGAAGATGATCCAGTTTTGTTAGAGTCCAATGTTGCTTATAATCCAGCTGCTCATTGTCCACTCCGATGTTACGGTCCAGTGTTAGGAGCCCAAGTCAGCAGCCAAGTTTATAAACAACCGGGTGGGCTCGTGATTTAGAAATCTATCAGATTTCTAGGGTGGAAACCATTTTTCATCTTTTTTGTTTTATAGAGAGTTCTCTGGTTTTGAGACTTAGCTTCTCGTGATTATTATCAAGTCATTTTGTTAATGCTTTTGATTTTTCTCTCATCTTCTAGATAAGTCGTCTAGGGTTTCGTTTTTATCAGTTAAGTCTCTCACTTGAGTTGTACATGTCTTTGTTGTGTAGATCATGTTGTTCATCAATATAGCATAGGAGGGATTTGTTTAGATCATCAAGTCGATGAATATGTATTTTTGAGAGTTTAGTATTGTTAAGAGTGATTCTTTGTTTGGACTTGTTTCTTTTTTATATCCGTTGTTTTAAGTTCTTAATAAAGTTTTCAGTTAATTGTTGAGATACCTTTTTTTTACATTGTCACATCAGTTTACTAAACACACAAATTTGAAGACGACCCTACCCTGAACTCCCCAACTCATAAAAAACGAAATCCACACACAAAACCCCAAACACATTCGTATAGCCATTAATGTGAAACATAATGTTTTTATTCAGTGCAATTGTGCAATATAATATTATTTAGTATTTAGCTATAGGATTCATGAAAGAAAACAACCAATTGTTTATCTTTAAAATTTTGAATATTGAAAAAATATTTTTTTTTATTTTGCTTTTTCTCACAAATACTTAGTGTTATGAAGGGCTGCGCATGAAACCAGACCAGTATCAACCCGATAACCATACTAAAAGCATCAGTATTGAAAATCCCTAAAAATGAGTGCTGATACCGGAAACAAATGGTACGGTAGTTGTATTCGAATGTAAAAATCGGCACACACTGATACCGATAGTACCAAAAACGGAAAAAGTGGATACCGGTATCGAAAATGATTCGGTCCCAGAAATTTGATACCGGTACCCAATATAATTTGCTCATCGAGTTAATTGCCAAAATGGCCTATGAGGTTTGCCCCCAAAATGCTTGTTTGGACACCAAACTTGTTTTTTATCACTGGGACCCCTCAGAGATCATAAAACCTGCAACCAAAGATTTTATGTATCAGCAAATAGGAAAGAACAAAACCCATAATTTCTGAAAAGAAAGAATCAAAACTACAACATGGTCGTATCACAATGACAAACTGTGTTATGTGCTCTTTTTTGTAATATAGATGCACCACATAAAGGAAACAACAGTAGGATTTTATGATTCATAACTTAAAGAGTACTTCAACGCCCAACGAATAACATAATAATACACCCAAATATAAAGATAGCTGCACACAAACTGTCCAAAAAAACGAGTTCCTGGCGACCGAATTTCTAAAAAAAAAACCCCAAATATAAAGATAGCTGCACACACGAAGCTTTTATTGAAAAAGTAGACACGTTTATTGAAAAACTAGGATCAAAAGCCTAGTATCAAAAAAGCGAGGTATCTGAAAAACGAACACGTTTACTTTTTGAAACTATAGACTCTAGCTTTCGGTATCTGAAAACGTATGAGATTCGAAATCGGATCATAAAAAGCATAAAAATCTGGGTTTTATTATGGCCGGAAACGTACCGGAGTTGGCCGGTTTTTCTTACCGAAAAAGAAAGAGAGGATGGAAAGGGTTTGAATTTTATTTTTTTTATAACTTTCCATTAATTGCCATTTTGGCCCCTGAGGACATAAATGACAAAATTGCCCTTGAGACTTAACTGACTTTCATTACTCAGTTAAACACTCAATTAAAAACTGTCCATTTTGGCAATTTATGATCTCTGAGGGGTCCCAGTGATAAAAAAACAGGTTTGGTGTCCAAACAAGCATTTTAGGGCAAACATTAGGGGCCATTTTGACAATTAACTCTTTGCCCATCCCTTGTTATGCGAGGATGTCCTACAATCAAGAGACTTGTTGACGGATGCCCTACAATCAAGAGACTTGTTGACGGATGCCCTACAATCAAGAGACTTGTTGAGTGTTGACAAACCTAGGACTTTTTTTGGATGGCCAAACCTAGGACCTTGCAGTCTGATGCTAAACTTTATCAATTTATAATCTCTATTGACTATTGAGTCAACGTTTCCTGTTTAAGATTTAAAAGGATTTATTCCCAAAAAACATGTATAAGGACCTGTTTGTACTTACATAAAACAAAGAGGTTGATTTGTGAAACTTTTTCTACAAATAGCATTGCTTACCATATATATTGTTGATCGATTTTGACCCTTGCTAAGTTTATATTTGGCTAAACAACCAAACAATATTTCACATGAAACGACATAGAGAATCTAATTACATTAAACTCATACACCAATCTACTGTACAGTTTTTTAACTTTGCTAATAACATTAAACTTGAATTGAATCCGACCATTTATAAAACACAGCAGTTTTATTAAAACAAAACACGAAAGTTACATCACAATAGAAGATAGACGGGCAACAAGCTGCGCCGCCACCCTTTCTGAATTGTGAACCCTAGTCTACTAAAGACAAATCTATGCAGTGAGTACGATTTATAAATTTAAAAACTTATTTTTTATAGAAAAATTATCATGTTATGTTACTATCTTGTAGTGACTTTATACACCTTTAATAATATTACTTTAAGTTATTTAAGAAGTAATATGTTTCATTTTAAGGTATCTACGAAATAAAATGTTATATTAAATTAATATAACATTTTATTTCGTAGATACCTTAAAATGAAACATATTACTTCTTAAATAACTTAAAGTAAGATATGTATTTTAGGTGGCACAAAGTGGTTTGTTTGTTTGTTTTCTTTCATGAATCCTATAGCTAAATACTAAATTATATTATACTAGAATGTTACCCCGCGCGTTGCTGCGGGGTTTACATAGCAAGTGTCGGAAACACTAAAAAAATAGTAGTATATATGTTTAATCCTCGAAGTTAAGGTATCTAAAATACTTATTAATTTGTAAAAATATCATCAGCTTTATTTGATCGATCGGTATCGGTTTGCTTGACGATCAAACCATAAGGGGAAAAAAACGTTTCAACCGTTCATTATTAAGGGATTTTTGTGAAAAACACAACCCCATGTTTAAAAAAAGATCCCTCACACTACAACCAATTTTTTTTTCCAAAGTTTAATCCACTCAAAAAAACTTGGAAAAAAAAATTATGACTTAACGTGAAGTAGAGTTAGGCTACCCGGTAAACAAACGGGGGGAAGGGGGTGACACGTCGGAAAAAGTGGGACCGGAGGACAGAGAACGGGAGGGGACGGGGGGAGGGGGGCGGTGTAGGGAGGTGGAGACGGGGGTGGCAGGGGGCGGTGATTGGTGGAGGTTTTGGTGGGGGGCGGTGATTGGCCCGTCCGATGCGTCCGTTGGGAGACGGGGGGGACGGGGGTGGGAGGGGACGGGGGCTCCGGGGCGGTGTTTGGGTTGGGGACGGGGGAAAAGGAAGGAGACGGGGGTGGGGGGCGTCTGTTTACCGGGTAGCCTTATGTGAATGGTAAGTGGACTTTGGTAAGTACAGTACTTGATTGTTAATAGAATAGAAATGGTAGGTGAGTGGCTCGATAGGTAGGTTTCATGGGGTAAGAGTTAAATCTCCGTCATCAAATAAATCTTCTATCTTTAAGAAAATTTGGTTTCTGTTGAATATCTAAAACAAAGAACATGAGTACATGACTGTGATGTTTTGTGTTGTGTTCTACTCTACCCAAATCGAAGAGCTTTAATGATAAACTCCTTTTGGAGAAGAAGACATCTTTCCAAGCGCCACTACCCACCACCACCACAACCATCGCCATCAAAATCAAACACCAAAACCAAAATCTCCCAGATCAAAATCATTGAGTTGACAGACAAGAACACCTCAGATGGACCAGCGCCATTGGCTCAGGCAGCAGTGCGTCTTGTCACCGCCAAAGACATTCATCGACTTCAACAAAAGATCAGTCGTAGTCTCCTCCATGACTGCCGTAGAAACCAACTATCTCATCTCTCGTTTTTCTCGCTTTTGTGGTGTTGGTGACTGGCGGCAGAACTTGTGTGGACACCGGTGGTTATGTAAAGAGATAGAGGAGAGAGACTGAAGTAGGTTTTTAAGCCTAGTGATACAACTTCTAAAGCTACTGAGTACAATTCTATTGTGCACGGTACACTTATTATGCCAAACGTACAACACCAGAAAGCTTAAACAACTTGTAAATTAATATATATATATATAAATTTCACAATTGCAGAGAATAAAAACATTAGGGGGACTGGGTACTATCAGAATTTATTATGGGTATCCCATTATCAGCACGATAACACCGTTGTCACTGGTATTGATAGTGGGTCCGTGGATCAAATCCTGGTTCTAGTTAATGGATAGTGAAGTTGGTGATATTGACCGTTTAATTATTTTGGAACATTTTATTAATATTATTTTTTTGACCGTTTATTTTTGTTGATTTAATATAATTATATGTTTTTATTTAAACCGTTTCAATTAAATTAAAGCATAAATTAAAACCTAATTAAATAAAAAACATAAAGTTGAGCATAAAAATAAATTCATTAATATTAAACATAAAATTAAAATAATTTAAAACAAATAAAAAAAAGCTTAAAGTTGGCACAACAATTGCCATGCCTTGACATGGTCGAAATTGTTGTCTGGATCCTCCCTCAACGTGCGCTCTTAGAGGGTGGTCCACCGGTCACACTTATTGTTGAGATCGGTCCACTTCCGCTGAAGGCTCTCGATGGTGCGATCGTTGATGCCGACTTGCTAGTTGAAGTCGGCCAACACGCGGTCCCAGAACCCCTCCGGGTGCGAGCCCGAGCCCGAGGCCCTCCCCATCGAGCGTTGTTGTTGAGCCGGATCGTTTTGGGCGTCTTTGTAGCACACCACGATCTTCTCGTCCTCGTTCCAACGAGTCATCTTTGTGTAGAATGTGGGTGTTTGTTTGTTTAAACCGTGGGTTGTGGGTGTGAGTTTTAACCCCACACTGTGGTGTGTTTATATACAAATTTTTGGAATGATTTTAATATTAAAATTAATTTTACTAACCGTTTAGGTGGACGGTTTCAGTGCTAAAGTTAATTTTTTGGACGGTTGCATGTAATTCAATTCAATTTACTGACCGTTTAGGTGGACGGTTTCAATGCAATTAACTTTTTTTTTTACCGTATTTGTGGTGGACGGTTGTAATATTATTTAAACCGTGTGAAATTAGAAAAGAAAGTTTAGATATGTATTTAAATGAAAATAAATAAAATAATCAGTGGAGTGCCGCCTTCAAAACTATGTTTTAGTGAAGTGAATCATTGAATTGATGTGGCAGTGCAGGATTGGTGTAAATCAGTGAAGTTGGGAAAATTTAAGGGTTGCACGGGGGGAGGGGCGCTTCTAGGAAAATATTTTTACTTCACTAATTTACACAAATCTTGCACTGCTTACTTCACTGAAACAGTTTTTTGGAGGCAACACTTCACTAATTCACTTAACTGAACTTTATTTTTTAGTTTTTTTTAAAGAAACATTAATTAAACATATTATTAAACTAATATCGGAGTATGTCGAAAATGCATATCGGAGTATGTCAACTCCGTAAGGGCATCGTCATCGAACACCGATTGGACTGGGGGATCGCGTATGTGGACCGGTGATATCGCACGCTCCTCGTCTTTAATGATCATGTTGTGCAATATCATGCACGTATAGCCGATGACGGTACACCGAGCAACGGTTGTCGGCCTCAAGGGTCGGTTGGTAATTCCCCATTTCCCGTTTAATGCTCCGAATGCTCGATCCACATCCTTCCTTACTGCCTCTTGCGCCCTAACGAATTTCTTTTCCTTCGGATCGATCAGATATCGAAACGCTTTCACACAGTTGACCAGTTTGGATAGATGCCATCGGTAAGATAATATCCACATTTATATAAGTGGCCATTTAAAGTAAATTGACACTGCGACGCCGTTCTGTTTTGTTGTGTAAGAAAAACTGGAGATTGTTGAAGAACATTTACGTCGTTGAGTGAACTGGGGGGACCAAAAAAACCATGCCAAAACCACATATCCTGCGAAGCAACCGCTTCTGGCATGATTGTTGGATATTGGTGACCACCTCTCATATATTTTCCTCGTAAATCCCTAGGACATGCTCGCCATACTAAATGAGTGCAATCAATGCTACCGATCATGCCGGGAAGGTGATGCCTTTCTTCGTGTGCTTCGTACAAACATTGAATGTCGTTACTTGTTGGTCTTCGTAAAAACTCAGCCCCGTATAACTTAATGATGGCATTGCAAAAAAATTGTAAACATTCACGCGACGTCCTCTCAGACATACATAAATACTCATCGTATTCATCTGGAGGATTACCGGTTGCGAGTTGTTTCACCGCTGAAGATACTTTTTGTATGGGCGTAAAACTCTGTCTAAACTTACTGTCAACGCCCTCTCTTAACCATTTGAAGTTTGCTTTAACATCTGCTACAATTTTTAGAAATAGACGTCTCGACATACGATACCTTAGTTTAAACTGTGCCTTGGTGTATTTTAGTATGTCAACAAAATAATTATCCATTAACCGAATATTGCCTCCCTCGCGATCATGTGGCACATATCTTTTTTTGAATGTTGTGTCTTCCTCTACGGCTCGCTTGGCAAGGTCTATGAAAAACTCAAAGCTATTAATTATTAGTTGAGTTTAAAATCGGATGCACTTCGAGCTGGGGAATGCAAATTTGATCTTCTTCAACTTCAAAGTCACTCATTTTGTTAAAAGTATGGAGGAAAATATGAGAGAAATTGTATATGTTAAACTGCGGATATGTTTTGTATATATAACCGATTGAAAAAAACAGACACAAAATATGACCATTTGAAAGAGAATAAATTTTAAAATGGTCAAATAAAGGATTAAAATAACATATAAATTCGACCATTGCATTTAATAAATCTTTGAATGCGTTAAATAGAACCAAGATTTGGTCAACAGACCCACTATTAGCACCGGTGGTGATGGTGTTACCGTGCTGGTAGTGGAGTACTCGTGAACAAATCTAGTGGCACCCATCCCCATTATATTTCACATTAGACTAAATGGTGTGCTCTCGGGGAAGGCACTCGGGAGAGTGACGTGGAGTCGGGCACCGAAGCAAACACCTCCCCCCCCTTTTTTTCGGGGATTCCAGGGAATTTTCCCCTTGTGCACCGAGCCTCCCTATTGGTTGATTTTATTATTTATTTTTTTAATTAAACTTTATATAATAAAAAAATGAAGGGGGATTGGGGGAGTACCATTTCCAAATTTTAGGGAAGGAAAGGGAAAAAATGAGGTGGCGCTGATGTGGCACTTGAGAGAGTTGGGGGAAAAGGGGGCACACCATATAGTCCGTTTGAAAGAAACGGACACAAAATATGGCCATTTGAAAGAAAATAAATTTTAAAATGGTCAAATAAAGGATTAAAATAACATATAAATTCGACCATTGCATTTAATAAATCTTTGAATGCGTTTAATAGAACCAGGATTTGGCCAACAGACCCACTATTAGCACCGGTGGTAACGGTGTTACCGTGCTGGTAATGGAGTACTCGTAACCAAATCTAGTAACACCCCGTCCCCATTATATTTCACATTATAATGGCTGAAAAGGACAAGCCACGAGTCAGTTGAACCTATTTACCCAAACTTCCACGTTGACCTGTCAATATCTTATGTTAGTATAAACACTTTAATGTTCAAAGATAATACCAATGACTTTTATACTTTTTTTATACTGTACATGTACAGTTGTTATCCTTATTTTGACTTCCACAGTCAAATATATACGCCTTAAAAACTTTCTTTTCAACAACAAACATTAAAACGTGGAGAAATCTGGTAAAATATTATTATTTTGTTTTTCATGAATGACGAAAAGTATGTATTAGTATTAGATATATTACCTTTAACGTCTTACCTATTGAACTTGAAGGTTATGATCAGGAGTTTTATTGTCATAACATGTTAAAATTAGTTTTAACCACGTCAAGAGAGTTAGATACATGTTGAAGCCGCTTTAAGTCAAAATTTGTCTCCCGCATTGCGATAGCTCCCATCCCTAAACAAGCTAAACTTTTCAGCAGTATCGGCAAGTACGATAGTTTGCGTGACCCAAATGATCATTTGCACGATTTTGAGTGCGCGGGAAATGAGGTACTCTGGCCAGTTCAAGTTTAGTGCCACCTGTTCACCCAATCATGTTGAGGGTTCCCGGAAGCAAATCTGTAACCTCCAGACTCACGTGATTACACACACCCCGCGGCACCAACGTAAGATGACCAAGGCTGGAAAGAAGAATTAGCGCTAGGGAAAGCGATCCTGGGCAGAGCAACTTGACGATTCTAGGAAGGAGGCTGATGTTCTCCTCCCGAGTGTCCACGGCGATGCGTCCTCCATCGCCCCACTTGTCACCGCAATTTTCAGACATTATCGCACGCGATATGTGTTCCTAGACGGCGGAAGCAACACTGACATCATGTATGATAAGTGTTTCCAACAACTTGATGATGAAGACAAAGCTCGGCTCGTCCTAGTTAGCGAGCCAATTTCGGGCATCATTCATGAGACAATCATGCCTCGCGACATGATCTCTTTTCCCGTCACGATGACAAATGGTAAACATGAGCTCACGAAAGTGTGCGACTTCATGGTCTTGCCCGCGACGTCCCATACTCCTTGGCCGGAAAGGGCTTGCGCGGTTCAATGCCAACGCCTTAACGCCACATCAAATGATCGATTTCCCGACCCGCACAGGCGTCACATTTATACGGAGAAACGAGGATTGTCACACAGCTGACATCGCCAAACCCCCCAAAAGGATCAAAACTGACACCCGCACTGAGCCGGAAAAAATGAATTCTTAATGCTAAATTTCCGGAGGAAACGATGGTCATTGGCCATGTAATCTCCGACACCATACACACTATCTGAAGCAATTACTCATCGCGAACATGGACGTCTTCGCTTGGCAGCCGATGGACATGATTGGTGTCCCCCGCGATATCGTGGAACACAAACTCAACGTGTATCGCTCGATAGAGCCGGTCGTCCGAAAAAAATGCAGCATGGGGCCGGAGAAAACAAAGGCCATAAACGAGCAAGTCAGTGAGCTGCTCAATATGGCCATCCTACACCCCATTCGATACCAAACTTGGGTCTTTAACCCCGTCATGCTCTGGAAATCCACCGGGGGATGGCTCATGTGCGTTGATTAAAAAGATCTCAACAAGGCATGTCCAAAAGATTGTTATCCTTTGTCAGAAATCGACCTCAAAGTTGATTCGCTAGCTCGTTCTTACCGCTTCAAATGTTTCTTGGACGCATACAAGGGCTACCATCAAATACAATGACGAAGGAAGACGCAGATAAAACAGCATTCCGCATAGACATGGGCACCGTTTGTTACACATAGATGACTTTCGGCCTGAAAAACGCGGGAGACACATATCAGCGCTTGATGGACACGACCTTCGTCAATGAAATCGGCATAAGATTGGAGGTGTACGTCGATGATATGGTTATCAACAGTAAGGAGAAAGAGCATATGTTGGGGGATATCTAGTAAACATTTGACCAGCTGCGCAAAGTGCGCATGAAGCTCAACCACAACAAATGTTCTTTCGGCATGGAGAAAGGAAAATGTAAGTGCATTATCTGTATGTCCCTAGCTAGTGATAGGTCTCTATAGGTCGTTGGCTAGGTTAATCGAGCAGTTTATGGCTCGTAATCGTATACTAGCCTGGTCCAAGGGGGAGTCTGTTAGTACATGATGTCCCTAGGCTAGTATACTTTGGTATTGGACGGTTTCTAGGGTGTTTGGGTGCATTTATACGCTATTTGGAGCTTGAAGGTTCTTAGGGGCGAGTAGGAAGTTGCTAGGGCTAATCGCCTATCTTCAGGGACGAGTAGGCCTAATCGTCTCCTGTTGCATACGGGATAGCTCTCCTAACCGCCTGATGTCTTGCACACGAGTTGTGGGACTATATAAGGACCTAATGATTGCCCTAATCATTAGAGGTCACATCACACAGCCCCCAAACACCCTTCCCAAGGTCTGAGAGATTGTTTTCGTGTCTGTAAACACCCGAGCTCTGTTTTTAGTAATCGAATCAATCTTTTGACTATTTGTTGTGTGTGTTATCATCTCGTTACCATTGTTTCTTTATCGTTTTGATCATTTAGACCTGTTTGGAGGATTCCGCACTCCAAACAAGCAAGCTCGTGATTGTCGGTTGACCCGAGTGACGATCCTACAAGTGGTATCAGAGCCGAGGCTCTTATCACGAGTGTTTAGATATCAAAACGAGTCTAGACAGGTGGTTTTTGTTACAAAAAGTTTGGATTTTTATCAAAAACCTGTTAGAAAACTTTGAAACTTTGGGTTTTTCATAAAAACATAGTTTTTCAAAATCTAAGTGTGTTTTTACGGATTAAAACGTGTGTTTTTGATTGGGTTTTGTTCTAAAAGTGTTTTGGAATCATTTCTAATCATTTTGGGTATAAACACAACGTTATTGGTAAGACTTTGAAGCTAAAATGGGTGTTTTTGTGAAAAAGTTCGTCTCAGACCTGCAGGTAGCGATTAGCAGACATTAGAGACGGTTAGCAACCTACTCGCTAGTGAACAGTACACGAGTAGCCCTAATCGTGTGTTCTACTCGTGTGTTCACCCTAATCGTGTGTTCTACTCGTGTGTTCAGCCTAATCGTGTGGATTATCCCTACTCGTGTGACTTATCCCTACTCGTGTGACTTAATCCCTACTCGTGTCCTGCTATTCCTAATCGTGTGGTATTATCTCCTACTCGTCTAAATTTTCACCTAATCGTGTGTCTAGAACCCTACTCGTCTGATAATTGTCTACTCGTGTGTCAAACATCCTAATCGTGTACTTTTTCTTCCAATCGTCCCAATCACACACAATTACACTTTGTAATCGTGTGATAAGTGCTGATAACCATCTTTTGACCATTCGTTGACCGTTTTTCAAAACCGAGACTTATGGCAAATCCGTGGGCCCATCTGGAGAGGAAATCAACGTCAGATGCTAGTCAAAGTCAACCAAATCAAACCAGGCAACTTAACAATGTTCAAAACAATCAAGGAAAAGTTGTGGTTTCGGTTACTCCTGCAATTCACTCTGTCTCAGCAAACACGGATGTTGCGAGTGTACTTACTGTGCTTGCTGAGAAAGGCTTTGACCAGAAGACACAACTCATGGGAGGTGTTAATGGACAAATTGCGTGTTTTGCTCAACGAGTAGAGACTGTGGAATCGAGAGAAGCGTCAGAGAGTGCTCAAATCTCAGAAGAGAGTACAGATGCAGATAGTGAATCATCATCTAGTGAACAATATCCTGAACGAAGTTCTGAAGAAATCAACAGAACTTATGCAAATTGTTCAACTTCTGAAAGGAGTGAATCAGAAGAGGAAGATGCTGATGATCAAAAACCAGAAGTTGGAATTCAAATCAAGCACGGAACTGAACCTATTATACAAGGGTCTTCCAGGTTTGTCTGTTCTAACTGTACCGATCTCCAAAGTATGATTGTAAGGATGTCTGAAAACGACCAGACCCTTACTTGCGATCTAGCTAATTGTATAACTATCAATGAAGTTTTGAAAGCAAATGAAATGGAGCTTAAAAACTTAAATGAAATTTTAATGAAAGAAAATTCTGAGCTTTCTAAAACTCTTGAGGAAGTAAAGAAAGAATTAGCTCAAACAAAATCTGAGTATGAAAAAGCCCAACATAAGCTAGATGGTTTTCAGTTCGCAAAGTTTGTGCTAAATAAAAATGATGTTGATATTAAAAACCAGTCTCAGCAAGAAGAAAATCAAGGACTTGGTTACAATAAACGTTCTGTAAATAGACGGAAAGTGAAATTGAAACCAAAGGCCTTACCGGAGGTAAACCTTGAGGATTCTAATAAAGAATCCCAGGAAACTGAGAAGGCTCAATCAGGTTCACTTAGCTCTATTAAAAATCACATTTTGTGTGAACCTGAACCGGAAAAGAAGCACTTTCAGTTTCCTGAAGGCACAGAAGGGCTGTACATGTTGGTGGGATCTGACAAATTGTTTTCTGATAAAGAGTTTCCTATTAAATATGTTGATCAATCCTTAATTAAACATATTTTTGAGGAAATACCAGTTACTGAAGCTAATATCAGAAAACTAATTGATCAAAAGAAACATGTTGAATGCAAACCCACCAAACATGTGAATCAAAAGAATCGCTCTGAGAAAAATCAAAAGGGTCCAAAGTTCAATGAACTTAAGCCCATCAAATCGAAAGGTACTGATCAGATGAGACATTATCTTCAAAATCATCAAAGAAATCTTTCACCAAGATCATCTGATTATGATTCATATCCGAGTACCTCTCGATTTAGAAGCTCACAAGGGAGCTGTAGCCCTAGATTTTCTCAGGTTAGCTCGAGACAGTCACAGTATGAACCTCAGTACTATGAAGAGTGGAGGTCATGCTATGAATGTAACGAGGTTGGACACTTGATTGCTAAGTGTCCCTATCTGAGAAAATTAAAGGGCAAAGCACTTAAGCCCCCTAAATACAACAACCAAAGATACAAGTCACCTGAACAACAAGTTCAGGTGACACCAAAGAATGTGAAAAAGAAACAAAAGGTTGTTGTTGATGGTGCAAGGCCTAAAGCTGATCAGGCATCAAGCTCAAAGGCTCCACCTAAGGTTGCAAAACCCAAGGGAGGCCCAAAAGCAGGTCCAAAGACTAACCAAAGGGCAAAGCCACCGGCTGACCCAAAGGTGAAGTCTCAGGTACCACCCAAATCTGTCAAGCAAAGAACTGTGAAGGCTAAGCATGACCAGATTTGGAAGCCAAAAGCAGCTGAAGCACCATCTGTGAGTTTATCTGCTTCACTAGCACCATCTACATCAACTGTTGTTGATGAGAAAACACTTACCCCTCATGGTAGATGGATGGAGCTACCTATGATTGATGACCTAGGCCGACCAGAGATGGTCAAGGCCTGGGTCCCCCTCGAGAACTAATCTTTGAACAAGTGTGCAGAGTGTTCCAGGAGGAACTATCAGCAGTTATTTGATTGTTGACAGTGGGGCATCTTAGCACAAATAGGTGTCATATTGCTCTAGTAAATTGATCAGAATATCTTTGGAGAATATGAAACCTTAGACAATTAAGGAGGGGATTTGTTATCGAAGAAGAATAAAGAAAAGAAGATGCTCGATGAGAATAATTCAAGACCCAGTGTTTCGACTTAACAACGGATGTCAGTAATGAATAAGAGTGGACTGGGTGATTGCTGCAGAACGGTTCCTTCATTATCTAAAGGGTTACCGACTAAAGGTCTATGGTACCCTAATGGCGATAAGTTGGATCTCGTTGACTTTAGTGAATTTATTAATGGTGGTTACAATATTGAAGCTGGATCCTCAACGGGTGGATATCAGTTCTTGGGAGGGCGTCACATGTGTTTCCTGCAACATGCGAAGCCGAATCAGCTGGTAGCTGCATTGAGCTGCTGTTCCAGGTTTATCGTTGGATACTTCTACACACATGCTTGTCTACGGTTTGCATTTTCTTATCACCTCCATCCTCTTATTAATAGTGTAACTTCCATAACAATCACTAAGGATCCAATGATTATTTATGTCCACACTGACTACCGAATTGCCAAAAGTTTTACCAAACCATTTGACAAATTTAAATTTGACTATCTTTGAAAGGTAAAAGGCATTTTGGGAAAATCTGAGTAAACCACATCGGAAAATCATTTTTAATATTTTTATTAAAAATTTCTTTTCGCAAATTTTAGATTTTTAGGGGGAGAAAATTCAGAAAAATACAAAAACATCAGAAAATGCTTAAATAAAAAAAAATAAGAAAATTCAAAAATCAAAAAAAATGAAAAATGCAAAAAAAAAAAAATGAGTTTCTTTGGTGAAAATGGGGAAGATGATATTAACCAATCAGTCGGACTGTCTAGACCTTTATCATCTTAAAAATATTGGATCTGATAAGTAGCCTCTACAATGATGTGTTGGTAGGCTCGAAATCATTTCCAAGCTCGGCACGGTGATATAAACCTAAATCAACTGAGGATTGTGTGGATTAACGTCGCGTTGGCATATGGTCTAAAAGCCTAAATCTTGTTGATAGAATGCCAAAATCCGAGGTTTCTGGTCTTTAAGAGGTTGGTACATCCGGGGTGAAATGGACGTCTCTCAGAATAAATTGGGGTGGCATAAGTGACGTACGTTGGGTTCGCAGCCTACAACTGAGACACCTCTTTGCCATTCTCAGTAAAAGAAAAGAAAAACAAAAAATAGAATAAATTCTGATAAGGAGACGTCTGGGAATCCTGTAAGAGCAAAAAGATCGTGAATGCCAAAACCCTATTCTCAAAGAGAATCGCTCTAAGGTATCAAATCATATACCTAAAGCATCGTACCGTGAAAAATCAAATAATATACGGTATTTGACTTGAACCCTGGTCTGGATCTCACTGGTCTCTCTGCTGCAGCGTTCTTGCAGACCTGATCACCACTGAGTCCATTCCTTGTAAATACGGATGACAACAGCTTATTCACCGGTTACGAGGAAGCTTTGTGCATGCCTTGACGCGGGAATATGTCGCGTGTGCGGGGAACACCTTTAATCAGCTTTAATATTACCTTAACGTATCTAAAGTGCCTAGCGATAAAACTTGATTTTGAGTTTAGGTGGACAACAATACTGACAGTTGTTGTAGGATGCTTATTGGTAATTTTAATCAAAAACTGATAGTATAAGGGTTCTAGCATAGTCCATACACTGATATGTTTCCCTAACAGATGAAACTCACAAAAAAAATATGCTTTTGAATAGTTTTACATTTCCTGCATTTATTAACTTATGTTTGAGTATCTTAATAAAAAAAAAGATTTTATTTTGTCTTTATTTTTGATTGACCGATGTTGGAATACAAGTATTCTTCAATTGGAATCTCAGATCCGAAGCCGAAACACAAATAAAATCTAAATTTTTACAAAATTTCAAGGGTCAAATATCACTTTCAGGGTCACAAATTGTCAATCGTGAGAGTTCAGGGTGAAATTTGAAAAGATCTAAATGTTCAGGGGTAGAATGACTACTTTCTCAAATTGGTGGTCAAAATGGACAAATCTTGAAAGTTCATCAAATGATAACCTTCAAGAATTTGATTGAGTCCGGATTATTTGTCGATCTAATATAAGTTGTAGTTTGTGTGCAGTTTTTATTAATTTTTTCTGCAGGATCAAATACAACTAATGTGCTCATCATGCATCAAACGACAAAGACTGAATCTGAACAAGACCCCAACCTGAACAACAAGATCATCCTGAACTGCAAGAATCCAATACTCCATCTTCAGAGAAACCAGATCGTGGTAGAGCTCCAGCAATCGAAGCTAAAGAAGATGGGAGTCAAGAAATGAAAGTGAAGATGATATTGATCTTCGTCCAAGTCACAGAATCGTCAATCATAAAAGCGGAGATCTCTTGTTTCCTCCCAAGTTATCGAAGCAAATCGATGACCAAGACGAGATCTTATGAAGCCACGACTAAAGTTCAACTCAGTTGATATGTTCAAGTTTTCAAGGGTTATACATTGCGGTGTCACCCTAAGTTGAAGAATGCTGAACATGAAGACGTGAGGACTCGAAGACCATATATATCTAGCTAGGTCCAAAGGGGAGTCTGTAAATGCACTTCTTGTGTGTCTCCAGCTAGATGATAGGTTGAGTCTGTAAATCACTAGCTAGGTCCAAGGGGGAGTCTGTAAGTGCATTATCTGTATGTCCCTAGCTAGTGATAGGTCTCTATAGGTTGTTGGCTAGGTTAATCGAGCAGTTTATGGCTCGTAATCGTATACTAGCCTGGTCCAAGGGGGAGTCTGTTAGTACATGATGTCCCTAGGCTAGTATACCTTGGTATTGGACGGTTTCTAGGGTGTTTGGGTGCATTTATACGCTATTTGGGGCTTGAAGGTTCTTAGGGGCGAGTAGGAAGTTGCTAGGGGCGATTAGCTTGCTAATCGCCTATCTTCAGGGACGAGTAGGCCTAACCGTCTCCTGTTGCATACGGGATAGCTCTCCTAACCGCCTGATGTCTTTCACACGAGTTGTGGGACTATATAAGGACCTAATGATTGCCCTAATCATTAGAGGTCACATCACACAGCCCTCAAACACCCTTCCCAAGGTCTGAGAGATTGTTTTCGTGTCTGTAAACACCCGAGCTCTGTTTTTAGTAATCGAATCAATCTTTTGACTATTTGTTGTGTGTGTTATCATCTCGTTACCATTGTTTCTTTATCGTTTTGATCATTTAGACCTGTTTGGAGGATTCCGCACTCCAAACAAGCAAGCTCGTGATTGTCGGTTGACCCGAGTGTCGATCCTACAGAAAATCCCTTAGAGTCATTGTCACATAGGATGGTTTCCGCGCCAACCTCGAAAAAGTTCAGGCAATCGAGCGAATGCCACCCCCCCTCCATCAAAGAAATCCAGACGTTGATGTGCCGACCGGTCTCCCTCAACCGCTTTCTCACCAATTACGCTTCAAGGTCCTTCCCATTTGTGGATACCTTGAAGAATTGCTTGAAAAAGAGAAATTTCCGCTGGACACCAGAGGTAGAGACAACTTTCCAAGAGATGAAACGGTGCTTAATGAACCTCCCCACCGTGACGGCGCCTCTACCAAGTAGTCGCTAATACTGTACCTCTCCGTCATAGAGCGGGTAGTAGGCGCGGTAATCCTAGTGGATCGTAAGGGAGTTCAAACGCCGATCTAATACATTAGCCGCACTCTCCTAGATGTGGAAACAAGATATTCAATCATGGAAAACTTAGTTCTCGCGCTCGTACACGCGTCACAAAGGCTGTGGCGGTACTTTCAAGGACACCCAATCAATGTCCTTACTGACTACATAATCAATGATGTACTTTGTAAACCGGAATTGTCAAACGCGGGGCCTTGCCTTATCAGCCCATACAACAAGGAGTTCACATACGCTATTCGTCTGGACTTTAAAAGCACAAACAATGAGGCAGAATATGAAGCACTCTAGGTAGGCCTCCGCATTGCGGAAAAAATGGGGGCCCGCCATGTTGAAGCACATGTGGACTCAATGCTTGTCGCAGGACAGATTAACAGGACTTATGACGCACGAGATGTCACAACCTGACCCCGGGGGTGTCGGTTGGGAAGCAGTTGATACCAAAATTGCACAACGGAAGCAACGATGACTAATAAATGTCTCCGAGTCAGGTTCGTATCGTGTATCGGCCTGGTTACGTGACGAGCATTCGCATAAGATATTTTTATACAATGGTTCGAGTTTTAGTTTCGTACAAAAACGTATTGTTTATTATTCGTTTTGGTTGTTTATTTATTATTCAAGACTTAATAATGAGCGAAAATTTTTGGGGTTAAACCGGGGTGTTACATTCTCCCCCCGTTAATGGAATTCCGTCCTCGGAATTACTTTTGGGTTATCTCTGGTTGTGCATATAGTATATTCCACTCGGATTCCATGTTCGGGTTTACGTGTTCGTGTATCCATCATCTTTTCATAAACCAAATCGTAGTTATAGTGTTTCCACACTAATTCTCATATACATTTTAGAATTCTTACATTTTCTACAGTGTTTGCTGTGATTGTACTATACTTCTCTCGTTAAAGCATACTTATCTATCTCAATCGTATTTACACAGGCAACTTCCGTTATCAAGTTTTGGTTACTAACACACTAATTACAATTTGTCGGGCTCCTTCTGGATTAATTGGATGGTAGGAAGTTCACGACGCTTATCATCAACTAAAGGTTGGAATCAAATACAACGTTTAAGGTTCAAGTCTGAAACACATGGTTTAAACTATCAATAGACTAAGGTTTATCCTGGATTTAATTCTCAGTCCCATTTTTGATGCACCATTGATGTTTATATATAGGGTGTACCGCATCTAACCCACCACACCATTGGTGCCCCGAAGATGTACTGGAAACTTCACCTTGAAACCCTGATAGGAAACTTATTTTTGTCGGTATATCATATAGGTTTTTCTAAAAATAACTTACTCTTAGGGACTATGCTTAGGGTAGGTTAAATACCAAAGCGAAAACCTTATATAACACTAAGTTCTTAGAGCTTTTTGTCATTCCTACTGTTTTCCATGCCTAATATCGTGGTTAATTCTATCTATATTATAAGTGTCTTGTCAAATTTCTTAAGCCTTCAAAAATATTTTCTAAGGTACGTGGTGTAGGATATAGTGATGAAATGTTAAATATCATGAAAAATTATCCATCTGAACACGATATATTGGTCTTAACTATAGCAATGGCACATATCTTTTTTTTAGAATTCTAAATCTTACCTCCTCGTATGATCAATTTTGTTATTTATATCAATTCTTTCTACTAACCTCGATGGTGCCTTCTTACTCATATGAATTATTTCTTATAACCGTTGTCACGAACGCACCCACTCCCCCCGTTATGGCCTATCTACACGTTTTAACACACTTTATACGGGTAACTTATCAGTATAATAATTCAAAGGTTTTGGCAATATTCTATCCACGACATGGGGTGTCAAGTTGACGAAACACATATCAAACCTTACGATTACCTCTAGTAACGTTCAATCCTAGTTTCTTCGGGTTGCCAGATGTGATATTTACAGTGTACACACATCTTTGAATATGGTTTATTGGTATTCCGTTTGATACTTGGGAATCATCTCTAAGACCTGCTACGTGATCTCATATCCAGTACTATATTTAACTTAATGTTGCGTTGATCAGTATAAATCAAATCTGGATAAGGAAGCTCAAATAACCATTTTTTTGAAGGTTTAATTCCTTAATCATGGTACTGCTAAATAGACAATGCACTCGAAACTTAATGACTGCAAGCGATCAAACCTGATCATGGGCTGTGGAATAAGTGCTATGTCAAAGAATATATAATACTTTTTAAATATGTGTTGGTAAAACGTGTCTTCGAGATCATTTTACTGTGTCGATCGAGTTTTGGTCTCAGGGTCCTTGATTTGTTCTGGTCACAATGCCTTGTCTTGGACTCTCTATCTATCTCACAACTTGGTCAAGAACGGATTAGCCATATAATGTAAGGTTATATATTAGGAATTAGCTACGATTATTCTTCTAAGACAAAGCTGTTATTTACGCTATAAGATCTGTCACTTCACAACTATCATCATAAATAGTTTAAATACGGTCACATATGTTTATATATTTATCAAATTTGTCAAGTCGCATCCAGTATAACGAAGTTCATAACCCCTGCAAGTATATAACAGATTTGCCCACGACCTTAACATAGTCCGTTTTCTCACATAAGCTTATTGTTATCATGGTTAACACTCACAATTCTGGCGACTCTTCGGATATCTTAGAACTTTTTCGTGCCTGTAAATTCACAATACATGACGTCAAATGTAATCGTCAATTTACCTCACAAAATTATTCTAGTAATCTCCGTTGTAGTCATTTATTCACGTATCACATAAAACTCGTATACTGGTCACACTAGTTCTAAATCTCTGTAAGCATTCTCGTGTGTTCAGGTACTCAAGTTTCAACTTATCTTGCTTCTTATCTGATTAGTCTTATGTAATTCCAAATCATTTCCTAGCTAGGTAGTCTTAGAAGCCTTAAAACACTAAGTTCTTTAAGTCGTCCTGGTGTGGTATAGGATATCTGGAGATATCCTATTTTGCTACAACCGTGGCTCTGATACCAACTGTCACAACCCGACCCCGGGGGTATCGGTTGGGAAGCAGTTGATACCAAAATTGCACAACGGAAGCAACGATGACTAATCAATGTCTCCGAGTCAGGTCCGTATCGCGTATCGGTCTGGTTACGTGATGAGCACTCGCGTAAGATATTTTTATACAATGGTTCGAGTTTTAGTTTCGTACAAAAACGTATTGTTTATTATTCGTTTTGATTGTTTATTTATTATACAAGACTTAATAATGCGCGAAAATTTTTGGGGTTAAACCGGGGTGTTACACGAGATGCAACTATGATCCTCTATTTAGACCAGGCCAAGTAACTTATGCGCAGGTTTGATTCCTGCACGGTCATCCACATAAAACTGAGCCAAAACAAACCAGCTGCCGCACTGAGTAAAATTGCCTCCACGGCCTTCGAGCACATGGGGAAGGAAGTTTGCATAGAATTGCTAAATAAGCCTTCTGTCCCGCAGCGCCAAGTTAACGTCATCCAAACAGGAAACGCATCCTAGATGACGCCAATCAAAGCCTACTTAGCCTCCGGCACCCTGCCTGAGAACAAATCAGAAACCAATAAACTACAATACAAGGCTCTTCACTATCAGCTGACTGACGGAATACTTTACCCGATCTTACCTAGGGCCACTACTCCGCTGCGTTGACTCCGCAGATGCGTTCCAAATCCTAGCGCGGAGAAGGATCCTACCACACAAGATAGCTTAAAGTTATAAAGACAATCTGAGGCCTAACCCATCAGCGCTAAGCATAAGGCCAGGAACATGAGGATAGCTGATCTTCGCATAGTGTCCCCTATGCAGGATCAAGCACTTGCGCATGCCTCTTCGCATATGACTACGGGGGTTTTCCGCAGTCCAATCAGAAGACGACGCGTGGCAGGGTTGTCCCAACAACTCTGACCACCAACAGTAAAGGTGCAGCCCCTTGCTCCCACCATGCTGCATTGTTCAAGTTTATACCAGACGTCACATCAAACGCCTTCTAGATGATCAGACTATCACTATCAGAAAAGGATCCGCCTACAGCCACTCATGTCACGCCATGTGGACCTATGGCAGGGCGATACACTTTTCCTCTCTCTTCAGCATTAATTACACCCAGTCTTATCTTAATTATTTTGTACAATCCTAACTAGTTGGGCCAAAAGAAGGCAAGCCCATAACCCGAGCCCAAACCCATCGTCGAGGTTATAGGTTAATGATGTTTGGCCTACACATGCACTATATAAAGGAGGTCTCCCTCCTCGTGTAGGCATGCAACATTGCACTTAGCAAGCCAACACCATTTTTGTGTCTGTACGTTGAAGTCCTTGGACTAACTAGCAGTTGCCTCCTTTCGTACGGCTCATTGTTTCTTTCTTTTCAGGTTTTGGTTCAAGTCACGAATGTGTGAAAAAAAGTTTGGTGGAGGTTGTAAATGGACATAAATACCGTTGCTCATAAGTATCGCCTTCTTATTGTCTTCTACGCTTTTTAAGTTAACATATTATTTTTAGTTTACACGTATTTACATGTGTAAGTATGTGTAAAAAACAGAACTATTGTACATGTATTAAAAAGAAAAAGAAATGAAAAGAATTATTTTTTGAATTAATATGTACATGTTATCTGAATATGGTTTTGGGTGGCCATGATTCCACTTTTTTCCTTCTTATTGGTGGGGTTTATTGGGCTTTTTTCCCCTTTTCTATTTCCTTTTTATTGCATGATATATTGAGATATTCTACAGATATGAAGGGATTCTTGTCTCAAGCATAACCCCACATTTCCACTCTTTAAAAAACAATAAATTCTACTTCTAATTTAGCAACTTTATAACTTTTAGCTTTTTTTAACTATATACATTTTTTGTTTAATGGTATTGATACTTCTTGGTCCTTCATAATTATCATAGTTTATGTCTAATCCACGTTAAACTGATTTGTTCTCAATTTCATTAGTTTTGCCATTACAAGACTTAAAATTTTACCAAACCAAGCTTGGTAAGTGTGCATATATATATATATATATATATATATATATATATATATATATATATATATATATGGGATCATTTTATAACACCAATCTATTGTGAGAAAAAAAAAACACATTTAATTCGTTACATTTTTAATAAATGAATGATATATTTTTAAATTTTATACTTTTTAAATACACATGTGTATGATATATGCATAAACGATCAAACTAATTTGTTCATATATGTTTAGATTTGACGCCGTCTAGCTTTGTTTGTGATGTAGATGTCATGGTCTAATCAAAAGTAAGTTAATTATAAGTTCTTAACTATCTATACGAGTAGGTTTCACATAAAACTCGTTTGAGTAATTCACTACCACATAGACAGGGTCTTGGAAACAATTAGTTGAAGTGACAACTGAAGACATGTTTTTAATACTAACTCGCAGAATCCAATTACCTAACCATAGATGCCAAACACCCTCTAATTACCAAATCGCTCACGATGCAAGAAAACCAAATGCAAAAGATAAAAAGCGAATATTTGAAACACATACAATTCAGTTAAGTCAACCAAACACAAGTTGTTCCACAGTATTTAATACAAATAACCCAAACACATATCAAACGAGGTTTAATGCTTATCCTACACGAACCGTTCACCCGAAGGAAGTTGCAAGAGTCTTAGCCGCTCATTGGCATGTTCAAATCTTCAATGGTTATGTGGAAGCTTTGAATGCATGAAGTGGAATGAATGGATGATGATTGAGACCTTGAAAATCACCTTGGAGCTCTCAAAATCAACTTGAAAAAGTTTTATTTGTTTTCTTGGGTTGTCGTATACCACATTCAAATTTCCATCACGGTGTGCAATAGTCAATAGGGGGAAAGATCCGGTACAAATAGCTTTTTTGGTAAGAACTGTAAGAATCAAAGGAGGGTATTTTTTTTTAATTTTTTTTTTCAAAATTTTTTTTCCCCATATTGTTAAACATGTATTATAGTATTGAAAACTAAAAAAAAATAAAAATAAAAAAAATTTGGTGTAGAGTAATTACGTGTAGAGTAATTACATAATTACTCTAGTGTAAACTAATGTATTTACCTTAATGACGTAATTACACTAAAAAAATTTTTTTTTTTAATTTTTTTTTTGTATTATTCATCTAGAAAGAATGTTTAAGCACATGGGAAAAAAAAATTCTAAAAAAAAAAATAAATTTTTTTTACCCCCTTTGATTCTCACAGTTCTTACAAAAAAAATATATGTATTTGATCTTTACTCTAGTCAATAGACCATACTGACATATGTATTTCCAAATTTGAGCTCTCCCACTTTTAACAAACAAATCCTTCATGCCAACTCCGTTTTCGCTTCCGATTAACTTGTTTCCTCACCAGTTCCTCTTTCCAAATTCCCAAACACGAATACACTTTAACCTATTTTTCACTTGCAAAACAATAATCATATCAAAGTAGTATGTTTCACTTTAACCTATTTTACAGATGTGTATGTTATACACGTAAACAAATAATCAAACAAGAGTGTGTATTTGAATGTTACAAGAAATGAGTAAGGAACAATAATATCACGTCAAAATAATTTTACGGCTAGAAAAAAATAGATGACTCTTTTTCATTTTATTTTTAAAAAGAGTTATCTTATTCAGTATAGCTTTTACATATATTTTGATGTGTCTGATAATTAAAAAGTCTTTTTATATAAATATTCAAGTTCTTCTAAAAATGAAATGGGTCTTGAATCGTTTTCAAATTGTTCTCAAGGATACATAATAATGATCAAGTTATTCTACACAGTGTAACAAAAATGAGAAGGGTAAGAAGGATATAAAAAAATAATAGATCCTGAAATATGACACAATAAACCACAAAATATAACACAATGCCAAAAAAATATAACACAATGCTGAAGAAAAAAGACACAATGAATGACAAAAACGACACAATGATGAAAATAAAAAAAGACACATTGCTACGTAAAAGACACAATGATATAACGTAAAATCTAAAAACTACAAAGCTAAAAATCCAAAAAAGCGAAAACCTAAAAACTAAGATCGTAGGGTTTGATGAGACGGTTCTAATGCCGCTTAAATGAGTACAATCGAAATCCGTTTGATACCCTTCTTATGACTTTATTTTTCTTTCAATATACAATTGATCCTAACCCTACGTAATAAATTAATAAAGGCTCGTCAAACCACTGATTAAAGCTCGGTCTTAGCATAGAATATTTATCAAAGTACTTAAAGTAAACAAACCCTTATCTTTTATTGTACACATGGACATAAGAATACAAAATTTCCGTGAGAAAGAATCTTGAGGGTATCATATAAACATTCATTGTTATGAAAACAAGGTAAACAAATACCACCAAACCCACCTCACCAAATTAAATACATTATCTTTTAAAGTTTATTTATTTATTTATTTTACCCTTTTTTGGTGTATACTTTCTCGAATTCTCCAAATTGGATGATTGGATGAGCTTAAAGAAGGCTATAAATTTTGACCCTATTTTAGTTGACCAAGTATTATGGATGGCGATGTTTCTCAAAGGGTGTTGAGGACCATGACTTCATCATAGAGAGCATCTTTTGAGTTTGAACTAGTCCAAATTCTTAATTCATAAAAATTAACTAATTAAATCGTTAATTATGCATCAATTTCTTTATTAGTGAGTGATTCTTCATCATCATCATTATTATCATTATCATACCCAGTTAATCCCATAAATAGTAAAGCTAAGGTAGGATCTGAAAAGGGTAAGATATACACAGTCTTACCTCTACCATGTGGGAATAGAGAGTCTGCTTCCAGTAAGCCCCACAGCTCGATTATTAGTGAGTGATTAATACATGAAAAGTTAGTTAATATATAAGATGTAACAACATATGATTTTAGTGCATATATTATAAGTTTGTTGTGTATGAATAGTCCCTCTTCTCATTTATTTAATGAAATAAAATAACTTTTGATTATGAAAAAGGGCATTTGATACCTTCTAGATTTAACTTATTAATTATAAAAGTCATTTTCTTTTGGTTTTTATATGCTTTTATAGGATTTCTTTGTATAAAAGTTTCAATGATATGATATTTTTTTTTATGTTTTGACACGAGTATATTTATTCTGTTATTAAAATACTTATCTTACAAAATAATCTTTAAATCTCACAAAGGAACATATAAATATTAAAAGTTTCATATAGAGGTGGAAATTCTTGACATAACATAAAGACGTGGACAAATCTAACATAAAATGCGTGTTTAAACCGGTTATATAAAGTTTCAGCTTGACCCACCAACATGTTTAACTAATCAGTTTGTATTCGGTGTATTTGTAGTTTTATCATTATTTTGTAAATATGTACTTTTAGAATATTGTTAGCATGAAAAAAATAACCTTAGATTTCGGGTTAAAGAGATGTGTTAGCATTAATATGTGAAATCTCGTGTTATGTTTGGGTTCATATATAAAGTTCACAGTTTCCTCAACATATATGATATACCTATGATAATCTAGTTTTATTTTAAACCAATTGACAGCAAAATTCAGATATTATAGGAATTGGGCTTTATGAAGATGACAGATGACTAACTGCATCATGAGGCCCAACTATATGGAATATATAGACCAACTTCCTTAAACTTCCCTTTTTTTAGTTACGAAAAGGAGTTAAATGCCAAAATGGCCCCTGTGGTTTGATCCAAATTGCCATTTTGGTCACTTTTTTGAATTTTTTGCCAAAACCACCCCTCAAGTATCGAAAAGTGCCAAAATGACCCATATTTAACTGAGTTTCTAACTGAGGATGAAAAGTCAGTTAAGTATTAGGGGCATTTTCGTCATTTCATCTGTAAACTGAGTTTTTAACCAGATTGACTTCTTGTTGACCTGTCCTTTGACTTTTGTTGACCGGACCTTAACATCATCATCCCCATGGCATCCACCCAAATATATCTAATAGCATCTTATAAAGACAGAGGACAAAGACAGAGGACCTTAACTCAAGAAAAAAACACAAACCACTATGGTTTGACCTGCAACAAAGACGACGACAAAGACGACCTGACGAACTCCGGTGGGTTTCCGTCGTCTTCTTCCTCCACAGATGTGACGAACTGACGAACTCAACAACTCCCAATTTAACCAACAACCTCACCCCCCTTCACAACAAATACGACAAAGACGACGACAAAGACGACCTGACGAACTCCGGAGCTCCGGTGGGTCTCCACCCCCAGTCACCGCCTCCAACCACCACCAAATCCACCGTCGTCGTCTTCTTCCTCCTCCTCGTCTGTCTATCTCTCTCTCTCTCTCACCCCCCTCGTCGTCGTCTTCTCAATCGATTGTTATTGCGGTGGTCTGATTGTTATTGAACGTTGTTCAATCTGAGGTGGTTGCTGCTTTGGTTATTATCTGATTGTTATTGAACGTTGTTCAATCGAGTTTACGACGGCTGTTACTTACGTCACATAATCAATTGAATTAGTACCTTCTTGAACTGAGTTATGTTGGTGCTCATTTGGTATCGTGAGGATTTGGAAAAGAGTGTTTAGAATTCTTTGAATTAGTACCTTCTTGGACTACATCTGAATATAACTTTGGTTATCATATTTTGCACACCATCTGAGTTTAGCAGTGTAAAATTTAATAGGAAAAGAGTGTTTTGGATCTGCCTGACCCATACGACCGTACTGAGTTTGTGTTTTTTTTCTTTTCTTTTTTTTTTTGTAATGGTGAAGGGTGGTGTTTGGTGGAGGGTGAAGGGTGAAGGGTGAAGGAGGGTGGTGGTGGTGGTGGTGGTGGTGGTGGTGGTGGTGGTGGTGGTGGTGGTGGTGGTGGCTGGTGAAGGTTGTGGAGATGGGTGGTGTTTATATTTGTAGAAGAAGAAGAAGAAGAGGGGGGTGGGATGAAATGACGAAAATGCCCCTGATACTTAACTGACTTTCCATCCTCAGTTAGAAACTCAGTTAAATATGGGCCATTTTGGCACTTTTCGATACTTGAGGGGTGGTTTTGGCAAAAAATTCAAAAAAGTGACCAAAGTGGCAATTTGGGTCAAACCACAGGGGCCATTTTGGCATTTAACTCTTACGAAAAGCAATTTAAATTTATGTTTGGCTCACCTTATTTCCACTTCCTCTTTATAACTTACTACTTTTCTAAAAAGTTAATAAGTTAAAAAAGGTGTTTGGCAAATGATAACTTATTGATGTATATTTACCTACATACCCTCGATGGCGGACCTAGAACACTTTTTCATGGGGTGCGAAATTTTTTAAGGGTCAATTGTGTATCGGTATATAATATTCTTGTCGGTCTGAGTCAGGTCGGGTCGGATCGTATAAACAATAATAATCAAACAAATTTCATGTAGTAAATAAAGGTATGTCAAATGTCATTACAAATGCAAAATGGAAATCTAATATATCAAAGGTTGCTTTTGACAGGTTTTGATTTTTTGAAATTAAGCATTCAAATATTCAATCTAAAGTTCATAACTTGTAATTTTTCACTCATTAAACTCTAATTAAATAAATCAAAACTCACCATCAAATCAGTGATTTGGGTGGGGAAGGGGGGTCCAAATAGAAAAATTGTTGTTCCCGTTGAGGTTAAGGGATCAAGACCCGCCAAAAATGAATTATACAAGACTTTGTTGATCAAAAAAGAAAAAAAAATCAAAGATGATTTGATGGGTGATACCGTAAAATCAGTGATTTAGAGAGGAATTTAACATCCTAGACAGGGTCACCGATTAGAATCTCGCCAGATTTAAGCTAACCGGAGATAGGATGAGTGTAAATGGTCAACTAATAATTGAAATATCTAAGACCTCATATTTTTAAATTGTTGGTAAAATAACTTCATTTCTAATTAGCAATGGAAAATATTATAATTATAAAGATATTACATTAGTTATTTTTGCATTAGTACTCCTTAATGTCAATCAATAATCATTAATTAGTATATGCATATCTGATCACCCCGCGTCTTTTAATAAATTCGAATTCTTCTCAATTTTTTTTATTATTAGTTAACTTCATTCATAAGAAATTAAATTGTATACCAATATATAATGTCGAGTAAAAAAAAGCAAGAAAGTATAATAATATAATAATCAAAACTGATTTAAGGTCTATAATATATCTGCTCTGGAGTGCCCGTTTAGTGAAGAGGCTGAAGAAGACATTGATCATCTGTTCGCTGAATGCCGATTCGCAATTGCAGTTTGGGACTTCATTTCTACATTGTGCAAAACTGCAGATGTCCAGGTCTATACGCCTTTGAAGCGAAAGATTTGGTGAATGTTTGGAAGACGAGTAGAGGCACAAGGGGCTGGAAAAGATTAATTTATTCAATCATACAAGTCTCTCCTTGGTGTATATGGAAGTTCAGGAATGAAGTCGTCTTTAATCGGAAGCCACATAACCTCTCAAGCACTAAGGAAGAAATTAGGCGTTTTGGGTATATGTGGATTACAAATAGGGCGAAGAGGGTGGGTCTTTCTTGGTTACAATGGTGTAATTTTGATGTAGGGGATGTGCTTGTGTAATCATGATTTGGTGTAATCTTGGTGGGGTTAACACGTTGTTATCCCAAGTATGAATAAAATGTTTGTTGGACATTAAAAAAAAAGTAGAATACACTATATAGCAATACATGTCAGTAGTTTTGTGTCCTTTTGACCTTTTGTATAGCTAAGCAACATTAAATTAATAATTTAGTTATTTGTATCTTCTCTGTTCACTCTTTCTTCTTCACCAAGTACAGAACCAGCCAACCAGGTCGTCGGCCCGTATTTTGTCGATGTCAAGGGGAGCGACAACAAAATTTCAGGGGGGGGGGGGGGTGCTTGAGATTTTAACGCATGTACCAAATTTTTTTATTCTAAGGTGGGCGACCACCCCCTTAGGATGGCTATAGGTCCGCCACTGCATACCCTCCTTATAACCTTATACCTACTCTCCTTATATGTTTTTAAGTTATTTTACCTGAATAAGTTAAACCAAACACTTTTTTTACAAAATAACTTATCGACTTATTGTTTTTCTCCACCACATAAGCTAATCCAAACACTTTTCTAAAAACTCATTTTCAAAAAGTCATAAGTTAATAAGTCTTTTTAACCAAAAGTTCTTTTGGACACAAAAAAGTTTATCCAAACATGCCTAAGTTACTTTGCTTTTTTTTATTTAATTTTATTTTCTAAAGAAACATGATAAAAAAATTCGGATTTGATAAGTTTTTTTTTTTAAATACGGCTTATGTTCTCTCGATAAGACAAGCTTAGAAATTTACAAACATGAGACCCTTCGAGTCTTCGACTAACTATTGAACTAACAAGCAAGCAGGTAAGCCATGAGTTTGAGAGCTAAATCCATAACCGTAACCAAAACCCAAACATCATATAAAGTGTAAATTTAATAAAGTTCAGCGACCAAATCTACAATTTTCAACACACCACGTGGACGATTTTGTAATTACTCCTATCATGTATGTAAAACCAAATACATACATAGGTTCATCATTTAATAAAAGAACATGGCTAGCCACAAAAGGATAAATAGTATGCTTCAATGTTTTGGCTTATTGGGCACAAGTAGAGTGCACATTAGATATGACTAACATTCTTCACTTTATACTCTTTGTTTGCTTCAAGAGCTGAACTTGACAGTATTTCTCCTGTTTCATAACATCAATCCCAGAACAATAAGCATAGGTACAAGTCATTTGTTACGCTATGGGGAAATAAGCAAATGCAGTTGATGCGTATACCTGGTCAACCTTCTCGGTTGAGGTTGACTGTCCGATCCAACGGAAATATCTTCTGATAAGCCAGTTGTCGGCGACTTGTTAACGTCGCCTGAATCTAAATTGTCCGCTATTTCCTTCACGCCCTGGAAAAGAATGTTGCACTTCTTTATAAGAAATTTGACTATAAAATATTGAGAAAATAAACAATTTTGCACTTATCACACTATAAAGAAGAAGAATAGCATAAGATAACAAGTAACCTCGAGATTCAGCATCCCCCCTGATGTGAGATAACCAGCAAAGGATTTTCCAGCAAGTTTCAATTGTTCCTGTATTTTAAAAGAAATAAGCAATAACAATGGCAGATGTTTAAAAGGTTGAAAATATGACGTGTTATTTTTATGCCATGTGACACAATCTTGGATCTCTATACTTTATGGAATCTGTTAAAATAAGACTCTTTGCTTTTACCAATACTAGCGACGTGGAATTTAAATTTTATGAGAAACAGCAAGAAATGAAAATTCAGTCAATCAGTTGTATGTAATAATGTGCAACTTCATTCCCAATTTCCCACAGAAGTGCCAACAAACAAGCCATCCAAAATTGGTACATGGATTCCATAGGTGTGATTTATCGGTTCCTCAGTTTGAAATGTTTTTCAACAGAAGCGGAATTTGACATTAAATTCAAGGTCATCAAACCGAACCAGATTAGTGTGTTTGGTTCAACTTGAAACCGAATTGCATATATGATATATTGATCCAAAAAGTCCTTATTTGTTCCAAACTCAAACCAGTAAGGAATACACCCAACAGTAGTCTTTGGACTGAGGGAAACAGACACCGAGGCTAGGCTTTGCAGTATTTGTGGATCCACACCCGGTTTGGGTTTGTTGAAATGAACACCCGGGTTGGATCCACACCTGGACTTGTAAAATTATTTACCTCTTGATGAAAATACTTATGTGATGGTTTAAGTTTTTAATAATTACAGGAAGGCCCCTGGAGTCAAAATTTTGTACAATAATAACTGCTTAAGATTATTAAATGGTGACGTTTTTTTTGGAAAATGTGTAAAGAATTCTTGTTTTTCAAAATGGGTATTATCACCTAAAGCTATGAATTAAGAAATTTTTGGATCAAAAACACATTTAGAGACTTATATATGACATATTGAGATTGAGATTGTTCATAGTAAACACTGAAACACCGACACATGCGAAAATCTACCAAATGACTTTAATGCCAATACATAACACGGAATTTCAAACAAGTTGCCTTAGCATACGCCATACGTTACTCAACTTGCAGAGTAAGCATATCGGGAGAGTGAACATCCATAGGCCTATTTATTGTAAGGTGAGTTTGTGTGTATTTTAATTGCAAGGAAACATGACTTTTAGCATGAATGCAGTGAGTCATTTCATTCAACCATCTATTACTTAGATGGTTACCTCAGTCATTCTATTCCATCAAGCCAAACGCACCCCAAGTGTTTGAATATAAGAACCATGAAATCACTAAACGTATACTTACAAACTAGCATGCATCTCAGTTATGTTTCAAGGTAAACAAGATCTAAAGATTGAGATGAGCAGTAATGAAGTTGAGGTATGACAATCACACGGTCTGAAAGTGAAGCCCTTGACAGTAACTCATTGTTTGTTAAATAGAAATCAATATTAAAAGGCTCTTCTTGTTCTATAGATTTGGAATTTATTTTCACCAAGTGCACTCAAGATGACATTACTATAATAGTATGATCCTTGGAAAATGGAAAGTAGTCATTTAACAAATAATAGTGTACGAAATATAAGATGACCCACTAGACATCTTTTGTGCTACTTATGTTTTCCTATTTGTTTTCTGGTTTAATGGAACTATTTGGTAGTTATATCAGCTAATTATGCAGAAAATATGAACCGACTGAAAATAGTTAGCTGTATGCCTGTATAGAACAGTAGCATTACCTGTGCCTTGCCAGACATCTTGGTTCCTTCAGCCTTGTTGCAGAGGTACCACACTCCAAGGTTAGTTAGATCCTATTCAAAAACCAGAATTAATCATTACTCGTTAGTATATCCTCCAAAATATAATCAGAGCTGATCAACAAGTGGTATGATAAACTGAAATGTATTGGCTAGAACCAAATGAGTTGTAGTTTTGTACCAAGTGAATATTGAAAATACTTATACTTATAAAAAGATGATATTTTGTTTACCTGTTTTTCTTCCAATGTCATTATCTTGCCATTCTGCAGGAAATTATGAAGTGTGTTAAATAAAAGAAATAACACAAGGACATCCGTCACCTTTTTTACAGGTGAAAGGGGGTCGACTATCATGTCTCATGGAAATCATGAAAGAATACTCACCAAACCAGAAACCATTTGATTTAGTGAATCCAAGTCATAACCTATTTGAGAAAGATCATCACGGACATCACACACCTGTATCATATGTTTAACAAGTCAGTTTTACTTCTACAATAAGTTTCTTTGACCAATAGGTAACTCAAATATTTCTAGAAGTTATATAAACTGTTTCGATTATTAGGCCGACCAAACATACCTCACTTCTAATCAACTTCGATATTTCCACCTGCTGATCCATTTTTCCATCCAAGTTCTCAATCCGCTGTGTCAAATGTTTCTTGGCTGCCTGATTAAAGAATAAAAATGGAAGATTTAAGAGAACCTTATTTATAATGCAACGCTGCAGAGTTACCAAGGAAAAAAAAACTAAAAGTGATATCTAATAAAGAAAAAAATTGTTAGATTAGAGAATAACATGCCACGGTATCTGCGCATATAATCATGTTCGTGTAAAATGTTCAATACTCCAATGATAACGGTAACATTCCTCTTTAACTATATACATATGTATATGTACGTCAATTGTCATGTACACACATTGACACATATACACATGCATATGCATTAAGAATGACAGTCCTTGGTTTTAAAATGCGGGATGCGCTCCGATGCGTTTTGATCCTAAAGGCCAATCTGCGATGGACGTGCATCACGTATGCGAGGCATTCATTATTTAGATAATACTTGAACTTGTAAACTTCAAACACTATTTAGAGATTAAAGAAAATGAATATAGAAAAATAGCTCTTGTACCATCAAAGAAATTCCATATAACCAAAATAAGTTATGTGTACATGTAGTCTATGCAAAAGGTACAAATAATTTATGCACAAACTCACTTAACAACTTTATCAGCTTATTAAGCACAATGTACAAGCTCATTGTACAATGTTACTCTATAGTGGTCGATTTCAGACAAATGCACACATCAGGGCGCGTCATGCGAGCGCATCACGAGAGCATTATGCGATTTAAAGCGCATCATCCTCGCATCATGTAATCGCAGAACATTTCATCACCTGATACGATCTCATCAGCGCATCACGCATTACGCACTCCTGATGGGCGCATTTTAAAACCAAGAATGAAACCAACACATGCATAATATAGTCAGTAATCCTTATGATATAAAACTGAACCAAGTTCTTGCCAAAGGTTAAAGGAATACCACACTAATACTTGTTAAACTGAACCAATGTAGCAGATTTATCAAGACAGTTTCATGTATGATATAGCAAAATACAAATTATTTGAAGGTATGAGCTCAAATATCTAACAGAAACTTACAGCAAGGGCGTCTGACACTTGTTCCAGATGCTTTGTCAAGTTTGAGACAGCAGTTGTCATATTTTTCTTTGTCACATACATGAGGTCTGAGAATGAATAACCCTATATATACAATGACAGAAAGTTGTGAAGCTTTAGACACTTTTAATTAACCCAAAGTTGAACAAATTACCAAAATAATAATAACATTTTGCTTTCAGTATGGACAAAAATGTTTTTTAGGTCTTCTTTTTGCATGTGCGTGTGTGCAAGGCATGAAATGAAAAGAAAGATTACTGAATATGCACAATTAAATCCAGAACAACTTAAATTATCTGAGCTAGTATGATAATCACAAAGAACAAGAACACAACTTAACCTTCCACCACATGTATCCATAACCCACAGCACCCACGGTAGCAGCTGGTACCACTAAAGATGCTGCATTACCTGCATCGACATTAAATTTGAAATAATTGATTTTTGTCAACACGCAACACCGAGTATACGGCGTATATAAGCAAATTCAAACAAAAAGTCAAAAACATATAAACACATGACAATACAAAGGATGAAGCCTCCACTTGAAGTTCATTAAAAAAGTATGCCAAGGCTGACAGAACATACCACCGGCACCAGCATTCAGAACAGTGATCTGCCTTGAAGAAGCCATCTGGCGAATTTCCATTGCTAATCTTTTAACCTGAAAATTTTATTACGTTTATGAAACACAAATAAAGAGATACTTGTAAACCTAGACAATTGGTTAAACTTAGCTTTGTTGCAATCTATGCGGTGAAAAGCGCTCAAGGAACGCGCCTAGGCACAGAAGCGCAGCCCAACACAGCCTTAGCGTTGCACCCCAAAAGGCGAGATTTAAGCAAGCCAGGCTGATAGCAGTGGGTTGGTAAACAGGGTCAACTTGAACCAAAGAGAGTCCCGCTAACCGTAACCACCCGTGCAACACACCACGATTACATAATGTTTTATTTTTAATTATTTCCATGTTTGGTTCAGTTTCAATTCCTTAAATGCAGTATCACGATCATGCATGTGTTTTTCTTCTTACCTATATGTAATCATATTTCACAGTGAAGAGAGCACATTGAGTTATGAGTATGAAAACTTTGGTTAATTTTCTCATTAGATTACAAGTTGATCAATTGTTTCCATGCTAGTTCAAGTTTGGCAACTTGAATGGTGTTCTTGGAGTCTAATTGCTGATTAAGTGGTGTATCTGTATCTTAATCCAAATTTAGTTTGCCAAACTGTACGTTTATGTGGTGCATCTGTATCATAAACGGACCATAGATCTATCCGTCTCGTTCTACTTTCAAAATTATATCCGTTGTCTACTTTGGTGCCTATCACAGGCGCAAATTCAGGCAAATTTCTGGCCAAAAATCATTTAAAATCCTTAAATAAACCTTGGAACAACCTAAAATAGCCTAAACAAGCCTAAAACATGTCCAACACCCCTAAAAATGGTATTTTATACTATTCGCCTAGCTAAAAAAAGGCTACGTATATATGGCGTCAAGGCTCCGGGCTAGGCCTATGCGCCATAGGCTTTTGACAACATAGGTTGAAGTTACTAATGCTGTTTGATCCTAATGCAGTTTTTATGTGATAAACTCAATGTGTACCTGTGCAGCAAGTGCTTCTGCATGATCACCATCACCTCCATCCCCCTGCCCTTCTTCATATCCTTTCACCAGAGCCTGCCCGTTTTAAAAACCATAACTCATTACCAAACATTAAATTCTATAATTAAACAAAATAAAAACAGCTTATCATCACACATATATCACCTCACACTCAATTTATTCATATCTAAATCATAGTATTCAATTTAATTACTGAAAATTAACAACAAATTAACAATAGCACAATTTTACCTGAAGTTCACCCAATACATCAGACAGTTTACCGTTTTTCATCATCAGCGTACCAGTATACCCTAAAAACAAAACACATACAAATTAGGGCTTGTAATCTATGTATGAAAAGAAAATAAAATAAAATAAAAAAGAGTGAAAAGGAAACCTGCGCCGACTAAGAGGATGATCTTAGAGAATCCCATCCCTGCTTGCATCGCCATCACTGCGATTGAATATTTGCAGAAACGAATGAATCGAACGCCTACGTTATTGGTGAGAAGACGGAGATATAATAATATTATTATTAGATTTGTTCCTAAAAGGGATGACGACTACTTGAGCTCTATAAGTATGAAACGATGTCGTTTTGGTGATGGGTCGTAAACCCACACACGAAATCAAGTCTCTTTCGAGTTTCGTTTACTTTTTTCATAATAAAACAAATAAAAAAGATATTATTAAGATGCAACAAATAACAAAAGATATTATGAAGATGCTACAATTAGTTTTACCTTTATAAAATTGAGTTTTATTTAAAAAATTTACTTTAAGTAATTTAGTAGGGTATATATATTAATTAAAACATTTATATAACGAGTAAAGATCAAATACATATAGTTTTTTTGTAAGAACTGTGAGAATCAAAGGGGGTAAAAAAAATTTATTTTTTTTTTTAGAATTTTTTTTTCCCATGTGCTTAAACATTCTTTCTAGATGAATAATACAAAAAAAAATTAAAAAAAAAATTTTTTTTAGTGTAATTACGTCATTAAGGTAAATACATTAGTTTACACTAGAGTAATTATGTAATTACTCTACACGTAATTACTCTACACCAAATTTTTTTTTTTTTTTTTTTTTTTAGTTTTCAATACTATAATACATGTTTAACAATATGGGGAAAAAAAATTTAAAAAAAAAAATTAAAAAAAAATACCCTCCTTTGATTCTCACAGTTCTTACCAAAAAAGCTATTTGTACCGGATCTTTCCTCTTATATAACAAAGGCCAGTTTCTCGTTTTAAGTTGTGTTATTGTTATTTTTAATTTAATCAGATTTGGACGTTGTAGCAAATCATAGAAGTTTTTCTCCATACCTGACCGGAGAACACGTAATACGATCTAATAAAGTATATCGTGAAACAAAGCTCAAGTTTTGTCAAGGCGTGGCTAACCAGGAAAGACAACATCGCATACGAGGTGCAAACAACAACATCAACTAAATCGAAAGAACAAAGAAGACCATATCGTTACCTTAAGCGAAATCTGAGTTCAAATCACGGATACCGGCGTATGAGAGAAATTTTGGTTCCGTCAGCTTCCTTTAATCACAACATCAACACATCCACAATAAACAAAAAATAAAATCAAATTAAAGTTTATTAATTCAAATAAAAGTCAGCATGAAACAACATACCTAAGCGACTTTATTAAATATCCACAAGAAACAACACGATTGTCAATTAATGATTACCAAACCAAACCCTCTCTAATAGATCCCAATTTTAGAACCCTCGGAAATTGAAAGATAAAGAACAAAGTTGCAAATAACATTCAACCGTTTACAATCAACCAATAAAAAAAATAGTAAAGAAACATCAAATGCTTAGATTGCTAGATCCGAACAAATAATAAACCTAGGTTAAATAATTATATAATAATAATTTATTATTATTGTTATTATTATTAAATCCAAATGAATAAGATGTTTTTCTAATAAGAAACAATATCATATGAAAAGATAAAATATTTTGAAACTTAAAATATATAAAAGGAGCATTGATGAATGAATAATTTGTTATATAAATATATTTTTTTAAAAATTCTCATAAGAAGCCAAGTGACACATTCAAAGGGGGGGAGACCACCAATGAATGTCACGTCATCAAACACCAATTATTATATATATATATATATTAATAGATATACAAAATAAGTGCACTTTGTCTATTTTTTATTGTGTTTTACGTTATTCATTGTTTTATGCAATTGCGTTTTTGGATTTTTTTTTTTTTAGAAAAATACAAAAATATTATACTCATATTAAAGAAAAAAAGCCTCTATATTATGTGTGTTATAAATCTATTTATTCTGGTTTTGTTTGTCTACACATGTTTTTAGTCTCTTGTCCATTGTGCTTTACTTGTCCATTGTGCTTTACTTGTTCATTGTGTCTTAGTATGTTCTATATATAGAAATCTAGCGGAAGCGATTTCGTATTTGGTTTAGTTTATTTGTTTCGGCCTTGCGGCCGGAGGCCGCTCGGTTTCTAACCAACGACTCTCAAACCGGCAAGTGGATTATATTTGTATAAGAGAATAGAGATGAATATGAAAGATGTATTTCTTATTAATATTTGGTGCAATCACAATGGAATGAGATGCTACAATTTATAGAAAATACAAGTCTAGGAGAAAAGGAAATGAGCTAATCTTTGGGGCATAATCCAAGGAGCTAGTTAAGAAGCTAATATTGGGGCACAAGTTAAGGTGCATAGAATAAGGAGGAGAAATTATCTCCAATACTCCCCTCAAGTTGGAGCGTGAATATCACGAACGCCCAACTTGCCGAGCAATATTTTTGTCTTTTCGAACACTCCTCTTCAAGTTGGAGTGTTTGTTTTTCTTGCGGGCTCATAGATTTGGACCCGACTTTTCTTCTTGCGGGTTCAAGAAACCCGACTTTTCATCTTGCGAGTTGAAAGAACGACTTTTCCCATTTTTTTTATGACACCCTTTTTCTCACCCCCTTATTTTTTTAAATTGTAAATACAATTAAAGAAATATCATGCCTTCATCATCACCCCACGGAAGGTTTAACCCCCTTTTAAATCCTTTTACTTTTTAAATCCAAGAACATTTTCCCACAAACACTCATTCCTATTTCCTGAACAACCATTTTTTTTAACTTGCTTTTGAAAAGAAAATATGATTTTAATAATTTTTAACTCAAAAAGAGTTCAAGGGGAATAAAAAGCACCCCACCTCCTGCGCCCCTTTTCTGCTACACACCCTCTCAAGTTTTCATTCCTTTTACCACATCTCTCAAAAAAAACACATCATCTTCAATTTGAAGTTCTTTATTTTGCATCTTGCTTAATTTTCTTGCTGCACAGTCATCGAGGCGGCAGTGGTGTTGTTATGGTTATGGGTGGTTTTTATTTAGTTGGTGATGGAGGTTGGCGCTGACGGTGGCAGGCCGGCGGGGTCGGTGTGGCGGCGGCGGCAACTGGTTAGATTTTTTTTTTCGGTGAGCATATTGTTCCTGGATTAAGAACACCGCTCTGATACCATATAGAAATCTAGCGGAAGCGATTTCGTATTTGGTTTAGTTTATTTGTTTCGGCCTTGCGGCCGGAGGCCGCTCGGTTTCTAACCAACGACTCTCAAATCGGCAAGTGGATTATATTTGTATAAGAGAATAGAGATGAATATGAAAGATGTATTTCTTATTAATATTTGGTGCAATCACAATGGAATGAGATGCTACAATTTATAGAAAATACAAGTCTAGGAGAAAAGGAAATGAGCTAATCTTTGGGGCATAATCCAAGGAGCTAGTTAAGAAGCTAATATTGGGGCACAAGTTAAGGTGCATAGAATAAGGAGGAGAAATTATCTCCAATACTATATTGTGTTTCTTTCATCCAGTGTGTTGTACTTTATTATTCATTGTGTTTTTACTCTGTTGTCCATTATATTTTTAGTTTGTTGTCTATTGGGTTTTAGTTTATTGTCTATTGCACTTTTAGTTTTGATATTCATTGTGTTTTACGCAACAAGGTTTTCAATTTTTTTTTCCGAAAGTATAGCAGTGGGGTACTTACATTAAAGATAAAAGACGCTCGATTTTATGGTATATATTTTTTAAAATGACGTATAAAAAATTACGGAAGTTTAAAAAAATGGGGCAACACGTGACTTGCATGTGCATGTTTCTTAGCATGTGAGAGACATGTTCATATACTTTTTTCTCTCGGACGAAACCACCATTCCCACTTGTTCCCTAATTGGACACATGTCATTTTAATTATGGCTTCTTTCTACATTTCTCATTTATTTTAACCTTTGTATAATATCTTAACCCTACTAACTTATAATCTCCTATTCTATAAATCTTAAAGACAAAAGTCGTTGGCATTTACAAAAATGGCCTCTCATTTTTTTCACCAACCATAAAACGCCTCAACTTTTGAATATTGTAATTTTAACACCCATATACTATACTATGACTTCATTTTACCTCCCTCAACTTTTGAAAATTGCAATTTTTAACTAATCTTTTTTTAATTAATTTGTCGTTGTGTTTAAAAAGTTTATAAAATATCATTTTTGATTCACTTGGGTTTGAAAGTTCCAGAGTTTATCCCTTTGGTTTGTTTGCTTAAAAATACTATTTTTACATATGTATTTTTATTCATGTATCGGTATAAATTCGAGTGTTCTATGTTTTGACATTAATTTTTTTAAATAAGTCTGGTCAAATATAATATGTTTTCCAGTTGGTCTATGTTTCGTTATAAATTTAGTTCCAAATCGAATGGGGTCAATATAATATGTACTTATTAAACGGTATAATTTCGAGTGACTCTACGTTTTGACCCTGCCGCAACGCACTAGGGGTAAAATTTTAACCCTTGATGTGACTATGTTGTGTAATTAGGTTTCCCCTTTTTACACATTGAAGGTTTTTGTTGTACGTTTCCTATGTATGATTCGGGTCACATATAAATATGTTATGATTTTACAATATAAATGTAATTTCTTTACATTTTGATCCAACCGCAATGCTATTGTGTTAAATCGAATACGTTAAAATATGAGTTCATATGGTTAACGCATCACAACACGTGCGTGTGCATGCAATGTTCCCGCACAGTAACACGTGCAGGTGTAATTACTAGTTTGATATTATTTGACAAAAGAGATAGAGAAAGAGTGTTTAGTGCAAAAGATTAATGATAATTAAAATACAAATTGCGGATGTTTGTCAGAAGATCGAATTAAGCGCATCACTATAATCATTTAATCATATTTTGCACAAGAGATTGTTTCTGGTCACAGTTATAACAAATTCTCTAGCCATAATGGAACTCATGTTTGCTACAATTAAACATTCTCTTATGTAAAAGAGCCATACTTAAATCCATGGTTCTTGATACATATTTTATCTAAAAAATAACACAATCTACTCGACTTTCTTAACTAGTCATCATAGCAAATCCTTTTATGTGATATACAGTAAAAAAAATCTATATCATCCTTTACTTAAAATATCACTAAAAAATCACATTATTCACACTTACCACATAAACCACTTATATTCTCATAAGTCATACAAGTGATTATGTCCGGCTTCATGATTTTCTAGTGTATTCTATTCAACACGTCTTAAACATGCATATTCAACAAAATTCATAAAATAGTTATATGAAATAGTTTATATATATTATAAATTAAGTCAACCAACAATATTTTCAATCAAAGTAATGGAAATGGACAAGTCTCAAAGGGGGTGGGGGTTACGACATACAAAAGGCGAAGAAAGTCAATTCCCGAACCAAGAAACTTATCTGGTGCGCTCTTGACTACCCTCGTTAATATGCACTTGATCTCTTCCCCACCATCCTCCATTGATTGATGTTGCAGACTCACTCTCTATAACCACCAACCACCTCTCTTCATTACACTCTGACCACTCTTCAGAACCATCATAATATCATATGAGTCCAAGACATTACTACCCTTTTAACCCTACCCTACACAAACCACACTCATGCATAGCCTTGGGGTTTTAACTTTGCTAATTAAAAAGAAAAAGAAAAAGGATAATATTATATGGTCTTTTTTTTCATTTGGTCAATTAATAGTTTAATTAACCTTTGAAGTTGGGCTTGAATCCACTTTCTTGGATGCCCTACTAGTTGGTGGCTCGTCGAAGCCACTAATATTGTTGCCATCATCAACACTGGCGGTGCTACCACCGCCAGTGCTGTTATTGATGGCAACCCCACCAAGAGCGGTGGTGATCTGTTGCATTGTAGCTTGGATGTGGTTGTTGACTGTGTTAGCACTCATGAGGTTTAGTTTCGCGTTGGGCATTGAGTTGGCTAGCACTTGTAGTCCCACGGTTAATAGGCATCCTTCTCCGGATTCGGTGGTGGTGGTGGTGGAGGTGGCATTGCCATTGGGGTTCTGTCCCACTGGGATTATGACAAACCCTAGAGGGAGGAGAGGGATGCACGAAGGATCTCCACCGTTCATGGTAAGTTTGATGGCATCAACCTCGACAGTTGAGTACACAACGAGGCTACCAGAGTCATCAGTGCAGCTCTCCTGCAACACCAGCTCAACATTCTGTGACGAGTTACTAGCCACCTGTTCATAGAATATATTAGTAAGGCTTGATATATCTTAATTGTATAGCTATATATAGTTGATTAATAATACATAATAATTTACAGAGTTTTAGTTATTCTATCGCTTGGAACTTAATAAAATCTCCCAACTTTTTCACACATTTAAGAAATGTGGCCTATCAAAATTAACTCAAACGAAAAATTCATAACCTTACGACTGGGTAAGTGGATTAAGAGATCTTGTTAGGGATTAGAGGAATTGTAGACTTACATTCACACGAAGCAAGGAGATACAATTTCCCGGATGAGAGCCATTTGCAATGTGAGCAACCTCTTCCAATGGGTTCCCATTTGAAAGAATATCAAGCTGCCATTATCAATACACCAACAAACATATTAGAACCAAAGTGAGGCACATGCATCACAATTTTGACCCATTTATTTATAAATATAACGGGGCCTTAATTATGTTTTATTATTCTGAACGAGTAAATTAAATTAACAAAATAAAGAAAATTAACTTATAAGGAAGAAGATCATAAGTTGTCTAAGTATATTTTATAAATTAACACAATACTATTGAAATAATAAAAATTTTGGGTTATTACTTTGTAAAAATTTTAAAATTTGGACGGGGACAGGCATACAAGAACCAATATTTAGCAGCTGCAAGTTCACAGCATCTGCTTGCTGAAGCATATATTAGTTTAAAAACTTGTGTATGTGTGTTAATGTGTATATATATTCATGAACCTGAGATCGGCGACGTTCATCCCTCAAAAGATCAAAAACTTGATAGTGAGTATAAGGAAGCCAGGTTGTTGATACTGCAGTTAGGATCAAACCATTGGGCTGGCCTGGTTCAGTGACTTTTCTAGTTGTTATTCGAACTGTATCCTCAACTGAATCCGAAAGGGCTGTCCATGATTGTCCACACGAGCCAGTGATGTGAAGGCAGAACATCCTTACCATCCTCTGAGCCACATTCATCAAATTTGTTCTTGCTTCCGGTGATGGTATCGCTGTAAACATAAATTTACATAAGTATTAAGTCATGTTATTAGATAAATAAATATAAGTATGTTGGTACCTCCAATGTCAGAAATATTTCGGGCCATAAGACTTGCAAGCCTCTCGCATTGGCGTTGTAATACAGCTAGCCACCGTCGAGCTCCAAACGCCATTCCACTGCTAACATAATCAGTAAAGATCCCATGGACCAGCTCATTCTCAGCCTCAGCATGCTCAACCCATGTAACCTGAATCAATAAAATAGTTCACAAGAATATATAACAAAGATCAATTTCAAGAAGAAGTGAAAACTTGCAAGCGTATGTAAATTGATATAGATTGTCACCCTTGAATAGCCATTAGGCATGTCTTGTATAATGCATCCAGAGGGGTGACGTTTGTATCTAGTAAGCGATGGCTGGAAAGTCTCGTGAAAGCTGTCTAGCGGGAAATCAACGATTGCCCAGCTTCCATCGTCTGAATTTCGCGCACAATAACGAAGGAAATGAACTTCTCTAGTTGGCACAAGTGGGGACAGCACTTGCAGTTCAGCATACATCTGTAAATATATAACAAACAAGTGCAACAAAAATTCTATCAAAATTGGTCCCAAAAAAAAAAAAACAAAGCCATTATATAATTTGTTTGATTAATTTCCACTAGTTTCATAACTAAAGATATATAGATGTGACATTTTCAACCCAGGCTTGACTTTAGTTGTGGTTAACTTAAACATGTCATACATGTGAAATAAACAAATTAGCAATGTATTAAGAACTAGAGTAGCTATCAAACTGACCACACTACTAACTCGATAGAATGATCAAGTTGGAAGTTTGCTCAAGATTCAAATCGTATCTTGATACTACAAAAATACATCCTAATTATACGAAATTCAAATGAACTTCCATTTTTTTTTTCTTTTTGTAAAAAGTGTTTCAGGAAAACCTAACCCGTGCCCAGAAGTTATCCATTTTACACTTATATTAAAAATATATTTGAAAAGCTTCCAACTACCAACTAGTTTTGCCAAACATACCCTATATATATATATATATATATATATATTAAATACGCCAATCTACTTATTTTACCATCTCTAACTAAAAACCTAAAAATACTCACCAGTTGCAGGGAAGCATTCGCTGTTCCATTAACACCAGAAGTGATGACTTGAAGGGTTTTCGCACGCGAGATGATTGAGGGAAACAACTCCATCCATTTATCCTATAAACCCCAAAATATAAAAAATTAAAAACCAACCAAATATCTATTTCCAAACTAGCAAAAAAAAACATAAATCTAACATGAACAGGTTAGTGACATACTGCATCCAGAAAAGCATCAACCAGAGTGATACTGTTAATAATCACAACTGAGCTAGCACGAGAAGCTTCATATCGCAGCTCATTCGAATCAATCTTCCTGCTAATCATACTTTGGAACATCTTAGCATGTTCATCGAAATTAAGCACTTCTTTGCCAGCATCATTAACCTGAGTCCAAAGTGGTTCTCCAATCCGGCACATCTTAACAACTTCATCCATGAAAGATAGTGCATATTGGATTGCAAGAGGCTTTTCATCATCCATGATGATTAACCCATTAGCAGCAGCAAAATTGGGACCTTCAGGTGCCATTAAAGGATTGTTTAGTAAAATGTCATTGCAGTTTGGCATGCCATCTTGTTCAAATGGCGGTCTAGGATACATATTCATATCCAAGTCCAGATTAGAGGCCATCATTGGAGGTAAATGACTCTGTCCTTGAGTTTGCATTGGGTTATTACCACAGAATTGACTTGCCATAAGGCAGACACGATCCAACTGCAAGAAAACATTAATTTCATTGTTAATGATAAACAAGTTACAACCTTATTCTTTGTAAATTAAGATAGATTGGGGCTATAAAAGCGATTTTCTAACACGTAATATATAGGTTAAAGGTAGACTAATTACACTACTAGAAATCTAGGCATAAATTTACAATTGGAAAAAAGGTCACTAATCTGATTTGCAACCAAAATCATAACGGTCACAAAAGTTGCAACCTCCTATTTTCGGTCGCAATGCAGTAGCACAAATCATAAAATTGTAACCAATGGCAGCAAATATATTTTTTATTTAAGAGATAGTGTCTATTTACATAAATTAATCATTCTTCAGTTTGATTAAAGTTACACTATAAGTACACTATGTGTCTATATATATATAGTCACTACTACAAACCACAGAAATTAATTTTATTTTTAATGCAAAGTAAATATAATGGCACTATTACAACTATTTGTTAGTGTTTATTAGCTACAAACTACAAACAAATGAAACTAAAATGCTAACTTTATATTTTTATTGTGTGAGATGGCCACTCAATATTTTTTTCTTTTTAAATGCTCGGATGCTCTATCAATAAATGCATTTCTTTCTATTTACAAATGATTTTTTTTCCTTAAAACTTAAGTTTCATTTGTAAACATGATGGTATAGTTTCTTTTAATATATTAGTTTGATACGGTTACTCAAACACTGATAATATATAATTAATTGGTTACCTCCTCTTTGAGCCTAGCGTTTTCCATGCGAAGTTGTTGGTCATCAAAAGATATCGAAGACCCTCCACAGTTAGAGCAAACAAGCAAACGCAATGCATTTTCCAGTCGACTGTTTTCATTTCGTAGATTCTCATTATCGTTTCTAAGAATAGCATTATCCGACCTGTCTTGTTGCGCCTACATAAAATTATAAACTCTACTTAATTATACCATCTCTTAAACACTTAATGTACAACTTATAATTATTGTTGTCAATGTATACACACTAATTGCAATAGCACATGTGGCACATACATGATCAATAGTACCACAAAAGTGGAGCCCTTTAATTGATCAAACACAAATATTAGTATAGTAGTACAAATAGGCAAGTAGCAAGCAAGTAAGGTGATAATAACCCTAACCCTAAAAGTATATATATTATTTATATATATATATTAAAAGAGTGTGCTACACTTGTGAGAGGCTCATTTTAGTCATGTGGGGGGTGTAGGGGTTGACCGGGTACCCCACAAGTGTATATTAATGGGAAAGCAACCAAATTTAGTAAATGCATCTCTTCAGTCACCTAGCTAGGCTCATAGTTGTGGTTAACGTACGCTTGCAGAACTTATCCTTACCCACCCCGACCCGACCCCTACCAAGTTTCATCATGTTTAAAGTACTCAAGAAAAAATGTTACTGTCACATTTATTAAAAACAAACTTATAAAACTTGTCTGACAGCATTTATATGTATGTCGACTTTGAACAAATTAAAAAGTGAATAGAAAAGGTAAGTTTATTTGATAGTTATCATGTGTTTAAAAAATTTGTAAATCATATTAATAACTACATAAATAAAAACTTTACGCGTTTATATATTTATTTTTTTGAAAACTGGTTGCCAATAAAAATGCAAGTGCTGATTATATATATATATATATATGCCAGAAATGTTAATTATTTTTTATTTCATCATATTAGGCTTAAATTTGAAATTTTATGGTTTATAAAACTGTTTTGGAATTTAAATAAATGGTGATATATTGTATATTTATTTTTTTGTTAATTTTAGCTATCAAATCCAATATAACACGCATGTGTGTACGTGTGAGAGATCGTGTTATGCTCATTTTTGTTACTTTCTTAAATACTATATTTACATAATTTCAATTTTTTCTTTGTTTTTGATAAATCAAAAATCATAACACCATTTCCGTTTTGCAATAGGATAAAAAGCTATTTAAAACATAATACACATAATCTCATTTTAGGAATTATAAAAATGTTTTGAAAATGCATGTATCAGAAAAAACCAAAACAGTTTTCATTTATAAATTGTGATTAACATACACAAAAACAAAAATATAAAAAATAAAAACACGTCTTCTAGATATCTGTGCTGGGTGTATGTACGTTTCAACAGTATGCAATAAATTTTAGGTTTAGCCAAGAAAACAAGAAGATGTACACCCAGCCAGAGTACAACAAAGGAAGTAGGCTAACATGCGCACCTTCATTTGTGTACGCCGGTTTTGGAACCAGAATTTCACTTGGCGTGGCTTCAGCCCAAGTTCTTGGCTTAATCTCAATCTTCTCTTATCATCTGGATGTGGACATTCCTTAAACAACCTGCCAAATTAATATTCAAACCTTTATATATTTTATTCACATTAAATATGTTAAAACTTATGATGTTAATTTCATGTTCTTTTGTTTTAACATATATATTTATGTAAAGATAGTTCAGGAGTATTTAGTATTTATGAGTATGTTAGTTTGTCGTTTAAAAAAAATAATAATTCGCATACGCTTCCATTTCTTGGATCTGGTGAGCTGTGTGTCTATGATAACGCTTCTTCTTCTTCGTAGGAGGCTGTTGTTGATCGGTATCCACCTCGTTTCCCGACAATCCTCCTTCGATTTGATCGCTTCCCGACCCGCTTTCCATTTCCTCTTTTCCTGATGATCTCACCATGTTACCCATCTCTTCTTTCTGCAAACATATTAAAACAATCAAATTATGTATATGAATATATATATATATATATATATATAGAGAGAGAGAGAGGTTACAGGCATGAGGGAAGAAAATTCAGTGAAAGGCATGTAGTTGAAGTTAGGAAAAATAGATTCAGATGAAATTCCAGTTGCACCACCAATGCTTGACATCACTTGACAATCTCCACCGTACATCTTAATTTTCTCTACAAAACACTAATTATAAAAGATCAACAAGAAGTGAAAGGAGTATCTAATCTCACTAAGGAAGTAACAAATCATATTTTACTCACATGCAATAGATTAAATCATTCACAAAAGCCCAAAAAAGATGAAAAATCCACTGAAATCAGGAAACAAAAAGATCTTTTGACTTTTTAACTTTTTAAACTATTGGAAATGAAACAGTCAATGACCACCAAATATCAAAGACCAAACCAAACATTTTTCTTTTATAAATTTACACACACATACATACATCTGTAGAGATAGAAGGAGAGAGAGTGTGGTAAGTTACCAGTGTCGGTGTAAATATTTGTGATATGAAGCTGCTTCTCTATTTTGTTGTAAGTTTTGTGGGAAGGGTTGGTGGTAAATGAGCACTTAAATACACTATGAGGAAACCGATTGACTCCTCTTGACCTACTTGCCTGTTTCTTACACGTGGCACTATCTCATTCGATGATGCGTGCGTTTGTTATATCAAAGTCAGCTAAACTTTTGAAGAAATAAAGCTTTTAATAACAAAATGTAGTTGAAAAATATTGAAACATATATATTGTACACACGTATGTCTATTATATATCTGAATTTATTATAAGATTATATAATTAGTTAATACTTAATAGCCTTAAACAAACAGGAAATGTTGGTCATTTAACTATATAGTATGAATCCAAAATCTTAATTGTAAATTATGTTTGTGTTTACACACACTTATAATTTTAATTAATATAATGTATGTATTTTATTTTTCTACAAAAGACTGATAACAAGCAGGAAAATTAATGTTGTTCAATGGGTAATGGCATTGTTATATATGCATTTATCATATTACATTAAGATTTGATTTGTATATGTTGACTTTATAATTACTTAATTATTTGTAAGAAAAAACTTCTAACTAATTAGTTGTTTGTAACAAATAATTACTCCCATTTTTATAATTTTTATTGTCCCAAATTAAATGTTATTTGTAAGCAATTTTCAGTTTTGCCCATAAAAGACAAAAGACAATTAAAAATTTTAAATAATAACTCGAGGATATTATTGTCATTTTATAACATACAAACAAAGATTTCTTAATATGTGTATTTGTGGGCACAGTGACATCTAAAATAGGACAGAGTGAGTACATCTTTTGTCGTTATGGATAATAGACGATGCGAAATTCCTTTATAAAATTTTGTTTGAATTTATTTTTTCTATTTTCGTTGTTAAAAACTTAGGGGGGGGGGAAGGGGCACTAGCTACCCGTGAGGTTTTTTAACTTCACTGGTTTCAACCAATCCGGCATTGCCACATCGCTTCACTAAATTCTTTCACTGAAACCGTTTTTTAAAGGCAACACTCCACTGGTTTTTTTACCCAATAATTAATTATTTTCACACATATATGATAATATTATTAATGATACCTTTTTCACTCTCTCTCCCTTCTCTAAACTCACCTACACCACTCATTTTTTAATAATACATTTCCCACCCTCTTTCTCCTCTAGAACCAGCACGGTAAAAAGAATCCGTATTTGGTTCACGGGACCCCTACTAGCACTGGTGACGGCGGTGTTACCGTGCTGGTAGTGGGGTACCCGTGACCTTTTCTGGTGACGCCCCGTCCCCCCTTAGACTCTATATATAAAATCATCCATAGATCCTTAAATAACTAGGATGATTTAGAGGGTGTTTGGGATTGCTAAATTTAACTCTAAAAGTACCAATGAAGCCACAGCCTAGTGGTGGAGGTAGGGGGTTTACTCTTTAGGAGGTTCCCATCTTGGAATGCTCAGGTTCGAATCCCACATCAACCGAGCTTTGACCTTGTATGGTCCTGGCCAAGAGCTAATTTTCAAAAAATCTAAAATTGCTTTTTAAGAAAAGTATTTATTGACTTATTATTTTTTACCTTTTTACAGGTTGGATAAAAAGTAACTTTGTTTAATCCCATCTAAATATTAACATTTTTTTTATATATTAAATTAATTGAATTTTTTTTGACATTCGTGCTACATGTGATTACATACACAAGTGTAGAGATCGTTTAATATATGTAACTAAGCTTTTATAAGAAATTTGACTTATTTATATTTGTTTTAGTTTTAAAGGAAACGGTAACAGTGTACGTTATAGTACAATTAATTTTGATATCAATATATGTAAGTTAGATGCACCATTGCTTAACAAATTAAACACACTTACTTATATTTAAACAAAATATTATGTGTACGTTATTTTCTTTTTTTAGTTACGGTTCACTTAACCTCAGTACGCATAGTTCTTTTTGTGTAAAATCATTAAATAAAATATTATGTGTGTTAAATATTAGTTGAATCAATCAATCAATACATATAATAAACCAAAGCCATTTTAATGACATGACACTCAAAAATGCATTCTCCTCCTTGAGTGTGTCATGTGTCATCCCATGTGACATTGAGATATTTTAGGAAAAAAAATTTAATTAAAAAATTGGATGTTTTTCTCTTATGTTTCCTTCCATAATTTTTAAACGTTAATATCTTTTATATACGAGATTTTTTAAAGAAAAAAATTACACCAAATTAACGAGCGTTTTATTATCTTTCCAACGAGTACCATGGTGCTATATAAAAAAACGGAGAAAAAAACGACTATTTTTTGTGGAGTTTTATTCATACAGGAAAAAAAAACACAAAGTGTTCAGATAAATCATTAATCATGTATACGCAAGACACTAATTATATTCAAATCAGTAAATATGAATTCTATTTTCAACATGCGTTAGCATTGGAGTTATACATTGTTTTAGGTTAGATATTAATATTAGAGTTATACATTGTTTAAGGTTAGGTGTTAACATTGAAGATACATTTTTAATTGTTTTAGGTTAGGTGTTACCCGAAGCTTTCTTGCATGTAACTGTAAAGCAAATCATTATATTTTATATGTAAAATTAGTATGTCATATTTGATTTTTCAACCCCGGGACGTTTCCGGGGTATAATCTAGTAAAAGTATATACGGAGTATATGAAAGGAAGAAGGACTAATGACTAATTAATACTTCATATGCCAATGAGGTAGTGGTGGAGTGGGTGTTCCTTGTGACCCAAGTTCGATTTCTACTCTTCTCATTATTTATGTGACATCCAGGAAAAGAGCGAATATGGGTGGCGTTCGTTCAACTCAGATGGGAGACGATGTTTTACCGGTTATTCCATCGGCGTGCCTTCGGGTGGATGGAGGTCGGATTCCGCGCATCTAGGAGAGCCAAAGGGCGGGCAGCGGCCGAGTAGTCGACCTTGGCCACAACACCCAATATCATGGTGATTGGCACGTCGTTCCTTGTCGATAAAAAAATTAATACACCATATGTTCATATTTATTGTATATATAGAGAGGGGGAGGGAGAGACGTGTTAATGAATTAAAATTAGGGGAAATGGAATTTAATAATCCCAACTTTTGGGGGTTGGAAGGGAGCAGTCCCAACTTGAAAGTTGTAATATAACGGTCCCAACTTGTCAATGTTTTTATTCTAATGGTCCCAAACTAACCCCAGTTAAGTTTTTCTGTTAAGTGCCACGTGGCAGTCCTACGTGGCACAGTATGTCCAGCTGTGTTCTTCACATCAGCCCACACCACCCCACCTACACCACCATCACCACCACCAACCACCACCACCACCAACCCCCAACCACCTGCCACCAACCACCTGCCACCACCACCAACCACCTGCCACCATCACCAACCACCTGTTACGAAGAACCCTAATTCTATACTCGATCAATTGACCAACGATTCGAACCTGTTAATCAAATTAATGTTAGGGCTATTATAGAAAAATGAATTCTGAACAAAACCATACTAAATAATCACACTAACATGTTCGTTTTCGAGGTGTAATCGATTAAAAATGGTGTTCGGCCACCGAGCATAAAACCAACGAATTGGAGCTTGATTTGGATGTTTTTTATGGGGGGGTTTTGCACAGAATGGATCGACTAAGATGCAGAAATGATTATATGGCTTCAATTCGTGGTATTTATAAACGATTCAATAAGTGGGTTTGTTAAAATATTAAATCTGGGAATTCAGATTGTTCTGTAAAGTAGCAGACCATGATTATGGAATTCTAAGTGCGATTTGAAGCTGGCAACATGTGGATATGACCAGATTTGTGATTGTGTTCGATTTGAAGGTGTTAGGCTCGTTTTTGGTGAAGATGGTGGTGGTGGTTGGTGTTGGTGAAGATGAAGATGGTGGTGGTGGTGGTAGTGGTGGTGAAGATGACGGTGGTGGCAGGTGGTGGTGGTGGTGGTGGTGGTGGTGAAGATGACGGTGGTGACAGGTGGTTGTGGTGGTGGTGGTGATGGTGGTGGTGTTGGTGAAGATGACGGTGGTGGCAGGTGGTTGTAGTGGTGGTGGTGGTGGTGAAGATGATGAAGATGATGGAGATGGTGGATAATGGGCCCACCCTTTTTTTTTGACAGATCCTCACTTTATGCCACGTAGGAATGTCACGAGTGATGTCAGCGTGACACTTAACAGAGAAAGCTAACTGAGGTTAGTCTGGGACCAACAAAATAAAAAGGTTGACAAGTTGAGACTGTTGCATTCCAATCTCTCAAAATTATGATTATTAAATTCCTTTTCCCTTAAAATTAAAATTAGAGGCTTTACTCTAGCAATGATAGTTGGAGTGATTTGAATAAGACTTCAAATCTTTGACACAAAGTCTTTTAAACTTATTGAACTTATTTCATTAATTTAGTCTTTGAAGAATATGTGTCAAAGAATATGACACATATGATGTTTATATTTCCTCGCATGAGTTTGACCTAACAAAATAAGAGGTCTTGGGTGCCACCAAAAATTGGTATAGGTACCTCACTGCTCTTAAGGTAACACTCTTGTCAGTGACAGGGGTAGTGAGAGTGGGAGTGAACACCGTTTGCTTGTTCCAGGCAACGACTACTTTAACATTTTAAAGTTTACCCCCCCCCCCCCCCCAAACGGTTACATCCAAAATAAATTTAAAAAAATACAAATTTAACTCTCTATATAAACCATGCTACTATCTTTTTCAAACTACACCAGAATATTTAAACCATTTTTTTTACTGTTTTATTAAAATTTTCCACATTTTATCTTAAAAGGGTGGTGGTGATTTGTTTCCGCTTGAACCAATGGGATCTTCATACCATCAATGGTCATTCAGTCGCCGTGCAAATCGTCCACATACAACCCGACTACAAACCCTCCAACGTTTGAATTTTATCATCTGCGCCATACTAAAGATTCGACTGTGGAAGAATTGAATTATTTTTATGATTTTACAATGGCTCTATTATAATTAGGTGCAATATGAATTGGAGACGTTGTTAGTGTGCCAGATGTTCCAATTTGGGTTGAAAGTTACAATACTAATACCGGGACCGAATACATAATGGATTCGGTTAAAGAAATGGTTTGTCTGTCACCCAAAAGCTTTGGATAACGATACGAGAGGTTGGAGGGGGTGACAATGATCGTGACTGCTCGTCGTCTGATTCTCTATTTGGTTGTTGATTTATGTAATCGTGTATTTAATGTCTAATTAGTTATGTCTTAATTTTAATTTAAGGTATGTATTAATTTAAACTTTTGTTGTGTAGTAATTTTAATTTTAGTTATATAGTAATTTAGATTTTAATTATGTACTGATTTTAACGAGTGGGTTAGCCCGTGCGATACGGCGGTTGTCGCCAAGTCTCTTTTATTAAGTGTTTTCTAACTTGATCTGTCTTAAACACTGATTATATTTGGGTATCTCTACCACCATTAGCAAGGGGCGTCAACCACTCCAAACCCCATGCCAGAATGGCTAAAGTGCTTTTGGAATAACACTTGCAAAGTGAATACTTGTGTTAAGTTCATTTACAATCATACGAATTTATCACAATGTATTTAGCAATCTAGTTTTATTTATTAGTTTTTATTGAGTTCATTTGGTTCGTGAAAATTTGTTTTTTTTATATGAATCGATGTAACGAAGTTAACTAAAATACTTTATTTATGCAAAAATAAAATAGAATACATGTTTACAAAATCATGATCAGCTTTATCAAGTTATTCAAATTTAAAATGCATTACATTTATAGACTTGTAATATTATTTATTTTTTTGGTCTAAATAATAACATTATTACATTAACGAACAGTTTTGGTTACCAAAAGCTGCAACGTTTCTTTAAGATACATACCTGAGCAGTTTTAAGTAATTAAAATTTTAAAATACGAGTTATAAATTTTACACAATTAGTTTGTTTTCTAACAATTAAACTCGGCCGGCATTAATAAAAGGTATTGGGCTGTGTACGGGCTGAGATCGAGGCCCACTAGGTATCAGCCTATTGGTTTGGCATGGCAATCGCTGAATAGAAGAAACTAACAAATGGGCTCAGACCAATTCCCACTAGTTCAGCCCAGTGGTTACAGACTTTTTAGACGTAACGACTTGCAAAATACACGGGTCACGTCAGATAACGGGTCAGGTCAAAACAAGTTATGGCTAATATGGGTTCCTCTTGAAATGTATTGAAAGGCCAATAGTGAAGACTTTCATGTTAGTAGGTGAATCAAATGCGTGAACAAACTATATAAAGAAACACCAATGTAACAATCTATAGATAAGAGCACAAATGAAGAGATAATTCTTATTAATGATGGTTAGACAGTACAAGTATTAGGATTCGATCTCTCGATCAACACACCAAACACAAACAATACTGCAAGAGAAAATATAAACGAACACGAGAACACAAGGATTTACGTGGTTCGGTCAGCTGACCTACGTCCACGGGCTGCAACCAGGATATTTTATTATTGCTTTCTGCCTCACTCGTGATGAGGATTACAAGTACAAGATGCCTATATTTATAATACAAGATTAGGGTTTACAACTTACTCCCCAAGAAAACTAATAATGGGCTAATTAAATAAAATGTACCAAGTCTTCAATTTAATTGGTCTGCCACTTATTGTCTTCTAATCCAAGCCCAAATCAAGGCTCCACAAACCCAATAATCTCCCACTTGGAGGCTTGATAATCTTCAAACTGCCATCCGCTGTGAACTTGTATCTCTTGTAATCTTCCTCATTTTCCTGGTTGCAGCGGCCTTCTCATCAGTTAACCTGAAGGCCCGTTGAAGCTCCCCTGAGTGAGCTCCAACACATCAGTCATGGCTATGTCTGCCCCAGACCCATTCTCTGTCTCTACCGGCTCCCACTGACACGAACTGCCGGATCCTAAAACACCCTGAGAATAAACACTCTCCGAATAAAGCAGATAATCACCTGGAGAGACTTTGACAGCTGGAATACTGGTTCTCTTAACCCATTGTCGTCTAGTAACTTTGACTGAAGCACAACCCATGCTCCCACTGCCACGAAAACCCCTGACTGGTAGTTCTGAACCTTTCCTAGCACGCTCAACCTGAATCTTACCTGTGGCTCTGGGTTTATCATCTGCAAAACAAACCTTCTTCTGCCCACAAGACTCTGTGAACCCGACTTTGTTTCTCTTCTGAACTGGGACGGTCACTCCCTCAGACGGTAAACTGACCATGTAAAGCGAACCCCTCTTTCTTCCTCGAGCTATGACAAGATTTTCCTTGATAACTTTCCACTGCCCGTTCCCGAACTTAACCTCATGTCCTTGTTCATCCAACTGGCCCACTGAAATCAACTGTTTCTTTAAGCTTGGAATCACCCTGACATCCTTCAAAGTCCATGAACCGGCCGAAGTTACTATATCAATATCATCCATGCTCGTAACATCAAGAATATCATTGTTCGCCAGTCTTACCTTACCAAAGTCACATTTCTTCAAATTCCGCAATGCTTCAGTGCTGTGGGTAGCGTGAAATGAAGCACCAGAATCCATGACCCAGGAATCCACATAACTTTCTACACTACAGATTAATGCGTCATCATCTGAGCAATCTGATGCAGTGTTAACTTCTTTCTTCTCGTTTCGACATTGATTCCTAAAATGTCCAACCTCTTTGCAGTTCCAACAAGTCACATCGCCTCGAGCCCTAGACTGACTCCTCTTCCTGTTCTTGCTCCCACTACCTCTGTTATTCTTCCTTCCTCTGCCAACATTCAGTAATTCACTTGTTGATCCACCTGAATTTCTTCGTCTGACGTCCTCGCCCAGAATAAGATCCCGAATCCCATCAAAAGTGAACTCGCTGGTAGAACTAGTAATCGCTGTAACAGTCCCTGACCAACTATCTGGCAATGATGATAACAGTAGTAAAGCCTGAACCTCATCCTCGAATTTGATGCCAACTGACCCAAGTCTTGACAAAATTGAGTTTAAGTTGTTGATGTGCCCTGTAACTGAACTTCCTTCTTTCATCTCCGTGTTCACCAGTTCACGTATCAGGAAAACCTTGTTAGCTGCCGAAGGCTTTTCATACATATTAGAAAGTGCATCCATAATCCCACGCGCTGTGGTTTCCTTCAGAATGTTGAACGCCACATCCTTCGTTAGCGACAATCTAATAACTGCCTTAGCCTTTTTATCCAAGGCCTCCCACTCGTCCTGCTTTAACTTCTCCGGTTTGTCACCCAGTACCATGTCCAAATCCTTCTAAACCAGCAAATCCTCCATTTGCATTTTCCACCAACCAAAGTCTTTTCCATCAAACTTCTCAATCTGAAGTTTACCACTCTCAGCCATTGTCTGAAACTGAGTGATTTCCTGACTTTGGATCTCGGTAAAACAACCAGAAAAATAATATTGGACAAATAAAACAAACCCCACAACAACCAAACCACCCGACTAAACTGCCAAGTAAATACGCCAACCAAGTTGTATAAACCAATAAACAATGCTTTGAAAAAAATTACAAACCTGTTTTCTTTTTCTTTACTTCGCTGATCGAGACAAAAGAAAACAAAAAGAAAAAACAACCAAACAAGAATTTAAAGATACCACTGGATGAAACAAAACGATTGTTCTTTTCTTTCTTTGTTTGTTTTTCTTTTTCTCTTGACAATTAATGACGCACAATCTTATATGGTGGTGAGGATGCGACTACCTTTATTTATGTGGTGAACCGAAATCTCGAACAAAACGATTGAAGATTTTCTGCTATATAGCAGACTGCCAAAAAAAGGAACTAGTCGATCTATCTCTCGTGTTGTGTTTCTCCGGTGTGTAACGAGCCTAAGCTCTCATACCAGTTATTAGGATTCGATCTATCGATCAACACACCAAACACAAACAATACTGCAAGAGAAAATATAAACGAACACGAGAACACAAGGATTTACGTGGTTTGGTCAGTTGACCTACGTCCACGGGCTGCAACCAGGATATTTTATTATTGCTTTCTGCCTCACTCGTGATGAGGATTACAAGTACAAGATGCCTATATTTATAATACAAGATTAGGGTTTACAACTTACTCCCCAAGAAAACTAATAATGGGCTAATTACATAAAACGGGCCAAGTCTTCAATTTAATTGGTCTGCCACTTATTGTCTTCTAATCCAAGCCCAAATCAAGGCTCCACAAACCCAATAACAAGGACTCAAATTACAGACTATTACAGCGTTTCAACTATAATCTATCTTTCTCAGCTATAGACAAGCTCTCTAAGGATTGCTCTACTCAGGATTGAATGATCCCTTCTCCTTGGGGAGAAGGGGTATTTATAGGCCCTCGAGATGTCCTGTGATTGGCTGAGACGAAAATGACAGCTGGCTGTACGATTGCATACCGTTGTCATTGTTGGCGCTGTCCTTCAACGGCTGGTCCACGTGTCCTATGATTGTCCTTTCTGTCCTTTACTGTACCTCGTACCTGTAGGTGATCATGGAGCAGGGAATAATGGCCTCTGATTGGCTGTACGTCCCTTTAGTTGTCAGATTTTAGCTGTCATGTACGAGGTTACTTGCGCAGGCTTCTAGAGGTCCACGTCAGCGCAGTGTGCTGACGTGTGTGGAGATGTGGGGCCGTGCGCATGCGCAGGTACATATCTCTTCACTATATAAAGTATGGAGTCAACGAATATCATATATATATATATATATATTATGCATGGATAATCCCTTTGTTTTACAGAATTCCGACAATAGATTTTTAGTATAAGAAATTATACAGATAATTCAAACTTTTTCAATTTGTAACGCCTTTAGTCTAAACTTTTGCAAATTGGAACACCTTTGGTCACCATATATCTAGATTTTGGGACTAAAGGTGTTACAAATTGTTAAAGTTTGGTCTAAATGTGTTACAAATTACAAAAAAATGGACTGTCGGTGTAATTTCTCACACTTATGGACTATTTCTAAAATTTTGTTAAACTACAAAGACTATATGTGTACTTTACTTTTTGTTTTATGATTTCTTGCAAGTTTCGAAATTTAACACAAACCCATTATTTTTCTTGTTAAGTCCCTCGAGTGCAAACATGTGAAGGTATTTTGATCAATTTTGTTCCCACTCTTTTATACTTAACCCTTTACAAGGCCTTTAAACCTTCGATCAACCAAGTTCCGATAAAAAAAAATCAGCTGATTCAACCCATGCCAACCGACCAACTGTGCTAGCTAGGGGTAGGGGTGTTCATCGGTTCGGTTAACGGTTTATTTGGTTTATTCGATTCGGTTTATTCGGTTTTCAAAATTTTGTACCTCAAACCAAAAACCAAACCAAATTCAACCAAATTGAATTCGGTTCGGTTTCGGTTTAAAACCAAACAAACCAGATTCAACCAAACAAACCAAATTGAAACGAAATTTTTTTTCTCTAACTTATATACCTATATGTTCCAAAATCCGAAAAGAAAGTTTGCAATAAATACAAACCAAAAATCAAACCACGCAAACAGAAACATTATAAAAATTAGAAATAGTAAAATAAACCATAGTTTACTAGTTTATACTCAGATTATTATCTCTATAAATTGGTGGGCTTTATTTATTTTGGGTTGGGTTTAATATTTTGGGCTTATATATTATATATGAGTTATTAAATATTATTATTTTTATTTAATAATTAATTATTTTACCGGTTTATTCGGTTATCCAAATAAACCAAATAACCCAAATAAAAAAAAAATGTAGAACCAAAAACCAAACCAAACACCGAATAAGAAATTCGGTTTCGGTTAAAACCAAACCAAACACCAAATTCGTTGTTCGGATTGGTTTTTTCGGTTACGGTTACGGTTTGGTTTTCGGTTTTTATTTGGTTTGAGGTTTTTCTGAACACCCCTAGCTAGGGGTGGTCTTGGTTCATCTAGCCCGGCTGACGAATTCACATGGTTTTGAACAACATTGGTCAAAAGTGACATCCATTGTCCATAATAAATACTAATAGATGCCATAAACATGTGTATCAGTGTATGGGTGTGACTGGTTTGGTTTGGTCAACATCCTAAAATGCAAATTGTAAGACTTTTGAGTTTGTAAAAGACTTGCCATCATCATTTTGTGAGAAAATAGAGATGAGAATGGCCCCTTCGAAATGTACATGAAGATGGATAGGATACCTAACATGCCAATTGGTCAAACTACTTCTGCTGTCAAAAAACAAACTGAGCAGAAGTCAAAGGGCAATTTTGTAACTTCAAAAGACCGTGTGGGACCTCAAAGTATTTGGGACGGCATCTGCAATTTGGCAGGTTCTCAGGTTAACATATTCTCCTACATAAACTATTATTTTAAATGTTCCAAATTAGCATCAAACCTTCTTTATATTTTTTTATAACATAAGTTAATTTACTTCTTATTTTATATAATTGCCTATCAAGGGACTTGAACCCCTTCATGATGAGAGACACCATTTTACACCTCTTGATATCGTTAGGCTAAAAGTCTTTTAGTATTCAAAATGCTCATTATGTTGGTTTTTAAGTGGCCTTTTCGGGGAATTCAAAATTGAGAATCTTAAAACTAAATTCGAACCAAGTTAGAGTTTTAATTTGAAAAACATATTCGAAATTCAAATAAACTAATTTGAAACGACTGAAATAAGTGGAGTTACAAGAATTCATTACATTATATGTATTTCTAATGAAAGTTGTACATATTTTGAATTCTAGTATATGAGTAGAATATGTTCGAAAATGACGAACGGAAATTAGCGGGCTTGTTTGACTCATTTCCTATAACTTTGATTGGACAAACAAACATACAATGATCACTTTAACAAACAATCCTTTTGTTCATGTCCATTCATTAAGAAAATGTGCATGTTCGTTTGACATTATTGTTTTTTTTAACGGCCAACATAACTTTATTTCAACGCTAGTAAGGCACTAGCAAAACCATCATACAATGTTCGAAACAAAAAGGCCAAGAAAGACCCAAACTACCCCATATTTGTAAACAAACATAAATGTACACAAATAAACGTAACAAACACACACAAAAAAATACCAATTAAAAAAATGTAAGTAAACAATAATATCCAGAAAAAAGTTCACTTAAAGTTAATGAATATATTTTAGCACTAGCTTGCTATGAGAGTTTTCTTTTCATTTGTATTTTGTTCGTCTTAATGAGTTAATAATTTAATTTATCACATAATGTATTACGAATATTCTTCCAGTTCTGACTTAGCAAGTCATCGGGTAGATTGGAACGTTAAATAATCTGACGTGGGTCTTCTGATTGGTAAAGGAGTGACAGGTGGAGGTGGTATTGTGTGCAGGCGATGCAGGGAACCGAAGCCAATATGTTAACTTTTTAATTTTAGAAAGAAAGCGGTTGACGGAGTCCAGCTAAAAAGACGTGCCTGGCTTCACGCGATTGCCGCTCTTTCTTTTTTTTTTTCCTTTTCATTCTAATCTTTTTTTAACAGTCAACAAAGCAAACCCGACCAAGAATCGAGCCAAGAATTTCGCGGGTCTTCTATCATTACCCACCAATGCATGGCCGGCCCTTGGGTGGGCTGAGGAGGCCAACCGGCCAGGGTCCGAAAATATTGGGGGCACATTTAAAAAAATCCTATATATATGTATATGTTTTTTAAACACATATTTAAACATTTAAACTTGAGCCTATTAAACACATCTTTTAAATTATAAAATAACCTAAATACTAGTAACTCATAACAAGTTTAAAGAGTAAAGATCTTGTACAAATTGTTTTTTTTTGTAAGAACTGTGAGAATCAAATGAGGTATTTTTTTTTAAAAAAAAATTTTCAAAATTTTTTTTCCCATATTGTTAAACATTTATTATAGTATTGAAAACTAAAAAAAATTTGGTGTAGAGTAATTACATAATTACTCTAATGTAAACTAATTTATTTACTTTAATGACGTAATTACACTAAAAAAAATTTTAAATTTTTTTTAATGTTTTTTGTATTATTCATCTAGAAAAGTATGTTTAAGCACATGGGAAAAAAAATTCTAAAAAAAAAATAAAATTTTTTTACCCCCTTTGATTCTCATAGTCTTACCAAAAAAACACTTTGTATTTGATATTTACTCCAAGTTTAAAAGCCCACTACCAATTTGATTTAACTAAATTTAAAAAAAAAAGTAAAAGAATAAAAGAAACCTACACATAAGCAAACAAAAATTTCTCTCAACCCAATTCAAAAGCTTTGGGCTAAAAAGAATGTTAAAAAGAGTTTCACTCATTCTCGGTTACCTATTCGCTTATTACGGTATATCATTAACTCATTTTAATACTTTAATCGTCGTTTAAAGAAAACAGTTTACGTTATTTATTTCATCAAGATTTAAGAGTAAGAGGCACATTTTTCGTGGCTCGGCCTGGGCACCTGAATTCTCAGGAGCGGCCCTGCACCAATGCCTCTACCACTGCAGTGTGCAGATTTTTTTAAGATTGTGAAAAATATTTATAAATCAATAACTAAAACCATAAGATTTTTTAGAAAAATAAAAATTTAATATATCACATATTATTATTTTTTATTTATTTAATAAAACTCGTCAACGGTGCTCTCCACAATTCATTCGATCCATTTAATGTGGAGAAGGTTAACTACCAATTCAGATACACATAAAAACTCATCTGACTAAATTCAATCAACTGTTTTTTTTTTCCTAATATTTGTTGGATCATTTCACGGGTACATCAATCAATTCATCCTTTAAATCACCATCTATTTCTCATGAAATTATTATAATATCACCAATTAATATTTCCATACACAACAATGAGCTCCAACCATCAACAAACTGTGAAGCTTGATGACGAACAGCTAACCGAATTGCGCGAAATATTTCGATCATTCGACCGAAACAACGATGGCAGCCTGACCCAACTGGAGCTGGGTTCGTTGTTACGATCGTTAGGCCTTACACCGAGCCCTGATCAGCTTGATGCATTGATACAGAAAGCGGATACAAATAGTAATGGATTTGTGGAGTTTTCGGAGTTTGTGGCGCTTGTGGCGCCCGAGCTTCTGCCTGCGAAGTCGCCTTATACGGATGATCAGTTGAAGCAGCTGTTTAAGATGTTTGATCGGGATGGGAATGGGTTTATTACTGCGGCTGAGTTGGCTCACTCTATGGCGAAACTGGGACACGCTTTGACGGCTGAGGAGCTGACTGGGATGATCAAGGAGGCGGATACGGATGGTGATGGACGGATTAATTTTCAGGAGTTTTCGAGAGCGATTACTTCGGCTGCTTTTGATAATTCTTTTGCTTGAAAGACCATAATTTTTCAGGTATGAGTAACAAACAAACAAACAAACAAACGGACCCTATGAAATTTCACTTGTAGGAAAATTTACTGATAGGGTCTAGGGAAGGTGGGACGAGGGCAAACCTTTCCTTCGTCCCAGAGGATGGATAGTGAATGATTTAAAAACCGTCTTTTTTACATGTAAAGTGTGATTTAATTGTAAAGCAAAATTGAATGATTAAATTGTTTTTTTTTTTTTTTTTTTGTTGGTATACAGATGATCTTTTGTAGGTGGTTGAAAAATGAAGGTGCATCTCCACAGCTGTGTCTATGTGATAGAAGGCATGTTGTTGTGGCGAGATGACAGATATGGTGAAGTTGAAGATGTTGCAAATAAACACACTTTTGGGACCGGATGATTAGACGATGAAGCTCTGTTTGTGTTTTTTTTTTTTTTTTCTGATTTTGGATTACCTGCTTGTTTTGAGATAGAAAACTGGTATTACTATTGTTTTAATTTTGTAGTTATTTTGATGGTTTACTTGAAGGTGATGAGATGCTTTCTTGTTTATAAGATGTGATCATGTGTTGGTACTTAGTGGTTTTGTTTATAAGATGTGATCGTGTGTTGGTACTTAGCAGTCCGAACACCACACTGCTGGTTTAGCTGGGGTAACACAAAAATGCAAGCACTGTTAACACACGCTCAAAAGATATGCAACTCGAACGCAGGCGCATAAACACGTCTCTGTGTAAAACCGCGATCGTCAAACATTTGACTTTGAATGTCCCCTTAAGCTAAGGTTGTAAGTGGCTTCCCACTAGCTATTTGTGGTTTGCCACTCATTATATTCGGCCAAAAATGAATGCCCAGCAATACATCATCCTCTCAATTAAATGAATTATATAATGATACCAGATTGATGTCAATAGATTTTCTATGACACTCCATCAACGCATAAAAGATCATCTTCCCGATCAAATCCAAGAATTTTAATAATTTTCTGTTGTCCGATTACAATAAAACTACACTATCTAGCTTCAAAGTGTGGATACTGAAAACGTCTACCTCACGTCGGCTTACAATAAAACTTCACATAAAGCTGCATAGTGTGGGTACGTTTACCTCACGTCGGTTTACAATAAAACTTTACATTGAGCTAAGGTTAAAATCATCTTGTAAACTCATTTAGCATTGATAATACGTTATATTATATGTGTTACTCCTACATAAAAGAAACAATAATCAAGCCTGCGTCAAGGCGGGTCGGTGCCAGTGTTTTGTGTTATTATGATGTGCTCCTTTTATACTACAATTTGGTTGGATATATACGTAAACTCTATCTTCCGCTATACATTTGGGTTTGAAAATTTCAAGACGTCACGACAAAATAAAATAAACAAATCGAATAATATTGCAATAACCTTTTATTCCACCCCGCTAGGGAGGGACACATTGACATTGGTATCATTGGGCTACGTCATTTAACTTGTTTTACAAAATGTCCTAATTAAAAAAACACACACACATTACAAAATGGGCCAATCCAACAGGACCAAACCAGATTTTGACTTGTTTCCTACACAGCTAAACCTGTGCATTTTGTCACAACTAAATAAATGAGAGAAAAATAAGTGAAAATCATGATACTAAATAAAATTTCAATAGATAGGTACCCAATATGCAAGTTACAAACACAGTGTTTGATGATTAAATCCACTCATTATAATTTAACGAAAAAAGTCATAATTGCCAGAAATTTTGACCCATAACCAGTCAAAAACAGTTTCAACTTTCAAAGATGGACTCCCATTTCTTGAGCACACAAGTCCCACTAATCGAATGAGGGGTATAAATCCCCCAATCTGCATTTGAAACCCGACGAGCTGATTGCAACTGGTTTCATCCACAAACGCAGACAACAATGGTTTCAACCACAATCGGTTTCATCACGACAGGTTTTTTCTCAATTTTGGTCTTAAAGAGAAAGCTACATAATGCATTTTCATGATAAGACAAAGGCCCAATGATTAAAACCGCGAATGTCAACTGTTTGTCTTGATTACATCCCGATAAATTTAGATATCATATGCAAAGTACAATGGTGAAAGATGTTAACTTGTTATAATGAAAATTCCGTGTAACACTGTTAAATACCTCAAAATTCAGTGCAGATATTGCATTAGGCTTTCTTCTTCTTGGATTTAAGCATCACGTATCCAACAAAGACCGATAAGAAGCAAATCAGAGAGACACCAGCATACACAGGTAGCAGGATTGCATATTCTTGAGGTAAGAAGTAATTGTGTACAAAGTGGTCCTTATCAACAAAGGGCTGAAAGAGCCAATATAAAGTTTAGTTGACGATAAACTGGGAAATTTAGAGTTAAAATGAAGTTAAGAAATGAGCACAACTAACCAATATAATCACCCAAAAGGTGTAATATGTGAAAATGGTCACACTGATGCTTGCTAAAATGAACCCAACCGCCCTGTCTGCCAATTCCATTGTATATTCACTTGTAGATTAGCTGGAAGGTAAGTTTAACAATGTTAAAAATACAGAACTTTTCTCCAACAGCACATTTTTTTATCTAAAGCAAATTGTTTAGGCAGACGATAAAGTGGCTGATAAATTCAAGAGATTAGCGCAGTGATAAGCGTTTTATTTCCTTAGCAGAGGTCTCAGGATCGAATCCAGCTTTCACTTGTTTCTAACTTTAATCCCTTAAAAGCCACTTGCCCATAGCAAGCTGCGGTTTACTTACTTGGGCCCATTGATTAGCAGGATATTGGTTGACTTTTCGTTTTGGGATGATGTGCTTATGAATGCGCATGATATTCATATATCATCTTTATCATTTGTTTAAACAACACAAACTCACGATTTAAAAATTAAAACGAAAAAAAGGTTCAAACCAGACTGTTGATTCAACCAGCCTGGTCTGTTTAGTTTGCCACGGTCCTCAAAACTTGCGGAACTCAGACCATAAACACCTCTAAGGTTATCTGTAAAGAGTACTTTAACTAATCAAGCATATTCTAGTAAAAACTTAAACTATAAAAATAATCACATACATTTCATCATAAACTAATGCACAATTTGAAGAATGAAACAAGGGCAAGATCCTAAACTAAGAACCTAAAAGGCTGAAAGAAGAAAACTATCATTGTTTTTAATGGGAGATTTTAATTACAAATTCTAAGTACACAGTTTAACTTAATTAACGGCAAGATCATCCATAAAGTAAATCCCCACCCCCCAAAATAAATAAATAAATAAATAAATAAATACTCACTATTGACAGGCAAATGTTCACAAAATTAATCCCAAAAGCATAGAAATTGTGATGGCTGGAACTTAGATTACAAAACCCTAAAAAAATTACGTCAATTTAGATATTACAATAGAGATCGAGAAAAAAAATCACTGCAAAGAGTAATTAAGCTATTGCATACTCCAAACCACATCATATATATGTTTACGATACTGAATTCATAGAAAGTTACTCGTTTGCTGACTGATTGAATGTAGGGTTTGTGTTGAATGCTCAGATCACAGCCTTCCTCTTCGTCTAGTTGTTTGTTGAAGAATGAAAGACGAACAACCGAACCGGTAGATTCACAAGTTTTCTTCAGGCCTGAATTAATTTTGACCCGGCCCATATGCATATGGACCTTTTAATGTAGAGATGAAAAAGAAAATTGGTTACGAACCAAAACCGATAAAAATTCTAAACCTAAAGCGAAAATTGGGCTAAAACTAACGCTAAAACCGGCTAAGTGAACAGGAACCAAACAGAAACTGATACCGCTAAGAACCGGTTGAATCCGAAAAAACCGAAACCGGTTTAGGAAAAAACGATTTTGTTCACGAACACAAATAATATTACGTTTTCTTTGTACTGATTTCCAATTTTCTTGTTTAAAAGATCTAAGACTTGATAAAGTTTAAATTTTATGTAGTTTATATGATTTTAAAAGGTGAGTACGCGAACCAAAATGCAATTGAAAACGAAACCGAGAAAAAAAAACACAATTTGCAGCCAACCAAACCAGTTTAAAACTGAACCCGATTTGGAGTGGAACTGGTCAAAGGCGAAACCGGTTTGTGAAAAAACCATGCAACTCAAAACAAGCAATTTTTTTATTGTAATGTATTGTTACATATAGTTGATCGGTGTCGATGGACCAGTCAAAGATAAAGAGAATTATGTGTTCCTAATTACCTTAAACTAGTTAGGGTAAAAACGGTGTCGAGCAAAAGAAGAATTTGTGGTCAGTGGATAAATTTTAGTTGATTAAAAGGTTTATGTAGCTTGCTATTTATTTTTGAAAAGTTGTTCGTAGGTAGGAACCAAAATATGATTCCTAGTGGTTTATAAAAACGCGATAAAGGTTTCAATTATTGAAAACAACAATTAAAATGGATTTGTATACAATAGTTAAGAGAAAATCACACCAGGCAAGTTACGAAAATATGATTAGTTGTCCTCTCAAGACTCAAGAGGTTTACCGAGGCAATGATTTGTTCGACTAAACTTTAATTTTGATTTATTTAAAGCTTGAACTCATCTTGTTTCAACTCCTATAATCAATAGTTTTTTTAGGGCTGTTTGGTAGTCTCTTAATCAGACTCTTAACTATTTAGCTCTAAATCATTCAGCATTCAGACTGTTTGTTTCAACGTCTGAATGGAATGATTAAATGCTGAACCATTAAGCTAATAAGAGATGCTGAATGATTCAGCTCTTAACCATTCAGAGCCTCTTAACCATTCAGACCATCTTAAGGATTCAGCACTTAATCAACCAAATAGCCCCTTAGTCTGTCTAATCTAATCAAGATTAAAGTATAAATCTTGAACTTTTAGCTTGTTTATTAGATGAACTTTAGTTTAGAGTTGAGCACTTCAGCTTGAGCTAGAATTTGTTCAAACTTTTAACTAATTAATCATAGGGCTATCTGTAATTAGCTAATTCCCTAGTCCTAATTAGCCCAAAATGATGGGTTATGAATGTTGGGCACGTTTAGTGGTTGGATAGTATACATGTTTTAAAAAATATTGTAAATATAAACTTCGATAAATACAATAACATTTCAATTTTTATTCAAAATTCATCATTCTTCTACCAAAACTATCTAAAACTCTCTAGATTCTTTCCAAATTTCTTTTAAAAAAAATGTACATGTCACCCAACTATTCATAGAATTCATCCTTGGAAGATGAGTTGATCATTTCCGTAGTTCATGTGGGCATCTAACTTTGACTTGAACATTATTAAAAGTCCTAAAAAGCTAGGTTTAAAAGTCCTAAAAAGTAAGGTTTCAAATATCAAAGACTCTAAAACGTTTGATCTTTTTCTCGGGTTTCGGATGGTAGGTTTTTCAGGTTGTCTTGCCCAACTTTTTAACTAAGAAAAAGTGACCCGATAACTGACCCTTTAAGGTTAGGGTTAATTGATGTGAGGCCGAAAGGTCCACATCTTTATAGTTTAATTCGTTTGTTTTGTGTGTAGATTTGCCCGGAGTTAGTTACATTAGCGAGAATCATGGAAGAAACGCTTAAGATGCTAAAAAGACTATTTTACGAGCCTTAAGCGAGAGTACACGAGCCGGAACGGGAACCTACGAGCGAAACGGATGAAAAACGATGCGGAAACAAAGTTTCCATACACAAAGGTCCCCCGCGGACCGTGGCGGATTATTGATTCCCCACGCGGTCCGCCCGAACTACAAATAATATCAGCAATATCTTATTCCCCCGCGGAGCGCGGGAGATTACCTATCTCCTCCGCGGCCCGCGACGGAGCCCAGATCGAAGAAAACGTGTTTCAGCTACTTTTCCAGCCTGTGATCGCACAAACCCATCTTCCTCGCGTGTTTAAGACCTGCAACAAGCCATGGAGCTCGAGGTCCGATCCTTCAACACCATTTTTACCATCCACAACCATTTTCCTCATGCCATGATGCCGCCATGTTGAAGGTATACGATCCAGGAGGCGAAACCAAAGCTGTGATGACAAACAGACGAGGCTAGAGCTTCTGTGACTTCCCCCGGGTGATTATTTGTATGTTTGTATCTGGTTGTTATGATTGTTGTATAAACTAGCTATTTTGACTACTTGCGTGTATTGATTAAACCTTGTTTGCATAAATCAAATTATCTATTAATTACGGTCTTTCGTTACCGACACCGTAAGGAGGTTGGTGAATGTTTGCATAGGGATAACTAGACTGATAATAGCTCACTAGTTATTATATCAACACCCATGTTGTATAAACTAACTATTTATTGACTAAACCTTGTTTGCGTAAATCAAATAATCTAGTAATTATGGTCTTTCGTTACCGACACCATAAGGAGATTGGTTTAAGTTCTCGTAGGGATAGCTAGACTGATAATAGCTCACTAGTTATTATATCAATAAGGCTTCGTGACAGGAAGTGTTTAGAGCACCAATAGAAACTTGTCAGTAAAATATACGAATAGGATCCCGGGTGGAAGTTACATTTATCTTTATTATTTATTTAGATTATTTTGTTATAATTCCAACATTTCTATAAAACAAACAAAAAGATAAAATTAGCAAACTTCATAATTATACTTTATATATTTATTTTGTAACTAGTTTAGGCGAACAAACACTTAGTGTGAAACCAACCACATGCTCCTCGTGGATTCGATATACCCTACTTACCCTGGCTACCTAGGTTATTTAGGTTTTGTATGACCCGTGACGACTCGGTTCATCATTAATCAGGTTGGGTTATTTGTGTTCGGGTTTTTTTTAATATTATCTCAATTTGGGTTCGGGTAGGTTTGGATTCGGGTCGAGTTTCAAATAAATAGTCTTGGACCTCCCCTCCAAAACCACATGTGTTTCTTCCAAGCAGGCTAGTCTCATATTGTCTATTAATTAATTAATGTGATTTGCTGAAACCATTACACACTAAAAAAAATAACAAGCGTGGTAGTGGCATGACACTCACTTTTTATATATTCACTATCTAGTAAAACTTTGACAAATAGCATAGGTGACTAGCCAATAATGTCCAGCCCGGCTGGTTTGGGGAGGGGGGGGGTTAACCACCTAGGTGGGTTCCTACCCGGGGTGGGTCTTAATTTCGATTTTCGTCCGTTGAAAAATTATACTCATTAAGGTAGAAAGAGACCGGCGTGTGGGAGGATTTGAACTTCGAACCTAGAGTTATCAGGACTAGGATTTCACCACAGACCATGCCTTTAAAAAATCCCACCCGGGGTGGGTCTTAATTTCGATTTTCGTCCGTTGAAAAATTATACTCATTAAGGTAGAAAGAGACCGGCGTGTGGGAGGATTTGAACTTCGAACCTAAAGTTATCAGGACTAGGATTTCACCATTGAACTATGCCTTAAAAAATAGCCTAGTGACTATGATGAACGTAGTCAAACTCTTTAATCACATTCTATGGCATGTAAGGAGAAGCTTTCATTGTACATTTACGACACCAATACTTCTCTTTAATTCACATTCAATGGTCTGTAAAAGTATGACAAAGTTCTTGCGAAAGACACGGTATTTAAAGTCATTAAAATTTACAATAATTTCCGTAAGTTGCGTGATTGACTTTCTTTAAAGAATCAATAGAGATTTGTGCAAATTTTATTACGGAATCATCTATCTTACTTTTCCTACACAATAGTTTTTTTTTTTTCACTGATTAGACTATGAGTTGTGGCTCACCTTAAGCACAAACTCTATCCTCTCGTATCGCGACAACTGGACGATGACGTGTTACTGGATAAAGGAAGCTGCTCGCTCACCTGGCCCTGTTATGGCTCACATTGACCTCCCACGCTAGCAGCCCTCTAAAGAGTTGTTGCTCTCCTGTCCCTCCCACGATAACCCATGCGAGCACACTCACGCCACCCCGTTGTCGTATTCGCTAGCCACGTGGCTCGTCTGCTCATTCGCGTCTGCTCGGTCGCGCACAACACACAGTATTACATATTCAATCTTAATTGTGAAACCTGTGTATTACTCTTATTGAACAACTTAATTTAAATGCTAAGTTTCGTATATCTGAAAATGAAATAGAGACTAGTGTTTGTTAACATGGATTGGGTAGATTCAAGCCGTCCTTGAGGCTGAGTGAGTACAAATGTTTTGACTAAAGATGTATAAAGCATACAAAAAGATGACATCATAATTTTTAGAAGATATTTCTAAATCCATTTAATTTAATTTCCTATATTAGATGCACTCTTCACGGTCAGTTGATTGATACATGTACATATCAAACTTTTTCTTCACGAAAAAGATTCACAATGCCTAACCCTCGTGACTTACTCACAAGCCAAATTGCCAAACTATGATGACAAATCAAACTTGAGCATATCAATTAAATATTTGTAGTTTTTATTATAAAAAAGGGGGTGAGTAATATGAAAAGCAAGTTATCGAAAAATGTCCTTAGTGACGACTTTTTTTTTTGAACGGTAACATTAAATTTTGCTGATAAAACTTTAGTGACACTTTTTTTTTAACGGTAAATTTGGATCACTAACAGAGTAACAGACCACTGGAGTATCGTGTCATCAGCGGAACCACCTGATCATATCCATCTCCACTAGACAATAATGCCTATACACCAATTCAGGAGGATAAGTGACGACTTAATGGCATAAAATGTTCATTCAAATTGAGAAAATCTCACACACACATATATATCCCGCATTGATATTTACTAAGAAGATCATGTTCAATTAACACCAATTAACAAACCAGTAAAAAGATGGAGCAAATAGTTTCACATAGCTCAAAATTCATGACAATGTAAACAGAAAGACGAAGTTTGTCTTGCAACAATCTAACAAACAAATATGAAGTTCTATAACCACCACTTGATGACGGGCGTACCGAATCCAATTTCCCAAATAAAAATGTGTAAACAGAAACCGAATTGGTGTTACAGAACCAAACCTGTCACTGGTGCAGGCTTGGAAGGATGATGTTGTTCATCAGGAGCGGTAGGAGACTCGCTTAAGTGAACTTCAGCATAATCATCAACCATTTTCCTTCTTTTTTCATCTTCAGCTTTTTCTACTTTCTCTTTAGTTTGCTGTCCAACTTCACTAGCTGCTTTAGCTACTTTGTTAAAAGCTCCCGTTACCCATGAAGCGCTGGTGAATACATAGCGGTTTTTCATTATGGCAGATCCCGCACTTGTTACAGTATTCTCAGCAGCGGTTAAAGCTGACTTGGCTTTCTCCGAAACCTGAAGTTTCTGGTCAACTTCTTTGACTTTATCACTCACGATCGACGTACCCACGTTGACTTTTTCAGTGAATCCAATTTTCTTGTCAATGGACGCAACTTTAGCAGATGCTGTGGAAGTCAAACGATGCTTTTCGTCAAAGGTTTTGGCCTTGCCGATCGCATCTTTACCCAACACAAAACCCTTTGCAAACATGCTGGTCACAACATCCTCTGCCTTACGTAGGGCAGAGTCGTTTCCAGCAGGAGCATCGCTTCCAATTGGCTACAAAAATATTTATTAAGCTATAAGGGAGAATAGATTCAAATTTTAAATGAACAAAGTTTGTAGAAGCTGAGCTTACGCGAGATGCAGCTGTAGCAGCTGGTGGAAGTTGGTATTCCGGGTCTAGGGTTACAGTGACAGTCATATCAACTATTGTTGCACCCTGGTATATAACACAAATGTAAGAAAACTTAAAGTTATGTTCGATCTAGATAAACCGACAAATGAGAATGTTGTAATTGTTGCGACATATGCAAGTAAATTTCGGTATATGAATATATGACAATACTGAATCTTGATCATTATAAAGCTTTGATTAATATGATGTCTATGGCAAAGGGTACGTAACACATATGCGAATATCAACATGATTAGATCTAAAGATAAAGGCAAAATACCGAAAGAAGAACAGCAGTCTCAGCTCCTTGACTATCTGTAAACGTGACAAATGCGATTTGGGAACGCTCATCATGACTGCAAATACAGAATTACAACGGTTATAACTGTAACAAACACAACATCCGAAAGCTAAACATCATCCGGTATACTAAGTTACTAACCTTTGTGTCTCAACATAAACAATATCACCCGAAAAGGAAAAGAACTCCCTTACATCTCGCTCGGAAGCTCCTAGTGAAAGATTGCTCACTTTCACAGTTTTAATCTGCACAAAAGCCGTATATATCGGATTACAAACGCGTGCTAACCCTTACATATATCTAGCATGATATGCTCATTAGTTTCTTCCAAATGTTACAATAATCCCACATATTATATTTCATCAGATCAAACTTCTACAACTTTTATACATCAAACTAGATTTTATTATTTTAATTATAAACACCCTAAAAATCAGATCAATAAAAACTAATCCTTAATCATTTGCTCAAATGATTAGCTAATATCAAAAGAATCTGGATCAATAAAATCATCCATAACTTAAATCTGTAGCTATCAACAATCGTGACCTATAAATAAATAAACACACAAAACAGAATAACAGATCTACACTGTTTATATAATATAATATAATGATGATAATGAATTAAGCTAGGATAAAGAATAAAAATAAACATTTTAAACAGATTAATACTTACCGACATTATAACTGTTGGATATAAAGATCAAAGAAAGGATTATAAAAAAAAAACTGGAGATTATTACTATGTTGTGATGGAAAATGTAGAAATTAACGAGGAGAGTTAAGGGGAAGGGGTTTTTTTGAAGGGTTTGCGTTGACGGGGTTGTGATTATTATTATTATTATTTATTTATTTTCTGGATCGGGGATTTTATATAGAGGGAAAGTATAAGTTTTGAAGCAGAGGGTACAAGTGGTGATGCTTGTGTACGCTTTGATGTGTTTGTACGTAGGAAGAGACGTGGAGGCAAGTTCTGACGTGTTATTGCAGTACGGTGGATCTGATTGGACAAGAATCGGAATATGTGAGATTCATTATATTATTTTATTAAATAATAAATTTGAATTAATGTATTCATGAAACATATAAGTATTTTATTTTTGATTAAGTTTAATTGTATATAAGTCGGACAAAAATATGTTAAATATTATGAGGCAATAAAACCGTATCAATATAAATTATTTCTGTTTATTGTGGCTACCACTAACCTCATATAACTTCCAAGAGTATTGTAGTGATGGTGAAAAACTGAAAGTGATTGGACTTTGAGCATAGGTTTTCAATTTTGGCTACATGCCTATCATTCTGTCAATTTCGTGTCCCAAAGAGGAACGTATGATGGTGAATGGTTCGTGTCCCAAAGAGGAACTGACAAGAGATGGTTTTAAATCCCAAGTCTTAATGTTTCAACCTTAACCATTTTTTTCGGAAGTTGAAACAAATGCGCTGAATGATTCAAAGTCTCATTAGGAGACTTACCAAACATCTCCTAAGTCTTTATCATTTGCCAAACATTTTTTTTCAACTTATTAACATTTTGGAAAGGTAATAAGTTACAAGGAGGTGGAAATAAGGAGAGCCAAATATGCTAAAAAATCTGCACGTAAAAAATTAATTTCTTTTTCAAGTAAAGTAATGAAATGGGTAAAGTTAAAACTTTTGAAACTCAAAGAGGTTAGTGACAAATTAGTTGTTTAGAAAAACAATTAGCAAAGTAATTCTCCAGCGACGAAGGACCTAAGTTTTATTTTTAATAGAGTAGGTTTTTCAATTAAAAAATGGGTAGCGCCGCAACTTGTGGCCCGTTTACCCGCCTCCCACTTGTAATTGTTATGGTAATAGTGAAATTGAAATATCTTATTAAGGCCAAAAAAAAAAAAAACGTATATTAGATATGGTACAGGGGTAAACTTCAAACGTTAGAATCACAAGGGGTTACATGCACCAATCGGGCTTGTCCTGATTGCGAAGTGTTACGTGCCTTATGTCCAACACTTGATACAAAACCACTATCGAGGCGGGGGTCTCACCGAAAGTAGTCTCTCTATTCCCATGGGGTAGAGGTAAGGTTGTCTACATCTTACCCTTTTCAAACCCTACCTTGACTTTGCTATTGATTGGATTAACTGAGTATGATGATGATGGTGATGAGGGTGCGTGTAAATGTGTAATTCCCTAAAATATAGTACAGGCTAAAAATAACATTGCATAAAGCTAAGGGGTGCATTTTTCATTTTACATGTAGAAGGGGGGCAAAATAACCTGTTCTTGCAAACTTACAAAATCACCTGTACAAACCGAAAAACTAAAAACTACGTGTCCACTTTTCCACGTGTTCACTTTACTTTGCTTTCGAATCACCAGCAATGCAAACCCACGTGTCCATTTAGCCTCCTAATTATCACATTTCCCGATTATTAATTCACGTTCCGATCACCCCCTTGTCTGTGTACCCAATTCCACGTTTTTCATCATCTTTTAGTTTCATCTCAATCGAAATTGTGATGAGTTTTCAAGACATCGAAGCCGGTCGGCCACTCAATTCGAGACGTGGCGCCGTTAGAAAACAAGATCCCACACAAGCCGTTGCTTCTGGAATCTTCCAGATCAATACAGCCGTCTCTACGTTTCATAGGCTCGTTAATAACCTTGGTACTCCTAAGGATACACCTGACCTTCGTGAAAAGCTGTACGTTATTAGTTTCAGTTACTTTTCATTCAGTTATAATATTAATATTAATATTAATATCTAGGGTTTGAAATTGATGATATGTATATGAAGTTTTATAAAATTGTGAGTGTATTTGTTTTTTTGAAATGGAAGGCACAAAACTAGACTGCATATTGGGCAATTGGTGAAGGATACTTCTGATAAACTTAAACAAGCTAGTGAATCTGATCATAATGCTGGTGTTAGTGTAAGTGACTCACCTCTCCTAAATTATTGTACGTTTGATCGGTTTTATTATTCGGAATTCCTAATTGACCATGCATGATTAGATGAAGCTTGTTAGGGGCTGTTTGGTTGATTAAGGGTTGAATCATTAAGACGATTGAATGGTTAAGAGGATCTGAATGGTTAAGTGCTGAAACATTAAGTGTTGTTTTGTTAGGCGTCTAAATGGTTAGGCTTCTTGTCCCACAATGCTTAATGGTTCAGCAACAACCAAAGTTTTAATGGTTCAGTCTTAACCATTCAATTTAGATGCTGAAACAAACGTGTTGAATGAGCTGAATGCTGAATCATTCAACGCTGAATGATTCAGAGGCTCATTAAGAGCCTTACCAAACAACCCCTTAGACTTGCCATAGAGAGGGGGTGGTCCCCCTTGTGACGAAGCTCAGGCGTGAGAATAAGTGTCTAGACTGAGAGGATAGTAATAGTGAATTATATCATGAGATGTAGTTGGTAAATATAATGTGTGTTTATAGCTTTATACCTTACCTAAAGTGTGAACACCTTCCGAACCGAAGTAGAATCAGGCAAAGTCGCTAAACAAGAGAAAGCTTGTTCGCTTGTTTAGAGAATCAACGCGTGTTTATCCCGTTTGCTTTTGATGCATTTGGTTCCCTAGCCCCATAGGCCGTGGAGTCCAGCGGGTCGTGCATAGTAATTTCTCGAATTTATGTGGATCAATTTATGTGCATTTGGTGTTTTCCTATCTGTGTCGAAATTCCATTAGAACCGATCCATTTATCCACAAACCGATAAGATCCATTTGGCATGCTGCCCGATCGTAAAGTATCCTTGTTCTTATTCTTGTTGGTTGGATGATTCTGTTTTGTGCAGGCCACTAAAAAGATCACAGATGCTAAACTTGCAAAAGATTTTCAAACAGTTCTACAAGAATATCAGAAGGCACAGCGCCTTTCAGCTGAAAGGGAAACAGCTTATACACCTTTTGTTCCTCAATCTTCTCTTCCTTCGCGGTAGGTTTCAATTGCAACCAATTTTTCAGTTTTCTGCAGACCATTTCTATATAATTTCGTTTTCTGTGTTTAGTGATCCAGCCAGTGAAGCAGATATAAGTTCAGACAGAAGTCAAGAACAGCAAGCTCTTCTTGTGGAATCTAAAAGGCAACCTTTTGAAAATTGAATCTTGCTAGTTTCTTCCGCGTTTCAGATTCATGTGTTACAATCTCAAGTAGTCAAGTTGTTTTTGGTCTGCAGGCAGGAGGTTTTGCTGTTAGACAATGAGATCGCGTTCAATGAAGCTATTATTGAGGAAAGAGATCAGGGAATACAAGAAATCCAGAACCAAATCGGCGAGGTCAATGAAATTTTCAAAGATCTTGCTGTTTTGGTTCATGAACAGGGAACTATGATCGGTATGGTCATATGGATATCTTTTATTTTGCTTTTATATTTTTTTATGATGGTGGTCATTTACGCTTCGGTAACTTGTTTTCAGATGATATTGGGTCCAACATTGAGAATTCTCATGCTGCTACTTCTCAGGCAAGATCTCATCTTGCAAAAGCATCAAAAACTCAAAGGTCAAACTCTTCCATGGTAAAGTTGTTTTAACTTTTTGTTTGTTAGAACTGGTTTGATGGAACTTATACGTTGGGAATTCTCATGCTGCTACAACACTTGTACATTTGCGTGCAGACGTGCTTCCTTTTGGTGATTATTGCGATCGTGATTCTCATTGTGGTCATAGTTCTTCTAGTTTGACTCGAGCGCATATAAATAAAATCAACACTTGTTTGCGAGATTACTAGAAACGTCAAGATGACCCTTTTAAGCATCTTTGGCGTGATGGCTGATTCAAGCCGTTTTGTTTTGTTTTTATGTTGTTGGTCCTTTTATAGTTTTATGTTGATCAAAAGCTTCATCACTTGTTCAATTTGTATTGAGAAACATGTCACCTAACAGGAACCAAGTTTTCATTGAAGGAGTTACTCTTTTTTTCTTGAGAGATGCACTATTGTTTAGCTGTTAATTTTTTCTCTATAAATGTCAAAACCAAGTGACATGAGTGAGAGATATGAAACTTTACTATTTAGTAATTATTTTGTTTATACCTAGTACAAGGTAATTGTGAAGAAGAAAAAAGTTATACATCACGGTCAATTTAAAATTGGGATGGCGGCGCAGCTTGTTGCCCTCCTATCTAACATCCTTATGTAATTTACCTTTTTTTTGTCAATAAAGTGATTGAAAGTCAAATTTTTATATATATATATATATATATATATATATATAAAAATTAACAGTTTCACAGTAGTGAAGTAAACGAGTTATTTTTAGAGTTATTTTGTTTAAAACAGTAATTGTGATTTTATATAATACAAGTGATTTTACTCTTTTAGCTAAAAAAACATCTATTGATGTTAAGAATGAAAGTTATGAACTAACTAATGTGATAATGTCGAAACAAAGTCTATTGATATCGAGTCCAAACGGAGTGTACTTGATATATAGTTAACTAATGTCCCAACATCTACAATTGGGAAAATCATAAACTGATCTTAAAACAACCTCTTCTGAAAATTTATGTTCTTTCTACAAATCCACACACGTCGCAAGGATCTCACATAAAGGTAACGACATCATACAACTATAGATTCAATGGTTTTCTGTGAGACGAACTTTTATAAAGAAGATGACGATCAGAGGTTGATGAAAATCTGGGCATTGGTTTCATCTTTTATTACATCCTTTGAAACATTTTCCACATGACTACACTCGCCTAATGCTTTAAGCGCACGCACTTTTCTAACCTAAGGTGACACAACATCATATAACCCGACCCATTTTCAAATAAATATGTCAAAATCATGACCTCAAATACGCATTGAGTTTCTCTGTATTATGACACATCAAAAGCATGCATCTAGGATTCCTTCTATTGTGACTAACTAGTGGTACAAGGAGACATTCTGGACTGCCAAAATGTTTGGAATGTTGTTGCAACACGAGTAAAACCTCATATCAGCTGACTACATGCTATAGCAAAACGATTATTCTCAGCTTCTCAGAAACTGGTACTTGGACTCCACATAATTTTCAGCCTCCCACAAAAAAGATCCAAAAGCAACCGCCTCGAGAATCAACATTGTTAGTCCAGAAAATGTCACAGAAACCACTTCATCATTGCCTGCACCTAACAAACCATCTTCAGATACCTTAATATCAGGCTTTCCGAACAGAGCCTGAGTTTGCTTTTCTATCAAAGAAATTGCTTCCTTGGATCTTATTGTTGCATATCTCTGAAGAGTCTCTACATCCAATTGCATAACATATGATCTTAATCTATACGATTTACTATCATCACCATAAGAGCCCTTTAAAACTTCATCATCATAGTCTGGTTGGATCCGTATTAACGAATCTGGATCCAAAAAGGGGCTTAATGGAACTGATGGTTCCATAAAACTCGACTGCTCGTCCTTAAAACCTTCTGGGAGCGTGTTCATGGACCTCTCTAGTTGAAACCTCTCATCAACGCGTTTAAGAAAGTATCCATACATGATGGATGCAGCATATAGTTTTCCAAGTTTAATTTTGCTGATCTGGACAAGGGATTCTAAGGGACCCACGAGGCGATCCCCCATGACTAGGGCTACATGGTTTTGTATCATCTCGAGTGCTTCGGCCGAGTGCACAGATTCGAGCTTTAATTCTTGGTTTGGCCAGAAATCGACCCGTCCAGTGGGATCTGAGCTAGGTGATAACTTTGGGATCATTGATATCTCTTTGTCAATAAACTTTTGAACTATCCAACAATACATTATTTCTTCCAATACCTTTTGCCTATCTTTTTCTTTCACTTGAGCTATTCTCCTGAAATTTCATGACTGCTACATATTATATTTCATATGAGAACAATTAAGGGCTATCTTTGGCATGACATTTTGAAAGTATTATCTGACATTGTGTTTTTAGGTTGCGGATGTTGAAATTGATTTTGTTTATTTATGGAGGGGATTATTCGGTTACCTATAAGGGGTATGTTTGCCATACCATTTTGAAAGTATTATCTGAACATTATGGTTTTAAGTCACAAATGATAAGTTTTGTAGTGTTTGCGGGTAGTGAAACTATAATAAGAAAGATACCTATAAAGGCTATCTGTGGATGAAGGAGGCGGTTCTTGTTTTTGAGCATCTCTCTCATTTTGAAGGTTGTCGAGTTGTTGATCAATGGCTGCAGGGAGCAAATGAGGATGAGTTTGCAAAATTTGTTCCAATAGTTGACCAACTGGCGACTCTAGCTGAAGCGGTGCTACTGGAACCAGATCATGACCCGACCCTGAACCACCCGACGACGCCTTTGCTATACAACTCCATGCTCGTGATGTTTCGCCTCTAGATCCCTACACCAACATCTCAAAAAAGTTGATAACATTGACAAGAAACAATCATCAAGACAGATTCCTGCCAGGTTTAATCAATGTCTTGTTTCATGTAAACTTTCATCATGATACAATAAATATAATCAAGGCATCAAGCATATGTAGATTAAGTGATTAACCTAAAAACTAGACACTGTACTAAATTAACATAGGGATTCCGTACTATTCGCATAGATTACACAATTTGCACAAATAATTAGTTCCATAAACTATAAAATACATCTGAAATTAAACTCTCATTAATAAAATATTTGCAGCTGAGAATCTGTAATTGAAATAAATTCGCTTCAATTTAGCTATTCGGATTTCAAGCTACCAATCTAATATGCACTCGACACACACACACACACACACACACACACACCGAACAGTTCAAACTCTGTTCTCAAGACGGTTAATAACATTGACAAGAAACAATCATCAAAACCAACTCCAGCTAGGTTTACAAACTTCATGTGAATCTTCATCTAGTTACAATACACTTAATCAAGCTTCTGTAGACTAACTAAGTGATCAGCGTAAAACCCTAGTCCCTGGAAATCAATTCTCTTTGCATATATTAGAAATTTTACATCAATAAATAGTTTCATTATACTATAATCACATATGTACAATATTAGGTCATCGGATTGCACGCACCTAATCGAACAGGTACAGTGGACGCACCTAACGGTTTCAAACTATATGCTTAACGTACCTAACAGACTAACAGTTAGTTACATTACATTACTTCATAGTTCATATTAATTTAAAACAAATGAAAACGGTAAGCGTATAAAATAAATGTAAAGAAGATAGAAGAAGAATAGTTACTTTAAGAAAGGAGAGGGGTTTAGAGTCAGAAAAGGTGTGGAGGTGTCGAAAGTCAGGGGGCCTACAGAAGGAAGGAGGATAGAACACTGCCGTCACGTCGGTTAATACACCACCGGAGATTTGCATGGTCGGTGGTTCCGGTAATCGTTTGCAGGGAAGAAGAGGGGTTTTGGTTAACAGAGGTCCTCTAGAGAAAGGTCTAGAGGTTATTATTCTCTTGTTCAAGTCTTCTTTATTATTTGCTTTTTTTTTGGGTGGGGTGTATGACATCACATTCTGAGTATGTGGCAGCTTTCTATTGGTGTGTGGTGTGGATCAGGGTGTATGAATCCTAAAGTTAGGGGTGAGCATTTCGTGGTTCGGACCCACAGGAACCTTGGACCCGACCCGCAAGAACCTTGGACCCGAACCTTTTTAAATATATGGGTCGGTTTCCGGTTCTAGATTTATATGAATTATCGGTTCCGGGTCGGGTCGGTTCCAAACCCACGGTTCTAATATAAGAACCACAAGAACCGTTTGTATTTATATTAAAAAATAAAAAAATAATCTTTTTTAGTCTTTTCACTATTCATTTTTACGCATTACTGTATCGGTTTCATGTAATGTTAATACAATATTAAAAGTATTATTTATAAGAATAACAATGTATTTTCCTAGAAATATTTTTCGGCTTAATGTATATACATAGATGTGACATATTATATAATATATATTATATTCAAATTTGAAGTAAATATTTATGTATGTCGCTCTGATGTGTGTGTGTACGCGTGTGTATTTGTGATGTATACATAACAGATTCAGATAATGCTTCGAGTGACGAGAATGACAAAACTGTTACGAAAACATAAGTCAAGAAACGAAAAGTGATTTAAAAAAGAAACCCATGGGCTAATATTAGAACCATATGGAGGAATTCTTTTACGAGCATTGTAAAAGAATAGGAATATGTAATCATCTAAAAGTGGCTATTACATTAAAAGGTTCTAGTGGGTCAGACCCTTTACCCGACCCATCAGAACCTTTAGGACCCGGAACCACATAGCCTTTTTAAGGTTCGGTTCGTGGTTCCTAATTTCCACATAAAAGGGTATGCGGTTCTGGTGGGTCCGGGTCGGGTCGGGTCGGTTCTGGACCCTTTGCACAGCCCTACCTAAAGTAGGGGTGTATGAATCCACAACCCCTTTTTTTCTCTCTCTTTAATTGTGAAACTTTTATTCATACAAATGGATTTTTAATTTTAGAGTAAACTAGGGTCGTTACTATTCGCGCGTTGCGCGATTTTCGTTATGGTTAGCATATATACCTATAAAACATACATGCTTTACAAAACATGCCCGATTTTCATTATGGTTAGCATATATGCTTATAAGACATACATGCTTTATAAAACGTTAAAACGGGTTCGGATTTCTCGTGTCACATGTTTGCTCAGATAGTTAAAACACTTGCATAGTTTCATTACTAAACATCAAAAGGATTGAACATTGTCGTGTGTTCCCTCACACACAAAAAAAAAATGCAGCAAACAACCATTCATTGAAGTTATTTGTGTACATATGAGTAGTTCAAAAAAGGATTGAACATTGTCTTGTGTTCCCTTATAACTACTATCCGGACATGTGTTTGTCAACAAAAGACAAATATTCATTATATGAAGTTGGATCTTAAGGTAGTAATGAAAATTGTCATTTGTAATAAAAAAGGGGTTTAACAATAGACAAAAAGATTCTTTGATTATTTATGTGTGCCATATTATTGAACTATCATCGTTGGATTTCCCTAATTGCCCTCTTCGGGAAGTTTGATTCTATATGAGTAGTAAAAGAAAGTTATGTGTGTACATAGTGGTGAGCATACACCCAAGTCAGAAGTGATTAATAAACAATTGAAGTCACTTTACACACTACCTCACCACACACACACACACACACAACACAGGTTCTCTTTCTCTCTCTATTTCGGCCATGTTTGGCTCTCCTTATTTGGCCTCCTTATAACTTATCTCCTTAATCAAAAAGTTAATAAGGAGATAAATTTGTTTGGGTAATAGGTTGAAAAGGAGATTTTTGTGGGTTGAAAAGGAGATAAGTTATAAGTAAGAATTTGTTACTTTTTGATTAAGCAGATAAGGAGGTAAAAGAAGGAGATAAGGAAATAAGGTTCACCTACTCATTTTTCTTCTTCATCCCTCTCTTTAGGTGAGACAAAGATAGCCACCACTCTCCCACCAACGTAGCCACCGTTCCTCACACCAAAAAGACATATTTAAATGTAAATTTGCGATAATGATTGATTTCTTAGTGACTATGTTTTGAAGTAACCAAACAAAGCAATGTTCTTTCTGAGTATATACAAAATCAGTTTCTTTTTCACTTGCTATCCCTAAATCACCACCACTATTGGCCACGCCACAGCTAGCACACGACGACAACATCTATGCGAATGCAACAGCCACCACTGTCACTGCCTCTGACCAAAAAAAATATATGCCGCAAGTACACGGTAAGAAAAGAGAGCCGGAGGTGTGGCCGGTCGTTGAGGGAAATCAGTTGTAAGAACCTCGTCGACGTTTAATATAACGTCCGACATCAAGACTTCAACAACACGCCACAAATCGCCTTCGACCGAGATCTGGTAGCCAACATCGTCGGGGACGAAAGATTTGTTGTCTCCGGGGTCAGATCCGACCTGCAGTTCCGATTACATACCCAGGCACGTTTCCAGTCTTAGATCCAATATGTTGTTCAAGAGTTTCAACGAAAGATCGTTGGAGAGGATTACAATTGCCGCGGTACATGGAAGAAAGACAAGACGGCTGGCGGTATGCGAACGAAAGTGAACGCTGCGCAGGTTAGACGTGGTCGGCAGAAGAGGGGCACACGTTAGTCGAAGGTGGCTATTCAAATTGCTCCTCTATAAATATATTGTAATTAATGTTTTAGTCCTTGTGTTATGGTGGTTTTAACTACTTGAGTCCAACTTCAAAATCTTTAACTATCTGAGCACCTGATTTTTCAAATTGTAACTATCTGAGTCCAATTTACTAACTCCATCCACCAAGTCTGTTAACTATAAGGGTATTTAAGTCATTTCCACGTAAGGTACATCCAACCCTCACTCCTATCCCATTGCACCATCACCTCCCCACCTCTGTACCACCACCACTACACCACCGCACCACCATATCCTAGCCGGAATCCAAGATCCTCAACTCAAGATGCTCGTACAAATCCTTTCACCACTCCTTCAAAATAGCAAAACCTCAAACTCTACATGCTCTTTCTGATAACACCCTCACCACTCTTCGACGACCACCAATGCATCGCCTGAAATCAACAACACCTCGCTTGAAACCGTTGCAGTATACAGTCACTCCCAACCATATCTCTAAGTCTTTATTGTCTTCCCCTTCTTGAAATACAAAAAACTTTCCAGTAACCTCAGATCTGTTCAGCTATGATTGGTAGAAGCAACGGTGGTGTGGTTGCAAATGGGAGATCTTAGGGATTTAGGGATTGGATTTCGATTTGGAGATTTAATGAAGAGAAAAAACGAGCATCATTTTTAGTTTTGATTAATCAACGATCCCCTAATTCATAAGAAGAAGCTGAAATCTGCAATGCCGAGTTTGAAGCGGTGCCGACTCACTGAGTCTGGTGATTATGAGTTGGGTTCAAAATCAAGAAAGAAACGAAGGAGTAGTAATAATAATAACAATAATAATAATAATAATAATAATAATAATAATAATAATAATAATAATAATAATAATGAGGAATGGTGGGTATTATCCTTTGCGTCTCCTAGGTGAAGTGGCTGCAAGAATGATAAGTTTGAGTGAATTGGGGTTTCACTTTGCAGCAGGGGTGATACCCAGGTTCTGTAGTGATTTGGGTACGGTGGTGATCGTTGACTCGAGCCCGAATGGGCCGAATAAGGAGGTGGAAGAAAATGGTAATGGGAAGCATGAAATTAATAATGCAGTCTTCAAGTAGTTGTCTGGATTTTTGGATGACGTTAGTTATTTGGGCTCAGATGGTTGTAATTAGAAAAACCAGGTGCTCAGATAGTTAAAGATTTTGAATTTGGGCTCAAGTAGTTAAAACCACCATAACACAGAGACTCAAATAGTAATTTACTCTTAATTTTATATTATACTTGCTGATTACCACAGGAAGATCCCAGGCGTGAAAAATCTAATATAACTTAATAAAAAATAATAAAAGAAGAAAATATACCAAACGTATTAAAAAAATGAATAATTCATTATGTCAACTATGAAAAGAAAAGAAATAAAATAAAATAATAAAATACTTTGAGGGATATCAATAATTTCTCCACCGTCTTCTGAATTTATATAATATTTTTTAATCATTATTTCAGTGCATAATATATATAATATTTTTTAATCTATAACATGAAACGTAAAACATGAAAAATAATAACCAAGTGAAGATAAGACTCACCGTTGCAATGAAGTTGTCAAATGGAAAAAATAGATGCAAAAACGTTGAACCACATACGTTGTGTCGTGTTAACTTGCAAATTTTAGAGCAAAAGGTAAAACGAAAAATTTACGAAAGATGAAAAGTATATGAGACTAAAGTTGAAAGTAAAAAAGTTGTTAGGTTAAATCGCAAAAGATGAAAAGTTTGGAATTAAAAGTAATAATCATTATTTTTAATCATCATAAGCATGAAATACAATACCTATATGCACAAAAAAGTTGTAAATTAATACTTTGTAAATTTTGTTTATAATAAAAAATGTTTTGCTACATTTAAATTATTATTTATGTTTATTTATTCACAAACTTTTTGTCAAATATCTATAATTTTCTATGTACAAACACTTTAATTTTCAACAAAGTTTAGGTCACCTATTGTGGGGCACAATGAGGCACCACTTTAGTAGGGGCGATGGTGAAACGCCGCCACCAACAGGCACGGTGGCAGGTATGAGGGCGGGGCATGAAATGTTCATCGTGGGCGTGGAAGGATGGAAGGTGAGAGATGGGAAGTAACCAATGGTCACATGTTCATTTATACCACTAAATTTTGGGCACCACAATTTTTGAAGCCCGAAGGCTCACGACAATTTTGAAACACGGTTTTGACATGATTCCATCAATACGTGGGTAAAAACCATTGTACTATTAATCAATTAACTTCAAGATTTATGCTTGTCCGAACAACGTGTAAGTTCTTTACCGGTGCATTGAACGGAAAGAGTGCTCAACCGAGGATAAAGCGATTGACACGAAATCTAGTTACTTCCTACTAGGGATGAGCTCGGGACGGTATCGGTACCGAACCGATCCCAACAATACTGATACCGAAAAGTCCAAAAAACCAATACCGATACCGAACACATACGGTACGGTACAGTATCAGTTCGGTACCGGTATTTTACCTTAAAATACCAATACCATACCGATAATACAACTTCGCTTATGTACGGATTGTACTTGTCACAACGTGCATAGAACATCTGACATACTAAAAACGTTCGGAACTCACCAAGAGTCTTGAGGAGCCGTCTTTGCCTGCTTATGGGCCTTCTCCGAGACGGATCCAGGTAAGCCGACTGACAAAATGGTAGTCGACTCAAGCCATGAGCCGAAAAGAGCTGGAGCCGTCTCCCAGATCTTCGGATAGGACACGACGGCGTCAATAGGTCTCAAAGACGTTTCGGAGGATTTGGGACATGTGGCCACGTCTTAGTGGCTCTTTTTATCAAAGGTCATGGGAATCGGTTAAGGTGACTCGACCATCTCACAGAGACGGTTCCACTGGCTATTTTCGTAAAGTGGGGGTAGTCAACGGCTATTTTCGTGATTTTCCCTAAACTACATGTACTTAATGTCAAAGGCTCCAGTTATAAACCCAGCATTTGCCTCTTCTTGCCCGGTTCCCACTGTTGTCACATGTTCCTTTTCCCCCCCTTAATAGTCAGATTTCTATATTACAAAGCAGTCTACATATTATGTCACTTACTTAGTAATATAATTATATTTTTATTCATTTAAAAAATTGATGTTGTAGGGTACTCAATTGGGCCAAGCCCAATAGCCCAAGAAGCCAAAATCATTAAATATAATAGTGGGTCAAGCCCAAGCCCAACAAGAAAGCCCATTAGGGTTTTACCCATCCCCACTCTATAAATAGAAGGCAAAACCACGCCATTCAACTCAGATTGGTCTTACCACAAGACCTCTCTCACTCTCTTTCTCTCTCTCTAAAACTCTCTCTCTAGAGTTATTCTCTAATAATATTTTCAGCAGCAGCAGGCTGAAGCCTTCAAGCCTCCAAGCTGCTGTTGTACATTCTTAGAAATCTAAAACCATGCTGATTCCACATCCAAGCCGGCTCCAACAGCCACTATATGTGGAATCACAATCTGTTACTCGCAAGTCTCAGCCTTCCTCAGGCTTACGTGGTTGGTTCTTAGTTGTAACTTGGGATCAAGAGTTCCTCTCTTCAAGATCATACTCTTATGTTTGATCTTTTCTTAAGTCAATCAATAATAACAACATTCTGACTTTGGGTTGATCCCAAATCAGAATCATAACAACTAAAATATCAAAACTCTTGAACCTTCCATCTACGTTTACAACGTAGAGGGACACCACGACTTGCGTTTGGTGAACCGGAACCCTTTAACCCCTTCTGACGAGTTCTTTCATGCTGCTGGTCTAACCCTTTAAGCAGCAGACGAGGTCAGAAGCTTGACGACCTTAGAACGTTCAGACCTTCTCCAGATCTATATTTGTTGTAGCAACAAAAATCTTAGGTGTATATCGATAATGTATTTATATTGGTGTTGTAGCAACAATAATCATGATTTTTCATCTCATTTGTTAATAGAGATATTCAAGTCCAATTGTTTTTTTATTTCAAATCCCATTTATTGATGGGACACGCTTGATTTACAAGTTGTGCCACGAGTTTTGAGATATTCAAGTCCAAATGTTTTTCTATTCAAATACCATTTCCCTTGTTTTAGTTTTGGCAAAATGGAGCAGTAAATTTTTGGAATAAAACATTAAGGAGTTGCTCTTGATCTGGTGGATTTAAATAGGGGCCTGAACCCACATATTATACATTTGAGGTTGGGAATTTAGCGTAAATTCTATGATGTTATACAGGAGATTAAGGCAAAGGAGGTTATGGCCGAACTTAGGGAGATTTTAGAGAAAGAAAAGGATACCAAGAATACTCACGTGGAGCGAGCGAAAGCAGTGGCCAAGAATAAATTGATACTTGGGGAGGAGCTATTTTCACAGCTCAGTAGCTGTTGGGAACAGCTGGGTGTGCAGGTTCAGAAAAAGACGGAAAAGGCTGGCCTGATCAGCTCAAAGTTGCATCACGTGGAACGGTTACTAGCAAGGCTACCTGCATCTGAGAGGGCAAACATTCAACCATCTTTTGACAGTTTGTGTGCTGAGGCTGGCATTGCCATTGATAAAATTGCAGATAGTATAAAGATCGAGTGTGATGCAAACCAAAGCCACATCCATGAACTTACTATAACACTGAAGCCCTCTTCTTAGCAAATTGGAATGGTAAACTTTATATTTAACTTTCTTAGTTCTCTTATTCAACAACCTGTGAATGGTTGTATATTACAATATTTATGCAATTTTTTAAATGAATATTTATAGTTGTTAAAAAGATAGTTATTGCTACTTCAGTCTTAAACAATAATTGATTGATTAACAAATTTTTTATGGTGTTTAATATGTGTTGTTTTTTGGGCTGCTGAACTTCTGGGCCGCACATGGTTGGGCCTGCTTGGTTTATTTTGGACATTCTAGGGGTTTTGTCTTATTTTTTCGAAGTCTTCTCTAACTTTGAGATTCTTGATTTTATAAATCTATTTTTTTTTTCCATTTTGAATGGCATTTTTATAATTTCAGTAATAATCAGTCTCGTGAGAAGGTTGTTTATGTTGATTGAGATCTGCTACAATTTTCTAGGTTAATAAACGTGGTTTTGGGTATCTTCTTGTGTTGATTTGTGTTTTTCTTCCCATGTTACACAATTTATTATTTCAAATATTCCAAATTTCACGACTTATATAATATTATATATAATAACTACAAAAACTAACTTAACGGCAAACGTAACTTCCATTATACCACCGTAACAGCTACCCTTTTTGCCATACGGTTTTAGAAACCGTTTGCCTTTTTTTAACGCATCTCCTTTTTCCTTCTTCTAACACTACCTGATTCTTCAAAGGAAACCAATCCTCATGTATCATCCGAACTACAGTTTTAGAGTCATCGGGTGCCTAACAGATACCTAATTCATAAGTTTGCACACTTGAAATCCATGTCCGCTCCCATTAGGTACCCGATAACTCAATAAGAACTGTCACATGCAATGTACATCTGTTAGAATTCCCCAAGTCCGTTGCTTGCTATTCTAATTATTATACAATTTCATAACCAAATGAAATTAAAAATATATAAAAACTAAAGTCACTTTATCAACAGATTTTTCTATTACCAAAAGACAAATATAAAACACTAGCATTATACCATTGACGATAGATTTTCTCAAACGTTTTTTCTTGGGTTGTGCCTCTGAAATTTGGCCATTAGGTTGGGCGTTCCCAAAACGCCCCTCCTTCTGCCAATGGAGGACGCCATCAATGCATCCGCCAAGTCCTTAATGAGCGATACTGTGTGAAAAGGGAAGGGGGGGGGGGGGGCACCATCAACTTCATCATATTCCTCACCACCATCGTCCACCATCAACTTCATTAACCTTCATAACCCATGTCGTCCACCATCAACTTCATCACCACTGTCGTCCACCATCAACCTTCATCACCACCACCGTCCACCATCAACCTTCTCTTGATCTCTCTCTCTCTCACTCTCTCTCTCTCTACAGTATCCAACAATACATTATTTCTTCCAATATTTTTTGCCTATCTTTTTCTTTCACTTGAGCTATTCTCCTGAAATTTCATGACTGCTACATATTATATTTCATATAACAATTAAGGGGTGTCTTTGGCATGACATTTTGAAAGTATTATCTGACATCGTGTTTTTAGGTCGCAGATGTTGAAATTGATTCTGTTTATTTATGAAGGGGATTATTAGGTTACAAGTAGCTGCAAATAAAAACAACAACAAAAAAAAAAACACCCTTACCTATAAGGGGTATGTTTGGCATGACCTTTTAAAAGTATTATCTAAACATTATGTTTTTAAGTCACAAATGATAAGTTTCGTAGTTTTTGCGGGTAGTGAAACTACAGAAAGAAAGTTACCTATAAAGGCTATGGCTATCTGTGGATGAAGGAGCAGGTTCTTGTTTTTGAGCATCTCTTTCATTTTGAAGGTTGTCGAGTTGTTGATCAATGGCTGCAGGGAGCAAATGAGGATGAGTTTGCAAAATTTGTTCCAACAGTCGACCAACTGGTGACTCGAGCTGAAGCGGTGCTACTGGAACCAAATCATGACCCGAACCTGAACCACCCGACGACGCCTTTGCTATACAACTCCATGCTCGTGATGTTTCACCTCTAGTTCCCTATTCCAACATCTCAAAACAGTTGATAACATTGACAAGAAACAATCATCAAGACAGATTCCTGCCAGGTTTACAAACCTCAATGTCGTGTTTCCTGTAACTTTTCATCATGATACGTTACATTTAATCATGGCATCACGCTTATGTAGATTAAGAAATTAACCAAATAACTAGTCTCTGTGCTAAATTAACCTAGGGAATTCAGTTCTATCTGCATAGATTACACAATTTGCATCAATATTTAGTTCCATAAACAATAAATATACATTTGAAACTAAAATCTTATTTATAAAATATCTGCATCTGAGAATCTGAAATTGAAATAAACGAGCTTCTATTTTCCTATTCGGATTTCAAGCTACCAATCTAACACGTAGTCGACGCACCTAACAGTTCAAAGTATGTTCTCAAGACACTTGACAACATTGACAAGAAACAATCATCAAGCTTTCATCTCGTTACAAAATGATAGAGATCAATCCCTTGCCTTCCTTCTATTGATATTATCATATTTATAATCATACAAACATTATCTCTAATTATGGATAGACATATTCAAATTAAATACAAATACAATTTACATAAATATACTATGCTATTACAATAAACTTAATCAAGCTTATTATGTACCGAACAGACTAACAGTGGAATTACATTACTTGAATTCATATTAATTTCAAACAGATGAAAACGGTAAGCGTAATAATAATAATAATTTTTTTTTTTTAAGACGGGCTGGGATCTCAGCCAAAAAGGAGGCCCCTGTGAACTTCCTCTCCGATCCAGCAGAAGGGAGATCCACCCTACGACCAGCAGATCTCCTTGTCTTTGGGTGGGCCGGGGGGAAGCATGCTTGTGTTGACCTGACGGGTGTATCCCCCCTAGTTGGGTTGAGGGATAGTGGCTTTGTAGCAGGGCAAGCGGCCCGGAAAGCAGAGGCAAAGAAGGTAGAAAAACATGCTAAAGCCTGCGAGGAGAACCAACACGTTTTTGTACCCTTGGCTTTTGATACCTTTGGTTCATTGGCACCGGAGGCTATCCGTTTCCTGACCAGGGTTCAGCGGGTTATTCATAGTAATGTCTCGGTTCCGGGTGGGCAGGGTTACGTTTTTAGTAGATTAGGATTTGCTATTCAGAAAGGGGTGGCGGCGCAGCTTGTTGCCCGCCTACCCGTTATCTTAATGTAATTTTCTTTGTCCTGGAATTATATTAAATATTAATTTAAATAATAATAATAATAATAATAATAATAATAATAAAATGTAAGGAAGAAGAATAGTTACTTTAAGAAAGGAGAGGGGTTTAGAATCAGAAAAGGTGTGGAGGTGTCGAAAGTCAGGGGCCTACAGAAGGAAGGAGGATAGAACACTGCCGTCACGTTGGTTAATGCACCGCCGGATGTTTGACTGAAAAGTACACTATTTGATTTTTTTGACTTTTTTTAATACTTAGAATTAAGAGGCAAAATCTTTCATTTCCCTTTTTGGTACATAAAACATAAAACTGTGTTATACACATGAGATATAAATGAGTTAAACGAGTCGTGTTCATGTTTAGAGACCTGTTAACCTGTTAGGACACGATTTGCCAGCTTTAGGTTAAATGTTGAGAGAGAAAGGTGTAGAGGTTATTCCCTTGTTCAAGTCTTCTTTTTTATTTGCTCTTTTTCTTTCGGGGAAATGGAATTTAATAATCCCAACTTTGGGGGGTTGGAAGGCAACAGTCCCAACTTGAAAATTGTAACACAGCAGTCCCAACTTGTCAACATTTTTATTCTAATGGTCCCAGACTTAACTCAGTTAAGTTTTTCTGTTAAGTGATGACGTGGACTGCCACGTGGCGTCTGACGTGGCCAATTTGTCCCACTTGGCAAAAAACATATGGGCCCACAATGAAAGTGTGTTTTTTTTGTTTAAGTTTTTTTTATCAATATATATATATATATATATTATACACATAAAACACACACATATATTCTCTCTAATCTGATAACCCCCCCACCACCACCACAACCATCACCACCAACCACCACCACAACCATCACCACCAACCACCTGCCACCACAACCAACTACCCACCGACCACCACCCTTCTCTCTAATCTGATAACCCACAGAGAGAGAAAGAGCTAAGAGAGAGAGAGACGGTGTGGTGTCTTCGTCGGTCTTCGTCTTCCTCCTTCGTCTTCCTCTGTCTTCGTCTTCCTCCTCCCCTGTCTTCGTCTTCCTCTGTCTTCGTCTTCCTGTCTTCGTCTTCCTCCTTCCTCTGTCTTCGTCTTCCTCCTCCTCTGTCTTCGTCTTCCTGTCTTCGTCTTCCTCCTTCCCCTGTCTTCGTCTTCCTCCTTCCTCTGTCTTCGTCTTCCTGTCTTCGTCTTCCTCCTTCCTCTGTCTTCGGGTCTTAACAAGGTGCAATCGATTTGGGGGAAAACCCTAATTTTACAGGTGGTTGGTGGGGATGATTATAATCAAAGGCAGAGGATGATTAGGGTTAGGGTTTCAGAAAATGGAGGGTTTTGGTGGTGTTTGTGGTGGTGGTGGAAGGTGGTTGTGGTGGGGATGATTATGTGTGTTTGAGAAAAGGGTGGGGGTAGAAAGAGGGTTTTGGTGGTGTTTGTGGTGGTGGTGGAAGGTGGTTGTGGTGGCGGAAGGTGGTTGACGGTGGTGGCAGGTGGGTGACGGTGGTGGTGGAAGGTGGTTGTGGTGAAGATGATGATGATATATATGTGTATATATAATATATTTATATATATATATTATATAAAAGTTAATAAAACATTATTTAAAAGATTTTTTAAATATTAAAAGATTTTTTTAATTGAAAAAACAAGTGTCATTGTGGGGCCCACGTTTTTTTTTTGACAGATAGACAGATTTTGCCACGTTGGACTGCCACGTAGGATGCCTACGTGGCACTTAACTGGAAAAACTAACTGAGTTAAGTCTGGGACCATTAGAATAAAAATGTTGACAAGTTGGGACTGCTGTGTTACAATTTTCAAGTTGGGACTGTTGTCTTCCAACCCCCCAAAGTTGGGATTATTAAATTCCATTTCCCCTTTTCTTTCTCTCTTGAATTGTGAAATTTTTATTCATACAAAATAGTTTTTTATTTTATATTCATATTAAACCCCTCGCGTACATCCGAAACGTAAACGGTAAAAATGTGTCGAATAACACTAATTGCACACGATCGCCAGCAACCACCGAGTGCTGATAAATTAGAATAAAACGTAAAACATAAAAAAAACCTGAGTCGATATAAGACTATAAGAGTCATATGTTGCAATGAACTTGTCAAACGGAAAAAATAGACGGAAAATGTTAAACCACATACGTAATTTACAATGTGTTAACTCGCAAAATTTATAACGAACGGAATCTTTGTGAAATATGAAAGTATAGGAGACTAAAGTTGAAAGTAAAAAAGTTGTTAAGTTAAATTGCAAAAAATGAAAAGTTTTGGATTAAAAATAAATAATCATTTTTTAAATCACCGTAAGCATGAACAGAGCACATGTATGCACAAAAAAGTTAGTAAATTAATATTCTGTAAATTTTGTTTATAATAAAAAAATGTTTTGCTAAATATAAATATCACCTTTTGTCAAGTATCCATCATTTTTTTACAAAAATACTTTAATTTTCGATAACTAGACCACCTAACAGTGAGACGTCACTTTAGCAGGGGTGATGGTGAATCATCGCCACAAACAAGCACGGTGGCAGGTATGAGGGTGGGGCGTGAAGTGTCCAACGTGCGCGAGGATGGATGGAAGGTGAGCGATGGGAAGTAACCACTGGTCACATGTTCATTTATACCACTAAATTTTGGGCATGGCAATTTTGGAAGCCCGAAGGCTCATGGCAATTTTGAAACACGGTTTTGACATAATTCCATCAACATATAAGTGAAACCATTGTACTATTAATCAATTAACTTCAAGGTTTACGTTTATCCGAACATAGCGTGCAATATTTAAGAGGTTCTTTACAGGTGCATTGAACGCCAAGGAGTGTTCAACTGAGTATAAAACGATTGACACGAGCCGTAGTGACTTCCTAAACCTCAACAACACTCGCTGAAGAGATATGAGACCGCGCAAGCGCACGGGCCCACATCTCAACATATGCCAGCACAGCAGGCCTACGTGGGCTTCTAGAAAGCGGCGCGGGGCACCTCGTAACATGACAGCTAACAACCGACAAGAAAGGGACGTCCAGCCAATCAGAGACGTTCATTCTCTGCTCCATGATCGCCTGCAGGTACGAGGTACAGAATAGTACAAGAAAGGACAGACACGAGACACGTGGACCAATAGCGAAGGAACAGCGCAGCGAGTGACAACGGCCCAATCGTACAGCCAGCTGTCATTCCCCTCTCGTCCAATCACAGAAGACCTCAGATGGCCTATAAATACCCTATGAGGTCAGACGAAGAAAAGGATGAACAATCATAGAGCGAGAGATAAATATAGTTATGAGAAATAGATTATAGTCGAAGCGCTGTAACAATTGCTATTTTAGTCCTGTAACGGTCATTGATCCATTAATAAGAATCGTGTCTTTACTTTTTTTTTTTGAACGGCAAAACAAACTTTATTAGAAAGCTAGCAAGATGCTAGCAAGAAATCCGGGATACAAAGTCCGAAAAAACAAAACAATCCGAACAAAGGACACTCTAACAACGATTATCCCATCTTTGCCGTATCAAAAAAGCACCAGGAATCCCACGTCATATCCGATAATTTCCCACGATTAACAATCCACAAGAAACTCATAACCTTGATTTCTTCGAAAATGCTCCTCCCCGATACCGGTTTCTGGTTAAAAATAAGATCGTTCCTCGCACGCCACATACTCCAAAAGGTCGTGTGAATCACGCCACATAAAACCTTTTGCTGTCTTTTACCCGCCTGGGCCAAACGGTGCATATTTAGGAGATCCCGGACATGAAAAGCAAAGGCGTTTGGTACATTACACCACCGGAAAACCGCCTGCCACACATCAAGGAAAATTGGACACCCCGTAAACAAATGCTCAGTAGATTCCACTGCACTGTCGCATAGTCTACACTGCTGCGTTTCCAACTGAATTTGCCTTTTAGACAGTGCTTCCGCAGTTGGTAGCCGATCCAAATACGCCCTCCATGCCACGATACCCACTTTTTTTGGAATCCAGCTGCACCAATCGAATTGCGACTCTGGAAGGACATTAGTCGCCTGAAATATAAGCCGAATCGTGTCTTTACTTGTGCTTACTTTCTAGTACATTGTTATATCGGTGTTTTTTCACTCGCTTTGCTCAGTTATGACTTATGTAGTTATCTAATTTAGGCCATTATTTTATCAATACTTGGGTCAGATAAATGGGCCTCCAAGCCCAATTAATAGAGAAGAGAAGAAAAGTCTGGTTTCTGACTTTCTTCAGTTTCTAGGGTTTTCCTACTATATATTCAACTTTTCTTTTTCCATCTATTTAAAGCTCTCGCCAGAAACATAGTTCTTCAGCAACAGGTTTGCTTGTAACTATCACTTGCCAACGTACAGTCTTTAAAATCGTTTCTTTAGTGTTCGAATTAACAATTTAGTTGCCATTTTTTAGATACCCAGATCTACTCCTGTATTTTGCTGTGTTTTATGGTTTTGTTTCTTGTATCATTATATTACTGTGCCTATGATGGTTATTAAATATACTTTGAGCATTTAAGCCATGAAATCAACCTAATCTGAGGCACCCAATTTATGAAAAAAAAACATTATTCATGATTTTAATTTTGTGTTTGTTATTTGCAAGTGATGATAAAAAGACACGGACATCAGATCTCCAAAGTCTTTGGATTAATGATTGACCAAGTCTATAATGGGAATCTCTCTGATGCATTTTTTTAAAAAGTTTTTATTTTGTATAAAAATAATTTGTAATTTTGAGTTTAAAGGAAGAGCAAGTGATGATAGATCAGACAGGGACATCTGTATTCTATATGAACATGATGATTTGTCTGTGGGAATCTCTCTGATGCTTTAATTTCCTTTAATTTCATTATTTTAGTTGATTTATTTTGTTTATTTTGAAGAAATGGTAAAGAGTTTGCCAATGATGCATTATATATTTGCACGTATTATCAGAATAAAAGTTGATGATAAACAAATATTGTCACTACCTCTGAGGCAAACAATTACTAAGCATGTCTAAATCTTGTGTTTTGTTGTCAGCGTGAAATTTTTGTTTTATAAAGATACATTGAAGTTTTTATTTTTTGAGTGTTTTTATGGCCTTATGATTGATTCAAAAGAACGGAGATTTGAATGATAAACTTTGTTGAAGCTAAATAATGTTATTATTGTTGGGCTCCAAAGTTATTAACATGTAAAAAGGCTCTACCTTGGAAATGAAGGCTTTTGGGTTAAGCTGAAACATTTTTTTGATCTTTACTTGAGTTTTTTAATGGCTATTGTTTATATGGTATTTTATTTTGTTTTACTAAATTTCTAATACGTGTATGATGAACCAATTGATCCTTCTTGTTTATGTATTTTTATTTGCCTAACATGTTGAAGACATGAATTGTTTTATTCTTTAGTAATGCTTTGGAATTCAGACACAACTAATTCATAATCTCTACTACATTGCATCTATTATAAACAGGAAGACATAAACAAGTCGAATTCCATTACATCTTTCTGTTTGAGTTAAACTTTGCACCGCCTAGAATTAGTAATATCGAAAAGCTTGAGAACAAATATGCACGGTAGAGTAATATTCCAACCGTCTATGTAAAGAACTGTTGTAAAAAATGAAGAAACTAGTAAATTTAAATTTGAAGCAATGTAAAATAAACCAAGTTTGATTCTGGAATATTTGGTTTGATAACCAAACATCCTTTTCTGAGAAGGTCCATCCGAGTAAGAATCGTAACACGTTGGTAGCTCTTGCCCGAATTTTAGCTTGGGTTCCAAAGAAAGTCGAAATTTTAGCTTGGAGAGCGCATCTTGACCGAATTCCGACGTTGGTAGCTCTTGCAAGGAGAAATGTACATTTTGGTTCCTCTTTTTGTCCGATATGCGGGGACTATCCGGAGATGACTGATCAATGTTTTAATCGCTTGTGGCTTTGCCCAATCGGTTTGGTCCCTAGTCGCTCAATGGTACTAGTTGAAGCCTATCATAGTGTTCAGTGTTAAAGATGTTCTTGACATTGCAGTGTATGAGGATGGGTCGCGGAAGAAAAAGAAAGCCATTCTTGACATTGCAAGGATTGAAGTCGTTTTCAATCATCATCAATGCTCGGTCGCTCAAGTGTTTGGTGAGATCAGAAGCCTAAGTCTGTTGTGGATCAAATCACGTTCTAAGGCGCAATTGTTGGACCTGGGCATTTGGAGAGGATTTCATCTGCACAAGTTAGGCTGGTAGTTATGTATTGCTGTACTGTTAATGTTGACTTTCCTGGTGTATGCTTGTAGTTTGGTGTGGCTAGCACCCTGCTGGCTAATGGTTTAGAATAAAATTATTGTGTTGATCGTTCAAAAAAAAATCGCAACACGTAACTCCTTCTGGCTTAACACGAGTCTAAGAGCTGGATAAAAGACCTCTCATTTTGACATTTGAATCTATTCTGCTCCAATTTTCTTAATTCTGAATTTCTGATGCCTCCTCATGACTAAATAGAGTGCTTATCCAACCCCAAGGGCTGATCAGAGCATTCTGTACACTCTAGCCGTGAGAGATCATTATGTACATAGAATTATTAATTACCTCAGCAGTTCAAGCCTTTTGTTTCAGTATCTTGCACTCATTTTTTGCCTCTTTCAAATTCTATGTTATGCTACAATTAGTCGTTTCATGATACTACACGTACTATTTTTCTTATACGCATATTGTTCGTTATCTTAATGCCGGTAATTACCCAGTGTTAAACTTTTAGATCACTTTCTATTACTTTCAACCTTGATGCTACCCTTTTTAGGTAGCGTTTGGTATCGAGTGTGTCGGCGTTATAAAACTAGTTAGCAACTTTTTGTTGAGGTAGTGTATGCCTAGTATAAATCTTTTGGATTCGATGTTCACTCACAAAATGGCTTAAATTTGGCAAAATGGAATTTATTAATCCCAACTTTTTGCAGTTGGCCGATAATAATCCCAACTGGGTTTATTCTTCCCACCAGTCCCAACTTTCACACATTTTACTCTCACTGCACCCACCGTTAACTCACACTAACCCCGTTAGCTGAAATCCACGATTCTAAGCGATTACTCACCGGACTTGAAAGAGGGAATCGAGACGAAGATATTGGTATGTTCAATTGCAGAAATAAGCACGGTTCGATGGTTTAATCGTCGGTTCCGGTCATCCCATCCGAGGAGAACATCAACCTACGACCGATGAACCGTGCTTATTTCTGCAATTGAACATACCAATATCTTCGTCTCGATTCCTTCTTTCAAGTCCGGTGAGTAATCGCCTAGAATCGTGGATTTCAGGTAACGGGGTTAGTGTGAGTTAACGGTGGGTGCAGTGAGAGTAAAATGTGTGAAAGTTGAGACTGGTGGGAAGAATAAACCCAGTTGGGATTATTATCGGCCAACTGCAAAAAGTTGGGATTAATAAATTCCATTTTGCCCTTAAATTTCATATAACATATACAAATATTACAAAAAATAAAAAAATAATACATAGGTATGGAAAATTCAACATTTTATACATATCTAAATTTCCAAAATCCAGACAATCAAAAGGTACTACTGCTAAAAATTCACAGAAATTAACCCTAGTACTGAAGAATCAGGCGTCGAGTACAGAGTGTACAAAAATACTTGCGTTTAGTCTTGTAATACAAAGGAAGAAAACACAATCTCCACTGGCTTTCAACATCCATCGCCTTAATCATGCCGCCACAGTACGGACATGATCCCGGTGCCTGTTGTTGTCCAACGATCCTCTCATCTTCATCACACACGAACACCAAACACATCTCTTTGCAAATCACTTCGTTTGCTCAGATTTTGATTATTATTATTAATTATTATTAGTGTACAGCGTAGTTTATAGTTTGTGCAGAACTATCAGGTGATGAAGGGGGGGACAGATATTTATAGGATGGAGATGTTTGTGTCGAGAATGTTCTACAGTGTGTACGAAGGAGAATTTTCTTCGAATTTTCGTGTCAGAATACAATATTCTAGGTGTCATGCATATGGTATTGTACATTATGCAGATTAAGGTGTACGGTGATTTGGATGGGGAGCACGTGTCAGTAACGTGTTGACGTGTACAAATAAGTCTACATCAACTATGGCTGTTCATACCTATCCAACACTTTAAAACGATTCAATTTGACCGGTTAAGATTATACGCTATTACAGTTTGATGTTTTGATTAATTTGGAACTAGCGATTTAATCTTTATCGTTTACAATAGCGATGTGATATAAAGATGACATCCTTTAGAGAAAATCGCTGGTTAGAGTTTCGTTTTTGACAAATTATGTACGTATCAGAGATTTTACGGGTGTGTTACCTCTTGAATTTATGACGGTCGGGTGATTAGCACTGTCTGTGATCACAGGCGTGAATGCCTTTTTGCATATGAGTGTAACTGGGTGGTCGGGGGTTTGTTAGACGTTCAAGTTGCCCAAGGCCCAAAATTTTTTGAAGGTATTTGGGAACGACAATGTGTATATATGTATTAAAATTATAAATTTATTTTATTATTATCATAATCCTATTCAATCTAAGGATATTAATCGTGTCGGTTTGACAAGTTGGGTTGTATTATAGAATCTAAACCCAACACATTATTTTTGTGTCAAAGATCTTAACTCTAACCTTTATAGACATACATTTGGGTTAACTCAAACACGGTCTGTTTAACCCAGTTTTGTAAATGACTCCTCATATTAAGGAGTTATAAACGAGTTGTCGAGAGATACAAAGAGTTGCTACAAAGGGTTTACGGTAGGGTTCAAGAGCTTATGACAGGGTTTAAGAGCTTCATAACTTTGATGAGTCCTTAAGACTTGCCATTCTAAAGGGAGAATTTGTGAAAGACATAAAATCACTTAGTTTTTTATAGGTCAAAACTAGGTCTTCCTTGATGAATATATAATGGATTCATTAGCGTAGTTTCGATTTCAATTTATGCCCAAATGATGTATAATTTCCTCTTCATAGGCTCTTTAGCAGTTTAGCATCTTGCTAGTTTAGCTGGTTTATTACATGATGGAGTTAAATCACATTTGAGTCCATGTGATTTGATGTAGAATGAAGGTTGAGTCCGTAGTTTTTTCTTAATTTGGGTGAGATGGAGGTTTATAGTGGTGAGTGGCGGATGAGGGAGGTTAGGGAAGAAGAGTGTGTGAGGGTAAAATGGACATTTCACCAATAGACTAACAGTAGACTAACCTTTGTTAGGGTAAGGGACATGATTAACTGCAATTGAAAACGTTGGGTACTTAGGGTGAAAATTAAAAAAAGGAATGCATCTGTGTGGCCCCCACGACCCCACCTCACCCAAACGGACTAGTTCGCTCTACTGGACCAACCCGTTCTAAACCTCCTCATTCAACGCGCTTGGTCCGATTTTACGACGTCCGTAAAATTCCTGACTTGGCAATGTAGATGCTAACTTAAAAACCACACCTCCTCATACGAACCCTTATGGCTTATTCCATTAGCTTATCTGCGAGCCAGAATCCAGTGTGGACTGAACCACAACCTACAAAGCAATGGCCATACTCCAGTCACCACGTTACATTACACATCTCACTTCTTTCAAACCCCACCCTACGACGTCGTATTGGAGAGCACTTCCCCCTTCATCCCTCCATCCTCATACTCGCCGCCCCATGGCCTCCTCTACCGACGCCGCAGAGTCTCCGGCCACCGTAAACCCACAACCAACCTCCGACGACGTGCTGGTGCAGTACGTGGTTCTCCGACGAGATCTGATTGACACGTGGCCGTTAGGTAGCGTTGTTACCCAAGGCTGCCATGCTTCGGTTGCTGCCATCTGGTCACATAAAGATGATCCTCACACTGTTGACTACTGTTGCCCTGATAATCTCGATTCAATGCATAAGGTAACTCATCGATTGTTGAGTATTAGATTATAATTTGTTTTATATACATTAGTTTGTAATTAAGACAGGTTTACACACAATGTAGTTCTGTTCGGATGCATCTCTGTTTGAGATTGCTTGTCTAAACCTAATTAATAATAATAATAATAATAATAATAATAATAATAATAATAATAATTTGTGAGTTAAATAAGTTGTTAGAATAAAAAATTGAACTTGCTTATTTGATTTAAAGTTAATTTTTTAACATGATTCGAGAGGATTGAATTTCGATATGAAGCTGGTAAGCTGGTAGCTTCTTTTGTTGGCAACTGTGTTTTATGCCTATTGATACAAACCGAATCGTTAATCTAATGGTCCACGAAAATAGAGAGAAGCTTGAAAGAATTCGAGATTTTTAGGAGAGATTCAAATTATATTTTTCATTCATGCCTAACCTGACAAATTAGTGTTGGCTATTATATAGCCTGCATAATAACTTACGAACTTACTGCAACAAAATAGGAACTACTACTACTAACTCCACTACTAGCATGACTAACAAGGATAATGAAAAACAAAGTAGGTCATGGGTGTTGTGCATGGTCTACGTGGGTATGGGAACCAAGGGGCCAAGGGGGCGGGCACGTAATACCTATCTGATTGTTGATTAAAATTCAGAATTTTGCACAATTTGGTGCCGTTTATCATTAGCTGGGGTTTCGTTGGGATATTGGGAGTAGGCTCTCTATCTCCTGTGATAGAGGAAATGTTTGCCCTCGTCCCAACCTCCCTGAGTAGCTTTTGCTATGAGTGAGATTGTACTGTGTTTGTTTGTTTGTTTGGTGCCATTTATGAAATGTAATAGGTGGGTTAGAGATCTGGTCAAGTGTAAGAATAATATGAAGCATGATGTGTATCACGTTTTAGACTCAGGGAATACTGTTAAGTAGTGCATGAGATTGTGGTTGGACGTATAAGTGTATAACTTTATGCTGGAATGTTAAAGATGCTTAAATGGTTTTGAGACACTGCATTTTTTTCATACATCTCGTCACTAATACGCTCCTGATGCTATTAGCTCAGTACCATAAACTCTCCGATGTATGACGTTCCTCTAACATCTCATAACATTTAAGTTTCCCGTGCCTGTGAAAAACTGCGATTAGTTCTTATGTGTAAAGTACTAAAGTTATGCACTTATGCCGTTATGGTAATGGAGTTACTAACATATATTTGGGTTGGGATGGTGTAGGTAACTCTTGAAGTAAAAGGAGAAGTACAGTTAAAGAACTTGTCAGAGAAGCTTACAAGCAATAACATTGCTCATAAACTGTGGATTGAACAACCTGAGAACTATCCTACTTGTCTTGCCTCGAAACCGTACCCTAAATCTGTTGTTTCATCATTCTTCAAGAAGCTGAAACTATGTAAGTGATTGGATTCATTGTGCCAAACTGCCAAAGTTAAATTTTGTTATCTTTCGTTATTATCATGATAATTACACAACATGGCTCACTATAGCTGATCAATGCTCAGCCGTGACCACTTATAATTTGGTGCGACTTATAATGACTCGTTAATCACTGTAACCCATTATAAGAGTGTTATTGATCCTTTTAGCTAAGGATATAACTATTTAAGTGAGACATTTCATCTAACTAGTGGGCAAGGGTAGGAGTTCGTGGAGGTGTAGGATTAAGATTAAGGACTATTAAGGGAAAGGTACAGTTTTGGCTTATCTTCGTCAAAGGGGCTTAGCTTTCCCTTTCTTTGGTGGTCTTTGATTGTTACTTCTTCTAGTCTTTGTATCTCCATGTCAATCTATTTGTTGCTATTATTTCACTATTTTTTAGTTATTGGTAGCTTGCTAATACCGTATGTTAGTGCTCTATGTTTTGTGTTGTTTAGATTCCTTAAGACCCGAGTAGCTCTCTGTGTTTCTAATATACTTCTATCCCTGGATATGGTTTGGAGCCGGGGTTCTCCTTAGAAGAAGCTTCTCCATCCTCTGGGATATTATGGAACGTCTATATCTCACCCTTCCCGGACCTACCAATAAATTTGCTATGGATTAGATTTACTCGTTATGGTGGTGATTGTTTTATTTAAAATCAAATTACTATTTATACTAAGATAATGAACTAAATGAGACATTGAATTATTCTTTTGAAATTCTAGGCACAACCAATACGCTTAAACTCTAAGTCACTTTCAGACACATAACACCTGTTACAATACATAAATTCACAAAGTAATATCACGACAAAACAGCTCATCTTCTTGTTTCACCTTTGAATTCTTGATGGCTAATTAGTCAATTTTTACTTTATTGCTAGTTTTAATCCATCATCAATTTCTCTGTTTCCAGAGAAATTAGAATAATGAAATATGTATACGAGCATATCAAAGAATTAAGAGAAATCAAAACAGAGTATGTAGGATTCGAACATAAGAAGAGTCAGATTAGGTTGGGGCTTCATGTTAGACGCAGTTTGTTCAAAACAGACTTCGTGTCTATACGTATGTCTTGTAGGGTACGATGGTGCCATGTTACTACAAGAGATGATCAGCAAGTCAGAGATACCACTAGTTTTCTTACTTGAAACTGTTCAAGAGTTTAGGATGGTCTTTTTCGTATGACACAGACGAAGAGGACTCGGTCTATTAGTTCATGTGTAAATTGTAATGGAACATGAGAGTTCGTTTCTTTTCCTCAGTTTTAGCCCTTTGAAATCCACACAATTTTAGGAATGTTTAATTATGCAATTAGTGTTTGAAGGTAAAATAATAAATTTGATAAATGATTTAACATGAACAGCTTTTTGCATGATAAACTAAAGAAGAAATTAATATATTTGTTTTAAAACGAAGAGAATAGTTAAGCAAGCAAGCAAATATGCAGTCTAGTGACCGGTTTTGGCCAAAATAAAAAAGAAGCCAAATTAACATAGAAGAGTGCAAAGGATGCTGCTGTCTATCTTTGCAAAGTAGGAACATGTACCACCATTTTTATATGTTGATCAAGCCATCAAGGAGATTTACAGTGAAACTACGTAATATTTGAAAATTCCGCAATATGTTATGCCGAATTGTGGAATTTTCGACAGCATTGTAGACGTGGCACTCTGCATGGTTTGCTGAATTTTGATATTAGTGATGTTTGTATAGTGTAGTTTCTAACTTTCAAATAGGTAAAACGTAAAATATTTAATAGGAAATAGCCATGGGAGCATGATGATTTGCCTTTTGAGGTGGTTTCTATTATGTTTACAGTAAAATTGTTTTTTTCCTTGCAAGAAAAGAAATATAGAAATACGAATATCTATAATAAGTTTTTCTGATTACTATATTACTTTGTATATTATACACAATAGCTGGGTTAGATATCATTGGCAAAAGGTCAATATTAATAAATATGCTTAGTTAAACGACTGTTCGTCTAATCAAACATTGTTAATGTAAGTGAATAAAAGTCGATGCAAAATGTGGCCACCGAAGGCCGGGACTGTACAATCATAATTTGAAGAAGACACGGCATGATAAAATTTAAGCCTTTAGTTGAACTTATATATTATTTTTTTTAATGTTACTGCTCATCATCTTTAGTAGTGGGGTTACATCTAACTTTATATTTGTTTCATATCTATAATAACATACTGCATTATACAATACACGTGAAACAAATGTGTACACATAAAGTGGCCGGGACTTTAGATGTGTCTTTTAACAAGGGTTTAATTTAAAAGTATTGGTGTAATAGTATATAAGATTTAATATTTTCCGTAAAAAAAGACGTACACTCATGATAGTGATAATTAGAAATATTAGAGGGATGATAAACGTGTTTAAGGATGGGCTATCATACTATTTAAGGATGGGTGGGGCGTACTCGGTAACTCTTATTGGGAACTACTACATGATCAAGTACACCGTATGGGGGGAGGGAGGGTTTACGAGGCGAGAACACCGCCTCCAACTCTTATTGGGAACTACTACATGATCAACTACACCGTATGGGGGGAGGGAGGGTTTACGAGGCGAGAACACCGCCTCCAGGGTAGTTAAGGTGGCAATCGAGTTGTGTTTCGACGTTTGACCCCCCCCCCCCCCCCCCCCCACACACACACACACAAAAACCCATAACACGTCATATAATTTAACCATGATGATGATGTCGACTAAAAGTTGATGACATATCATTAAAAAATAGACTTTATCTAATCATAGGTTGACACACAAACGAAATTATCATATATTTTTTTTCACAACGTACTACAAATTTGCAGGTGATTTTATTATTCTAATAATCATATACAGTGTGGCTAGGCGCTATGAGTGTAAACGGGCTGAGCCGAGCCCAAGCTTGACTGAGCTCGATCGTTATGCTTTTATGAAGCTCGGGCTCGTCTCGAGCCTAATACTTTGAGCTCAAGCTCGGCCCGAAAGCAAAACCCAAGAGCTCGAGCTTAGCTCGGCTCGAAATTATTTTAGAACAATTTTAAAGGAGCTAAACGTTGGGCTCGAGCTCGTGTCGATAGCTTAAACGAGCCAGCTAAAGCTCGGCCCGCCAATGTTAAATAGTAGGTACACTATAAATAAATTAATAATAATATAAAATTTGTTTGGGTTCGTTTAGGCTTGTGAGCCTAAACGGTCTTTGTATAAAAAGCTCGAGCTCGGGCTCGATAACTAAAAGAGTCATTTTTCAAGCTCGAGCTCAGGCTTGGGCTCGTTAAGGCTCGGCTCGTTCGAGCTTTTTACCGATCTGATCCCTAGTAGCTTTCGAGCCGTTGCCTATCATTTACTGTGTGGCTTTACCCTCATATTCGAAAATATTATGGATAAATTGAATCGGATGATACAACTACAAATATTTGACTGAAATATCTTTGGTCCTTTTCAACATAAGCATGTTTTTATAGTTCGATTAAAATTGATTTTATGTTAAACACATTTAAATATATATCATCTACACCAAAACTGCTTTTGTGTTACTTTTGGCGCACATAGGTATTCTTATAGCATAATCCAGATACAGAACCAAATCCTTGATAAACACCAAGTCCATTTAATACATTTGAAATTCCTGTTTGTATAATTTTGAAAAATGTACACAGTACACCATTTATATAAACCGATTTTAGTCTCACTTTGTATACACCCACAATGACCACCACCGTTTCCACTTTCCTTCTCTTGGCTTTTATTTTTCACACTACCAATGCAGCCGTTTTCACTATTCGAAACAACTGTCGGTACACCGTTTGGGCTGGTGCGGTTCCTGGGGGCGGTCGACAACTTACCCCAGGCCAAACCTGGTCTTTATCCGTTGCACCTGGCACAACAGGAGGCCGTATATGGCCCCGAACCAATTGCAACTTTGATGCTTCTGGACGAGGCAGGTGTCAAACCGGTGATTGCAACGGTCTCCTCCAATGCCAAAACTATGGTACTCCACCCAACACGTTGGCCGAGTATGCTCTGAATCAATATCAAAATCTTGATTTCTTTGACATCTCTCTTGTTGACGGATTCAACGTGGCCTTGTCATTTAGACCCAATTCTGGTGGGTGCACCCGTGGTATCTCATGTACCGCGGATATCAATGGACAATGCCCTAGCCAGTTACGGGCTCCTGGTGGGTGCAATAACCCTTGCACCGTGTACAAAACTGATCAATATTGTTGTAACTCTGGAAATTGTGGACCAACTGAATATTCAAGGTTTTTCAAGACGAGGTGTCCCGATGCGTATAGTTATCCCAAGGATGATCCAACTAGTACATTTACTTGCCCCGGTGGAACCAACTACAACGTTGTATTTTGCCCTTAAAACCATTTGACTATGGAATCAAAATAAAAGGGTGTTTGAAATATAAAAAAATGAAATAAATGCAGCAATAGTTGTAAACTTGTAATGAATAAGTTAAGGTGACTTCTTATTGTAACAGGGTAATAACATCTTATGTCAAATATATAAATATATGATGATTAATCACCCATATGAATACCAAAAGAATTTCACGGTTGAGTGCTAAAATATATTACGTCAAAGGTCAAATGTAAATATACTTATACGATAGAGATTGAATCAAATATTTAATCAGGTGTATAGCTCTACTTGGTGTATTTAAGCAACGGAATCGATTTTGGTTTACGAAAAAAAAAAGTTGTATACATTATTGAATTATTGAAAAGTGTATATATCATAATTTAAGCTTTACCAAAAATATCAATTTTGTAGCTCTACTTGATGTCCTAAATTAGAGAACCACCGAAAGACGAGATACAACGTAACAGATATAGAAGTAATGTGAACTTTATAAAGAAAACAAAATCTTATCCTATTGCTTGTTTATACATATCACATCCCACTTTGTTGTGCGACATAATATAGCATGAAATAGTAATAAATCCAAAGTTAATATCATAAGAGAAGAGACATTGTAGAAAGGCTCCTTAATATATAAAGCGTAGGAAGAAATTTGGACCATTAGATCAAAGAGTGACAAGATCGTCTAATTAATCACGTTTAAATCAAACCCAAGGGTATATTAGTCAACTTTTGTATAAACGCGTTGATTTTTTTTTAACTTGAACCGCCAATTCACCCAAATCATACGACGGTTACTAAACTTGAGAAAGAAAAGCATTTCGTCTCATTCCATTATGGTTTACTCACAAATAAAAAACACACAATACCACAGAGGCGAATGTAATTTTCGTAAACAGGAAGAACAGAAAAACAGAGCATGGATTAAAAAAAAAACTTGCGTATCGATCTAATAGGCTAAGACTTTATGCAAGATATTCAGTTTCACAATCAACACAGACACAAAATCGTTTTACTTCTAGTCCTCAAGATGCTTTAAAAGATTGTTTTATTTGCTGTTTCCTCAACACCAAAGTCAAGAGATATGGTTGCCAAAGTCAAGAGATATGGTTGCTGTAAGTTATGTTAAAAAAATTAATTTTTGCTTGGAGGCAGTATGGAGAACTTGCCAAAATTTGTGGAGGATATTGTCCAGACATCTATTGTTGTTAGTTTTCAACAGAGTTAGACATTTGGATGAATTTAGCAACGTTTAAGAAACCTCAGAGGTCCAAGTGAGAAAAAAAAACATTTTTAGATGGATCTAGCAAAAGTGAGAAAACCTCAGGGACGATTTTGGCTATTCACTCAAAATGTAACAATGCTATGGAAAAACTCAAAGTGTCATTTAAGGGACAAGTAGGTGAACTTATGAAGCACGGCATAGACTCTTGACCTTTGAGTCTTTGACAAAGTCCCTCCACTCATTCCCTTCAATCAGGCACCATTAATAACATAAACACACTTTCCTGTATAAGTTTATTATATTGTTGCTATTCAGTTCTGCACAAAATGAATTCTTTATTTGAAGCTTACCATGTACTTTTATTGTTTACATTAACAACTACAATAGCAACAGTAGTTCCAAGATACGCCAAACCTGGCTGCAATGACACATGCGGGAACGTTAGAATTCCATACCCATTTGGTATAGGACCCAATTGTTGTATCAACCAATGGTACGTCGTCGAATGCAACTCGTCGACACCATATTTATCTGCACTCAACCAGTTAGAAGTCTTGTTTGTAAACTTGGAAAATCAAACAGTCACTGTTAACATGCCCAAGTACTCTAATTGCCAAAACCCAGTTCCGAAACGCAGTAGCATTGATCTTGGGTTGAGCCCGTTCCTGTTTTCGAAAACACACAATAAATTTGTTTTTGAAGGGTGTGGTAATGCTGTCATGATGGATCAGGGGACAGGAAGTCAGGTGCTTGCTGGATGTTCCACGAATTGTCTCGGTGAGGTTATTAGCGATAGAGACAACTGTTATGGCATCAGTTGTTGCCAAACCGCGATTCCTATTTCTCTTCAGTCGTATAACATTAGCATCACTGGGTTGGAGAGGCAGGTTGGAGATGATAGAGGGTGTGGGTCTGCATTTTTGGTGGATGAAAATTTATATGTTTCTAAGGATAACAGCTCTGATGTTCCGGTATCGCTTATTTGGCTTCTATCACAAGGTGACATTGATCAAGTAAGTTGTTATAGGTTGTTATTACTTACATTGATGAAAATTTATATGTTTGATGTAGTAAGGTGATTATTTGAGTTTAGACCATGTGTAGTGGAGGGGGTTAAATATAACGCCCTTGATTCTGATTGGTCCACGTGGCAGCTGAGGCAGCATGGGACTTGAAGTGAAAAGGGGGTGTAGTGGGGGGAAGAAAAAAGGGGCGCTATTTATAAAAAAAACAAAAACCCTGAAACAATTCATATTTAACATGTGGCAACAATTGATTGGTAACAAGATATAGTGCACAACGTTACTTTTAAAACGCCCCCCACCATTTTTGTCCAATAGCGCCCCCCGTAACGGTGTGGGGGGCACTATTTATAAAACTCACGCCATTTAGCGCTTCCGGTACATAGGGTCTTAGTAAGGTTTCTGTAGGAGTGTCTATGGGGCGGTTCGATTCAGATTTGTTTTGAGCTCCATTCAAACCATGACCAAAATGATTGGTTATTGGACAAAGTTAACAGATCAGTTTATGGGTCGGTTAATCGGTTGGATGTTTTCTTCCTAATTTTGGTTTACTCTTTTAGCATCTAATATCTCAAGGCAAAGCACGTGTTTTATTTGGATTTATTATTTTGATTCCGTTACTTATATGATCTAAGCTCAAACCTAAATATAGCAGTTTGATAAAACATTATGATTTCAACATTTAATCTGAATGTAACAAAAGCTTTGTTTGAACTTGGTTCTATATAAAAAAAATGACTGGATAAGTGCTCTAAGTAGAGTCTAATTGGTTATGGATGCATAGGAAGGCTCTGTTTGAACTCTACTTTAAATTGGATGTGATGCAAGGTCAAACATGTCGGTTTGGTTAATCGGTTATGCCACAATATTTGGTTAACTTTGTTTTGGCCTAACCAAACAATCGCATATTGATTTGATACATATAATAAAAAGCTGTCTTTTTGTTTCTGGTCGGAGGCTGGAAATTTTACCCCGGCAATAAAGCGTGAGTTCGCTACATTTGTTGTGAACGCTAATAAAAAAGGTAACCATGAACACCTTAGAAAATTATCAAAAAATATAATAAAAAATAAGCGTTTTAAGCTTACCATTTACTGATCTTATTTTCATCATCAATAGTGATTCCAAGATATGCCAAGCCAGGGTGCGTTGATATGTGTGGGAATGTCATAATTCCATACCCTTTTGGGATCGGTGCAGATTGTTCTGTCAACCAATGGTACATTGTTGACTGCAGGTTCTCAAAACCATATCTGTCTGCATTCAGCAACCTCGAAGTCTTGAGTGTAAATTTGGAAAATCAAACAGTAACTGTTAATACGCCAACAATCCCAGCTTGTCAAAACTCCATAAACAACCGCAGTCAGACCATGAGCATTGATCTTGGTAGGAGCCCATTCATGTTTTCCAAATCACACAATAAGTTTGTATTTGAGGGGTGTGGTAATGCTGTCATGATGGATCCTGGAGGTAATGTACTCACCGGGTGTTCGACAAACTCAAACTGTAATACTAACACTCTTAGCGATGGAAACGGCTGTTTTGGCATCAGTTGTTGTCAAAGCACTATTCCTTATTATCTCAAGTCGTACAAAATTAACATTACAAGGCAAGGTGGAGATGATAGAGCTTGTAGGTCTGCCTTTTTGGTGGATGAAAATTCGTATGATGGACATAGTTTTTTAGACGACTACAACTCATATGTTCCAGTATCACTTCTTTGGACCCTTTCACAACGTGACATTCTTAATGTAAGTTGTTATTACTCACCGGGTACGCTTGAGGTAGCTATTGGTAATCGTACCACAATGCAGTCATGGAAGTGCCAGTTTTTTAAGTTTTTTTTCACATTATAGCTTCCCAACAGGAAACCCTTATTTAGACAATGGACTAATTGGTATGCAATTCTACGCATAATTACTATTACTTATGGTCATTTGATTTTTTTAACATCAAACTTTCTCTTCCTTGTGTATCTTTAGATACAGAAGAATGTGTAAGGTGCAAGGATAGTGGAGGCTACTGCTTATATGACACAACACATTACTATGATGCAGATTACTTAATCGAACTAAATCTCAGTTGTATTGCCAACCGCCTTCTGGTTTCTCCCCCAGGTTCTCCTACCAATGCTAAAGCCCCTGCTAATACAGAAGCCCCTACCAGTGCCAAAGCGCCTGCCAGTGATAAAGTCCCTAAGATTGGTAAAGTAATCAAATCACATAAAACATCCCTGGGTCTTATTTTAGGTAATCCCAGTTTTCTCTAATTATAATAATATGCTCTCTAGATAATAAGACATGAGATAGAAATACATATATATATATATATACACATACATGTGTGATTCACCATATTCATATTACTAATGGATGTCTTTCAAGATTTTTTTAGCAAAATACTTGTAACTAATTAGTGTGTTTGTTTTTTGAAGTTTTTTTTTATATTTGTTTTCCAATTTCCGTTCATTTACTTTAACTCTTGGCATGATAATGCATATGTAGGATTTTATAGTTTTTGCTTAAATATTTTTAACTCAAACCTCTACATTTAATGATCAATCTCTGTAAATTTTCAGAATCGAATACATGTATGTGAAAAAGTTCAGGATATTTGCTAACTTTCCTTTTTGTACTGACCTTCATTTGTTCAGGTATTAGCATAAGCATTGGTGTACCTTTTGTTGTGGCAGCCATCTACTTATTATACATAGTGATGAAGAAAGCAATTGACAAGAGACAGAGAAATAAATTCTTTAAACGGAATGGTGGTTTACTTTTAAAACAACAGCAAGAAGCTGATCCATCTATAGTTGATAAAACTATACTTTTCACATCACATGAGTTGAAGAAGGCCACTGGCAATTTCAATGAAAGCAAAGTTCTTGGTCGAGGAGGCCAAGGTACGGTCTACAAAGGTATGTTATCGGATGGAAGGATTGTAGCAGTCAAGAAATCAAAAGTAGTTGATGAAAGTCAATTACAACAGTTCATCAATGAGGTGGTCATTCTTTCGCAAGTAAATCATAGAAATATGGTCAAATTGTTGGGATGTTGTCTGGAGACTGAAGTTCCAATGCTAGTTTCAGAATTTATTCCAAATGGTACTTTGTATGATCGTCTTCACAATGAGACCAATGACTCCCCAATTTCTTTGGAAACGAGATTACAAATTGCTACAGAGGTTGCAGGAGCACTTGCTTACTTGCATTCGGCAACATCCCTCCAAATATATCATAGAGACATCAAAACTACTAATATACTGTTGGATGATAATTATCGGGCCAAAGTTTCCGACTTTGGAACATCAAGGTTTGTAGCAATTGATAAATCTCATTTGACTACCTTAGTCAAAGGTACGTTTGGCTACCTAGATCCTGAGTATTTTCAGTCTAGCCAATTCACTGAAAAGAGTGATGTTTATAGTTTTGGAGTTGTTTTGGTTGAACTCTTAACCGGAGAAAAGCCGATTTCCCTAGCTAGATCTGAAGAACGTAGAAGTCTCGCTACTCACTTTATGCTTGCTATGGAAGAAGAATCTGTTATGTCTATCTTTGATGCAATGGTGATTAACGAGGGTAGTAACGATGAGCTTTTTGCAGTAGCAAACCTTGCAATGCGATGCTTGAATCTGAATGGAAAGAATAGGCCTACAATGAAAGAGGTAGCTACTGAGTTAGAAACCATTAGAACGTCACACCTTGCTTTGATGGTTCAAACAAGTATGGAACTGTGATGCATTAGCATTCTTGAAGTTCAATGACATCATTAGTCATTGAGGTAGATTTTGTTGTAATATAGTTATAGAGTATCCAAGAGAACTTTTATGTAAACATATAGTCCAATTTTCTCTTAGTAATTTCATTGTTTAAACTTGGTTTATACAAATTGTATGAAATATTTGCCTCAAATTAGTCCTCTGAGGTTTGTTCTTCATCCATAAACACAGATATATGCAGATCATATTTACTTATTACAGCCTCTAACAAGATTTTTTTAACAAAATGTGCTACAGTCCGAGAATTTTGTGCAATTGGTGTGTGTAAGAGATGGTTTTAGGAATTTGGTGAATCCGCAACTTGAAGTTGCGGATTAGGGTGATTTGGCAAGCCAACTAGGAGAGAAGGAGAAGAAGCATGTGGGTCGATGTGTGAGTTGGATAATCCGCAAGTTGAACTTGCGGATTCCTTCTCTCTTCTGCCACTTCTTCCTGCCATGCCACAGAATCACATGTATATTATTTTGCATAACATTTTGACTCCATATCAACTCCATAGTAAGCAAACTCAAAGAATCATATTAAATGGGAATTGAAGGAAATGGTAAATGGGTATTGGATTAAAGTGTGTTCGGAGATGATCAGGAAGTGGGGTTTGTTAATGGATGGGTTTTTAGGGGGATTATCAAAGGAAGGAGTTGAGTGCATTGCGGTTCAAGTACGTAGCGAAGATTGTACTCTCACCTTACAACCTGGTCAGAGATCATATTATTAATGAAGCTAACAAGTTCGCAAAAAGACCAATCAAGGCAAAGACAAAGATGATGGAGAATGCCATGCCAAAATTACTAAAGAGGTTGGATAAAATATGAAGATGGTCATGGGGTTTTGTTTTTTGGTTACTGATTTGAAGATAACTTTAGATAATGAGTTTGGTTGTTAATGTTACTGTTTTAAACGCACTGATAGTTGAATGCATGTTCATTTTAAACGTAAATGTTAAAAAGCCTTGATTATTCATATTTAACATAAACGCATTTATAAAAATGCATACTTATTTCTTACAGACACTATAAAAACACATAAACAAGCAAAAAAAAAAAAACACACACACACACACAAAAACAACACATACAAACATAACCACTACATGGACAGTTACTGAAGAGTTTACATAGATATTAGAAACTGGATTTTAAATTTAATAGAACACCTCAGTAGGGCTATGGATTTTGTAACTTGTTCAACGAGATTGACATCCCCATTTTTAGCATCAATCATAAACATGATTGTAAGTTCATGAAGACTTGAGTCGGGCATACGCATAAGAAGCTTGAAAATCTCATCTCTCTTGCTTATGCCATCATTTATCTGGTTTAGATTATCAGTGAGACGACCCTCAGAAGCATAATCTTTTGAAATTTGCTTCTGAATCCTTTTGATCATTTCAGATTTTTTTGATGAAGATGAAGCCATTACTGGAAAAAAAAAAAAGATAAGTTGTGATTCAATTGTGTAGTGTAAAATTGATTCTGTAGAGATAAGTATAGAAAGAAAACAATAATAACAAGGTTATAAAATATCATTCACGAGAATTACTGTTATTGTTGGTTTTCAATAATTGATCTGCAAACGCACGTGTATAACATTGTAAACGCACGTATATGGTTTGGATAGACGCGCATGTACACTGCTTAAACGCACTTACTAAAACAATGAAAACACATATATTCGTTTACATACACGCACGTTGTAAACCATTGATTAACCCTAAACGCACGTTTTATATCTTCATCTTCATCATACCATTACTGGTAATCACAATTCCATCCTGTACATCTTTCTATCTCTAAATACATCCACGATCCTTTATTTTAATTAACAAACATATAATCAAGATGTAAATTTAATTAAATCATACGATAATCCGTCGAAATCAATTGTTAAAAAAAATTGATCGATTGAAAAAAACAGAGCATGCTTATAATCGAATAACAGTATTGTTAATTGAATCGAGAATTGATTAGATCGTCAATCTAAAATACATAATCGATCATGTATTGAATCTTGAATTGGATAGAATTATTGTTGATTATAATTGAATCGTGATTGAATGGATTAGAGATTAACGAACAATAAAATGACTAAATTACCCTTTTAATCAACCAGGTTTAGGTTAAGTAAACTTAACTATGGTTTACATGTGTCATTCTCTGGTTGCTTCATACACTTCTCACGTTAAGATGTATATGTATCGTATACTTTCTCATATTCTAATAACTAAGTTATAAAACACACATCCACGGTCAGTGATGATTTAGGATTTTTTTATCAGTGGGGTAAAAAATGAGTTCGTTAAAACGGATGAAGCCAAATATGTTGACCAAGGAATATCCTAAGTTATTTTAAAACATAGTGTTATGATCAAATACACAATGAAAGAAAAATAGGAAGTCGTAGGAAGTGTATCAAACAGACTCCAATTGAACTCATTCAAAAGACATTGGAACCGTCTCATCGAACCCTACGATGTTAGTTTTTATGTCTTCGCTTTTTTGGGTGTTTAGTTTGTAGTTTTTAGAATATACGTTATATCATTGTGTCTTTTATGTAGCATTGTGTCTTTTTTTCTTATTTTCATCATTGTGTCATTTTTACAATTCCTTGTGCCTTTTTTTTTCAATATTGTGTTATATTTTGTTGTTCATTGTGTCATATTTTGTGATTTAGTGTGTTTTTTATATCCTTCTCACTCTTCTCATTTTTGTTACACTGTGTAGAATAACGTGTCCGAATATAATAGCCTACTTTTCATCAAAGAGTTGCTAATTCTTAAAACGGATTTTGAAGCTAACTCAGACAACTTTGTAGTGTTCGATAAAAAAACAGTGACTAATCATGGGACGTCTTCTGTGTAAATTGAATCAATTTACACAGGTGTTGGTGTTTTAAAGGAGAGGTTGAGATTTCAAGTCCCATAAGAGGTAAAAAAAATGGGTGTATTTAAAGGGTGAAGAAATTAGAAGTTCAAAAAAAAAAAAAAAAAAAAATTTATACAGGTTTTTAATGTAGCTATCAAAGACCGGGCTATGCAAACATAATGAGAAAATGAAAGGCAAGTGCATTTCGTAGAAATTTCACATTGGAATTTAGTGTTCAATTATTCAACTTTTGGTTGGTAATGGGGTTGAGTCATGTGAAGACCCAAATCAAGCCCGATGAATACGTTTAAAATTTCAACCTTTTATAGATTTATAAGTCCATATAACCACCGATTTAGCCTCACTTTTGCATACACACAAAACTAGAATGACTGTCTCCACCATTTCCACTTTCCTTCTCTTAGCTATCCTGTCTTGCTCCACCAATGCGGCCGTTTTCACTATTCTAAACAACTGTCCGTACACCATTTGGGTTGGTGCAGTGCCTGGTGGCGGCCAACAACTTAACTCTGGTCAAACATGGGCTTTATCTGTCCCATCTGGCACGTCAGGTCGTATATGGCCCCGAACCAATTGCGTCTTTGATGGTTCTGGACGAGGCAAGTGTCAAACCGGTGATTGTAATGGTCTCCTACGATGCCAAAACTATGGCACACCACCCAACACATTGGCCGAGTACGCTTTGAATCAAGTCAATAATCTTGATTTCTTTGACATGTCTCTTGTGGATGGATTCAATGTGCCAATGGAATTTAAGCCCAATTCTGGTGGGTGCACCCGTGGTATCCTATGTAAATCAGATATCAATGGCCAGTGCCCTAATGAGTTACGGGCTCCTGGTGGGTGTAATGACCCTTGCACCGTGTTCAAAACTGATGAATATTGTTGCAACTCTGGAAATTGTGGGCCAACTGACTTCTCAAAGTTTTTCAAGACTAGATGCCCCGATGCTTATAGTTATTCCAGAGATGATCAAACTAGCATATTTACATGCCCCGGTGGAACCAAGTATAGTCTTGTATTCTGCCCTTGAACCCATTTAAACTTAGGGTTGTTTTAAAAGTCCCAAAGTAAAATAGACGAAACGGTCAACTAGAGGAGAAGACTTGGTTGCACAAAGAAAAAAAATGTAGCCATGTGATGTGGAATTTTTTTGGACTTTTGGTGTTGTTTGCGTGGCCCAAAAAGAGGGTCAGCTAAGTCTGAAAACAGATGGGCCTGAGCGCATAGAAAGACAAAGGAAAATGGTGGGCAGGGCCTGGGAATCTAAATTGTGATTTTTTTTTTTCAAATTATGAAAACCCACGTGAAAGTTGTATTTGGAGTTGGAAGGTAAGAAACAATTAAAGGAAAGTGTTTTTATTAGTAAATTGATTAAATTCATCTAAAGAGACATCTTTAACCCAATAACACCAAGATTTTGCCATATCTCACTAGATTACCTCATAATATCCAGAATCCACGCATAGTGCAACACTTAGGCTATGGGGTGTGGAACCTTTCCCCCCTTTTCTGCCCCTTGTCCATACCAACGTCATGTCATTTCACCCTTCCCCTCCCCCAAACCAGGGAAATAGTTCCCCCTTCCCCTTTCCTTTTTATAATATTTTTTAAAAGAGTAAAGACAAAAAAATATATATATAATATTAATATTATATTGAAACAGATGATCGGTGAGAACGGTGGATTGTCACCATTTGTGCCGAAAGGAAATAGGGGGAGGGGGGTGTTTCCTGAGGGGGAGGCCTATCACCTTAGCCCACCGAACCCCTTTCCCGAACCACACCCCACCGTCTTACAAATCTTAAAACCCGAAAAACAAAAAGAAAAGTAAATTAATAACGGTTTAGAGGGTGTTTAGGGTTGAGTTTTGAAATGGATTTTTAGATTATTGCGTTTTGGATAAATCAATAAAATATGAAATAATAAAAAATATATAATACAAAAATTCAAATCAATAAATAAGGATTGAATATAAAGAGTTGATCTTAGACCTTTGGGTGTGGAGGAGGCCCATCATCCATGATGGTCCTCCACCTCAGCTGCCACGTCAACGTGGGGTATGAGCATCATGGAGATGATGGTCTAAGGGTGTGGTTAGGAGCATCCTTCCCTTAAAAGAAAAAAAAGAAAACCATTGACCAATAAAATGGCCCTGCTTCAAAGTCATATTGTTGCTGCTCATTATGCCTCATGCCATGCCGTGCCTAAGGGGGCGGTGTTGTCCGGGCCGGCATGGGCATGACTTTCCTTGCCGTGCCTCGATACCGTAAGGTCTTATCACCCTGGTTCAGCTTTTCGTTTTACAATCGTAACAAACTACCAAAGATTACGGAACACGCAATATAAAGTATAAATCTCTAGTATATATTGCCTATTCGTGTGCACCTTCTCTCATAAATATTTTCATATAGTTTTTCTTCAAAAGTGTTTGCAAATCAATAAAAGATTTGCTTCTAGAGTATGGCAAATTCCGTCCCTGCGTCACTTGAAACCAGATTGGTTATTGACAAAATCGCGAGCTTTGTGGCAAAAAATGGGCACGAGTCTGAGACATGCATCAACGTTAGCAATGCTGGAAATCCCGTGTTTGGTTTTCTGAATGGTTCAGATAAATATCATGCCTATTACCAGTACCGACTCGTCTTGTTTCGTGCTCAAATCAACCCATGTTCACATCCCTATCTGATTGATGGAAGTGATGCATCCGAGAAATATGATACGTGAGAAAAGGTAGATAGTGTCTTCAGAAAGTAGATGGTGGTTGTTTTGCTATTGTGATGTGGATTGACATCGAACATTGTTTCAGTAATTTCAAAAAGCTTTTGTTATGCACTTCTTTTATCACTTTTAAAACTAAGTATGTTAATAGCAATGCTATAAAACTTACTTTGTTCGAGTGACTTGTTGTTGCGAGTATATGCCCAGTAATACATTAATACAATTGAAAAACTTCAAATTCATTCTCAATTTGTTGGACAATATTTTTGTGTTAAAACCAATTTATAGACCAATAATTGATAGTACACATTCGTATGCATATAGAGTATCCTCCAAATATTTCTTTCAGTACAACATCGTGTGAAATTATGTTTTACTGATCTTTTGTGCTTCAAAGAGACAATGAAGCCTAAAGGTAAGATGAGCATCGTGTGAAATTGCCTTGACTTAAGAAATCTTGTACAACCATTCTCCATTATGTTGGTGTAAACTAGCAATTTTGACATATATGAAATCAACACGTAGTAGGAGAATAGTTAAGATATATTCTTACACTTTTATGGGTGTCATGATGATGAGGAAAACGAAGAAAGCAAAGTTCCAATCCATATGTCATGTATTAACTTGTTAATAAAACTTGACATTTGACAATTTATGATTCTTTTGGTTACAACAGCAAACACAATTTTGATATTTTAATCTCAACTAGCTAGGTGTGTGTAATTTGGCATATCGAATACACAAACAACTATACCGACTACTAGAAAAGCATCTAGATATCACACTACTAGAAAACTGGGTTATTGTCATCAAAAGTTGCTACCTAAAAAAATGGTAGCAAATTTAGCAACTGATTTTACACCAAAATATGTATTACAACATAAGGTAACTAATTAGTTGCAAATTTTGACACCGTTTATTTTTTGTGGTAAGTCATGAGAAAAATAATAAGGTAAGAATTAAAAAATAATAATTTATAAAAAAACAAATGAAAGAAACAAAAACACACATTTTGGATTTTTTTATTCATGTGACCAAAAATACATCTTTTGGAAACCTTTAGTCACACTTTACGAAAAAAAATGTGTCATTTAGTAGGCACACTTAATGAAAGAAACAAAACTAGTAGCAATAAATATTTTATCGTCATTTAGATCCAATGATAGTCAATTGGATCTAATGATGGTCGGTTAGGCCCAAAGATGGTCAGTTAGATTCAATCATTGTCACTTAGACCCAATGAAGGTCATTTAGACCCAATGATGGTCAATAACACCCGATGATGGTTAATTAGGCCCGTTGATGGTCAATTAGAACCAATGATCGTCAATTAGATCCAATGATGGTTAATTACACCAATGATGGTAGAAAAAACCTTGTCGAAAACCACTTCCTACACATTTGTAACACAATTTTCAACACGAAAACATGGTGTAGGAAATTTGTGACCCATTTTCTAAGCAATTTCCTAAGTATTTATAGATATATTATGTCGCAAATTTGCTAAAAAAATTATAGTTTTTCTTTTTGTCGTCACAAATGATTATTGTTAAAATTTGTAACGCATTTTTTTTACGTAAGAAAATTATGTAACAAAATGCCACTTTTTTAGTAGTGTATATTAACTTTGAAACATTCATCTTCGTTAGAGGTTTTTTTATAGTAGTCGTGACCAATAGGCAATAGCCATCAACTGTTGACTCATTGGTAAGGTAGTATAATATAAATATACCTGTACATGTATTAAGAAAAATACATTTAACAATTTAATGAAAAAACTTTCATTTTTACTATTTTTTCCAACATAATATAATAAATACAATAAAGAGGAAGGGTGATGGGCATTTTGATAATTAAGTCTAGTATCTACACAAAGTCAAGGTTTTGTTATTTTTCTTTTAGTAGAGTTGTTTTAATTAGGGTAAAGTTATTCTACACAGTGTAAAAAATTGAAAAGGGTGAGAAGAATACAAAAAACACAATAGATCATGAAATATGACACAATGAGCCATAAAATATAACACGGTGTCAAAAAATATAACACAATGCTGGAAAAAAAGACACAATGAATTGAAAAAATGACATAATGATGAAAATAAGAAAAAGACACAATGATATAACGCATATTCTAAAAACTACAAACTAAAACTCCAAAAAACGAAGACCTAAAAACTAACGTCGTAGGGTTCGATAAGACGGTTCCAATGCCGTTTGAATGAGTTCAATCGGAGTCCGTTTAATACTCTTCCTACGACTTACTATTTTTCTTTCACTGTGTATTTGATCCTAACTCTTCTATATTTAATTGCTTATTTGGTTTAATTTAAAAGTATCCAAGATCTTTAATTTTGTTAATTCTTTTACTTTACTGATTTTTATTTTGTATTCAAGTAAAAAAATATTATCAAACACTAATTATATTGACCCATGGTTAAAAGTTTCTTGCTTCACCATTGATAGAAAAAAAGTATGCATACTTGTGGCTAAGAAGACTGGTCGGGAGTACACAAACTAAATGTGAAGACGACATGCGATTAGAAAATCCAAGGCAAGTTCGTTCATAGAAATTGCACGTTAGAATTTAGTGTTCATTTATTCATTTTTTTCTAGGTAATTATTGGATCTACTAAAGTCTTGCAAGACCCATAAAATATATGAATCAACGGAGAGGGGCCAAATTGGTTGGGTTGTGACCTAATGACTAATGAGAAGAAGGGTATGACAAATGACGAGTAATTTATGGTTTTCGTCAATGTGTTTGTCATTTTCAGTTATGGTGACTAACAACATTCATTTTATTCCAGTCAATTGCGTGTAAATTTTCCAAAATGTCCTTTATGTTTAAAGAAATAATATTTAACTAAATATTTATTAAATAAATACAAATTAAAGAAAATGTACAAAACCCATCATATTGCCACACTTCGATGAAGTTTGCCTCATTATTGTAAACGGAACAAAATATGAGTGCCTCTGATATCATTTGTAGTATTTAACCTCTCATATCATAAAATATTGTTTGCTTATTCTCATAGTGAGCTCACGGATTTGTATTTTGATGTTTGAATGGAGACTCCTCATGTAGTTTACGAAACTTGGTAAATTTGGAGTTCTCTCTTATCATACACAAACATTTCACGCAAAAACACTTTTATAATATTTTGAAGCGGGCAGGGGCGAAGCTATGTCCCCTGGCCCCCGTGTTTTTTGGCGCAGTACTAGAAATTTGCGATTTTCATAGGTAAATTGAGTCCGGGTTTAGTCCGGCCCCCGCCGATTTTCCACTACGGATCGAAAAAAATTGAGTTCGGCCCCCGCCGATTCCGAACCCAAACTTCGCCACTGGAAGCGGGCCATTTTGCATGGTCCATTATCTCTCGTGTGGATGCACAACCATTTCACATAACCTCCAACAATATTGTTACCAACTCAAACCGGGAATTCTCCTAAGACAAATGGAGTTCTTACTAATGGCGCCACCTTGGCGCTTTGCTTTGGGTCAATCGTATGTTATCGGTAGAATCAAGTGGCGACCACCATGGTGCACCGCCAATGATCCAATTTCCTCAGTGAGGACAAGGATGTCATAAACCGGGAGGGATTGATACGTGCTCCCATGGGAAAGTGGGTTTGGGGGGTTCAAGTTGGTTATTGTTAGACTATAGGGAGTGGAGGGGCGGGAATGAGGGGGGTGAAGCGCCATGTGGCACTTGTGGGACCTATGTGGGGGGGAAAAAAATTGTGGGGAGTGGAAGGGGGGGAAAGGGGGGTGAAAGGAATAATATTATATTGTGTTAAAGTTAAATAAAAAAAAAGAAAAAAAAACACCCAATGAAAAGCCGCCACGTCACCACCACAAGTGCCCCCCGCCCGGCTTTCCCCCACCGCCTCCCCCTCCCCGCCCCCCCTTCCCAGCCCCATGGGCCGGTGTTACCGCCCGGCATTTGATTCCCGCCCCCCCCAAAACCGCCCCACTCCCTCAAGTCTTAGTGAGTAGTGTTTAGTTTCTTCCATGCATTTCCCTTTTATAATTTAGGTTTACTTTCTTATATTATGTTATTTTCCCCTAATTGTATCTCCCTTATATTAGAGAGTTATCGTCATAACTAATTAATTTTGTGAGAATAATAAGAACTCAATCAATAACCATTAAAAAAATTACACTACCATTATTACTTAAATTGGACATCAGAAAACAAATTTACTCTCCGATTCATTTATCATTAGAATGTGGTCTTAAAAATTTTGAAAATAGTCTAGTATGAGAAATTACAGGTATAGTTCAAACTTTTGCAGTTTGTAACAATTTTAGTTCAAACTTTTACAATTTTTATTACCAACCAATTAAATCTCTCTAACTTTCATCCACCAATCCCATTATTTGTTTTAAATTTCAAAAGAATAAAATAATTGAGTAATGATTACCACTACACCCTAATTTCAAGCTCTTTCAAGCCCCAGGTAGAACCCACATGACACATGTTACAAAATGTCCGAAGGATGGTTTTGAAATTAATCCACCACTACACATGGTCTAAGAAACATTACAAAACTTCAAATGCTGAAACCGACTCTTCGATCAAAGAGTGAAATTACCAATAAAAGTTTTAACAGTTGTGTTGTTAAACCGAATCGAAAACCAAACCAATCCAAATTAGAAATGCATCTAACGAACCAAATTCAACCGATACTAAAGCATTGTATTCGGTTTGGTTATCCGACTAAACCGATTATTTTCGGTTTATTCCATGGAAATTTCGGTCATCCGAATAAGCAAGATTTGTGAAACCGGTAACCGGATCAACTATCCGATTACCGTCAGGAACCGAACTGAATAGCCGAAAAAGATTTCGGTTTCGTTTCAATGAAAGACTTTGAAATTTTAATGTATATCTTTTTGAATGCCTCTGGAATTTCATAGCCATTAAGTCCAATGAATGACTTTGAAATTTCAATGCATATCTTTCTGAAAACAATATACCATGTTAGCCTATATAAACAACATGTTTAGGCTCACTTTGCATTCACCCTAAACTACCACAATGACCACCTCCACCCTTTCCAGTTTCCTTCTCTTGGCTCTTCTTTTTCACTCCACCAATGCAGCCGTTTTCACAATCCGAAACAATTGTCCGTACACCGTTTGGGCTGGTGCGGTACCTGGTGGCGGCCAACAGCTTGGCCCAGGCCAAACCTGGCCTTTAACTGTCGCTGCTGGCACACAAGGAGCCCGTATATGGCCTCGGACCGGTTGCAACTTTGATGGCTCAGGGCGAGGCAGGTGTCAGACTGGTGATTGTAATGGTCTCCTCCAATGCCAAAACTATGGTACTCCACCTAACACGTTGGCTGAGTTCGGTCTGAATCAATATCAAAATCTTGATTTCTTTGACATTTCTCTTGTTGACGGATTCAATGTGCCGATGGTATTTAGACCCAATTCTAACGGGTGCACTCGTGGTATCTCATGTACCGCAGATATCAACGGTCAGTGCCCTGGTGAGTTACGGGCTCCTGGTGGGTGCAATAACCCTTGCACCGTGTACAAAACTGATCAATATTGTTGTAACTCTGGAAATTGTGGACCAACTGATTTATCAAGGTTTTTCAAGACCAGATGTCCTGATGCTTATAGTTATCCCAAGGATGATCCAACTAGCACATTTACGTGCCCCGGTGGAACCAACTATGACGTTATATTCTGCCCTTGATCGAAGCCATTAGATATATCGAATCTAATAAAAGAGGTGTTCGAAATATAAGAACTGAAATAAATGCAGTAATATGAAGTGAATAAATAATTAAGGTGATAGTCTAGTTATAAGGCTTCCTCCTTAGTTTGTACTCCGTAATACAGTAATGTTGGTCCTTTATCCTAATAAATGAAAACTAGTAAAATGAACCTGCGCCACGCGGCGGGGACTCGATTGATAATTCGGTTGGTATCAGTATGATCATTTGTTATTGTCTTGGCACTCGGTTTATCTAACGAAAAGAATGCCAAAAAAAAAAAAATAATGTCGTGATATATGTTCTTAAGAATATTGAAAGACATGATTTACATTATTAGAAATCCATAAAAATATATTTCGATACCGATACCTGTGCATATGTGTTCAGTTTATATCGGTTCAATTCGTTATTTTACCAAATACCAATACGAAAAATATCTTGTTTTGAATAAAATCTCTTTCCAATAAAATTTAATACCGTAATATTGAAAAATAAAATAAATATTACTACGCATTTAGGATATTATAAAAGAAAAGTCATAAAAAATCCAAAAAATGGTCATCCTCATTCCTCATTATATATAACTCAATCTCTTTGTATATGTTACAAATATTGTTGGAAATTTGGGTGAAAAAGAGTATTTTCACAAATATAGGAAAATAAGTTTTTCCTAATTTTGGACTAAAATATATAATTGAAACTGAGATTTATTTATATATTTCTTTGTGGGTTTATGTTCACGTGTTGTGAGAACTTCACAACAAACCAAACCACGTCCAAAATAGAGCTAAGATGAATGAGATATCGATGCTTAAAGTTCGGTGAATGAAACATCAATGCTGGAAATTGGAAGTTGAAGTGGGAAGTGGAGCTTGTCCCACATTGGTGGTGAGACAATACTTGGAGTAGTTTATAAGGGACAACTTTCCTTCCTTATTGTTTCATGGAAGCACACACCTATGGACAGTGGCGGAACTAGAAATTTTTTTCACTGGGTTCCTTTTTTTAGGTGTTTCAATTTCATATGACTAAACATAAAAACGGCTCGGTTCAAGGGTTTGGGTCGGTTTTCCTGTTCGGGTCGGATAAGGTTCATCACATAAAAAATACAATGTAATAATGAAAAAAACATTGGCATTAGAAATTTAAAGCACATAATATAAATACGATTGTCTTTAAGGATAAAAAAACATACCTATAGTTGTTCCCTACGAGTTTTCATCTTTTGAAAGCGTTGCATTACATTCTCGATCGTAACTTCTTGTAGTAACTCCCTTTCAATGTGACAAATGCAAGTGTCGTTCAAGTATCCATCACCCATCTTATTACGCAATTCATTCTTCACATACTTCATTGAAGAAAAACATCTTTCAACACTAGCCGTTGCAACCGGTAAAACTAGTGACAATTTTATTAAACGATAGACCAACTGATAATCAATATGTTTTCTTGTTTCCACCATCCTTTTGGCAAGATCACTTACCCCGTCCAGGTTGTCAAACCGACTATCTTCTTTCACATTAGTAATGTAGTGGCTAAGCTCATACATAAGCTTGTCTTTTTCATCCAAAGTAAAATCAAACGGATACATCTCAGCCAATTTTAGCAAGTTCAGTTTTTGAAGGCACTAAAATTATGACACGGGCTCAAAGAACTCATACACGTTAGCAATTCAGTGGTTACCTCATTAAAACGATCTCCAAACTCTTGAATTTGCATGTCTAGAACCGTGTTGAAATTGTTGACCATATAATGGTGACGATTGGTGATGTTGGTCTTTCTTCTTTTATTTTTCGGGTCAACATAGATGTCTTCCATGTTAATCATCTCGATATCATATTTTTCGCAAAAGGTTGCAACATCTTTCAAAAGTGAGTCAAAGCCTTGAAGTCGATACCTTTGTAATTCTTCTTTGGTTGATTTAACCAACCCAACTGCGACACACAATGCGTTAGTAACTCCCAAGATATGCTTCATCAAATGTATATAAAATACAAACTTAAAACTTCTCATGTATAATTGAGATCCATTTGCTTGACTTCTTTGAAGTTTATCGAATCCCTCATTTTCTATATATTCAAGCACGTCAATAACACAAGGATATAAAGCAACCAAACGAATAAGTGTTTTCTCGTGAGAACTCCACCGTGTATCTCTGGCTCTTGCAAGTGACATTTCTTGATTTTTTCCACGTCCGGTTTCAACCTCCGGATCTAATCCCAACATCTCTCATTGACTTTCTCTTAGCAAATCTATTCGTTTGCAAGATGCACCAACAACATTTGTTAATTCTGATATTTCTTTAAAAAATTTACAAATTTCAAGATGTTTATTTGCAACAGCCACAACAACAAGCTGAAGTTGGTGAGCAAAACAATGAACAAAGTATGCCGATGAATTTTCTTTCAAAATCAAAGCTTTCAAACCATTAAACTCACCTGACATGTTGCTTGCACCATCATATCCTTGGCCTCTAACTCTACCCAAACTCAAACTGTGGCGAGCAAATAATTCATCAATTGCAGACTTAAGAGATAAAGCGGTTGTTTCCATAACATGAACAAGACCAATAAATCGCTCCTTCAAAATCCTAATTTATCAACATATCTCAAAACCACGGCCATTTGTTCCTTTTTAGAAACATCCCTTGATTCATCAACTAATATAGAAAAGACATCATCACCATGTTCATCAAATATCTTCTTTAACACTTCTTCTGCAAAACAATTACAAATTTCTTTTTGTATTAATGGAGATGACATTTGGCTATTACCTGGGGCATTACTTAATATAACCTTACCAATTTCTTCACTTATTTGTCCAAATAATTGTAAAAACTCCAAGAAATTACCTTTATATAAAGATCCTTCAGACTCATCATGACCTCGAAAAGATATCCCACCATTCAAGAATGCTTTAGTAAGCATAACCGAAGCACTTAATCGAAGTCTATATTCGTCTTTTTGTTTTTCAGTTCTTTTTTCAAGGACTGCATTCACATGTTGAGCTTCTATAAGTAAGTCTTGCCCCTTTTTATACGCCTTGTCGTGAAAACTATTGTGGCTACCAACATGAGCTTCTAATCTTTCTTCTTTCCTATGCCAACATTGTACCCCTTCAGTTGCAAATGCATCATTTTGTCCACTTTCTTTGAACAAGTAACAATACAAGCAATACACTCGATCCGTTTTAAAACTATATTCCAACCAATTTCCATGACTTCCCGTGTACCATTTCGGATTCAAACGTCTCAACTTATCACCATTACCAATAAGCGTTCGTGGAAAATCTTCCTTTTTACCTTTAGGTTGACATGGACCTCTAAGTAAATACGCTCGCCTAATCTCATCTTTTTGACTAGGGTGATAAGATGAAATTGGTTTCCTTTCGGCGGGATCCCATGGAAGATTATCCAAATCTATTTTCAAGGGTTTACTAGATGAAGATGATGATTCAATGTTTGACGATGGTTGTCTTTGAAAAAAACTTGAAATATTCGTCTGCATAGTACCTATAAACAGGGCGATTCAGTGTTAATACGCCATATAACATCAATAACATCAAATTAATCGCCTAATAACATCAATGTTTCTGTATCAAATTTCATCACCTAATTTATGTAAGAAACATCAAGAGCACACTAAATAAAGTTTTTAGCCTTTATTTTCTCCCAAGATGATAATAGACATGAAAACACAATTTGTTTCAAAGTTCCTGTTAACACTATCATCTTCAAATTACCACTCAAGGTGACCTATCACATTAACACTTAAAAATTTAAAAAGCAAACTCCATTAAAATATTAGGAAAGAACATTAATAACTAACATCAATAACTAATCGTCTAAACTGAATATGTGAAACACACATAATTTTGCACATTATTTAGCACATAATTTTCCCCAAATTGAGAACACACATAACATAGTGAAACAATAATCAAATTAAATTAAAGAATAAGCAAACCTTAAAGGAGGCGGAGGGGCGGCGGTCTGGTCCGGCGGATGTCAGGAGAGGTTGAGGAGGTGGAGGAGGAGGAAGCAGAGACGCGAAGCTGGAGGTCTGAGAGGGGGCTGTGATTTTTTTTTTGTTTGGAATTTGGAAGGAGATCTGGATCTAAGGAGGGCAAGTTTGTGTTGTTTGGAGAAAGCTCTGTATTGTTTGTTTGAAAGGAGGAGGTCAAGGTTGACTAATGACTAGGGTTTTGATAATTTAAATTAAAAAAAAATCTGGAAATAAAAATGTTAGAGGGGTGGGAGTGCGACGGGAATCGAACCCGGATTCCCAGGGTTGTTAGTGGCGGGTGTAACCAGTAAGCCAGCTATAATATATTGTAATGGGTTCCTTTGATAATATTCTTATGGGTTCCTTTTTTTTATATATACATTTACACTAAAAATTAGAAACCGAGTGGGTTCCCGGAAACCCGTAGAGATGGCTGTAGTTCCGCCCCTGCCTGTGGATTCACGAAGGGTGCGGAACCTACCTCGCACACGCGTGCGTGGCATGGGCGCAATGTGGCTGTGATGAACAAGTGGTGGGTGAGGTGAGTGGCGCGCGAGTACCCGCGGAAGACCAGGGGCGTCCTGGTTTGCGCGAAGGATCCTAGGTGGACGCCACCACCTCCTCAAACAACCAACATCACCCCCTCCTCCAACCACCACTTTTAAACAACCACCCATCATCACTGGATTTTCACCGGAGCATCTTCAGTATCATCAAACTCATCATCATAATCATCCTCACTGAAGTTGCTGAATCTGTTGCGGTGTTGTCCTAACACCACCACCTCCTCCTTTACCCTGCCGCTGATTACCTCCACCACCACCACCATTTCCATCGCCGCCTTTACCCTGCTGCTACTCGTCTCTGTTCGGAATTAGAGTTTGGTAGAGGCAATTTTGTGATTTTTTGTGGGGAATCGATTTGGTATTTTGAAAGATCTGATCTTTATTAGTTTTGTCCCGGTAGGAGTTGTGTGGGGAATCGATTGGGTATTCTGAATCTGTTGCTTATCTCTGTTGCATATTTTTTTGTATGGTATGTTAGGTTTGGGAAATTTCAAGGGGTTCCAAAGACGAAAGTAGGAGTTGTTGACATTAATGTTGATGGGGTTGATGTTGGTTTTCATATGTATGGGTGGTGGAGGTTGGCGGTTGTATGGGTGGCGGTGGTAGATGGGTGTGGTGGGGTTTGAGAAGACAGAGATATAGATAGAGAATATAATATTTGTGACACCCCAGGAAAATCCCACATCGGCCGTGGCCAGGAGAGATCCTTGGTTCATAAGTAATGTCTTGCCTCTTAAATCACCAACGCGTTTTGGGGCTTAATGTTAGTGGATGAGAGGAGAACTCCACAGTTAAGCGTGCTCCGGTGGGAGAAATTCCAGGATGGGTGACCTCCTGGGAAGTCTCCACTTGGGCACCCAAAAACAAATCCGTGAGCTCTAGATGGGCAAAGCGGACAATATTGGTGGTGAGTGGGGCGGGGTGTTACAGATGGTATCAGAGCCACTCCTGTGCCGTTCGGGATGGTGGGTGCATACCTCATCAGGGACGATGAGACTCTAACGGGGGGTGAATGTGACACCCCAGGAAAATCCCACATCGGCCGTGGCCAGGAGAGATCCTTGGTTCATAAGTAATGTCTTGCCTCTTAAATCACCAACGCGTTTTGGGGCTTAATGTTAGTGGATGAGAGGAGAACTCCACCGTTAAGCGTGCTCCGGTGGGAGAAATTCCAGGATGGGTGACCTCCTGGGAAGTCTCCACTTGGGCACCCAAAAACAAATCCGTGAGCTCTAGATGGGCAAAGCGGTCAATATTGGTGGTGAGTGGGGCGGGGTGTTACAATATTTGTTTTTTTAAGAAGGTAATTTAGTAATTTTATATGGACTTAACTGAAAAACTTAACCTCCATCCAAGTCAGGGACCATCGATGCAACAAAATACAAAGCACAGATCCCATATGTGTAATTTTGAAAAGCTGATAAGCATACTTTAAATTTGGGGAAACCATAGGGACCATCCGTGCAGTTTACTCTATTTTTTAAATAGATTTATTATATATATGCATGCATAAAAACAAAGTAATAATATATATTTTTTCTATAGGAAACATTACAAAACTTTAAAAAGTATACAGTTAGTGTTTGTTTCATGGATTGTAAAGGAATTGGAATTGGAATTCGCGTGAGAACCATAATTTGATTTGGAATTTTGATGTGTTCGTTACATAAAATAGAATGAAATTTTGATTGAATTGAAATGTGGATTCCCAGCTTCCATATGTTGTTGTTCAATTGCAATTCTTTCTTTTATTGTAACGAACAACTTAGAAAGTCGAATACACATTCCAATTCCATCCGAATTCCATTCCATTCCCATGAAATGAACGCTACCTATACTTTCTCTTTAAAAGTAAAATTACAATTCAACAAGTTTTAACAATTGTGTTGTTAACTGTAATGGTGAGATATCCAAAACATTTGATAATACATATTGCTTTTGAAACGAAATGAGTAAGCCCGTTAAGTTTTAAAATATATACCGACACAGATCAATCAATGTATCTATAATTACGACTTTGTCTTATTATTAGGCAAATTGGGTAATCCTTGGAGCATATGCCAGCCACAGAAATCAACATAAAGAAGATTTCTACATACCTTTGAAATTTCAATGTATATCTTTGTGAGAATTGTATAGCGTGTTAGGCGGCTATATAAACCATGTCTAGCTAGTCTCACTTTGCATTCACCCAAAACCACAATGAGCACCTCCACCCTTTCCAGTTTCCTTCTCTTGGCTATTCTTTTTCACTCCACCAATGCAGCCGTTTTCACCATCCGAAACAACTGTCCGTACACCGTTTGGGCTGGTGCGGTGCCTGGTGGCGGCCGACAACTTAACTCAGGCCAAACCTGGTCTTTAACCGTTGCAGCTGGCACTGCAGGAGCCCGTATATGGCCCCGAACCAATTGCAACTTTGATGGTTCTGGCCGAGGCAGGTGTCAGACCGGTGATTGCAACGGTCTCCTCCAATGCCAAAACTTTGGTACTCCACCTAACACATTGGCCGAGTATGCTTTGAATCAATATCAAAATCTTGATTTCTTTGACATTTCTCTTGTTGACGGATTCAATGTGCCGATGGTATTTAGACCCAATTCTAACGGGTGCACTCGTGGTATCTCATGTACCGCAGATATCAACGGTCAGTGCCCTGGTGAGTTACGGGCTCCTGGTGGGTGCAATAACCCTTGCACCGTGTACAAAACTGATCAATATTGTTGTAACTCTGGAAATTGTGGACCAACTGATTTATCAAGGTTTTTCAAGACCAGATGTCCTGATGCTTATAGTTATCCCAAGGATGATCCAACTAGCACATTTACGTGCCCCGGTGGAACCAACTATGACGTTATATTCTGCCCTTGATCGAAGCCATTTGATTATTATATGATCAAGTTAAAAAGATGTTCGAAATCTAAGAACCGAAATAAATGGGGTTATATATAGTGAATAAGTAATAAGGCTTCTTCCTCATTGTAAAACATTAATGTTGTATTTTGTCAAATTAATGGATATGATAATATTGATATCAAGTAATTAAGTTTCATGATTTCCTTACTTTTTCCTTGGTGAATGCTAGATACCAAGTACAAGTACTTTATATTTATCCACTAACTTGAGTTCAAATTCATATTCCAATTTGAATTGAGTTAAAGTGTTAAACCTTGTTGAGTTTGCATACAAATACCAACTCTTAATATGTCAAGATCGAACATAACATCTTGATTCGTACTCTTATTAAGTTTCTACACATACAAGGCATATAGTCATGGTTGTAAAATCCCGTCTAGCCTCAGATTAATCACCGTTTAATCACTAGTTGAAGGTTCACCAATTGAGTAAACGCCGATTAATCACCAGTCGATGGCTGTCTAGCAATTCCAGCCAAAATATGTAAACTTTGGTCAAATTCCGACCAAAACATGTAAATTATGGTGATAAATCCTACTTAATAAAACACCATATAAAATGTGTTTGCTTATATATATAAAATTGAAAACTACATATAAATCTCAATCTAATTAATCACAATTAATCCCTATTAATATCGATTGATCTTTAGTCGGTAACTCACCAACCGACTAGCACCTAGCGATTCTTACAACACCACATATAGTTATGATAAGGTGATGTTTATTTCTTGGCAGATCGATAATCGCCCGAGTCAATAGTCAATACTTTGTATCTATGGAACATTTAAGTTATATTCCTTTTATAGCAAGTGGGCAAGTGGCCGTCTGCTAACATATTTTAGTAGGGAAGTACGTAGATTGAAAACCAAACTATTGGATAGACGTTACACAAACGAACAATCTATATTTGATTTCAATTTTCATTATCATCTCAAGAACTCTAGCTATGGGTATAAACGAGCTGAACTACTCTAAACCGGCTTAAAAATTTTTGAAAGGGTCGAGCTCGAACGATTTCAAGCCCGAGCCTAGCTATAAATAAGCTTGTTTAATTAGTAAAGGAGTCTGAGCCAGAGCTTCACTTATTGAGCTCGAGTCGACTCGCGAGCCTAAACGAGCCTATTATATATTTCATTTTTTTATGATATATTAATATATTTATTTTAATATAAATGTTAATTATAGATATACACACACATACACATATTATGTTATATAAAATAAAATTTTGTGCATTTACTTCTGGTTTAGATGTGTGTTGTTATCAAAAGTTGTTAAGAGACTTAGAGGGATAAATTACTGGTATTATTGTTGGAGGTGTTAAATAAGCTGATGAAGTACTAGGTGGGGGATGGTGTTGAACCATTTAAAACCAAACTAACTATTTTGTTATTCACATGGTTTTGTTTAGCAACAAACACATCTTATGAAAAAAATTACAAGTTATAAAACCATACAATTAATTTGTTATTCACATTTTTTTATATAAAAAAAAAAAACAGGGTGTTGTTTATCAACAAACACGTATTCTAGAGAAGCTAACATAAACAACGTATAGTATGTATAGTATGACCAACCTTCTGGCGGCTATCCTAAACCAATAAACTCTCTGGATGTTCTATTACTATTTTAATCCTACTGACAAGCCCATATTGTTAACGAGTCAATTAAATTTGTCTGCTTTACAAATCTTCGTTTCTCCGTCTAGTCTTTCGGTCTTTTCCCTTCACTATTTTCATTCATTTATCTAATAGTTAATTTATTAAAACTAGGAAGGTCGCTAAGCACGAAGCAGCATGTTTAGAGAATCAATAAGTGTTCATGCCGTTTGCTTTTGACACATTTAGATCTCTGGCACCTGAGGCGGTGGGTTTCTTGAAACGAGTGCAGAAGGCAGTGGCGAAGCTTGGTTTTGGAATCGGCAGGGGCCGGACTCAAAATTTTTCGATCAGTAGTGGAAAATCGGCAGGGGCCGGACTCAACCCGGGCATAATTTACCTACGAAAATCACAAATTTCCACTACTGCGCAAAAAAAAAAACAGAGGGGGCTAGGGCCACCCCTGGCCCCAAATAACCTTCGCCTCTGGCAGAAGGTGGTCCACAATGACTCGCGAAGTCCTAAGAACCAAGGGTTTGTGTTTCGCAGAGTCCATTTGATGTATTTTCAAATTTCTCAAAGATGCAATTGCAGGCACCAATCTAATAAAATAACGTATGTGTGTGCGTGGCCCTCACCCATTCCAAACCAGACTAGTCTGGTATAGCTGACCAAACCATTTTGGACATCCTCCTTCAACGCTACACCTCATCCGCTTTTGTGGTTTTGAATTTCGAACCATATTTTGGATCTCTCGTTGGAATTTCTCTTAAAAAAAACCCTTGCTTTTGACTATAGAAAATATCATCATTTCTAGAAAATGGTAGGTGCACTAAACTTGGAAAATTTGGAACCACTTTCTACAATTCGAAAGGCCAGGAATTTAAAACATGCTTATTGGAAGTAGAAGACCATAAGTACTAAGAAATATTTTCTTTTATTGTAGTATTAATGTTACGTTAGCACTGATTTTTAATAAAAAATGACAACACTAGATGGATGCATCATCCATGTGATTTGTTATTATTGATCTTACAAATATATATGTTTTCATCAAGGCTATAATTCCATATTTAACATCTATCCTTAGACATCCATTGTTGTGATGTGCAAGTAGCACATGAACCCATTTATCCGAAGCTGCCTTGATCAGTTGATTGTAATAGTTCGAAAACCCACGTATATCAATGTATCATAACACGAATGAAAATTAAACCCACTTAAGAAATTGATTTATGATACTCATTTTCAATTATTTTTATTATGTACTAAAAAAAATAAAATAAAAAAATTATGTACTGTTTTTAACAAAACGAAATTCGAAATAATTTTCATATGCTGCTTCAAATAAGATTGTATAACTAAATCGAAACAAGGTCGACCGTCTCTTGGTCAGTGTTTTCTTTAATGTAAGTCTCCCTGGATAGCTCCTTTAACATGTTACTCAGGCAATTGTTTTTTATTAATTTGATTTTTGTTAAGTATAAAAAGTAATACTACACATCAACCAATTTATTCACGACTAAATATTCGTAGATATTGCTTGACGACAAAACTTTAAACCATTATTTGAAAAACAAGTATTTTTTTAATGATTGATTAAAGGTTTTATCAAGTATATAAACGCCAAAGTATGTAAACAAGTATAATGCATGTTTAACTGAATATTTAGTGCTGATTACTAGTGGGCTAACATATTCCACACAAGTAATTAAATTCTAGAAAAAACATGATAATGAAGACCAAAAAGTCTATAACATCATAATATTTGGACCTATATAAACCAGGTTTAATCTCACTTAACTCTCACCAAAAACTACAATGACCAACTCCACCCTTTCCACTTTCCTTCTATTTGCTCTTGTTCTACACTCCACCAATGCAGCTATGTTCAATATTCGAAACAACTGTAGGTACATCGTTTGGGCTGGTGCAGTGCCTGGTGGTGGCCGACAACTTAACCCAGGCCAAACCTGGCCATTAAGCGTTGCAGCTGGCACAGCTAGAGCCCGTATATGGCCCCGAACTGGCTGCAACTTTGATGGTTCTGGACGAGGCAGGTGTCAGACCGGTGATTGCAATGGTCTCCTCCAATGCCAAAACTATGGAACCCCACCTAACACATTGGCTGAGTTCGCTCTAAATCAATATATGAATCTTGATTTCATTGACATTTCTCTTGTCGACGGATTCAATGTGCCGATGACATTTAGGGCCAATTCTGGCGGGTGTAGTCGTAGTATCTCATGTACCGCGAATATAAATAATCAATGCCCTAGAGAGTTACGGGCCCCTGGTGGGTGCAATAACCCGTGCACCGTGTACAAAAGTAATCAGTACTGTTGTAACTCTGGTAGTTGTGGGCCAACTCCCTACTCAAGGTTTTTTAAACAGAGCTGCCCTGATGCTTACAGTTATCCACAGGATGATAAAACTAGTTTATTTACGTGCCCAGGTGGAACCAACTATGAAGTAGTATTCTGCCCTTGATTTGAAGTCGTTTGATTATCAAATCAAGTTAAAATGGTGTTCGAAACCTTAAATACATGTAGTAATGAATAAGTTATAAGGTTCTTTATATTATCAAAATCAGTATTGCTCTAATGACTCTTTTATCTTTCAATTAGTGTAAAAAAAGTAAACATTAAACTAGGATTTAACTTGCAACCAAACGATGCTCAATACTAACAAAAAAAAAAAAAAAAAAAAAAAAAAAAAAAAAACCTGACAGATTAGCAATGGATCCAAAAATAAAATAAAATGGAAATGACACTACCACACCATCAAAATCCATCGATGAATCTCACAGCTCGTTTATTGACGGATTATAACTAAGTGGGTGAACCGTGAACCTTCACCGGTGGCATTCTGACAGATGTATCCATCGGTGAAAGTCAGTTTGTTTTGCGGTTTCCTTTACCTTTTTAAAGTGAGTTATGTTTCATATTAAGATACCAACTTATTAATACAAATCCAATTACTTTACTGCTTAATTGTGGAGTTTTCAGGTACTCCACAACCAACTAAGCCCAAAACACGTTGGTGATTTAAAAATTATTTGATTACTTATGAACCAATGATCTCTTATGTTCACGGCTGTTGTTGGATTTGCCTTAGGTGTTACAGTAGTCCATGCTAATCTTATCGGTATCGTTACATCCTTAGACCGCCTGTAGTCGAACACTAACCAGGCGTGAAAGTGGGCTTTAGCGCTCCATTATGCCCCCAACATCCAGGGTGCTAATCTTGCAAAAACGGGTTGGAGTGTGAAATTTTTCACGCCTGAAAATTGGTTTCCGACCCCTTTTCGATTCTGAACCAATCAAAGGCGAGGAGGGGCGTGAATTTTGGCAATCATTACACATGGTCTTATAGAAGAACATGTATAGTGGGGGAGGTTTGGGCGTTTTCCTCCCCCAATAATGCCTTGCACACCGCCCCGTGGGTGTTATGGTTGGAAATTTTTGTTAGGTGTTTCCTTTATGGCTTTATAACGCCTGATCAAATGAATCAACCACCAATCAGAACATTGTGCAATGGTAACTAATGGCTTTTTCTTATTTTCTGTTTTTTAATTCAATTGGGTAATCAAGAGGCCTTATACTACTACACCACACTTTAACTTCAAGCCACATAATACCCTTTGCTGACTAGGATGCCACGTGTCAAAAACCATACCGATTTAAGCTTGTGTTTTGAATCGTGCAATGTTGAATTATATAAACAAAATGAATGGGATCAATAAGCCAATGGAAGGAGTAAGTAATTGTTTTCTTTGTTTCTGTCATGATTATCATATATGCTGCATCTTTGCTTCAGATATTATATGTTGAATACTTGAATCAAGTAACAAATCTCTAAGTTTGCTTCAGATAGTCATAGAAACTTATGAGCATCTGCTCTTAATCCTTTAGTAATAATGTTTCTACTTATATAATAAAAATACCCTCAATAGTCTAATAATAGAGGGAGTTGCTTTGTGTTAAATATTATTAATATGATGAAAGGGCGTAATTTAAGATTGATAATCAATAATTTATATTGGTTTAAATAAAAGTCATCTGGGTTGCAGTTGTATACTCTCAAACCCCTACACCATATTAAACAAATTTGCATAGATGCTTGTGTGAGAAGGAGAATACTCATAACATTAGAGACCAATTTAGACTCTAATTAGTCATAAGCTCGCTGGATATATACGGCAAGGACGTTTGGGTTTTCGACATCGATGAAACCACACTCTCTACCATATGGATTCAACCAAAGTTCTACATCAGGATAACTTCTGATGCTAATGACAATTATGGCAATCCATTTGTATTTTGGGCCTTAATACACAATAAAAAAATAAACCTAAAAATATAATAATAATAATAATAATAATAATAATAATAATAATAATAATAATAATAATAATAATAATAATAATAATAATAATAATAATAATAATACCAAGTTGACGTCTTGCCTGATACTTGTTATAGTTCAAACTTTGTTCCACAAGCATCTCATTTATATTTTGGACCCATGACAATTGTTTGTTGCCACCACCTATTACTGTCGCCACCATCATCACCTCAAACTCAAATGTAAGTGGTTGCTTTACTTAATATATCATTTTGGAAATGAGATTGATCTGTCATATATAAGTTACCATATATTGTTGGCTTATTGCAACAGCCAACGACAAGAGGGTGCAGCCTCCTTCCTTATCGCAAGCAAATGCATCGTGACACCTCATGAGATATTTTCTGGTGCAGGTAACTATCATGATTATTCTTTCTATTTAGAAAAAAAAAGAAACTTGATAACTATATATATCTAAATATTTAACTATGAAGTTTCTACTAAAATCAAGGGGGTGTTTGAGATTGCTTATTTAAACAACTTATCTGCTCTTCACATAAGCACTTTTAAGTTTTTGGTTACAGAAAGTGCATATTTATAACTGCTAAATTTATGGTGAATAAGCGTTTGTAATAAACAGATTAAACTGATTATTCTTGGAGTATTCAGAAATGCTAAATTACCCGTAGGGTGAGATAATGTGTTTTTAGTATCCCAAACACCCCCTAAAATATGTAGAGTTTGTAACAAAATTGTAATGAATTTTACTTTGGAAAAGTAATAGCATAATAAGACTTTAAAACCAATACATTTTTAGGACCCCTTATACTTTTGCAAGTTATATAAAAGTGACATGTTTTGACCCATTGTGTCGTTTTGAGTAGACACATAAATGAATCCAATACGCCATTATTTAAAGAATGAGTCATGACCAAGCATTAGAGTTGAAGTTCCCCTATTATGTATTTATAGATTTTGTAACTGTACATTAATGCTATAAATATAGTTTATCTTTTTTTTTTTTTTGAACGGTGGATTTCTACAACAAACGATAGGTACCACACCCATCCTTGGGCCCTAGCCAAGATCCGCCCAGACTACGTTGTCTGAACAGGGTCCGTGCTGGGTTGGCCGGACTTGGTTACGGTGTTCCCCCGGAAACCATACTGCCTTCACACGACTTTCGTCACTGAAGTAACAGCTGGGTAAAACCGGGGCTTGGCTCAGATTCGAACCCGCCTCGGTCGGGATCTCCTCTTCATTGCCAGAGGTGTCCAACCAAATGCAACATGTGGGAGTCGAACCCAAGAACCCCCGAAGGAGACTTGAGCCCGCCACCACTAGGCTGCAAGCGGAAGGACATAAATATAGTTTATCTAATCATATGTAGCAGTAAGTGTTCCTAAATAATTTGAACCTAAGTGCTCGGTAAACGCAACATCTTTCGACCCATACCAAAAGTACTTATCTTGATCCGTTACCTAACTCATCTACATTTTTATGATGGTGCAGTATCGCTGGCAATGAAGAAAAACGAGACAGATGCCAAATTGCTCCAGAAGCACCTACCCTTTGCATCAACAAGTGCGGATTCTTTGGCACCACAACAACAATGAACATGTGTTCAAAGTGTCAGAAAGACATGACCTTACAGCAAGAACAAGCTAAACTTTCTGCATCATCATTCAACACTATCATAAATGGAAATAACAATTGAAACACATTCAACACTATGACAAGCCCAATCCAGCCATCCACGTCAGGGTGAAGCTCCTACTAGATGCACCACATGCAGGAAACTTGTTGGTTTAACCGGTTTCAATTGCCGATGCGGGAATGTTAATTTTTTGTTCTGTTCATCGTTCCTTCAACAAACACGACTGCCAATTCGACTACCGTGCAACTGCAAAAGACGTCATAGCCAAATCAAACCCTGTGGTTAAGACTAAAAAGCCTGACAAGATATGAAGTGTTGGATTTTATAAGAAGTGGTGAATGTGAGTTAGTTGTGTCCCACATTGGTGGGGAGATGGAAATTGGAAGGCTTTATAAGGAGAAGCTTGAGAGGAAGATTTAAATTGTTAAAGTTACATTATCCTCTAGCTCCTACCCGCGCGCAGGGGGGGGGGTGCAAAAAATGGGTTCGGGCTGGAAAAATTCTTGAATCGACGCCCGCATCTGCGGACACGAATGCAGCTCGAAAAACCCGGGTCCGCGCGACACTGGTTTTGATATCTGGTGTAAACTTCAAACGCTGGCAGCAAAAGATGTTGTTTTATTTAACAACATTGAACCTTGCTAGGTTCTTGACTGAAACCGCTCCTCGTGTTGCTGAAGAGGATATGAATGCTCAAACTGTGAGCGCGGTTCAGGCTTGGAATCATTCGGATTTCTTGTGCAGAAACTATATCCTGAATGGAATGGTTGATTCGCTCTACAATGTGTATTGCAAAGCTGTTACTGCCAAAGAACTATGGGAATCTTTGGAACGCAAATACAAAACTGAAGATGCGGGCACTAAGAAATTTGTGGTGGCGAAATTCTTGGATTTTGCTATGATTGACTCAAAAACTGTTATGAGTCAAGTTCAAGAATTACAGGTGATTCTTCATGATATTCATGCCGAAGGAATGATGCTTAGCGAGACATTCCAAGTGGCGGCTATTATTGAAAAATTGCCACCAAGTTGGATTGATTTCAAGAATTATTTGAAGCATAAGCGAAAGGAAATGACAATTGAAGACTTGGTTGTGCGTCTTCGTATTGAAGAAGACAACAAAGTCGCTCAAAAGAAAACTGTTGGTCATGAAGTCGCTAAAGCTAATGTTGTTGAACATGGTCAATCATCAAAGGGTAACAAAGGCAACAAACGGGGTGGTTTTAAGAAAACCAACGGGAAGAGCTCCTACCTTGGACCTAAAGGTGGGGTTGGCAAGAAGAAGTTCAATGGAACTTGCTATAACTGTGACAAACCGGGGCATAAAGCTAGTGAATGCAAGCTTCCCAAGAAAGAAAATGCCCAACAAGCAAACATGATTGATAAGCTTGTTGCTATGATTTCTGATTTGTCAATGATGGTGACTGAAGCAAATCTGGTTGGAAATGATGCCAAGGATTGGTGGGTTGATACTGGGGCAACCCGGCATGTGTGTTTTGACAAGAGCTTTTTCAACACGTTTAAGGAAGTCACTGGTGAAAAGCTCTTCATGGGAAATTCTGCAACTGCAGAAATCAAAGGGGAAGGAAACGTGATCTTGAAGATGACTTCGGGAAAGGAACTCACTTTGTCAAATGTGTTGTATGTTCCTGAGATTCGTAAGAATCTCGTGTCTGGTTGGCAGTTGAACAAGTTTGGTTTTAAAATGGTGTTTGAGTCTGATAAGGTCGTGTTGACCAAAGGTGGTATGTATGTTGGTAAGGGCTATGCCCTTAATGGTATGTTCAAGTTGAATGTAACCGTGATGAATGAAATGAATAACGCTAGTTCTGCTTACTTGCTTGAGTCGTCTAATGTGTGGCATGGTAGACTAGGTCATGTGAATTTTAATTCTATTCGTCACTTGATTAAATTAAATAGCATACCAAAAATTGATATCGACTCAAACTATAAATGTGAAACTTGTGTTGAAGCAAAACAAACACGTACTTCATTCAAAAAGATTGAACGAATCACGGGTCTCCTTGATTTGATCCATACAGATTTGTGTGATTTGAAAGCCATTCCTACTAGAGGTGGGAACAAGTATTTCATAACATTTATTGATGATAGCACACGATTTTGCTATGTGTACTTACTTAAGAGTAAGGATGAGGCTATTGACAAATTTGTTGTGTTCAAAGCCGAAGTTGAAAATCAACTTAACCGAAAGATAAAAAAGGTGAGAAGTGATAGAGGTGGTGAGTATGTTTCACCTTTTGCTGATGTGTGTGCAAAAAGTGGAATCATACATGAACTCACACCTCCTTATTCTCCACAATCAAATGGCATGGCAGAACGGAAAAACCGAACATTGAAAGAAATGATGAATGCCATGTTGATAAGCTCTGGGATGAGCGAGGACATGTGGGGGGAAGCGCTGTTATCAGCAAACTTCATTCTAAATCTAGTTCCCCGTAAGAAGAAGGACGTAACACCGTATGAATCATGGACGGGAGTCAAACCATCATATAACCACTTGCGAGTGTGGGGGTGCCTAGCTAAGGTGGTAGTGACACCACCAAAGCGTCTTGTGATAGGACCCAAAACTGTAGATTGTGTGTTCATTGGATACACTCGTCTGGGTGGTCCACTTCGATTTCTAGTGCATGACTCGAAGAATCCTGGAGTGTCAAATGACACTATATTAGAGTCTAAGGATGCTTCTTGGTTCGAACACATATTTCCATGCTTGGAAAGGCCTAAACTGGGTTCACCAAACCCATTTGATGAGAATGTTCTATATGATGAACCAGGCCCATCAAACCCAATTGGGGAAAGGTCTTCAAAAGAAGAGGTTGCAAATGATGAACCTCAAACTGATGAAGGTGAAATCCGAAGGAGTAAAAGACAAAGGACTGAAAAATCCTTTGGTCCAGATTTCCTCACCTATGTGGTCGAGGAGGAACCGCAAACTTACCAACAAGCGGTAAATTCCTCAGATGGACCTCAGTGGAAGGAGGCCATAAAATGTGAAATAGATTCTATTTTACAAAACCACACCTGGGAATTAGTGGATCTTCCTGCGGGATGCAAGCCACTAGGATATCGATGGATATTCAAGAAAAAGATGAAGCCAGATGGCACCATTGATAAATATAAGGCAAGATTGGTGATCAAAGGATATAAGCAGCGAGAAGGCTTGGATTATTTTGACACATATTCGCCTGTTACGCGAATAACATCCATCAGGATGGTTCTTGCGATTGCAGCCATCAGAAATTTGAAAGTGCACCAAATGGATGTGAAAACGGCTTTCTTGAATGGAAATCTAGAGGAAGAGATTTACATGGAACAACCCGAAGGCTTCATAGCCAAGGGACAAGAAAAGAAAGTATGCAAGCTTGTAAAATCCTTGTATGGTTTGAAACAAGCTCCAAAACAATGGCATCAAAAGTTTGATCAGGTGATGCTTGATTCTGGGTTCAAGATCAATGAATGTGACAAGTGTGTGTATGTGAAAGACACACCAGATGGATATGTCATCTTGTGTTTGTATGTGGATGACATGCTCATTGCTGGTAGTAATGAGAAAATGATAAAATCTACAAAGGACATCCTGAGAGCAAGGTTTGACATGAAAGATATGGGATTGGCGGATGTGATTTTGGGAGTACAAATCACACGAACCCAAAATGGACTTGTGATAAGTCAGTCTCACTATGTGGACAAAATTCTTGAGAAGTTCAATGCAAATGACTCTAATGTAGCTAGAACTCCCATTGACACGAGTCAACATCTAGCTAAAAATCGAGGTGAGCCTGTTAACCAATTAGAGTACTCAAGAATTATTGACAGCTTGATGTATCTGATGAGTTGTACCAGACCAGACTTAGCATATGCTGTAAGCAAGCTAAGTAGATACACGAGCAACCCAAGTTTAACTCATTGGGGTTGCATGACACGGGTGCTTCGGTACTTGAGATACACACGAGAGTACGGGCTGCATTATAATAGATATCCAGCAGTTATTGAAGGTTACTGCGATGCAAATTGGATATCTGACACGAATGATTCCAGAGCAACAAGTGGGTATGTATTCACACTTGGTGGTGCAGCGATATCGTGGAAATCATCTAAACAAACTGTAATTGCTAGATCCACGATGGAATCAGAATTCATCGCTTTAGATAAAGCAAGTGAAGAGGCAGAATGGCTACGTCAATTTGTTGAGGATATACCAAGGTGGCCGAAGCCGGCATCGGCCATATGTATACATTGTGATAGCCAATCGGCAATTGGCAGAGCTCGTAGCACAATGTATAACGGTAAAAACAGGCACATAAGACGTAGACATAATACGGTACGACAACTAATCTCTACAGGAGTTATCACTGTTGACTACGTGAAGTCAAAGGATAACATCGCGGATCCGCTAACAAAAGGCTTAAGCAGAGAGTTAGTTCAGAAGTCGTCAATGGGAATGGGGCTAAAGCCCATGAAAGGCTAGGTTTATGCGAAGGAAACCTAACTCAGCTGACTGGAGATCCCAAGATCTGAGTTCAATAGGACAACCTAATTGTATGAACTGGCGAAGGTCACTGTGGGGGAGAGTTGGTGAAACCCACGTTTTGAAAAGGGAGCTTACTATAAATATAATAAACTTCCTAGCCCATTCCTAAAAGTGACAAGGTCGAGGTTAAGCTTATGGCTTTTAATGATTTGACTGAGGTAACCAGTCCGAGTAAATCACCTATGTGAGAGAGAAGTGGGGTCGCTTCGAAGGGTATTGTTGGGGCACAATACTTAAGAGCTCTCGCAGAACCAGGCACGTGTCCATGACCATAACGGACACACCTATGAGGACTTGACGTTGTCAGGGAGAGTCTTGTGTGAAGCGTATTGTCGTCCACACAAACGGCAGACGAGTTCAAAGACATCGCGTTCTACTCAGAGCCAGTGGGCTAAGTGCGTTTCATAAGCGAAGGTTCAAAGGGTCACACCTACCTATCGTATGCAAAACTCAACTGTTGAAATTTAATCGGAATGAGATTGTTTCTGAGAATAACTCCCATTCATGTGGGGGATTGTTGGATTTTATAAGAAGTGGTGAATGTGAGTTAGTTGTGTCCCACATTGGTGGGGAGATGGAAATTGGAAGGCTTTATAAGGAGAAGCTTGAGAGGAAGATTTAAATTGTTAAAGTTACATTATCCTCTAGCTCCTACCCGCGCGCAGGGGGGGGGGGGGTGCAAAAAATGGGTTCGGGCTGGAAAAATTCTTGAATCAACGCGACGCCCGCATCTGCGGACACGAATGCAGCTCGAAAAACCCGGGTCCGCGCGACACTGGTTTTGATATCTGTTTTAATTTTTTGCATAATGTAACTGACTAGACTCCTGGTCTTCAGCTTCCAATAGTTATTATCAGCAGTTAATAACATAATGATGGTGATTAATTCTCGTGATTAATACGTGTTTAATCATAGGATTAAATGCTTATCAGTTTCACTCTTGGCTGCTTAATTATAAGACAGACCATATGTGCAGAGATAGACACAACTCGCAATACATCACAGTCACTATACTATATCGATTGCTGCAGCAGTAACAATTTCCAGAGACAGTCCAGTTCCGATTTCTTTTCAGGCAAGTGGGATAGTCCGCAGTGCACCATCACTGTTGAACCGGTGTACCCTGGGAACAGACGACGAATCTGTTTAAGGGAATTGTGTCAAACACAAGCCCGGTTCTGTTAATCTATTTTAGTTCTTTCTGTTTGTTTTGTTTGCAGAATCGTCACAGGCTCCATTCCATTTTACTGTAAGTTATCCAACATGAAGCACATTCATGAAATGGCTATGTTGGTTGGTTATTCATATTACTTTGCTAGATGTGTTTAAGGGGTGTGATGAAATGATAGTTAGGATACTAAACTACTTTAGTGCCTCTTGTTTTTTTTATATGTCAGTGGTGGTTTAATGATTTGGTTTGATCGGACATTTCTTGTGATATATTGTGTTTTGTCGACATTTTGGTCTGATAAATTATTTACGAGGATCGATAAACTAAATATAGAGTATCACACCGTGAGTTATCGCTCCCGCGGCAACGCGCGAGTTTCCTACTAGTTACTACTAATCACACTTATCACTATTCATCCTCACTTATCCATGGCCATTGCTCTTCTTCTTTCGATTATATTCTCATGCCAGACCATTGTTTTTGCCTGCAATACGTCAAAGACCCGAGCTTGAAGAACTACTCATTCTGTATATAATGCTTCATTGGATGTCAAAACAAGAGTAAATGACTTGGTGAACAGGCTAACATTAGAAGAAAAGATAGGAAACTTGGTGAACAATGCTGGCAGCATTGACCGGTTAGGCATACCCGAGTACAAGTGGTGGTCAGTAAACCAATATATACCAACACACATCATGTATCTATAATTACGACTTTGTCTTATTATTAGGCAAATTGCCGAAATTGGTATCCTTAGAGCATATGCCAGCCACATAATTAAAGAAGATTTCTACCTAACCCAATATTAAACGAATAGCATACCTCTAAATTTCAATGTATATCTTAATCTTTCTGAGAATTGTATAGCGTGTAATTAGGCCTATATAAATATAAACCATGTCTAGTCTCACTTTGCATTCACCCAAAACCACAATGACCACCTCCACCCTTTCCAGTTTCCTTCTCTTGGCTCTTCTTCTTCTTCTTCACTCCACCAATGCAGCCGTTTTCACTATTCGAAACAACTGTCCATACACCGTTTGGGCTGGTGCAGTGCCTGGTGGCGGCCGACAACTTAACTCTGGCCAAATCTGGTCTTTAACCGTTGCAGCGGGCACTGCAGGAGCCCGTATATGGCCCCGAACCAATTGCAACTTTGATGGTTCTGGCCGAGGCGGGTGTCAGACTGGTGATTGCAACGGTCTCCTCCAATGCCAAAACTATGGTACTCCGCCTAACACATTGGCCGAGTATGCTTTGAATCAATTTCAAAATCTTGATTTCTTTGACATTTCTCTTATTGACGGATTCAATGTGCCGATGGTATTTAGACCCAATTCTGGTGGGTGCACTCGCGGTATCTCATGTACTGCAGATATCAACGGTCAGTGCCCTGGCGAGTTACAGGCTCCTGGTGGGTGCAATAACCCTTGCACCGTGTACAAAACTGATCAATATTGTTGTAACTCTGGAAATTGTGGACCAACTGATTTATCAAGGTTTTTCAAGACTAGATGTCCTGATGCTTATAGTTATCCCAAGGATGATCCAACTAGCACATTTACATGCCCCGGTGGAACCAACTACGACGTTATATTCTGCCCGGCCTTGAGCGAAGCCATTTGATTATATGATCAAGTTAAAAAGATGTTCGAAATCTAAGAACTGAAATAACTGGAGTTATATATATATAGTGAATAAGTAATGAATGCGGTAGTCTAGCTAGTTATAAGGCTTCTTCCTCATTGTAATACATTAATGTCGTATTTTGTCAAATTAATGGATATATATGATATATGATCATATTGATATATTTAGTAAATTCCTTAGTTTTTCCTTGGTGAATGCTAGATACCAAGTACAAGTGCTTTATTTTTATCCACTAACTTGAGCTCAAATTCATATCCAAATTTTAATTGAGTTAAAGTGTTAGACCTTATTGAGTTTGGATACAACTCTCAATATGTCAAGATCGAACATAACATCTTGATTCGAACTCTTATTAAGTTTCTACACGTATACGGCATATAGTCATGATTGTAAAAATCCCGCCTAGCCTCCGATTAAGCATCGATTAATCACTAGTCGAAGGTTCGCGAGTAAATTCCAATTAACCACTAGTCCGTAATTGTTTAGCGATTCCAGCCAAAATCTTTAAATTTCGGTCAAATTCCGACCAAAACCTGTAAATTATGGTGATAAACCCTACTTAATAAAACTACATATAAAATGTGTTTAAACTGAAAATTACATATAAAATTTTAATCCGGTTAATCACGATTAATCCCTACTAATCCCGATCAATCGCTAGTCGGTAACTCACCAACCGACTAGCGCCTAGCGATTCTTATAACACTGCATATAGTTATGATAAGGTGATTTTATTTCTGGACAGATATAATCGGGCTAGACCCGGACTATCAACACGCGCTTGAACGCTTAAATGTCTATCTCCCGGACTTTGATATTGGTGGTTTTTCTAATAAGGACACCACCCCCTCAAAGCCACAAAAAACTTTGGCGAATGCTCTGTTTAGCAAAACTGCTCAAAACCAGGGAGAAGTTTTTGAGTTGTCCTCCCGCGAGAAGGCAGTGATTGAATGTCTAAAGGGTCCTCATGCTCAGGATTTTTTGACCGTTATCCCGATTGATGATCCATATGTATCCGGAAGATGAAACATGCCCCATCTGCCGTAAAGCTTGCATGGATAAATATGGAGAGCACACAATTCATTGCAAAGAGCTCCCTGGATTCAAATACCGGCATGACTGGGTGAGGGACCTTTTGTGGGACATCCTGAGAAGAGCTGAGATTTCTGCCAAAAAGGAGGCCCCTGTAAATTTTCTCATAGACCCTGCGGAAGGGAGATCCGCCTGCGACTAGCAGATCTGCTTGTCTTTGGTTGAGAGAGGGGGAAACATGCTTGCGTGGACCTCACAGGGGTATCTCCTTTGGTTGGGTTAAGGGAAACAGGGTTTGTAGCTAGGCAAGCATCGAGAAAGGCGGAATCGAAGAAAGTAGATAAGCGTATTAAAGCTTGTGCAAAGAACAAACATGTCTTTATCCCTTTGGCCTTTGATACATTTGGCTCCCTTGCACCAGAAGCTATTCGTTTCTTGACCAGGGTCCAACGGGTCGTCCACAACAATAGTTCATCTCCAGATGGGTAAGGATTTGTCTTTGGTAGACTAGGGTTCGCAATTCAGAAAGGGGTGACGGCGCACCTTATTGCCCGTCTACCTCTATTGTGATGTAACTTTCGTATTTTGTTTTAATGAAAATAAAATATCTGTTTAAAAAAATATATATATAATTGATCGAGTCAATAGTCAATACTTTGTATCTATGGAACATTTAAGTTATATTCCTTTTATAGCAAGTGGGCAAGTGGCCGTCTGCTAACATATTTTAGTAGGGAAGTAGATTGAAAACCAAACTATTGGATAGACGTTACACAAACGAATAATCTATATTTGACTTCAATTTTCATTATTATCTCAAGAACTCTAGCTATGGATATAAACGAGCTGAACTACTCTAAACCGGCTTAAAAATTTTCGAAAGAGCCGAGCTTGAACGATCTCGAGCCCGAGCCTAGCTGTAAATTAGCTTGTTTAGTAAAGGAGTCTAAGCCAGAGCTTCACTTATTGAGCTCGAGTCGACTCGCGGGCCTAAACAAGCCTATTATGTATTTTATTTTTGTATAATATATTAATATATTTATTTTAATATAAATATTAATTATAGATACACACAACGTATAGTATGACAAACTTTCTGGCGGGTATCCTAAACCAGCAAACTCTCTGGATGTTCTATTACTATTTTAATCCAATTTTTCATAACGGTCAACAAATTGGAATAACTCACGGAACACTGGAGTATCATCGTGCCACCAATGTTGCCACGCAATCATATTCCACCATCAAGTCACCAATTCAGGAGGAAACTCATAATTATGAGCAGTGATGTAAAACTCGGTTTGGCCTTGTACTCGGCGACCTACCCTGGAGCGAGTACTCGGACTAATCGGGGGAATACTCGGGGGTCAAGTCGGCCTATGCGGGGAGTACTCGCGTACTCGGAGAGTAATCGGTCAACTCGGCCTTGTTTTGCAACAGACATTATGAAAAAACCCCCTTTGTGAGATTCGAACCCATGACCTTGTAGTCCCTAAGTCTTATCTCACCACCAAGATACCGCTGGGCTATAATGCCCTTGGTTTTTAATCCTACTGACTAGCCCATATTGTTGACGAAGTCAGTCAATTAAATATTTAAATTTGTCTCGTTTACGAATCTTTCGTTTCTCCGTCTAGTCTTTCTGTCTTTCCCCTTCACTATTTTCATTCACTTATCTAATAATTAATTTATTAAAACTAGGAAAGTCGCTAAGCATAAAGCAGCCTATTTAGAGAATCAATATGTGTTCATGCCGTTTGCTTTTGACACATTTAGATCTCTGGCTACTGAGGCGGTGCGTTTCCTGAAACGAGTGCAGAAGCTGGTCCACAATAACTCGCAGGGTCCTAAGAACCAAGAGTTTGTGTTTCGCAGAGTCCATTTGATGTATTTTCAAATTTCACAAAGATGCAATTGCAGGCACCAATCTAATAAAATAATGTATGTGTGTGCGTGGCCCCCACCCATTCCAAACCGGACTAGTCCGGGATAGCTGACCAAACCATTTTGGACATCCTCCTCCAACGCTACACCTCATCTGCTTTTGTGGTTTTGAATTTCGAACCATATTTTGGATCTCCCGTTGGAATTTCTCTTTAAAAAAACCTTGGTTTTGACTATTGAAGGTATCATAACTTTGATTGGCACTCTAAAAAGCTACACAGATGCAGAATATATCTTCTACATCATTTCTAGAAAATGGAAGGGGCACTAAACTTGGAAAATTTGGAACCATATTCTACAATTCGAAAGGCCAGGAATTCAAAACATGCTTATTGGAAGTAGAAGACCATAAGTCCTAAGAAATATTTTCTTTTATTAATGTAGTATTAATGATACATTAGCACTGATTTTTAATAAAAAAAAATGACAACACAAGATGGATGTATCATCCATGTGATTTGTTATTATTGATCTTACAAATATATATGTTTTCATCAAGGCTATAAGTCCATATTTATCATCTATCCTTAGACATCCATTGTTGTGGTGCAAGTAGCACATGAACCCATTTGTCCGAAGCTGCCTTGATCAGTTGATTGTAATAGTTCGAAAACGTATGGAGACCCACATATATTAATGTATCATAACACGAATGGAAGTTAAATCCACTTAATAAATTGATTTATGGTACTCATTTCCAATTGTTTTTATTATTTATGTAACTGTTTCTAACATATCACAATAATTCACAATGTAACTGAATAACCATTGTTGCCAGGATTAATGTCACAAAGGATTACCCTTGACCATAGAGACTACATGACTGGACTGTGTAAGTTAAGGAAAAAAAACAGACATCATGTTTAACTAATTAACAAAGTTAACCAAGGAAAATGCTATGCAACAATCACCATTGAACTACATGTGTCATCTATTTCACTGATAAACGGAAACCACAAGTTAATTTCACCAAAGTAGTACATGTGTCAGCTATTTAAGAGATTACTTACATATCTCTAATATGGAGCTTTGCTTCTCGATTTAAACCATCTGGGCGAGCTTGGAGACAATTGTTCTCGGCCAAACTTGAGAATAAGGACATTTTCACCACCCTTTTGCAAATAATCAAAGACCAAAACATGGTGTTTAAAGATTTAAACCACTGTGTTATAGAGCTATTATAACTTAAAAGAAAATTGCTTAGAATAGTTGGGTCGTGATTTAAACCACTGTGTTAGAATTGTTCAATTCCTATCTTTTGCGATCATAATCCATGATTAAAAGTCTACTTTTGATTGTTCTTTTTAACCCAAGTCTTGATTTAATCATCATCAAACACCATAAGTATTATGAAACAAATCTAAACAAAAAAATTTATCAGCAGAAAAGCTTAACATAGAATTAATAGAAATACATTTGAAAAACTAACAAAAAACTACAGAAAACAAAAAAAAAGATAATACAAAGAGATGTCATACCATAAGGGAATTTGCAGCAATTCAATAGGCATATGCTAATTATCTGTTTTGTTGCTTCATCATCATTGACAGCCATATGTGCTTCTACATATTGTTTCCAACATTTTGCCTAAAAACCATACATGGAGTCGAAAATTTGACCAAAAGCAAATCATCTTCCAACAATATTTGACCTAATTATACCCTACCATAGAAATATGACAATTATGAACTTACAGAGGTGGGAAAGTGACCAATGCCATGGCAGTAGCCGTGTCACTAAATTTGACCAAATTGAGGCCTTTTTCCTGAAGTGGCACCAGAAAATCGGTTAACTTACAAGATTACCATAATCCCCAAATGAAGACCTTTTGATGTTTAAGCCATTTTATTGGGCTTCGAAGAAGAAACGAACATCAACAACCAATGTGCTGAATGCTGATGGAATTTTGTATGTTATGGTGGTGCAATGCATGGAAAGTGTATAAGACCCTTCATTAGCTTATGTTTCATCATCCAGGAGAAAATGGTGTTCAAAACAAAGTTGAAAAAGCCCAAACCCACCAATTTTTCTCATTTGGGTCGTACAACCCGACACTGCCCATTATTGCATGTATGGGCTGTAAAGCCCAACCCGCCCATTACGAATATATCAGATTAAATGCAAGTGTTGAAACAATGAAAATGCATATACCATCCTCTGCATCAAGGTGCCCAATTAATTAACTGGGAATTGGGTTTGGAGAACACTCATCTTGAAAACAAAAAAAAATCCTAAAACTTAATAATGAACGTGAAACACCATCATCCTAATGACATGTATAGACAAAAGCTGGATCTCTTTGTAGACCAGCAGATGATCAGTTTCCCTTACCTAAAACACCATCATCCTAATGACATGTATAGACAAGTAATTGCAAAGTTGCTACCCTTTTTGAGTCAAATTCATTCAAAACTTAAATCTTTAAACAGGAATTTCATCATAAATCTTAATCATAAGCAAATATCAAAATAATCAAATCAATAAAAAAACCTAATTAATTTAAACCCGAAGTCAAAGAAAACTAACTTAATATCCAGAAGGCAGAAGATTATTCACCTTGTTCTCTGTCATCTTCATATGTGTTTCAAAATTCAGACAATTCAAAAAATCCCCTCATAAAATCAAATTAAATTAGAACGACCAGAATTAGTAAGCAGAATGGGAGAAAAGAGATTTAGGGTTAGAGGCTTATTAGTTCTTACCGATCAAAAAGATTCAGACCATCACCATCGTCATCCGTGATGAACAATAATAAAGGAAAATGTTTGCTAAGAAATGTGATTTGTGGAGAACATGAGCACAGGTATTTAGAACAGGGGTTTCGTAAGGTTTAAACTCATAATTAAGTAATAAACAACAATTCTTCTCAACTCACCTTTAGCCGTGATGAATATATTTGTTGAGAACCGTGATTTGTGGAGAACATGAGTATACTTTTTTGGCTGGTAAATGTTATTCATACAGACATCGTGGGCTTACCTTCCCTAGGATTTCGGATGTGATTGAGGATAACGAGAGAGAGAGTATGCATGGAATTGGAGGGAACAGTTATGCTATAACCGCAACAAAAATCATAACTGGTCAATTAATACGGCTAGGATTTAATAATTTCTTGATCTCACGGCTGATTTCAAACGTAAAACAGTTATGTTGGGTTGGCGTCACTATTATTTATAATATAAACATTAACCAAAGCTATATATCATAGACAAAAGATCAAATACAAACAAAAAATCATACAAACAGTACGAATCAAAGAAAAAAAAAGGCGGTGGCATTATTGTAAATAACAACTTTTATCTGGTGCTTTCTTTTTCTCAGACATTATGTCACTTTCTCTTACCCCAATTTCTCTCTCTATAAAAACAAAACATACGTTCACAAAAATACTAAACAAACGCAGATTACTCTACAAAACAATCCATAACTACTTCACAAATTGCTCCACAAGTACATGCAATAACTACTTTAAAAATTACTCTACAACTTCAAAAATTACTCTATAAGAAACATTCAGTCTCTAGTTCCAAAATTACTCTAGAAACCAAACCATTACTACTGAAGAAAAGGTAATTATATAATTACTCTAGTTATAATTACGCCTTATAAATACTCTAGAGTAATCAACATGTATAAGTAGAGTAATTTTGTAGCAGATCTTTCTTTCATTTCATCATGTTCTTGTTGATCCTCTGCTTTAAACAAATCCATGTTATCTCCTTCTCAGCTCCAAGTGTCACAAAAATTACTCTACATAGAACATGCTATACCAAATTTCACAAAAAGTGTTGTTTATAGTGTAGAGTAATTATTGTATAAGTAGAGTAATTTTGTAGCAGATCATTCTTTCATTTCATCATGTTCTTGTTGATCATCTGCTTTAAACAAATTCATGTTATCTCCTTCTCAGCTCCAAGTATCACAAAAATTACTCTACATAGAACATGTTATACCAAATTTCACAAAAAGTACTCAGCTTCAAAAGCCTACAACCTTGAAACCTTGTTCTTCATAAAAAAAAAGAAACATCCTATTTTCTGTTTTAGAAATTTAGTATGAAAAGTGAAAAAAAACCGTATAAAAATCACATATTACCTCCTATTTGATATTTTTGGATGATTTTGAACTTCATCTTGGCTGATCACTTCGATTGTGATGTTAATTGGGGGTTTTTTGAGAGTTTTTTTGGTTTGAAATCTGATTTTGGGGTTTTTTGATTTGTTGTTAGGTAAAAGCATAAAAAAGCTGGTTAAGTATAAAGTGACTTTTTCAATAATTACAAAATTGCCACCGTGCCTTTTATTTGATTCGTACCGTTCGTACGGAATTTCTATTTGTACAGGATCTTATCTCATATATTATATATATCTATCAATTTGTGCGACACTTCTACAGTGTTGCACATTAAAATAGGCCGCCGCCCAAAGTTAGACCAAACAAACAAAAGTCACAACTCTCTATTTCACTTTTTTACATTTACGCCACAAATTGCATGCTTCTTTCTTTTCCTAATTGGCCACTTTATTTTTTTATAACTTGGCCACTAAATTCCAAACTTTTACCTTTTAGCCGCAATTATTTTTTAAGCTCACGCGAGAATAACAATCACTTAATATTATCTTTTATGTCCATGAAACCCTCTACGAAACAGGAGCTCCTACAGCGACGCGCGATCTTTAACGTCCACCAAACCCTCAACGCAATAGGAGCTCCCGCCGTGGGGTAATAGAATCCTAGTTTTTATATTATAATGGTGTATTTGTCTTCTAATTAATATACAATAAAGTGTACCTAAAATGCACTGATCAAACAGTAAAATATATACAAAACGAGTATATTAACAAGGTATGTTCAACCGCTCATCAGTATGCACATCGTTACACTTTCTGTTGTTTAACCCTAATGTTGATTGTCTTTCTCCACCCGTTTAATCGTCGTTTTCCTCTCAAAATCTATGCTCATCGTCATCTCGATCATCTGTCAGCCTCTTCAGTTTAAACATCTATCAAGACTTATATGTACAAGGGCTGAGGCGAGGTCCGCGATGGTAGGCAATAACAAATGCTTTTGTTATGTAACAGCTGGTAGGCAAACAAATGCCTCCCTCATTCACTTGTGTGACGTTCAACACTATGCAATATTGAAATGGATTATATAAAACTTTCTATTGATTGTATGAACTAACCAGTCAGTTCAATATATTTTTTGAACGACCAACTAAATCACTGGATAAGCATCATGGGATGCCCTCAATCGAGCAAATACATCCCCTCCTCCATATCGTTTAGAGTTGGATGCATACCCATTACCTGAGCCACCAGTTTGGGAGGAAAACTCACCCACCCGAAGGTCCACTGCAGAAAAACCCGATTCGGCTCGGTTTCAAACCTGCGACATCCGAAGAGGCCTAGTTCTAAACTTCATTGCTATAATGTCATTTAAAGTGATGATAGCGGGAGTTGAACCACACAGTTCAATATCCCTCGTTTTGATAAAAGACATGACCGATGAAGTGTGGAGTCACCAACTTTTTTTTTAAAGGCTAATTTCTCTTTAATTCTTCTGGTCGTTGAGACTTGAACTCAAGACCTTTCACAACCTAGGTGTTCAAAGGCTTTGCCTTTACCAATAGACCACCACCTCATTGGTTGTGGAGTCACCAACTAGTATCATAAAAGACAAACTTGACTTGATTATTAATTTCTTTTTTGCCCTCAGGCTCTAAAATGTACACGCAATCAATTTTGATGGTTGAATGACATAATTGCCTTTTTTTTTCCTTATTCTAAAATGTACACGCATGTAAGTTACATAACGGGTCAAATATAAAAACCTGAAGTTAGTTTATGCACACAGAAAATACATATTAGTCACTAGATTATACCCCGGAAACGTTCCGCGTTGAAAAATCTAATATGACATATTAATTTTACATATGAAATAGAATGATGTGCTTTACAGTTACATGCATGAAAGCTTCGGGTAACAGGTAACCTAAAACAATTAAAAATATATCTCTAATGTTAACACCTAACCTTAAACAATGTATGACTCTAATATTAATATCTAACCTAAAACAGTGTATTACTCCAATGCTAACGCATGTTGAAAATAGAATTCATATTTACTGATTTGAACATAATTAGTGACTTGCCTATACATGATGAATGATTTACCTGAACGCTTTGTGTTTTTTTTCCTGTTTTAACAAAACCCAACAAAAAATAGTCATTTTTTTCTCCGTTTTTATATAGCACTATGGTACTCGCTGGAAAGATAATAAAACAGTCGTTAATTTGGTGTAATTTTTTTCTTTAAAAAATCTCGTATATAAAAGATATTAACGTTTAAAAATTATGGGAGGAAACATAAGAGAGAAAAATCTAATTTTGTTTTTAAATTATTTTTTTCCTAAAATATCTCAATGCCACATGGCACACTCAATGAGGAGAATGCCTCTTTAAGTGCCATGTGATTAAAATGACTTTCTTTTATTATATGTATAGATTAGATTTACATGTGTATTTTATAATTGATCAAAAAATTATGAAAATAAGTACGATACACGTGCAAGTTTCCCTGCATGTGGCTCGTCCGTGATAACTTCTTCGGATTTGCCCGATACTATTTTCTTTTATAGATTTACTATATTCATGCATAAAATACAAAAAAGAGTAAACTATAGTAAATATCTTATATTTTTCTATGAACCTTACAAAACTTCAAAAAGTAAACACTAATAGATCGAGTAATAGTTTCTCCTTAAGACTATCCCCATTCACAACCAACACAACCCAACTTTCAAATGAAAAACTAATTTCTCTCTCTTACACATACACAACCCAACCATACTCAAAATTTAACACTCATTCACAACCTAAATCATCCTAAAAATATTTTTTTTAAACGGACTCGTTTTTTAATAAAATTTATATCAGGATGTTCACAAAAAAAAGTTAAGAAATACCGTGTATTTAGTTTTAATTTTAAGTTTAAATGTAACAAGTTATTTGAGTAATTAAGTTAGTAGGGGGTGAAGTTCGGTTGCAACCCTTGGTTGGTGCACCAACCGGGTTGTGGGTATTTTAGCATTTTTCCTTTTTTTTTTTGGCTTTTTTTGGTGAACAACCATCCCATTTGCACACCAATGGGGATAGTCTAAAGTAAAATTTCCATTCAACAAGTTTTAACAATTGTGCTGTTAACTGTAATGGTGAGATATCCAAAACATTTAATAATACATATTGCTTTTGAAATGAAATGATCGAGTAAATCCGTTAAGTTTTAAATTATATACTAACACACATCAATGTATGTGTAGTTACAACTTTGTTTTAATATTAGGCAAATTGGTATCCTTAAAGCATACGCCACATAATTAAAAAAGAATTCTACATAAATGAATACCTTTGAAATTTGAATGCATATCTTTCTGAAAATTGTATAACATGTTAGGCCTATATAAACCATGTCCAGTCTCACTTTGTATTCACCCAAAACCATAATGACCACCTTCACCCTTTCAAGTTTCCTTTTCTTGGCTATTCTTTTTCACTCCACCAATGCATCCGTTTTCACCATCCAAAACAACTGTCCATACACTGTTTGGGCTGGTGCAGTACCTGGTGGCGGCCGACAACTTAACTCAGGCCAAACCTGGTCTTTAACTGTTGCAGCTGGCACTACAGCAGCCCGTATATGGCCCCGAACCAATTGCAACTTTGATGGTTCTGGGCGAGGCAGCTGTCAGACTGGTGATTGCAATGGTCTCCTCCAATGTCAGAACTATGGTACTCCACCTAACACATTGGCCGAGTATGCTTTGAACCAATTCAATAATCTTGATTTCTTTGACATTTCTCTTGTTGACGGATTCAATGTGCCGATTGCATTTAGACCCAATTCTGGTGGGTGCAGCCGTGGTATCTCATGTACTGCAGATATCAATGGCCAGTGCCCTGCTGAGTTACGAGCTCCTGGCGGGTGCAATAACCCTTGCACCGTGTTCAAAACTGATCAATATTGTTGCAACGCTGGAACTTGTGAACCAACTGACTATTCAAGATTTTTTAAGACAAGATGCCCCGATGCTTATAGTTATCCCCAAGATGATCAAACTAGCACATTTACGTGCCCAGGTGGAACCAACTACGATGTTATATTCTGCCCGGCCTTGAATGAAGCCATTTGATTATATGATCAAGTTAAAAAGATGTTAGAAATCTAAGAACTGAAATATGTTGGATTAATCTTGATGTTTACGGGTCACATAAGTCATAGGTTATGGGTCATTGTTTAGTTATTAAGGAGTCAAGTAAAATTATTGTGCTTTAAGTTATTTAGATGCATGTCACTGCATGAATGAATAAAGAAAGAGTCCAAGGGTTGACCATGTCATAAGAAAGTTTACGTTGATGCACATGGGGTAAAAGAAGAGGTCACCTTGTACCGATTCTCTAGGAAGACTTGGTTAATTTTCGTTGAGTTTGTTAGTTCCAATATGTACGTTAGTTTTGTTTTGTCTATTTAAAGGGCCTCTGTGTTCAATAATGAAAGCAGCAGTAAGTTTATAAAACACATAGCATTCTGTACGTGTATAATATTGTGAGTGTTTGTTTGAGTGATCTTGAGGCCTGAAACCAACAATAAATAGAGTGATATATGGTGAATAAGTAATGATGGCGATAGTCTAGTTATAAGGCTACTTCCTCATTGTAATACAAATGTCGTATTTTGTCATAGAGTTAAGATCTTGTACAAACTCCTATTAGTGTAAAAACTATAGGAACAGATCTGAACCATTGAAAAATTAAATCAATGGTTTGTGTTGGATACAAATCTATCCTTTAAAATTATTGTTTGTGTTAGTATTATTAAGGGTAGTTTGGTAAATGTGCTATTTATAAATTAAAAAAAAAAACACCCATTTTTTCGCACAGTTATCTTTAGGCCCACAACAAAACCAACTATATTTCCTCCTTCCCTCCCAATCTACAAAAACTCCAGGAACCCTTAACCATCCTTCGAATACAACTTCTTCACGGAGAACGCTTCCATATTACGAAAATTGTTGGTAAGCTTACTAATAATTGTGTGAAAATCGAAAAATCTGAAACCAAGAAGGACCTGTGTTGCAACTTTATGTGTTGATGTTATTCCGATCGAGGTTTTTGTTGGTTGTGTTTTTCTGCATGTTGATTCCGAACCTAGCACTTCCGATCAGCATGTGTTGATAGGCATATTTTCTTGTTGCTAATTGGAGTTTCGAACTTGATGTGTCGTTATGATGCTTGTTCAATCAACATATCCAATTACATAAACAAGACATATATATTATGAGTAGCACATCGATATTACAAAAACAACACATATATGTTATCTAACCAACACATCAACACAATGAATTACAAAAGAACACGCATATTTGTCTAAACAACACAACAATTTATATAACCAGCCCATCAACAATTATTGAATTTTTAGTCAAACAACTTTGATAAACTAGCATTATATAGGGAAATTTTTATAAAAGATATGGCAAAAGTAGATTAATACATTTGGTTGGAAACAACATAGTATGCTACTTAATTAACACATTAATCCAAAAAACAATAAAACTTGATACACCCATAAAAATTTGGTTCATACACAATGATAATAATAAGAAAAAACAACCACAAAACATGATAGATAATTATGATAACATAGGTTTTTAATTAAATCTAAGGTAATAAAGTAGTAAAAGATAGTGAAACTGCATCATTTTGCAGCGTGTTCCCGCCTTCACAAGTACACATGTCTTGCTCATTGGAATCACATATCTTGCATGACCTTTGGTTGTCACTTGCTCATGGATAGACTTACACCGTTTTTTTAATCACACCCCTTATTCTAATACCAAGTGGACCTCTGACAATATCTTTTGAAGGTTGGTTAAATCCTAGGAAATTAGCAATTTTGTCCTTCTTGGGTATAAGTTGAGGAACCCGACACACCACATCTAATTCATCCGCATCTCATTTAACATTGTCCCTATATATTGCTAGTTTCTTCAAACGATGTCACATATGTGTCGTTTAAAAGTTTTGTGTTTCTTTGAAGTCGTCCCAACCTGTAACAAAATGACATTACATACAATAATATACAAAATAAGAACATAAATAAAAAAGGTTAACAAAAGGATTCTAAAAAGATAATACATGCATTGTAAATTCTAACAATAGCACATGCACTTTTCAATCAGCACATAATTGATGTTAGCACATAAATTTATACAATCAGCACATGATATATTTTACCTTATCAGCACATCAGTCTATGGAATCGATTAGTCCATTTATATAATTAGCACTTCAAGAACCGATTAGTCCATTTATATAATCAGCACTTCAAGAACTTTATGTTTTCCGAGAAACAAAATATCTAGTACGAGTACAAAAAAAAAATGATGAATAATTGTATATGATCATGGAATTCGTGAAAATTATGTAAGAACAACCCAATTGAAAAATTATAAATCAATCTAATGAACAAAATTAGGATTACATGTGGATGAAAAAGGCGTCTAATGAAGAACAACATAGAACAAAAAAATGAAAATGGCTAGAAGCTTACACCGCCATATGAACACACAACGGGAAAAAAAACGTTTGAAGATGAAAATCCAGATGAAGAAGGAGACTTCTGAAGAAACGATGCGGATGGTGTTGGATGCGTCTGATTATACGATGGAGAGTGATGATGAATAGATTTTGAAAATCAAAATTGCAAAAAATAGGGATATGTCTTTGACCAAACGAATTTCTAAATGTTTCACAAAAGGAATTTCTAAAAATATTGGATATAGCAAATGACACTAATACCCTTAATGAGACTTAATTATTTATGTCACGTGTCAAAATCTAATTGGTTCTCATAGTTTTTAGGGAAATTAGTGTTTGTATATGATCCTATGCCTTTTGTCATAATAAATGGATATATATGATAAATTGATAATATTGATATTAGTATGTAGTATCAAGTGAGTTTCATGATTTCCTTTTTTTCCTTGCTGAATATTCCCCCATTTTTATATGAATGCCAGATACTGAGTACTAAGTCCTTTATTTTTATGCACTAATTTGACTTCAAATTCATATTCAAATTTTGATTGAGTTAAAGTGTTGAACCTTATTGAGTTTGCATACAAATACCAAGTTACGAACTCCAAACTCTTATAAACACGGCATATTATACTTATGATAAGGTGATGTTTATTTCTGGATAGAGATAATCGATCGAGTCAATAGTCAATACATTGTATCTATGGAACATCTAAGTTATATGCCTTTTATAGCAAGTGGGCTATTAACATATTTTTAGCAGGGAATTAGATTGAAATATTGAATTCAAACTATTGGATAGACGTTATACACAAACGAACAATCTATATTTGACTTCAACTTTCATTATCATCTCAAGAACTATAGCTATGGGTGTAAACGAGCCAAGCTACACAAGACCGGCTTAACAAACTTCGAAAGAGCTAGCCGAGCTTGAAAGAACTCGAGCCCTAGCAATGCTATAAATAAGCTTGTTTAGTAAAGGAGTTTGAGCCACGGCTTCACTTGTTGAGATCGAGCCGGCTCGCAAGCCTAAACAAACTTATTTTGTATTTCATTTTTATATGATATATTAAATATATTTATTCTAATATAAATATAAATTATAAATTTACGATAAAAGTAATTAATTTTATATGTATATATATATATACACACGCGCGCACATATTATGTTAAATAAAATTTGGTGCATTTACTTCTGGTTTAGACGTGTGTTGTTATCAAAAGTTGTTAAAGAGGGACAAATTACTAGGATTGACTATTGTTAGAGGTGTTACTCCCTCCGTCTCATTTTAAATGTTTATTTTTTTACTTTTTGTTATCCCAAATTAAACGTCCTAAAAATAAAAATGTAATTTTCAGTTTTGCTCATAAAAGATAAAAGACAAGCAGAGATTTGAAATAATAACACGAGGATATTATTATCATTTTACAAATCAGAGAATATAGAATCAAAGATTTCTTAATCTGTGTGTTTGTGGGTCCCATGACATATAAAATGGGACGGGGGGAGTAAATAAGCTGATGAGCTTGGTGGTGGAATGGTGTTGAACCACTTAATGGAATATTGTTTTCAATGCCTATATTAAACCCTGAAGTTTAATCGGACATTTATTACACATGTGCATTATAATTCGTATTTTTTTATTATTTATTTTTCTCCTGCATGGGGATGACTTGGGAAAGAGAAGCTTCGAATCATAATATTTGAGATTAAAAAGAATGATGAAGAAGACCTGCAGTGGAATACCTTAAGGCACTTAAAAGCATATAAAATTAATTCAAATATAAGATTGTACACATGTTGTGATAAATTATTGGTTCTTTTGAATTGTGTCAATGTTCATCATTTTCGTTCCGTTAAAAAAAAGAAAGTGAAGAACACAGAATAAGTGGGTGTGAGATTTCTTAATTTTAATTTGTGGAGAGAGATGAGGAGATAATTTATGTAGTTAACAGAAATAAAAGATAATTAATTAGATGTCTAATTACACACTTATACCCTTTAGATCAAAATTAAGGATGGATGGCTAGGATTAGTTCCTATGGTTCCTAACTAGGGAAGTGGTTCCTATTTGATCTCAATCCTATATATATATATATATATAGGATCCGGATAATTTGAAAACTCCTCTGAGTTGAGAGAACTTAAGAACCCCCCTAGACCAATAATATTGTGACACGTATGCAAGGTAAGGTTTTTATATTAAAGGGCATTTTTGTCATTTGGCATCTCCCCTACCCCACCCCCACCCACCCACACCCCCACCCCACTGATTATATTATCGTTTTTTTTTAAATCCTGTCACTCTCCCCTGCTCTCTCACTTTCTCTCTCTCTCTCTCTAAAAACACACACACACACACCTTCTCTCTCTCTCTTTCTCTCTCTCTCTAAAAAACCCAGAAGATCAGTCGGCATGAACAAGAAGACGACGATGGTTTGATGGTTCCCGGTGGTTGATGATGGTTCCCGGTGGTTCCCGGTGGTTTTACAGGTAGTAGTTATTATTATTAGTATTATTATTATTATTGTTATTAGGCTTTTATTATTATTATTATTATTATTATTATTATTATTATTATTATTATTATTATTATTATTATTATTTTGGACCGATCTGAACAGGGGGTGGATCTGAAAACGACAGTGGTGTGTGTGGGTTTTGATGGCGGCGGGGGGGTGGATCTGAAACGACGGTGGTGAGGGGTGGGGTATGGTTGTGGATCTGAAACGACGGTGGTGAGGGGTGGGGTATGGTTGTGGATCTGAAACGACGGTGGTGAGGGGGTGTGGATCTGAAAACGACAGTGGTGGTAGACGAACGAAGAAGATGAACTGAAGGTGGTGGTAGACGAACGAAGAAGATGAACTGAAGGTGGTTTGTGGTGGGGGTGGAGGCGGAGGACCCGATCTGATGGTTCAGAAGATGAACAGGTTTGTTGTTTTTATTATTATTTTGTTATTATTATCATTATTTATTGTTATTTTATCATTATGTTCTTTGGCTTGATGATTTTTTATAGATGATGATGATTTGTTTTTTGCAGCAGCAGGTTTTTTTTTTTTTTTTTTTTGGTAACAATAATGGTGTAGGATGATTTTTTATAAAAAAAAATTGTAACATTAATGTGTAGTATTATTTTGTTAGTATGATTTTTTTTATAAATGTTTTTGGTTTGTTTTTTATAAATGATGATGATGTAATGCATTTTAAGTTTGGTTGAATTGATTGTATGGATGTTTTACATTGGTGTAATACGATTGTGGGGCATTTTTTACGTTGGATTTTAAATTGATTTGTATGGATGTTTTTTACATTGGTGTAATACGATTTGTGGGGCATTTTACGTTGGTGTAATACGATCGTATGGATGTTATTTCTTTGGGTTTTACGTTGGTATAAAATAACTACACCGGTGTAATACGATTGTGGGGGCATTTTACGTTGGTGTAATACGAGTGTATTGATGTTATTTTTTTCGGTTTTACGTTGGTATAAAATAACTACACCGGTGTAATACGAATGTCGAAGTGTTGTGTATGGTAGATTTACACTAGTGTAAATGATGACACCAGTGTAAATCACTTTCATCAATTTTATCTGATTATTTTGTTTTAAAAAGGTAAATCAGATTTTAAAAAATAAGTAAAAATAAAAAATCTGATTTGTTTAATGTTTTAAATAAAATAATAATATAATATTATATTTTGTTTTTCTTCTCTCTCATGGTGTAGTTTACTAAACTACCCTTTACCCCTATTATTTTAATTAAAAAATCTAAATATATTTAATAACTCATAAAAAGACAAAAAAAAGACAAGATGAAATCTCATCCGTTGGATGCACAAGATCAATGGTGTAGAACAGTTCTCAAGTTCTCTCAACTCAGAGGAGTTTTCAAAGTATCCTAACCCTATATATATATATATATATATATATATATATATATATAGGGGAAGGATAATTTGAAAACCTTCCCCACTTAAGAAAACTCATTAAACTCATATCTTAACCATCCATTCCATATGATCTATGGTGGAGATTATTTCTTGATTTTGATCAAAAGTAAAGATGCATTTTTAATAACAAAAGGGTAATATTGTCCATAAAAAATTGAGTGTTCTCTCTCTTCTGAAAAAACCAGGCATTCCCTCTCATCTCTCTCTTTCTCTCTCCTCTTTCCTCTCTCCTCACTTTTGTAATAAAAACATATGCTTCACAACTTATCTCACTAAAAGACATATATATAAATTATAACCAACAGCAAAAACATATGTTTTCACGACTTATCTCACAACTAATCTCACCAATAACATATATTAAATTATAACCCAACAACAAAAACATTTGTTTTCACGACTTATCACACCAAAAAAACATATAATAAAATAACCCTACGATAAAAACAGATGTTTTCACTAATTATCTCACCAAAAACATATAATAAAATTATAACTCCACAACAAAACCATATGTTTTTACGACCAATATCACAAAAACATATAATAAATTATAACCCAGTAACAAAAACATATGTTTTTAAACGAAACAATCTTTGATAGACAAAAAAATAGTGAAACAAACAAACTTCAAAATTCATCAATGATCAAATGTATCCGAATCAAAGCAAATCCACTAACAATGAAATACATAAAAAAAGATAAGAACAATCTTTAAAGATTTCTAAAAGAAAAGAAGAAAAAAAATTAACTAAAAAAAAGAACCGACTAACAATAAAATACATACAAAAATCTCATATCTAGAGATAATAACAATTGACCACCGAATGTTGATTTTTTTTTTAAATCCAAATTTCAAGGTCGCTTCTTCTTCTTCGATTTCCCACAAAAAATAAACTCGGTGCTGGTGTTGCTCAAGTGTAGGTGAACGCGATGTTCGTTGGGTTAGTCAAAGATAGGGATGGGTCGTCAGATGGTGAAGGTGGTATGGTCGACGGAGTTGATGGTGGTTAGAAATGGTGGTGGGTTGGAGCAACAATAACTAAATCTTCATCTTCTTCTTAGTTGATCTCAGATTGGTTGATCTGAGTAAAAATGGTGATATGAGTTTCTCATAATCTTTAAAGATTTAGATAATAGAATATGAGATTTAGAGAGAGAAAGGTGTACTTGTTTCAATATTGGAGATATTATATTGAAATGGATTCAGTCTTTTTAGAGAAAGAGAGAGAGGTACTTGTTGAATGTGTCAGGACAAAAGATGTTATATAAATTTAGTGTGTCAAAACTACCCTTCAAGACAATTCAAAAAGTATTCACGTGGAACATTTTATACCATTCATTTGGGTTTAATGGGTTTGCTAAACTAAGATGGGTTTGCAATTTATAATTACCCTATATATATATATATAATTTATATATACAAGCTAGGATCACTTCATCATGTCCATGCTAACACGATGTACTTTACGACAACATATTGCCAAATTTTATTTCTCAGCATATAATTTTACGTGTATTAATTTTCTTTGTTACCATATCATGTCAAGAACTACAAACCTTGATTCAAATAATACGTAGCCCTACAACATGGTTTTAACAAAGCTAGACGCACCATATCCTTTTACTCATAAGTATCCCACCAAATTAAACGCATTAGAGCATCAATAGCTCCACCATACCTAATCTCATTTTTAAATTTAAGGTAAACGCCTAAAAATAATGTCTTTCACATCAGAATCACCATATCTATATACCCTATTTTTATAATTTGAAAAATCGTTACATTAACTTTTTATATATGAAAAACTACTATATGTAGCCATCCTCCATTAAACTATCGTGAGCGTATAAAAAACTATGATTATAACAAAATAAGTATTTATGAATAAGATAATGATAAAAACGGTGGATGAGATGTAAGAGGTTTTATAAGGAGAGATAAATTTTAATAAATGCGATTTTTAGTTAAATTATAAGAAAAAAAAATGATAAAGCTATTGTGAATACTCTTGCAAGTATACTAGATTAGAACAGCTAAAAAACTTCAACACAAACTCTATATCAACTTGTAAGGTACATTCCTATTTTGTAAGGTTTTTTTTTTATAAAAAACATCTAACACAATCTATAAAACATCTTATGAAAAAAGTTTACAATCTATAAAACCACATAACTATTTTGTTATTCACATATTTTAAAATCAGGGTTTTGTTTAGCAACAAACACATCTTATGAAAAAATTTACAATATATTTATAAAACCATACAATTATTTTGTTATTCACATAACAAACACGTCTTATGAAAAAAAATTACAATTTATAAAACCATACAACTATTTTGTAAATCACATATTTAAAAAAATCAGGGTTTTGTTTATCAACAAACACGTATTCTAGAGAAGCTAACATAAACAACGTATAGTATGACAAACTTTTGGCGACTATCCTAAACCCTCTAGATGTTCTATTACTAATTTAATCCTATTGACTAGTTTACCTAATAATTTATCTATTAAAGCTAGTAACAGTAATAGTAATAGTAGTATTAAGTTTAGTATTATTATTAGGGACGAAGCTTCTTCAGGGTCTGAGGGGGCCCCGGCCCACACCGATTTTTGGCGCAGTGGTAGAATATTACGATTTTCGCAGGTAAATTGAGTTCGGGTTGAGTCCGGCCCCCACCGATTCGAGAACGGATTATTACTATTATATACACACATGACCCGCCCCTAAATGATTAGGACTAAAAATATGTAAGTGCAAAAGTTTTTTTTCGTAAAAGGTTAAACCTGATTCAAATAAAAATTTCATCCAAAACAATTTAAAAACCTTATTTAAATATGGTGTACGTCAATGTAAAAGCAAATTATACACGTCTGACATACACACAGTCGAATTGATCAAACACTAAACCAGAATAGAAGGCGGCTAAAATATTCAACACAAGGAAGGAAATTAACTAAACTAGTTGTAATCAAAGGCGGCGCGTTGCGCCTAGGTTAAACCGATATCTAATTCTGTGTATGTAATGCACAACAGTTGAAGGACGACGCAATTTCTTTTAGTAATACAACAGCCTTTCTTTTAATTTTCTAGTGTCTGTTACTGGTGTATACGTTGCAAGAATATTGGCTTTCGGATCTGATGTAGTGAACCAATAATTAACGGAGTTGAATAGTTACTTCACGGAGTTGGATAGTAGTTGACAGACTTGAGGTGAGTTGAGTAGTAACATGACAGAATTGAGTAGCACCCTAACGGAGTTGAGTAAAGAAAAAAAAACAGAGTTAAATAGTAACCTATCGGAGGAAAAACGGAGTTGCGGGAAAAAATAAATTAAAAGAACAGAGTAAATAGTAACTTGACGGAGTTCAATAGTAACGTCGTTAAGCTAACGGAGTTGAATAGTAGCCTAACGGAGTTGTGTAGTAACCTAATAGCGTTGAGTGAAGTTGAATATTAACTTGACGGCATTGCATAGTAAATTGACGGGGTTGGATAGTAGTTGACGGAGTTGAGTTGACTTGAGTTATACCACGACGTAATTGAGTAAAGAAAATTAAAAAAAAACATAGCTAAATAGTAACTTAACAGAGAAAAAAACGAAGTTGCGGCAATTTTTTTTAAAAAAAAAACAGAGTAAATAGTAACTTGACATAGTTAAATACTTAACGCAGTTGAATAGTAACTCCGTTAAGCTAACGGAGTTGAACAGTAGCCTAACGGAGTTGAGTAGTAACCTAACGGCGTTGTAAAGAAAATTAAAAAAAAACATAACTAAATAGTAACTTAACAGAGAAAAAAACGAAGTTGCGGAAATTTGTTTAAAAAAACCAGAGTAAATAGTAACTTGACGGAGTTAAATACTTAACGCAGTTGAATAGTAACACCGTTAAGCTAACGGAGTTGAACAGTAGCCTAACGGAGTTGAGTAATAACCTAACGTCGTTGAGTGGAGTTGAGTAGTAACTTGACAACCTTAAATAGTAACTTTACGGAGTTGGATAGTAGTTGACGGTTTGACTTGAGTAGTAACATGACGGAATTGAGTAGTAGCCTAACAGAGTTGAGTAAAGAAAATAAAAAAAAAAATAGAGCTAAATAGTAACTTAACGGAGAAAAAAACGGATTTAGGAAAAAAAATAAAAAAGCAGAGTAAATAATAACTTGACACAGTTAAATAGTAACTCCGTTAAGCTAAACAGCAACTTAACTGAATTATAGTAACTTAACGGAGTTAAATAGTAACTCCGTTAGTACTATTCATGAAAGTTTCTAAACTAATATATAACTAGTAGTAGATACCCGCGCTTTGCGCGGTTTCAAATCGTAATTCAGTGAAGGGTAGCCACCTTGCGTCTAGATACCGGAGGTCGAAGCTTGTTGGATTTTGGGCCCGCGGTCAGACGGTAGAACCGGAGAATAGGATGGTCGGACTTGGAATGTAAATTTTAAGGGTTTTTTTTTTTTGGCAAGATTGAAACCAAAAGATGATACTTATATTTCTTGAATTGTGATTCAAAAGAAAAGAGTAAATGGGAACCACATTTGATATGGGAAGATGGACACCAATGTCTGTATTGTCTGACTATATCTTTTGTTTTGATTTCTTTATAAAACTACCCATTTGCCCTCATTTCACACACAAAACCCAAATACCCCTCTCTCTCTCTCTCTCTCTCCCTAGATCATCTCCTTCCTTTGACTCCACTACCACAAAGCTAACTTCCACAAGAACACACAACACCATCACTAATAACCGCAACAACCGCCACCGACCGCCAACAACCGCCAAACACCACCGGCAACCGTCGCTACCAACAACACTTACCATCTGCGTTATGGATGCTGACCATCACCGTCACCACCTACCACCACATCCCCTAGCTACCTCTCTCTCATACTCTCTATGCAAAGAACAAATCCGACCGGATCTGTGTCGGTGTAACGTTCGTGACGAGGACAGTTAGTTACGGCGTCGACGGTGATACTGATTCAATCGGCAAAACCCTCGCCGCCATCGTCGTAGGCGGCTCTTAGGTGTTCCGGCGGCTGTTGTGGTTACTAAGGTTTTGGGCGGTTACTGTTGTTTTTCTGGGCTTTTTCAGGTGGACCTGGGCAGCTTTTTTGCTAGACGGCGTGCTGAGAGCACGGGAACACTGCCACGGTGGCGGCGTTGGAAGCGGGCAGGTAGTCGAAATTGGTTGCGGGGCGGCGACGATGGTGTAACGTTGCAGCTTCTGTGGAAAGTTGAAGAAAGAGTGAGGAAGAAGAAAGGTTGTGTCAAAAGTGTAAAGACAAAAACTTTAGTGAAAAATTGCGAAGAGGGGAAAGTATCATGTTGCCTAACACGTTGTGGTTTAATATATAGAGTAATATATATAAATTCTGGATAAGCTTGTAGGTGTATTGACTGCGACCCTTCCGAAATTTCCATTTATAACATTCTAAATTTTGTGTTTAAGCATACACATACACATACAAATTAACAAATATATCTAAACAAGCTTTTATCCCGGGAGTGTCCCGGGGTTGAAAAATATAATCATTCTAATAATACTAATACTAATAGTAATTATTATTACTCTTGTAATTAAATAAATAAAAAATAACCTCGCTATAAGGTAACACCATGTGTTGCAGTGTTTCGCGATTCTTTCTCCTAGCTTCTCTTGATGAAGTATACCTATCCATCTTTAGAAGAGTAAAATTCCAATGATAGCATGACGATTGGGCTAAATTTCAACATTGTATATAAGAACCTGGTTTAAAAGAAAAAACATGATTAATAAATAACCTGAACACTTTGTGTTTTTTTCCTGTATGAACGAAACCCCATAAAAATAGTCGTTTTTTCTCCGTTTTTTATATAGCACTATGGTACTCGTTGGAAAGATAATAAAACGCTCGTTAATTTAGTGTAATTTTTTTCTTTAAAAAATCTCATATATAAAAGATATTAACGTTTAAAAATGATGGGAGGAAACATTAGAGAGAAAAATTTTAATTTGTTTTTAAATTCTTAAAGAGATTAGGGTTAGATAAGTGTAGGGGAATTGATGAAAACAAAATAAAAAAATAAACTAAAAACTCTCACATCAACGTGCCACGTGGCACATTCAAAGAAGGGTTAAGACCTCCATTGAATGTCACCTCATAAATATTCAATTCTTTTATTATAAGTTATAGATAGATTATAGATTCATATTTAAATCATTTATTTAATTATGTGAACAATTCAATAGGGAAAAGTACACGGATAATCTTAGTGCTTTTATAAAATTTTAGAAATAGTCCGTAGGTATGAAAAACTAAATAGATAGTACAAACTCTTTTAATTTGAAATACTTTTAATCTAAAATTTTTCAATTTGTAACACATTTAGTCTTTGAGATTAGATGATATACGGGGATGAAAGGTGTTACAAATTACAAAAGTTTGGATTATCTATGTAATTTATCATACTTAGGGACTATTTTCAATATTATGTAAACCACAGGACTATCCATGTACTTTACTAAATTCAATATGTAGAAATATAATTATAAATTACAATATATTTTATTTAATACAATATATATATATATATATATATAACAAAATAATTAGTAAATAATAAACGAGTGTGAGTCGAGCTCGAGTTTGAAACATTAATAATAAGCCACTACACATAGAGCTCAAAAAGACTAGAGCTCAAGCTCAAACTTTTTAAAATAACAAGTTATACATATAAAAATGACCATATATTATACAGAGTAAGGTTCTTGTATAAATGAATTTTATCCTATAAATTGGCTTTAACGTGAGAAGTGAAGGAGAAATGTTTTAATTTTTTTAATCGTGTTAAATATGTATTTTAGTACTGAAATCTAAAAAAAAGAAGTTAATGCAATTACTCTAAAGTAAGCTACTGTAATTGCTCTAATAACGTAATTACGCTAAAAAACCTTTTTAAATTTTTTTATATTATTCATGTAGAATGTTTAAGATGATGGGAAAGAAAATTCGAAATATTTTTTTCCCTCTACATTTTTCATGTTTAGTAGGTTAAGCTCATTTGTATTTGATTCTTACACCATGTATATAATCATATAATTAATAAGTAGGAAACGAGTCAATAATGAATAGAGCTTGAGTTTGAAACATTACTAATGAGCCAAGCCTTAATCATAGAGCTCGAAAAAGACCGGAGTTCAAACTCGAATCTTTTAAAATAGCAAGCTCGAATGATTCACATGTAGAGAATGTGTTCACATGAAAACCATCTTATAACATATTATATAATATTGCTATCATATAACACAATCCAACCTATGCAACATATGTGAGTTGTAACTATTCGTCGATTTGCTTTTTGTATATAGAGTAATTGATATGGGGTACTCCCCCACAAAGACCGTAGTTCGCACAGTTAGGTGGTCCTATTGAACCTAGATTATGGAATCTCCAATATTCTAGGATATGTTTTCCGTTGTACAAATTTACTCCAAGGGCTTTAGTCTCATTCCTCTCGACGAATTGTTCATTGCCTCTTTGCTTAAACCTTTTGTAAGTGGATTCGCAATGTTATCATTTGACTTCAGATAGTTAATCGTGAAAACCCCTGTTGAGTGCAGTTGTCGTATTGTATGCCTATGTCGTATGTGCCTCGATTTAGCATTAATACATTAGACATCGCACTTTGAGCTCTACCAATAGCCAATTGCAATCACAATGTATGCAGATAGTTGTCGCAGACTTAAGCCATCTTGGAATATATTCCAAGAACTGACGTAACCATTTTGCATCTTCTCCGGATGTATCTAAAGCGATAAACTCATATTACATCATGGATCTAGCTATAAGAGTTTGCTTGGATGACTTCCAAGCTATAGCTGTTCCTCCAAGCTGGGTAAGGGTAAAGGTAAAGACATAGCTACTTGTAGATTTGGAATATTTTATATAGGATATCCAGTTGGCATCCTTGTATCCTTCCACAACAGCTGGATCTAGGCCATAATGCAATCCATAATTTCTCGTTTATCTCAAATACATTAGCAATCTTCTCATGTTCTTTCAATTCTCAGAACTAGGATTACCAATATATTTACTTAGTCTGCTTATAGCATATGCTAAGATTGGTTTAGTACATGACATAAGATACATAAGACTGTCAATTATCTTTGAATACTCCAATTGAGCAACACCCTTGCCACTATTCTTTGACAAATGGTGAGAGGTATCAATCGGAGTTTGGGTCATGCTCATATCCTCTGGATTGAACTTTTTAAGGATCTTATCCATATAATGAGATTGACTTAACACAAGACTAGTTTGGGTTCTAATAATCTTCACTCTAAGAATCACATCAACTAGACCTATGTCTTTCATGTCAACTCTCACTTTTAATCCTTCACATAGACATATTTATCGCGTTCATTTAAGCCCTACAATGACTTGGTCAAAATTTTGATGACACTGTTTTGGAGTTTGCTTTAAGCCATACAATGACTTGACAAGTTTACATACCTTGAGTTCTTGGCTAGGAGTAGCGAAACCCTTATGTAAAGCTCTTCTTCAAATTCCATATTTAGAAATGCAGTCTTTACATCCTTTTCATGTATTTCTAAATTTCTCAAAGATGCCCCCACCCATTCCAAAACCGGACTAGTCAGGTATAGCTGATCAAACCATTTTGGACAACCTCTTCCAACGCTACACGTCGTCCGCTTTTGTGATTTTGAATTTTGAACCATATTTTGATCCTCCTATTGGATGTGCTCTTAAAAAAACCCTTGCTTTTGACTGTTGAAAGTATCATAACTTTGATTGGCTCTCTAGAAAGCTACAGGAATATATCTTCTACATCATTTCTAGATTGGAAATGGAAGGGCACTAAAGTTGGAAAATTTGGAACCACTTTCTATAACTCAAAAGGCCAGGAATTCAAAACATGCTTATTGGAAGCAGATCAATAAAGACCATAAGTCCTAACCACTATTTTCTTTTATCGTATTATTATTGTTACATTAGCACTGATTTTTAATAAAAAATGACAACACAAGATGGATGCATCATGCATGTGATTTGTTATTATCGATCTGGAAAATATATATGTTTTCATCAAGGCTATATATGTCCATATTTAACATTAATAACAATCGTAAATATAGGAAAGATTGTTAGTATTTATCATTACTTTGTAATTATCTTGTATCCATGTTTATCTCATTATTTGTATTATATATTGAGAGATATCAATGAAAGAGATTAAGGTTGATCTCCTAATATGGTATCAAGAGTCTGGGTTATCTCCTCCTAATCAACCCTATCCTTAGACATCCATTGTTGTGTTGCAAGTAGCACACGAACCCATTTATCCGAAGCGGCCTTGATCAGTTGATTGTAAGATCATGTGTAGTGGGAGGGTGAAAAATTTAAAGCCCCCTTCCTGAATGGTCCACGTGGCAGCTGAGTCAGCATGAGGCTTTAAAATGAAATGGGGTGTAGTAGGGGGTGAAAAATTTAACGCCCCTTTTTTAACCGTTGAATACAATATTCAAACAAATGGGTGACGTGGCAAAATACTATTGGTGGAAGAACTTGCATTCCAGCGCTATAAATAAAACGCCCCAACCCTTTTTTAACAATTCACGCCCCTACGTAATGGTGTAGGGGGCGTGAAAATGAAGATAACGCCTAAGATGGCGCTCGACTACATAGGGCCTAATAGTTCGAAAACATATGGAGACCCACGTATATCAATGTATCATAACACGAATGAAATTAAATCCACTTAACAAATTGATTTACGATACTTATTTTCAATTGTTTTTTATTTATGTAACTGTTTTTAGCAAAATGAAATTCGTAATTTTCATATGCTGCTTCAAATAAGATTGTATAACTAAATATTCGTAGATATTGCTTGACAATAGAACTTTAAACCATTATTTGAAAAACAAGTATTTTTTTTTTTAATGATTGATTAAAGGTTTTATCAAGTATATAAACGCCAAAGTATGTAAACAAGTATAATGCATGTTTAACTGATATTCTTAGTGCTGATTACTAGTGGGCTAACATATTCCACACAAGTAATTAAATTCTAGAAAAACATGATAATGAAGACCAAAAAGTCTATAAGATCATAATATTTGGACCTATATAAACCAGGTTTAATCTCACTTAACTCTCACCAAAAACTACAATGACCAACTCCACCCTTTCCATTTTCCTTCTATTTGCTCTTGTTCTACACTCCACCAATGCAGCTATGTTCAATATTCGAAACAACTGTAGGTACATCGTTTGGGCTGGTGCAGTGCCTGGTGGTGGCTGACAACTTAACCCAGGCCAAACCTGGCCATTAAGCGTTGCAGCTGGCACAGCTAGAGCCCGTATATGGCCCCGAACTGGTTGCAACTTTGATGGTTCTGGACGAGGCAGGTGTCAGACCGGTGATTGCAACGGTCTCCTCCAATGCCAAAACTATGGAACCCCCCCTAACACATTGGCTGAGTTCGCTCTAAATCAATATATGAATCTTGATTTCATTGACATTTCTCTTGTGGACGGATTCAATGTGCCAATGACATTTAGGGCCAGTTCTGGCGGGTGTAGTCGTAGCATCTCATGTACCGCAAATATAAATAATCAGTGCCCTAGTGAGTTACGGGCCCCTGGTGGGTGCAATAACCCGTGCACTGTATACAAAAGTAATCAGTATTGTTGTAACTCTGGTAGTTGTGGGCCAACTCCCTACTCAAGGTTTTTTAAACAGAGTTGCCCTGATGCTTATAGTTATCCACAGGATGATAAAACTAGTTTATTTACGTGCCCAGGTGGAACCAACTATGAAGTAGTGTTCTGCCCTTGATTTGAAGCCATTTGATTAGCGAATCAAGTTAAAATGGTGTTGGAAGTATAAGACCTTAAATACATGTAGTAATGAATAAGTTATAAGGTTCTTTATTGTAATATTATCAAAATCAGTATTGCTCTAATGACCTCTTTTGTCTTTCAATTAGAGTAAAAAAAAGTAAACATTAAACTAGGATTTAACTTGCAACCATACGATACTCAATACTAACAAATATGTCATACTAATATCCCTCATGAGTGGAGTTATGTTTCATATTGAGATACCAACTTATTAATACAAAATCCAATTACTTTACTGCTTAACTGTGGAGTTTTCAAGTGCTCCACAACCAACTAAGCCCAAAACACATTGATGATTTAAAAACCATTTAATTACTTATGAACCAATGATCTTATATGTTCACGGCCGATGTGGGATTTGCCTTAGGTGTTACACTGGTCCATGCTAATCTTATCGGTATCATTACATCCTTACAGAAGACCATGTGTAGTGGGGGAGGTTTGGGCATTTTCCTCCCCCAATAATGCCTTGCACACCACCCCCGTGGGCGTTATGGTTGGAAATTTTTGTTGGGTGTTTCCTTTATAATGCCTGATCAAATGAATTGGCCACCAATCAGAAGTCAGAACATTGTGCAGTGGTAACTAATGGCTTTTTCTTTTTTTTTTTCTTTTTCTTTTTCTTAATTCAATTGGGTAATCATTGTAAGGGACATTATACCACTACACCTCATTTTAATTTTAAGCCCTATAATGCCCTTTGCTGACTAGGATGCCACGTGTCGAAAAATGCCCAAGGGGCATTATGTTTGCCCCCACTACACATGGTATTAATGCATTTCAAATAATGAATGTTGTTATGTCATTTCGGGGTCCATCTGTTAAATTTAGTAAACTTCTATAAAATGGTTACTAAACCTGTCTTCATTTAATTCTTGTGACATAGTTGTTAGAGGTTGTACTACTTTCCGTCAATTCTACGTACACAACTTGGTTAAACGATCATAGATTATCATGTATTATGTGTGTTTAAGTGAGTATTTCTACTAAATCTAGTATTTAATTACTACTAATCACACTTATCACTATTCATCCTCTTAAACACAACTTATCCATGGGCATTGCTCTTCTTCTTTCGATTATATTCTCATGCCAGACCATTGTTTTTGCCCGTTTTCGCCTGCAATACCGTCAAAGACCCGAGCTTGAAGAACTACTCATTCTGTAATGCTTCATTGGATGTCAAAACAAGAGTAAATGACTTGGTGAACAGACTAACTTTAGCAGAAAAGATAAGAAACTTGGTGAACAATGCTAGCAGCATTGACCGGAGATGAAGATCGGTTGAAAGTTGCGGCTGCTTGTAAGCATTACAGTTCGTATGATGTTGATAAATGGGAGGGCATTGATCGATATCACTTCAATGCTAAAGTAGTTTTGTCGACACCTAAATCTGACGCTACGTTCGCCCCCTTTCCCTCACTAAAATATACTTTGTTTATGTTGTTAAGGTAACAAAGCAAGATATGGAGGATACATATCAACCACCATTCAAGAGTTGTGTTTTGGAAGGAAATGTTGCAAGTGTGATGTGTTCTTATAATGAAGTTAATGGCAAACCAACATGTGGTGATCAGGATCTTTTGAAACGGGTTATCTACGGCGAATGGAAATTAAACGGGTACATAAGTTCAGACTGTGATTCGTTAGACACCATGTTCAACTCGCAGCACTGGGCCAAGACCCCAGAACAAGTCGCTGCAGATGCGTTAAACGCTGGTTTGGACCTTAATTGTGGGAAATGGTTGAGAGACCACACAATGGGTGCTGTACAACGTGGGCTAGTGGAAGAGTCGGTGGTTGATAAAGCAGTGTCGAACAACTTTGCGACACTTATGAGGCTTGGGTTCTTTGATGGTGACCCAAGTAAGCAAATGTATGGGGATCTTGGTGCAAAAGACGTGTGCACCCCGGTTCACCAGGAGCTAGCCACTCTCTCCAACTGCTATCAAGTCTCTAGCTGTTATTGGCCCCCAATGCTTATGTCACAACCACCATGATTGGAAACTATGTAGGTATACATAAACATGTGTGTGTGTTTAACTGAGATATATGATGTTGATTTATTCAGGGATTCCATGCAAATATACAACTCCATTACAAGGGCTGTCAGACTCCATTGCGATCGTCTATCACGCAGGTTGTAGTGACACCAAGTGTACTCACGCACAACTTGACGAAGCAAGGAAAGTAGCGGCTGCATCAGACGCCGTGGTTCTAGTAATGGGTACAGATCTATCCGTTGAGGCCGAGAGTCTAGATAGAGCCAGTATAAGTCTTCCCGGACAACAAAACCGCTTTATTTCAGAGGTTGCATCTGTATCTAAAGGACCCGTGATACTTGTTATAATGTCGGGAGGTGGAATAGATATACAGTTTGCAAAGGAAGATCACTAGCATTTTGTGGGTCGGATTCCCGGGTGAAGCTGCGTTAGCTGATGTCATTTTCGGACGATATAATCCAAGTACGATATAGAAGTTTCATCAAATACTTGTGAATTTTGCATAATAAAATCTATTTTTTTTTCTTAGTATTGCGGTTTCTAATGTGTTTGCAGGTGGAAGGCTACCCATGACATGGTATCCGCAGTTTTTTGCAGAAACAGTGAACATGACCAACATGAACATGAGACCAAACGTAACCACCGGCCACCCCGGGTACACCTATTTATAGAGGCACAACGGTTTATCCATTTGGATACGGGTAATCTAGTAAATACTTACCTTACAAACGAAAACAAAAGCATTCATATTCAACCCGTTGTAACTTGTTACCAAAGCTGTCTGATTTGTCCGCTTTGCCACCTCTTGTAACATTGACAAAAACAGGCAGTTATCCAGCTTCAAAAGATCACAAGTAGTTCAAAATAATGGACGGCTATAATAAGATAATCTGATTTAAAGATCCTGCCATCTAAATAGGAATAAGGTTCAGCATCAATCGCTATTCTACTACATACTACCATTTCAAAAGCACAGGCTTTCCTGTTTTACTAAAATTTAGTTCGGTTGGGTTGGGTTCAGTTAGGTTAATCCCCATGGAAAGATATGGGACGGCTAGACAATCAGTACGGTTTGCCCATCTTGATGATTTTCGTAGCCCATTTCTTGATTTGTTTCTTCCTGCCCAGGAGCTTCCGCTAATCTCTCCTGAAAAGACCACATTATCATTATTACCAAATTACCCCGGAGACAGTCAGTCGGTTGTGCACAGGACCAAACCAGAGTTGTGCAATACCTTAAGTGCTGCATTTTCAGCAAGAAGCTGCTCATAATCACTCTTAATACGACTCACTTCTGTTCTAAGAGAAGCATTTTCTTCAGTCAAAGTCTCGGCCCGTTGAGCTAGCTCATCACATTCTGCCTAACTCCCACATAATGTTAACAAAAAAAAATTAAGATTAATATTAATAGAGGTCAACATTTTCCTTTAGTTTACAGCATCAAACTTATATATGATTCATCATGCATATCACGCATGCCACGTAGAGATGATAAAATGGGCATGGAATCAGACGGGTTGACTGGTTGAGACGTTGAGTAACAGGTCAAAATGGGTAAATTCAGAATGGGTCACTCAGGCTGGCACACTGATTTGTCTTCTCTACTCTTGAACAGTTGAACTTCGTAAATAATTGATGTTCTAAGTTCTAGAATAAAACAACTTAGGATACGTTATGCACGTTTTGCTTTGATCAACCAGTTTTCCATTTTAACCAACTTTTAAATTTTTACCCATTTGACCTTTTGGAAAGCAAATGTAGCCCAGATCATACCTGTTTGCGCAATCTGGATCTGCGAGCAGATTCCCTATTGGATTGCTTCCTTCTCTGCCTTTTTAACTCCCTTTCATCCTGAAATTAAATAACTAATCAATAGCACTAATGGTAGATTGGTATCTAGAATGGATGGGCGCTATTCGCTATCGACAACTATGGATACCATCATAAAATATTCGGTTTCCTTGGGATTATTCATAAGCGAGAAAAAACAAAGAAACAATTACTAAAGCTCAAGAATGCATCAGGGTAACAAAAGCAAAAAATTGGACATAAATAAATTTTTTTAATAAAACAGAGAAGTGATGAATTTGCACCTGTAGCCAGCGCTGTGTCTGAATGTTCTCCCGTGACCCGACAGCAGCAACCATTCCCCCTGCAAGTGGAGCAGAAGTCACCTTTCCATAAATTGCATGAATATTGTGAACGAATATTGAATATTGTTTTAAGTTAGTAGTGGGACCTGCTGCTGGCATTGGCACAATCATCATTGTTTGATTCACCAGTCCATTCTGATGACCGTTTACGGTGTGATTTCCATTTTGAGATGCCTCACCTGACCCAATAACATGGTTATACCAATTGCATTAATTACGCAAGACCAATGTTAAGAAAAAACTAACAGCACCAAACCTTCCATAGAATCTTGTGTCGGTCCTGATTTCATTTGTGAGTTCTGAAATAAATAAATAAAAAAAAGTATTTTAATGACCCATCCAACAGTTGCATTGTAAAAGTATTTCCAAGGATACGTACGTTTTCAGAATTCGCATCACTTCCTTCACTAGAACCGTCACTTCCACTCTCACCACTGCAAATCCAGTACATTAAAGCTCGTAAATCTTATATCAAGTTGGACTTCACCATATGATATTTATAAATCTATACCTCTTAGGATAAGATCCATTGGCGGATACACCTGCTTTGCTGGAATCATTGTTCTTGCCGTTTAAATTACCCTTTGATCTTTTAATCGGAAGTTTTTCCTTCCCCTCAGGCGACTTGCCATTTACTTCCATACTGCCGACCTGCATGCAAATTCAAAGATTGTTTCTAACATCTTTTAACAGAAAACTTATAGGCTAACTAGCTCAGGCAACTTACAGAAGCCTCAGCAACACCGTTCGGAGAGGGCATTGCGTATGGACCAAAAGGATATGATCCCTGGTTACATTCACAATATGTATTAACATTGAATGCCTTCTTTATGGAATAGAAAACAAATGTAGCACGAATACAGAAGAATAAGAATTAGAATACCGGAGGCATAGATGGATGAGCATATAAGCCACCATGAGGATACATAACATATGGATGAGGCGCAGTACCATAAGGTGGCATAAGATGCTGCAGTACACGTATATATTAGAACATGCAGAGTATTTCAGTGTAGATGAAAATCATGAAATAACTGGTCAAAATAAACGAATGAAAATAGTTCCTCGATGACCAACTTCACATCAGCTGGCCAACTTGGTTTAAAAAAGCGCGCCCGAGGCTCCAAGAAAAACGCTTTTTTTGTCAAAAAGCGCCAGCCTACATGAAGCGCCGCCTCCAGCGCTTGAGGCGCGCGCTACAGTAGCGCTACGAAGGCGCCTCAGCCCAAAAAACCCTTTTAAACTGCTTTATTTGGCCCGCTACAGTAGTGCCTCGTCGTTTTGTTGTTTTGAATATGCTTTTTAGTGTTCAAGGGTGTTTTATAATCATGTTTTTGTGCTTATGATTGATTAACATGTAGAAAATGCCATATTGACATATATAAATATTTTTTTATAATTTTTTTAACACTAGGCGCCTCACATACGTGAAGCTCTCGCCTCGCGCTTTAAGCCCCGCGCTTCGGATTTTGGACCCAAAACGCCTCGGAGCGCCTCGCGCTTTTTTAAACCAAGCTGGCCAAATGGTGTCTGTATTTCAAGCTAAAAGTATAAATGGTTACCGAATGTCTTAATACTTATTAGCAGTGAACTTTGTTAACTAAACCATAAGAACAGGATGAGGCACAGTAGTTAGAAATACACATAAAAGCGGAAATTTACCAGAAAACTGACTCATGGTTCTCTTATACAAGTAAACTATATAGAGCAAAATCAAATATTCAAGAAATCTGGTACCTGAACCCCCCACATGTAGGGATGAGGCTGAGGGCTTGACGCTAAGTACCCAGGTGGAGGCATAGGCGAAAAAGCCTGTTCAACATGTAAATACCACCTAAAGTTAGTCAAACAATACACACCACACATGATCCAATTCTACTATAAGGCATAAGCTTAAAAGTGTTATAGATACGAAACCTGAAAACCGGTCCAATCTGGTGGGACCACTCCCATGGCATTGCCTGAGGGTTGTTGCTCCTGAGCAAACAAAAGACAATAAACAAATACAGTAATATACATGAGGAATGTAAGTATAACAACATCTATATACACATCCCATGATGAACAAAGAGTCAAAAGAGAATGAATTCACCTGGGAAGTTGGAGTTTCCTTCTCCGAATCTTCCGCCTCATTCGCAGCAGGCGGTGTATCATTCTCCTGACTTGAGTGACTTGCCATTATTCAAACCACAATCACTTCAATACAACCTACAAACATCCTATCACTACATCTCAATGCATGCATTCTCATTTAAAAAAAAAAAAACAAAAAACAATAAATAATAAAGGCAGGGTAAACAGAATCAAGAACCAATTTTTAAAAGCCCTAATCATGTAAAGATTATTTAACAAGATAAAAAAATGACACCCATTACATTAACATAACATAAACTGTAACAAATTTACAAAAAAACCCTGAAAGATCTTACCACTGTTGAACAAATTAGGGCAAAACAAAGAAGAAAGGTTGAAACTTGGGGTTGTGGGTCAAAATATTGGATGGAAATTAGGTGAATTTGCAGGAAAAAGAAGCATAATAGCGTCACCCTGACCCTCCTTTGCCTGGTGAACTGGCTTTAAAATTAATTGTTGATGGTGCTGACGTAATTATAAGAAAAGGTTATTGGATCCTTTGTGGGACCGATGGGGTCTTGTTGGCCGATGATGATCAATTTCAATTTTTAACCCTAGAGGCCCCAAAGTGTGACTTGGTGTTTTTCAAGTAATACTACTCCGATCCTATTATTACGGGTCCACAAATACACAGATTAAGAAAAATCTTTAACGTGTAGATTGTTGTATCAATTTGAGAATACGAAATAAACTGAACATGTAGCACATACAAGGTTGGGGCCTTAGGGGAGATGTGGTGAAAGTAGATATGTTTTGGACAAGTTACTTAACTTGTAGATTGTTGTATCAATTTGAGAGGAAGCAAACGGTGTCCTAATTGCAATAAGATATTAAAGATTGTGGAGATGGGCGGTGATTAGAAGGTACTTAAAATGTGGTGGTAGAGATGGATGGTGATAAGAAGCAATTCAAAGAAAAATATGACTAGTGTTAAAGATAACATGAAGTAGTATGAACGATTTAAATGGATATGTCAAGAAAAAAATGTTGTTAATAAGCAACCAAAAGTTACGAACAATAAAAGACCCTAACAGTGTTAAGGTAGAAAACAATGAGAAATTGCATAAGTGAAATTAGACTCTTGGATTGTAATAACAGTGGATACAAAACACAAACCAATTCATGTTGCATTTGTCAAAAATGTAAATAATCAATATATGGGTCCATTGTATAGATGTAGTGAGCTATGAGTCCAAGATCTCAACTTGTATCCATCATTGCCACTACAAACGTAAAATGGACAAAACTAAATCTAATCCTTTCTTAGCCCACTTTTGCAAGAGAGAGAACTACTAAAGCAAAACTGATATTGACTATGATATACTGATTATTGTGGACAAAAGTTTATGCAACTTAAGTGGAATATTTCTAATCTATTGCAGACTCATGATTTCTTTCCATTGAGGTCTTGGTGTTTAGATTTTTCACAACGAAACATTAGAATTTTCTGGTGGATTGCTATTCGGGTCGGGTCAGTTCGGGATGACCAACTAGTTTTTAAACCTATATACAATCAAAAGTGCCTAATGATTAAAATAGGTTCCTCCATTCCAAAACCCTTAGAACAAACACATCCTTTTGTTTATTATTATTATCATTTTCATTCTAGTAAGCTAAGGTACTTTTGTAATCGACAAGAGACCTCTGATGGTAAGCTATCCCTCTCTCTGCTAATATCAAAACTACTACCACCGTACCTAATTATCTAACCCCCTAGATATAGCAGTCAAAGTCACGAGGTGCAACTGGCTTGTATGTTGCCTAACCGCAAAACACAATAAAAACACTTAAAGACAATAATAAAGAAAACTCAGTAAAAACTAAGATAACATAAGCCCCCAGCCTTGTGGTGGAGTGGCATCGAGGTGAAGAGCGTATACGAGAGGCATCGATTCGACTCGGATGGGAGGCGAAGTTTTACCGATTATTCCACTGTCATGCCTTCGGGCGGGTGGAGGTTGGGTTTTCGCGCATCTAGGAGAGCCATGGGGCAGGTGGCGATCTAGTAGTTGACCTTGGCCACAGCACGTAGTGTCATGGTGGTTGACACGTCGTTCCTTATCGTAAAAAAAACTACAATAACACAAAAATATAGTGGACATGCATTGGAGAGAGAAATGGTTTACAACTTACATTGCCCTTTTTATTTTTTAAGATATGAAAAAAGAATAATTGGTACACAATATTTTTTATAGTTTTAACTTCTATTTGGTGAGTTTATCAATTTTCCTGCATAACTTCATCCTAAATGCATATCTACACGTTACATATTCAAAAAGTAATTCTGGCTCCATTTTATTAATTCAAAGCTACTCTTTTTTTAATTAAAATTGAGTTATTCTAATTTATAACTTTAGAGAACAGACAACGAAAAAGTATGCCCATAATATATAAAATGAAAGGTACTTCTTCTAATCAGTTAATCAAAATTTTGAACAAACACGCTATTGTAAGTACCAAACACTATAAGCAAAATTTTATTTTTATCTGGCTCAGGAGCTGCAAAAGAGGAAGATTAAGAAAAATAAGCAATGTCACGGTTAGGGCCGGCAATTTTGTATACGAACACGATTACCTGACACGAACCTGAACGATCTTAACAGGTACAGGTATAGCTTTAACAGGTTTCGTGTCCTAAACAGGTAGACACGAATTTACCTGTTAATTTTCGTGTCGTGTACAGGTAGTCATGTTTCGTGTATCGTGTCTTAACAGGTTCGTGTATTAACAGGTCAGGTATACACGATTTGTCATCCCTAAATATAATGTTCACAAATAGGTACTAACAGGTACGCAAACAGGTACACAAACAGGTATTAACAGGTACGCAAACAGGTATTATCTAGGTCTTTGGTGAACTTTTGGAAATTTTCTTTTACAAAATAGGTTCGTAAACATGCGATTAATATAATGGTCACAAACAGGTACTTTTCGTGTATACCTGTTAAATTCGTGTATCAAAAAATAGACACAAAAAATTTTCGTGTCGTGTACAGGTAGTCAGGTTTCGTGTATCGTGTCTTAACAGGTTCGTGTCTTAACAGGTCAGGTATACACGATTTGCCAGCCCTAGTCACGGTTGATTTGTTCTTGACTAATCCTTGATAAAGAATCAAGTACCAAGAGGACTTACTACTCTTCGCAAGCATTCTTTCAAAATTCTCGATCAAAAATCATCAAAAGACCGTAATGTCATACCAGAAGTTCATCACAACAAATCCAGCCAATATTTGTTCTCGATTGAACAAACGAACAAAGAGGTGGGAGTAAAAGTCCGACTTAAAAACGAAAAAAAAAACTCACTAACCTTAAATCGAAAAATTAGAGAATGAAATATACATCGATGGATCAAACAACACATGATGCTGCATACCAGCGAGAACATGATACTCAAGGGGCGCTATTGTCTGCGTTCGTAAATCATTATCACCACCATCGTTTAGGCGGATGTTTTAGGGCCCCACCACCATCATCACAATACTGCGGATAAAACACCAAGTATAGTTTTGGTGGAGATATACCATTGGTTGCATCAATCAATCAATTTGCTCCACTAAAGTCAAACCTTAACCTAATTTATTGGAAGTTATTATTTGTAAATCATTATTAAAATTAGCTACTTTATTCAAAGCTATTATTACTATATCGTCATGTATTTTATCAACACTAGTAGGTTTACCCGCGCGTTGCCGCGGGATTCAAATATAGCTTGCAATACAACAATGTGATTTTGTACACAACGCAAAAACACATATTTAATAGTACACCCAAGTGTCTAATGTTGTGTTTCAAATAAGCCCTTTTGTTAGCAATTTGTGGGCATGCTTCTATCTTCTGTTTCAGTGCATTCCCAAATCTGGATATTAACAAATACAAGGCATAATATTTAAAAAAAATAAAGAAATGGTAGCTAGCATATGTCATATTTGAAAGAAATAAAGAATGGGAGCCAGTATATCTATATTGGATCCACTAAAACACTTGTATCCTCTACATTTTTCGACCATTTTTTTAGAAACTCCGAAGAATTTTAGCAAATATATACCAGATCCATTAACATATCTGCTTATATTATGACCCTGCATTTTCAGCATAACCATGAGATTCTTACACTATATTTGAGTTAGAATTTTACATGTGCATTAAGCAAAGCTAGCTCACATACAAACTTAATTGTATTACACTGATACTGCATCCAAGGTTTTAAAGGGTCTCAATATATTAGCTATTTAAATGTTATATTACAATATAAATAACTTTATATGTTATCTATCACGAATATGAACTTAGTAAATTTCAAGTTGAGCTTGTTGCTACCAATGACAAGGTTATATATCTTTTAGACACAAAAAAAGCACGTATCCCATATTATATGAAGTCAAAAAGTAAGCTATAGTTTTAAATTCTAACACATTTAAAATGGGAGAAAACTGTAACCTCTAGCTTTAAATGATTCATTTTTTCCTATTGGTATTTCGCCTATTGAAAAAATCTTAACCCCAAAAGTTGAGTCATAAAACAGATTCACTTGGTATTTCTTGAAGATCAAAAATAAAAAGACATAAACTTGAACTTTAATTGCTAAAGTCAAAAGACCAGGAAAATGGTTGTCGCTGGAAAGATCGACGGCTGGAACATTTGAAACTATATATGGTGCTTTGTGGTTTATGAAGGTGGCACGCGGATGAGATGATTAGTGGTAGTGTTGGTTCTGGTTCTAATGTATGAAAATGGCATGGCTGGGTTTTTATCACGTTGCCCCAACTAAAAAAACATATACAATGACAGCGAGGGTTATGTGGTGTTCTCAGTGGCTGCCGAGTAGTGGCATTGAGTGGAGAGGGACAGAGGTGGGTTGGTTTTCTTTATAATTACACCACAATATTTCTGCAACTTATGCAAGTACTCATCCTAGTTACTTACCCTGCCCCTTTCCATAAGTTGCATCATTGAATGTAAACCTATGAAGATATTTGTAACATACCAATCAAAATATACCTAGCTATGTTACATGTATCCACAGCACTTGATCTCAAATACTTTAGATCCTCTACAACAGATAACTGGGATGGAGGTTTTGAGTGAGCAAAAGAATTCTCTTCAAAGATTCTTCCAACAATAAGCCAGCATGACCCTTTTGAATTCAACTATGAGTAGTATATTAATTAAATAAGATTTAATTGTTTATTTAAGTTGTAAACTATAGAGGCTATGTGTATGAGTAGCAATTATTCGGTAAAGGAGGTGACAACCAATTGCACCCCGCGAAATAATTGTGTTTTATATATGCAGCATATGAGGTGTTTGACTTTAAAAGTCAAAATGTCCAATGTTTCTAAATTGACACTTAATAATTTAGTTACCTGCAACCATTCTTATCAAATCAATAGCTTTAAAATTTGTTCCTTAACTATCTTTGTGTAAAGTCCAACCCGTTATCCTAAACTATGAACCAGTGAACCACTTAATAATTGAAACTTGAAATTAAAGTACTATGCAAAAAGATAGAACATTACCTTTTCAATTGTATAGCTGCAACAACTTTGTATACAGGTCCAATATATATAAACTATTAAATCTGCATAGTAAGGAAAACAATGCATATTAAAAAAGTGTTTAATATCAAAGTGCAAGTAAAAAAAAACAGTAACAATCAACAGCTCTAAATGGACATGTACATGTTTTTTGGACTTTTTTCTAAGCTACTTTCAACCGGACTACCTATATCTCATAAAAAAAAATCTAGAGACAAGAAAATTAAAGCTATTTAAATGTAGTTTGAATATCTCCTTTCGTGATTTTCTGTTCTAAGTTTGTAAACAAAAGAAACTATAAAAGGCTAAAGGCTGTTTAAAATGTATGCACAACAATTATAACCACATCGCAGACGTTACAGGTATAGTGAGGAACCGTAACAAGCATATTCGCCCCATTATCCACTTCCTCCGACCACTTCCTCGACACATGATTCAACCCCAAATCCAACTCATAAAACGTCAACACCTTCTGCGCCTTAGTCGCCGCCTGCCCCGTCGCATCCTGATCCGCCTCCGCAAAATCCAGCTCAATCGCCGCAAACACCGGGTTATCAAACACCCCGAAAATTGATGAAGAGTGAATTTCTCAATCTTCATACCATCACTAAAAAAAAGTATGAAATTTGTTAAACAAATTCAGAATCAATTAAAATACTTTTTAAACTTGTGAAAACCGGGTACGGACATTATAACATATATTAAACATCATATGCAATTTGTACCTAGTTTGGATAAAAGCTGGGTGAGTTATAATTTACACATAGAATAGGAAATTGCAAATGAGGTTATTACCTACAAACATGCTGGAGTTGGAGTGGTTTTAACCTGTAAAACCACAAATCGAAAAAAACAGTATAAGCAACAAAAAACGAATCCAAATAATAGGCGTCCGGAACAACAAATAACATATAACATATAACCTAAGAATATGAAGATAAAGATGAGGTTACTGAAACAAACATATAATCATTTATATTTATACATAGAATAAGGGGGTTATGAAGTTGAATGATGAATTGGTACCGACAGGAATTGAAGAATTAATTGTTACGAATTGAATGATGAATTGGTAAGGGTATCTCATGATTACAGCAAGGGGGTTACAAAGTTTTATCACAGAAGAAGAATTTGGCTGAAATTATTTGGTGGTACAAGTATCTTAATGCATTATGGTACAAGCATCTTAATGCATTGACAAGGGTAATTTGGGGAAGATTTATATGACATTTGAGGGTTAAAGCATATGACTTTTCAAATGCCATCTTAAGTTTACCAAGTTGGACATGTTTGCCCATTGCTCACTCTTTATAATGTAATATAGATAACTTCTATTTGCGGATAGTAAAACAAATACTTAATTTCTATTTAACCTTTAATTTGGTTTATATTACATCTACAGATTAACCCCACGTCCACAAGAATGGACTATGGAAATGGTGTAATGGGAATGGGATTAACTGAAGGACATAGATGATTAAGGAACTTGCATGTTGAACTTATCTATAAAATTATTTCTTTTTTTGAGATCACATACATTATTAAAACCAGTGTTTTATCACGTAAATGGAAAGACTAGCTGAAGGGATAGGGAGCCTAATCCAGGCGGAAGAGGCATCCCTATCCCCATAAGTCAGCTTCCACGCGCCAGTCAGTGGCGCGAGGAACCAGCGGCGCGCAACCGGCAACGTATGCAGGGAGGCGCGCAAGAATAACAACTGATAAGCAATAGCATCACCTGATAAGCGCGTACCATCACACGCGGAATCTTCCCTTGACAACCATCGTACAAAGTACAGAAGACAACAAAAGGAAGATTCACAAGATTACTGACAGTGTACGCACCAATAGGAAAGCTACAGGTGGCAAAGTGGTCCAACAACTACAAGACAAGGACAGCAGCATGGCTGCAGCCATGCTTCCACCATACCAGCGTCTACAGTGACAGCAGACATACCTTGCTGCTGTCAGGAGCATGGTCAACGACTGACAGGTGTGCCGTCTGCCAACCACAGAGCGCCACGTGTCTACCTCGAGCAACAACCATGCTGCCTGAATGACGTCATGAACAGTGCACCTGTTCTCCCGCCAAATCCAGGGGAAACCTTGGGCTTGGGCCCGGACCAAGCCCAATAAAGAATGGTTACTCGTGGGCCTTTCGATCAAGCCCACGAGTTCTCCTATAAATACAAGGATACCTCTCCTTGCTAAGGGATCTGAAAATAGTCATTGGTAGCCTAGAATACTCTCACTTGTAACCTTTGTATTCGTTCATCAATAATACTATCGGCTACTTACAGTGGACGTAGGTCATTACTCGACCGAACCACTTACATCTTGTGTTCGTATTTACTTTCACCACACACGCACTTACGTTATTATCAAACGGGTTCGACCTTACGGTTTGGGTAAAGGATTAATCCTGACGGACTTAGGTATTAACCCCACGTAGATTATACGTAATCTCCGTGATACCTATTGTTTCTTCATTGGCGCCATCCAACGGTTAGAACCGCTCTTTCACTCATCTTTTTAACCCACCCATGGCTGAACCCAACCCTAACACCGCTGCCGTAAACCGTTCCGGAGAAGGGGACACCCAACTCCCGGAAAATCAAATAACACCACCCACAGTCGTCAAGAAACCCACTTCCAGGCTACAAAGCCAAGAAGTTGAGGTTCGAGACGCCAATTCTGACGACGACAGCAGTGCTAGCTCTGAGGAGGACCTTGACCAATGGCTCCTCCGTCAGAATACGAAAAACGCTGCAATTTACCAGCGTAAACTCTTGCAACAAGCAAAGAAAAAGGGCAAAGCCCTTACTTATGACACCCCATCCAAAAAGGGGAAAGACCCAGCTGTCTCGGGTGCTGGTCGTAGCGGGGAACTCGGCGGAGACGCCAGAGTTCGGGGCTACGCAAAGCAACGGACAGAGCCTGATGGCTACGAATCCTCCAGTAGCGATTCGGGCTACAAAGGGAAGAAACATGATCATCGCCCACGCCACAACAATGAGGACGATGACTTGATCAAGCCATTCAGGCCAAAGGCTTTCGCCGAAAAATCAAAATTTGTTGCTCGCATAGCGACAGCAAGAATACCAAGAAAAGCAAAACTTCCTAGCAGCATCGGCAGATACGATGGCCTGCGTGATCCAGATGACCACGTGCACGACTTTGAGTGCGCGGGAATGTCGGTAGACTGGCCCGTACAGGTTTGGTGCCATTTATTTGCGCAAACTCTTACGGGCGCCGCCAGGGTCTGGTTCGATAACCTCCCTGCGGGGAGTGTTAAAGACTTTGACGACCTTACCGACAAATTCAACAATCACTTCTCGCATTTGCGCAAGCACAAGAAAGACAAGGCGCACATCCTGTTGTGCCGCCGAAACGACAATGAATCCATTGAGGACTTCATTGTTCGTTTCAACAAGGAGGCCCTGCTAATAGGGTGCGGGGAAGAACTCACAAGGGCAGCGTTCGTGCATAACGTACGCAGCCCAGAGTTAATGAAATGCCTCACAGGCAAGGATGGCATACCGGAGTCCTGGGATGAACTCATCCACTCCGCCAAGATATATGCCTCGTCTGAGAAATCCTTCAATCAGACACACAATTTCCAACACCACCATAATAATAATAAAAATAAAAACAAATCCGTCTGGAGCCGCATCTCCGGCGCCGCGGATGAGGGAAAGTATTCCCCAGCCGGGGACGCCAGGCAGATGATCAGTCCCAAACAGACGCGGGACCAGCGCGGTCATTCAAAGAAAAACTATGACTGGACCCCGCTGATAAAGACACCATCTCAAGTCCTAAAGACTGAACAGGTCACGTTGAAGGCCGCCCCTCCCCTGGCCAAGCGCAGGAACATAGACCGCAGCAAATACTGTGAGTACCACAACGACTACGGTCACCTCACAGATAATTGCTACACCCTAAAGATGGAAATCGAAACCGCGCTGAAATCAGGACAACTCGGCCATTTGGTTAAGAACGTGCACCGCACAGGCAAGAATCAAACAGGTGACGAGAATCAAGACGAAGGATCACGAAAAAAGATCCGCGACCTGAACACTCACGCTGCCACATTGATTCCTCGCCACCACTGCAACATGACAAAGAAGGGCAAAAGCGCCTACCAAGGAAAGCGCGCCCGAGCGCCACCACCAAGCGATTCATGGAAAGAGGCTGACGTCCTCATGCCAAAAATTAGAGGCGGCGCCTCATGCACAGCCCCTCTCGTCATCACCGCTATCTTTGGACACTATCGCACGCGATATATGTTCCTAGATGGCGGCAGCAGTACTGATATCATGTACGAACAATGCTTCCAACAACTAGACCCGGAAGACAAAGCAAAGCTCGTACCAGTCAACGAGCCAATCTCCGGCTTCATCCACGAAACCATCATGCCGCGGGGTATGCTGTCCATGCCAGTAACATGGTCTGACGGAACCCACGAGCGCACGGAGATATGTGATTTTATGGTCTTACCGGCCAACTCCAATCATGACATTCTTCTTGGACGGGAAGGCATCGCACGCTTTAACGCCAATGCTTCAACGGCGCATGCGATGGTGGGGTTCCCAACCAAAACAGGTATTGCTTTCATCAGAGGTAACAAAGACTGCCACACCACAGAAACCGCCAAACCGCCAAAAATGGTGAAAACCGACACCCGCGCCGAGCCGGAAAAATGGGTTCTCAACCCTAAATTTCCGGAGCAAACGGTGATCATCGGCCATGAAATCTCCGAGGCCATTCGAAATCACTTAAAGCAGCTTCTAATAAGTAATATCGATGTATTCGCGTGGCAACCAGCCGACATGGTTGGGGTCCCGCGCAACATAGCGGAACATAGACTCAACGTCTACCGCTCAGTGGAACCTATAGTACAAAAGAAGCGCAGCATGGGCCCGGAGAAAACAAAGGCCATGAACGAACAAGTCACCGAGCTGCTCAACGCGGGTATACTTCGCCCAATCAGGTACCAGACATGGGTAGCTAACCCAGTCATGGTAGCCAAAGCAAACGGCGGGTGGCGCATGTGTGTCGATTATAAAGATATCAACAAAGCATGTCCAAAGGATTGCTATCCTCTGCCAGAAATTGACCTAAAAGTGGATTCTTTAGCCCCATACCGCTTTAAGTGCTTCTTAGACGCGTATAAGGGTTATCATCAAATCCAAATGGCAAAGGAAGATGAAGACAAAACGGCATTCCGCACAGACGCTGGCATTTTCTGTTACACGAAAATGCCATTCGGCCTGAAAAATGCAGGCGCTACATACCAGCGCCTCATGGACACTGCCTTCATCAACGAGATTGGCGTACGGCTTGAAGTGTACGTCGACGATCTCGTAATCAAGAGCAAAGATGAAAGCGACATGCTTAAAGACATCCAGCAAACGTTCGCACAACTGCGCAAAGTGCGCATGAAGCTCAACCCAAGCAAATGCTCCTTCGGGATGGAAGAAGGCAAATTTCTAGGGGTAATTGTAACGCGCGATGGGTTTCGCGCTAATCCAGAAAAAGTACAAGCCATAGAAAGAATGCCTTCACCCGCTTCCATCAAAGAAGTACAAACACTCATGGGCCGCCTCGTGGCACTCAACCGATTTTTATCCAACTATGCTTCAAAGTCATTTCCGTTTGTTGACACTTTGAAGAACTGTTTAAAAAAGAGCAATTTCCGCTGGACACCAGAGGCAGAATCGGCATTCAAAGAAATGAAACAATGTTTGATGAACCTTCCGACGCTAACAGTGCCCCTCCCCAAAGAGCCATTAACACTGTACCTATCGGTCACGGACCGTGCAATAGGAGCAGTCCTCATGGTGGAGCGGAAGAACGTGCAAACGCCGATATACTACATAAGCCACACGCTCTTAGACGCGAAAACAAGGTACACAATCATGGAAAAGCTGGTCCTCGCTCTGGTACACGCATCCCGAAGACTCCGCAGATACTTTCAAGGGCATCCGATAAACGTCCTCACGGACTACCGGATAAACGATATACTTGCCAAGCCCGAGTTGTCGGGGCGCCTGGCCAAATGGGCCATTGAACTGGGGGAACACACGATCCACTACAAACCCCGCCCCGCCATCAAGGGCCAAGTTCTTGCAGACTTCGCTACGGAAATCCCCGTAGATAAAGTACTTGAATGTCAAGCGGAAGAAGCCCCCGCGTTAGCGCAAGACCCATCACAAAAATGGTCCTTATTTACGGATGGGGCCTCAAACGAGGATGGCGCTGGCGCGGGATTACGCCTTATCAGCCCAGATAAACAAGAGTTCACATACGCCATCCGCCTCGACTTCAAAAGCACGAATAACGAGGCGGAATACGAAGCGTTGCTGGCAGGCCTCCGAATTGCGGAAAAAATGGGGGCCAGGCACGTGGAGGCACACGTGGACTCACTACTTGTTGCGCGGCAGATAAACGGGACTTACGATGCGAAAGACGAAACCATGGCGTTATACCTAGAACAGGCCAAACACCTGATACGCCGATTCGACTCGTGCAAAGTCGAGCACATCCGGCGCAGCGAAAACAAGCCCGCCGATGCGCTAAGTAAAATGGCATCAACGGTCTTTGAACATATGGCCAAAGAAGTCCGCATCGAAGTCCTGGACAAACCATCTGTCCCCCCGCGACAAGTGAACATAATCCAAACAGGAGGCGCATCCTGGATGACTCCGATCAAGGCCTACCTATCATCCGGTACCCTGCCTGACGACAAGTCAGAGGCCCGGAAAATCAGGAACAAGGCCCTACAATACCAACTCATCGACGGTATCCTATATCGCCGCTCTTACCTGGGACCGCTATTACGCTGCGTAGACTCCGCGGATGCTTCCTTTCTCCTACGAGACATACATGAAGGGACATGCGGATTACACGCGGGCCCAAGGATGGTAGTGGCGAAGTTAATGAACGCAGGGTACTACTGGCCGGGCATGCACGTGGACGCGGTTAACGAGTTGCGCAAATGCGACAGTTGCCAGCGCCACGCCCCGAACACCTTGCGACCCAAGAACAACCTGGTGCCAGTCACAGCGGCTTGGCCGTTCCAAAAATGGGCAATTGATTTGGTAGGCCCATTCCCAACGGCTCCAGGAAATGTAAAATACCTAATAGTCGCCATCGACTACTTCACAAAGTGGGTTGAGGCAAAACCTCTAGCAAAAATTGATGGCGCGCATGTCAAAAAATTCATCTGGGAATTCATCATTTGCCGATTTGGCCTACCGCTGCAATTGGTAAGCGACAATGGCACACAATTTGAAGACCAATCCTTACAAGAATGGCTGTCTCAAATGGGTGTCCAACAAATCTTCACATCTGTCGCGCACCCTCAAGGCAACGGTCAAGTTGAAAGGGCCAATCGTACAATTGTTGAAGGTATCAAGGCACGGCTGGGTACCAAAAGAACAGGGTGGGTAGACGAAATACCCCATGTCCTATGGGCATACCGCACCCTTACAAAAACCAGCAACGTCGAAACACCGTTCAGCTTGACATATGGAACGGAGGCAGTCATCCCCGCCGAAATCGGCTGCCCCTCCGCAAGAGTACTCATGGCCAATAAGAAAGACAATGACAAAGAGCTCCACCTAAACCTCGATCTACTAGATGAGCGACGCGAACTCGCCGCAATCAAAGAGGCGAAATACAAAACGCAGCTAGAGCGTTATTACAACAAGCGCGTCAAAGTTTGCACATTCAAGATCGGCGACTACGTTTTCCGAAACAACGAGGCCTCCAACGCCGAAAAGCCTGGAAAACTAGCCCCCACTTGGGAAGGCCCATACAAGATACAAGAAATACTTGGCAAGGGCGCATATGCGCTAGAAAGGCTTGATGGAACACCTATTCCCAGATCTTGGAATGCTGCACAATTGCGCCGCTGCTACTTGTAAAATATTTGTAATGACGGCTACACATGCCGCGCTTATCAATGAAAATTATTCCCTATATCTGTTATTCTACTTGTTTTTCCGCGCCAAGGTCCTCAAGACTTAAGCAAAACTATCGTCGGACCACAAATAGGGCGGTGTTGACATGATAAAGTCTTCTAGACATGCTTCGCGCACGTCGGACTTATAAAAGTCATACACCAACGCCGCATAAGATGGTCTTCAAGACAAGTTTACTTGCCGGACTTAAAGACGCGCGCCACTAGAAAAAACTTAAAGCCTTGTCTTCTAAACTTGTAACACAAGTTGGACAAAGAGCAAACTAGTTGAGCGCGCAGTCGTGGGTCTTCTAGGCAAGGCGCACACGCGCTTAACTCGGACCTTATGGCACAAGTCGCGCCCCGCTATAGTCTTCAAGGCAAATACTTAGCATGCCAGACTATCTAGCAGGACGCGCGCCTAATTTTAACTTATTAAATCGGGTGACGACTTGGTTAGATAAGTTAAGTTAGGATGAGAAACACAAGATATAAGTAAGAACTAAAATTTTCATTCATAATAAGGGACTTAAAAACCCTTAATAATTACAAGATATTTACAAGACAAGAAGAAACACAAAAGAGACAAGCGCCTATCAAAACTATACATTCGAAGTGCCTTCGCCACTGGCTCGTTGGCGCTCTTCTTCCAGACGCTTGCGCTCTTCCTCCCTGGCCAGCTCGTCAGATTTGTCAATGAAATACTTGAGGGCGGACAGAGGATCAGCATTCTTGTTGCAATCTGCAACCACTTGAAGAATTGGGAAGTCCACCTTCTCAAATTTAAGCAGCTCCGCTTCGTACTCATCTTTCAGTGGCTTCCCGTAATGCTCCGCGTCCTCAATCCGCCCACCATTCTGAGCGGCCAGGAAACCATCCTCATAGCCTTCGCCATACCCATAGGCATGGGCGGTGGCGGCTATGGCAGCGACTTGGTCGCCCAGCTTAGGTTCCTGCCAGAACCTCTTGAAGACCTGCAAAAAGACTTAACAAGTTAGCATATAAAGCTTCAAAAGGAAAGAAAGGCGTTAAAAAAGGATATGCACTTACCCCAGCGATCCCATCAGTCATCATCCACTTGATGGAGTCCTGTGTCTGCGTTTGGGCGGCCATCGCCTCATCCAAAAGACGCTGGGCTGTCTCACACTCCTTGACAGCCGCAGCGCGAGCTTCCTCGGCAGAGCCAAGGTCTTGTTCCAGATCCTCTTTGGAGTGAAGGATCTGGACCCTCTCCTGCTCTAAGAAAGAGACGCGCTCGGTAGCTTTCACAAGATCTGCATCCTTGGACTCAAGCTCCAAGCGCTTCTCCACAACTTGCGCAGTCCGCTCGGAGAGGGCCTTGCTCTTTTCTTCCAGCTGCCGAGTCAACGCCCGGCTCTCCTCTTGCGCCTCGGCCAGAGTCTGCCTCAACTTCATAGTTTCGGCATTAGTCTTCTTGCAAGACTCTGTCCATCGGCGCTTATCCGCAGCCGCATCCCCTTCCAATTTGGTAACCTTAGCTTCAGCATCATGGGCGCGGCGACGGTACTTGGATATTTCAGCTTTGAAGGCAGCCTCCTTCTCAGCGAGGCCTGCCTTCTCCGCCTCCAAGCGTTGGATATCTCGCCACACAGCCGCATCGCGACGGCGCAGCGAGTTAATCATAGATAGCTGAGTCGCTTGATTTACACAAAGAGCAGAAATCAGCGCATCGCGACTCAGCATATCCTGGTGAGTGCGCTCATAAGGAGGCACCACCTCGCGCACAAACTCCTCGGCAGCCCAGGAGTTGGAAAACAAGGTGTTTTCCCGGACTGCCCAACGGGGGCGCCAAATGGCGTCGCCCCCAACCCAGCGGGAGCCATCATAATCTCCAGACGGCTCCCCCTCATCCGTCGCAAAAGGTTCACGCCTAGAGTGGCGCAAACCTTCGCCACTGCTACCAGCGCCAGCCGCCAATAGGGCTCTCTCAAATCCATCCATCCCTTGAGAGCCCTCGGCGCTAGCATGATCACTCTGCTCCGCCTGTTCTTTCAACCGGCGAGCCTTCTCCTCCAAGAATTGTTGCTCTTGGAGACGAAGACGTTCCGCCTCAGCATTTTTTGCCGCCTCAGCCTTTTGTCTAGCTTCATCGGCGGCAGCCTTCCTCTCAGCCTCAGCCCTGCGCAGCGCCTCATCGGCCGCTGCCTTCTTCTCGGCCTCCGCCCTCCGAAGGGCTTCATCGGCCTCAGCCTTCAAACGGGCTTCCTCCCGCTGCGCTGCCTCTTGCTCTTGAAAGAGCACATCCACCTCTGTCCTACCCGCCTCCGAAGATGGAGATGTGGGAGGAGGAGTTGGCACAACTTTGGGCGCAACTGCAAAAGTGACAAAAACGTTAAGAACAACCAAAGAAACAGATTTCAGAAAAGGCAAAAGGAAATCAACTTACCAGGGGCCTTCTTCTTTAACAGCTTCTGAAACAGAGGCTGACGTGTGGGAGCAGCGCCTATGCCCACACTAAAGGTGGGGGCAACAACCCCACCAACACTGGAACTTTTCTCCAGCATCACCCCTCGCGCAGGTGACAAGGGGGAGGAAGTGGTCTATGAAGCAGGGATTTCAACCCCACCACCCTCCCCGCTGGCAGTAGCAGCTACCTTCTCCGAACTAACAGCTGCACTACTGGAGGTAGCACCGGTGGTGCGCCTCTTCTTCCTCTTCTCCAACCTGGAGGGGTCTTCCTCCTCCTCATCTTCAGAGGCTGGCCCATCCTTCCTCCGGCGCCGCCCCTTTACCGCTTCGCCTACTGAAACGGAAGAGCCCGAATCAGAACTTGTTAAAGGGCGATGGCTACGTTTACGCCTCCGCGGGGCGTGTTTCCAACGGCCACGCCCCGCGGGCGCCTTCTGAACCTCCACAATCTCCACTGAGGAGTCAGAGGCATCATCGCCAAAGAGGCTAGAAAACAAAAGTTGGCTAGACTCACCTGTGGTATAATAAGGCTTGGGCGCGGTGGACAGGTCAGGATAGTAAAACCTGTCCACAAACGCATCGAGGCAAGATACCTCCCCCTCCGCCAAACGCCTCCACTTTATGCCCTTCTCCTGACGGGCAGCATAAAACTGGAACTTGCTCACACCTGCGCAAGAAACAGTTAGAATAATATGAAATACAAAATAAAGAAGTGAACATAGAAACTGTGCTTACCCTCCTCAGCGATGTAAGGTTCCTTCCCCGGGCGCAAAGCTATGCGGCTCATCCCCAGAAGGTAAAAGATACCATCTGTGAGATTTTTAAACTCCAGCTTGGTGGCGTTGGCGGTGAGGGTGGTAAACCAGGCCTGCTTCTTATAATCCTTCATCACTGGTATGTCAGCCACCCGCTGACCGTCTGCAATCACCTTCCAAGGCAGACTAATGGGGATGACTCCCCTCTTCACGAAGAAGAACTTCTCTTTAGCCCAATGAAGGGACTTGGGGGTGTGAGTGGCCATTGGGGGCACCTTGGGGCGCGGCTTAAACGAGAACCACATCTCGTCGCGCGCAAGAAAATAAAAGACATTGAGCATCTCCACAGTGGGCTCAATGTCCAAGGCGCGGCAAGACGCCTCAAAATGTACCAGCCTTAGCATCCCAAAGGCGGTAAGTTGGGTTGGCCCAACACCATAAGCTACCAGAGTATCGATCTGGAAGCGTGTGCAAGGTAGCCGGAAGCCACACTTGGTGAAATGGGCTTCATAAAGGGCAAGTTGCCCAGGCCCAGTGTAGGTCCTTGGAATGGATCGATACAAGCTTAGATCAGATCTATCAAGGTGCGGAATCCCTTGATAGATGTTTATGCAAATCGATGAATCGAACAAACGTTGAACACGATTAATAACTGTTAAAACCGGCTTGTCTATTGATAAACTTTCAGTGGGAATAATATCAATTACAAGCAACAAAAGACCTAACCCTAGCCTACACCCCAATGCACATATTTATAGTGCATGGGCCTGTGAAGATGGCTTTCGAAGATCCCTGTGAAGATGTAGCCTCCTGTGAAGATAAAGATTCCTGTGAAGATAGCTATCTTCTCAAGCTATCTTCTCATGATATCTTCTCAGGTATCTTCTCAGGTATCTTCTCAGGATATCTTCTCGGAATATCTTCTCGGGATATCTTCTCGGAATATCTTCTCGGGATATCTTCACGGAATATCTTTTCTAATAATATCTCTGACTAGATATGCTTGCTAGGGTAAAACACAAAAGACTATCATGTTTGACTTATAATTACGTCAAACATGTTACAATAAACTTATCAACCAAATATAAAACAATACTAATCTAGAGAAGCATTTGTCACACAAACATGCACTAACAAACTCCCCCTTGACGAATGCTCTCTAGATCTTCAACCTCCTGCAGTCTTCAATCTTCAAAATAATCTGGAATAATCTCAACTTCTTCCAAATCATACATATATATTCACTGTCTAATTCTTCAGAGAGTAATCCAGTCTCTTTGAGGTTTTCTGTTGCATCTCTTCCCTGGATCACCAGCACCAATAACTTCCTTTCCAGTACCCGACTCCCCCTGAGTAGTAGCTTGCACACCAAATGTTAGTGAAGCACTTGGAGGCTCACTCCCCGCAGAGCGGTTTGGATCATTGTCGGGATCATCTTCAGTTCATCACCCTTACACGTCACATTCTCCCCCTGAGCCTGCAATTGCTTCATCAATGCAGCATTCTGTTGAAGAAGTGTCTGTATTGAAGCTCTATCTTTTGCCTGTAAGTGGTGGTTGTTGTGGTACTATGACTGCTAAGGTTGCTGATGGCATCTGTAAGCTTGACTCACGAAAAACTACTCCTCATCTCTTCTTTTGACGAGTCCGGAGAGGTGGAACAACATCACCATCATCATCATAATCTTGTGGTTGATAGTCTTTGTCAGTCTCATCATCAACTCTCTTTCTTTTCTCCTCCACAGTATCAGTAGGAGGTTCCGACCTCTGTGGCGAGTCTGCAAAAATCTCACTTTCCAAACATTAACGAAACAACTTAATCATTAAAGAATTAAAATTGGGCCTTATGGATTAAAAAAAAAAACAATTTTGCACAACAGCTTAACCCAACAGTTTTTCAGAACTGGGCCTTGAACATAAATCCATGCCCGAAAAGTTTCAGTTTTTAGTTATTTGTGACGAAGCAATGACTTGGCTTTTGAGAAAAGTTGGTTAGTACGAAAACAAGACGTTTTCCCGAACAGTACGAGTACTCCCTTAAATGACCATTTCCCGTGCATTAAGACCTGAAGTTGAAAAATAGAAAATCTTTTTGTCATTTTTTTTTTTTGAATTTTTTTTTTTTTTGAATTTTTTTTTTTTTAAATAAAAGCATTAATAAGATAAACTAGAAGAAAATGCATAAAGTAAACACTCTATTTTTGTTGAGAAGTCACTGGCGAAAAGATCATATCAGCTAGAACAAGACTGAACACACGAATTAAAGTAATTTAAAGGTAAATTATTATAAGCACAGTAGCAGTCCAAGGCGATTACCAGTATATTGATCCACTTAAACAAACTTACATCATTGTCTTCAAAGCCTCACTTTACTTATTACGATTTGGAGCATTTGACTGTAGGTATTGTGTGTCCCACAACATGACATACCCCCGCGATCAAGGTATGCACAAAGCTTCATCGTAACATGTGAGTATATTGCTGGTATCCGTAGAATTTACAAGGTACGAGACACACGGGTGTACAGGTCAGCATATATCTGGATGCAGCAAAGTGACCGGTGTGTTCTCAACCAGGGTTAGGGAAAATACCATTTTGGTACGAATTTTAGCTTTGGGCTGTTTGATATAGCCGTTTAGCATATTGGGTTTTGGCATTTATCCTTTGAATTTGCTCTTTTAAGATATCCTGGCTGTGCCTAGGTCAGCATATTTCTGGATGCAGCAGAAGGCCAGCCAGGTTATCCCCGGATAGATCAACAATATAAAGACCCGAAACCTCTGATTTTGGCAAGCTATCAACACAAGAATTAAGATCATAAAATCGTACGCCGATGTTATGTTCCCCACATGTACAACAGTCCAGCTCTTGCTATTATTATTATTAAGGACTGGTTATGCGTTGTAAGTCTGCCTACTGGTATATCACATGATGAAGCTGCGGTCGCACTTAGCAGATTAAGTTCTCTGTTCTGTTTTAAGTGTGACAGTCAAGCAGCTGATGTACTATCATATCTTTTCTTTTACACAGTGACAACTCGTGTTTTTTTTTTTTTTTAGGAAAAAATATTTACAAAAACTTCAGAAACTTATGGGAAACGTAAAATCATTCAGGATTCCTCATCTCGTTCAGTTGCACCAACAGTTCAAAACGAGCCCTGTCAAATGCCTTGGTGTAAAGGTCTGCCAAATTATCTTTGGTGTCAACTTTTTCTAAATGAATCATTCTCTTTTCAAAACAATCTCATATAAAAGTGATGTATGATATGAATATGTTTAGTTTTATAAAAGTTGGTTGGGTTTTCAGTTATGGAAATGGTAGATTGGTTATCAATCATAATGGGAGTATTTAGAAAATTCAAACCGTAATCCCGCATTTGTTGCTGTATTCACAAAACCTGTGAACAGCAGCAACCAGCTGCAACGTATTCAGCCTCGCATGAGGACACCGCTACAGAAGCCTGCTTTTTACATTGCCAGGATACGAGTCTCCCCCCAAGTAGTTGACATCCACCAGTCGTTGATTTTCTGTTCTGGTTGCATCCTCCGTAGTCTGAGTCGGTGTAAGATAAGAGATCTAATCCACCATCCGATGGATACCAGAGACCTAATTTAGGTTTCCCCTTAAGGTATCTCATTATCCGTTTGACCGCAATCATATGTGACTCCTTTGGATCTGCCTGAAACATGGCACAAAGACAAACTGGAAACATAATGTCAGGTCTAGAAGCAGTAAGATACATGAGTGAACCAATCATTGCCTGGTACTCTGTGGGGTCGACATATTTGTCGCTTTCAGTGTCTGGACCGAGACCGTGGTTGACCGGTAGAGGAGTATAGTAAGGTGTGCAATCATTCATCTTGAAACGGGTCAGGATGTCATGCACATACTTGGTTTGATGGATAAACAATCCATCTGTCTTCTGATCCACCTGTAGACCAGGAAAGAGCTTTAACTCCCCCATAGTACTCATCTCAAACTTCCTTATCATGACCTGCTCGAATTCCTTGCATGAGTCGTCATTTGGTGACCCGAAGATGATGTCATCAACGTACACCTGTACCAGCAGAAAATCTTCTCCTTTTCTTGAGATGCTCCCGCCTTTGGCGCCAGCAAAATTCATGTAACCTCCATCACATTTCATAAATTCAATCAACAATCTCAACTCCCCTGTCATATGCCTGGAGCAGCCGCTATCAACATACCACCAGTTGATAACCCTCCTCAGCAGCTCCTGCATTCACTAAGAAGATTAATTAGAGTAGGGGACCCAAGCTGTGAAAGTCTTGGGTCGTCCCATTTCATCAACAACAGTGAACTCCCTCCAATATCCATCACTCCCCACTGGAGTCCTGAATCTTGGTGGGCTGTTTCTGTTCATTTGGTCAAATTGCCTGTAGGGCCTTTGATTCTGAGAATTGTGATATCCTCTTTGATTCACTGGCCCGTTATTGTTATTTTGAGGATAACTCCCTCTGTTGGAATATCCTTGATTGTAATTATTTCTTGAAAAGTGTTGGTTATTTGAATACTGTCTATCCCTATAACCATTTTGATTATTATAATAATTTACAGAATTAAATTTGTCACCTTGTGGACTTTGGTGACGTTGTTGCCTATGAGGTGGTTGGTACTTGTTGGCATTTGCAGGTGTTGCCTGCGTAGATGGTTGAGCACCAGATGTGCTTTCCTGGCCAACCCTTACCTGTCTAGGGACAAACGCTGGTTTTTCAAAATTCTTGTTTACTGGGCGTTTTCCAGGATCCCTAGACCCACCGTCTGAATCCTTTTCTAATTGTCTCTGCAAAGATTTCTTTGCAGAGTTGCTTACCTCTTTCCTGCGTTCAGACTTAGTAGGAGTCTCACCTTTCTTTGCATCAGTTGATGCAGTGCTACTCTTCTTCTTGGCAGTGCACATGCTAGCTACATGACCTTTTTGATGACATTTAAAACAGGATCGCTTCTCAAGGGGCTTTTTGTATTGTCCCCTTGAGGTCGATCCCTCATTGCTAGCAGATTTTGGTGAAGTGTTGCCTGAACATTCAGCATTACCCTGTTTAATTTCAGTTTTGGCTTCACCTTTCTTAACGAATTTAGGATTTTTCAAAATCGTTTTTGGTTCAGCCTTTTTGGGTTGAGTCTTTGATTCAGTTGAGTTAATTTTAACTGGATTAGTTTTATTAACCCCCGACCCAGTACTGTTCTTAAACACTTCACCTGTTTGTTCATCCTCAGACACACTGGATGAGCTACCATTCTCAGAACTAATCTCACTCTCACCTACATCAACTTTCTTCTCATCTATCTTAGGTTTACAGATTTCTTCAGTTACCTCCTTCTCAGTTGGTAGAAACGAATAGTTTCCAGTTAGAGGAGGTGGTACATCTTGGTAACCTAATCCACCTTTTTCATCAATAAACTTCTTGGTGTCTCTTCCAGAATCTATCAAGGCACTTATAAGATATTTTGAGCTGCGAACTTGATCTATCTGCCTATTCAGGTCAGCTACCTTAACCTTAAGTTGGTCTATTTCAGCATTTTTCTTAGCAATCTCTTCTTGTTTATCAACTAAGGCCAACTGTGTTAGATTAAGGTAGTCTATCTTTTCCCTAAGAGCATAGTTGATTTCTTTTAGATCTTTCTTAGCAGCATTAAGGGAGGTTTTCAGGTTCCCTTCTCTAATCTTATTGCCTATGTTAAACTCTTTCTCTTTGTCTAAAAGCACAACTAGTGATTTATTATGCTCAGCTACGTTATCATTTTCTTTCACAAGTAACAATATACGCTCAGCATAATCAACACATTTATTACAAGCTTCTACAACTAGAGGTAGAGGAAGGAGTACCTTTTTCTCATTGGAGGACAAGTCTGCCATGTAAGCCATGAATTCTTTAGCAGACATCCCCTCAGTTGATGTTGTCAGATCCAGCACCTGTGCAGTTGATTCCTTAACAGCTTCCTCTTCAATCTTGGTTGCTTCAGCCTCTTCAGTTGTACTTTCTTTCTCTTCAGTCTCGACACCAGATTCTCCATCACTTTCAGACTTTTCTTCCACAATCTCTGCCATGAATGCTTGATTGCTCGATCCATCAGTACCATCGAGCACACAACTCCAGTCATACGTACCATCAGGTTTTGCTACCATTAGGGCCTTAGGGCTAGTGTTGCTCTGAGATGGCCCCACTGACGAGCTTTGCCTGACAGTATTATTTTGATTCTGGTTCTGGTTCTTTGGTCTTGAGCATTCTCTTGCAAAGTGACCGAAGTTGTAGCAGTTGTAGCATTTCACCTTTGATTTGTCAAATCCAGCTCGACCTCCCACCAGCTTTCTTCCAGTTCTGTCCATGAACCTTTTTGCTCTTCTGGAGATCATAGCAAGATTCCATTGCAAATCCATTTCTTCTAAGTCATCCGGATCTATTTGATCATAGTCTTCATCAAAAACTGCCGGATCGTTTATCTTCCCTTGTATGTAATTTTCGTAGGATGCTACAAAGGAAGACAGAACTGCAAGCTGCTCTTCTGCTGATTTGACACTCATAGGCATAGACTTGCATGACTTGTGATCACATTTGGATTCAGCAGTGCTCTTTCCCTTGTCTCTTCCTGAGGGAATGTCCTTCACTTTTGTTGACTCACCTGAAACAGATACAAAACAAACTTCACCATCAGAATTTAACATAATGTTACCAGAATTTTCTCCTGAGAAGAATGCAGTTGCATTCCCACTGCTGCTTGAGGTGCCACCGGATGAGGATTTGGATGACGATTTCCCATAATACACTCCCGGATCTTGAACCTGATCAGAACCTTCATCCTTCCTCTTCATCGCCAGATCATAGGCTCTAAGCTTTCCTATAACATCATCAAGCGTGTAGGTGGCGAATTCAGGATTCTCTTTAATGAGAAGAGTATAAACTTCCCACTTTGCAGGCAATGCATCTAGAATCTTGGTGGTCATCTCTACATCAGTGTGCTCAATCTTGTAATTCTCCAGTTCCGTAACAAGATGGTAGTATCTCGTAATGATCTCTTCTAGGGTTTCACCTGTGAATGCCCTAAAGACAGCAAACTGTTTCTTAAGTAAATCAACTCTATTTTTCTTAACATTATCATTTCCCTGAAACCGTTTTTCAAGAGCTTCCCACAAATCTTGTGCATTTTGATATTTTCTAAACGTGTGCAATATCTCTTGTGGCATGCTCATTGTGATGGCAGCATGTGCTTTGTTCTCAGCTTCGAACATTTGCTTTTCTTCTTCATCCATATTTTTAAAGTCAACCTTAACAGTTCGACCATTTACATCTCTGGATGGTGGTATGTAACCATCTCTTATGCAAATCCATCCTCTCATCATGTAAAACCTTGCCCATTCTTCAAACCTGTCCTTCCACCAATAATAATCATTTACTGAAATCATCTTAGGTGGTGAGTTTGACTTACCTACTTCATGGTCCATTTCAAGAAACTTGTTTAGAGTTGACATTTTAATTTTAGTTTAATAAGAATTAAATTAATTTAAATGTCTAAGATTCAAGTAAAGGTCCAAAGTCCAAGTCCAATTCAAAGTTCAATTATAAGGTTCAAAGTAAAACTTAAATGATCAAGTCCAAGTCACAGTTCAACCTAATCAATTTTTTTTTTTTTAAACAAAGATGTAATTAAACTAGAGAGTACCACGAAATTAAGAATCAAATGTATAAAAAAAAAAAAAAACGAAGATGAGATTTGTAGTGATTAATTAATTGACCTTTTGAAGTCTGTGATACCAATACAACGAAGATTGATCCTTTTTTTTTTTTTTTTTTTTTACTTTGTCTTATACTCAACACACAAACAGACAGATGGAACAATGAAGATAAATTATTAAATGATAAAATAGGCTCCAACTTAACGAAGATGAATTTATATTACCCACTAAATGACAAACGAGGATGAAATTTGTTAAAGACAATGGCGAAGTTGGATACAGTGACTAACGAAGATAATTTTTGGATTTAAACGAATACGAACTATTTTAACGAATTAAAATATGTTCCACAAATATAACGAAGATAAAATTCAAATGAATCTTAGGCGAAGATGCCTTTTTTTTTTAATCCTTATCTTCGTTAATGACCTGATCGAATCTGAACAAGAACAATCAATCGAAAACCGTTTAAAAACCTTTAGAACTTACTGAAAATCAATAGTATCGACTGAGAATGAATTTTTAAACACGAAATCAATAGATTTAAACGTGAAAACACTCGTTTCAATCGATTCAATATTCGCAATAATCAAGCTTGAACCGTACAATCTTTTGAGCCTAAGGCTCTGATACCAATTGTAGGTCCTTGGAATGGATCGATACAAGCTTAGATCAGATCTATCAAGGTGCGGAATCCCTTGATAGATGTTTATGCAAATCGATGAATCGAACAAACGTTGAACACGATTAATAACTGTTAAAACCGGCTTGTCTATTGATAAACTTTCAGTGGGAATAATATCAATTACAAGCAACAAAAGACCTAACCCTAGCCTACACCCCAATGCACATATTTATAGTGCATGGGCCTGTGAAGATGGCTTTCGAAGATCCCTGTGAAGATGTAGCCTCCTGTGAAGATAAAGATTCCTGTGAAGATAGCTATCTTCTCAAGCTATCTTCTCATGATATCTTCTCAGGTATCTTCTCAGGTATCTTCTCAGGATATCTTCTCGGAATATCTTCTCGGGATATCTTCTCGGAATATCTTCTCGGGATATCTTCACGGAATATCTTTTCTAATAATATCTCTGACTAGATATGCTTGCTAGGGTAAAACACAAAAGACTATCATGTTTGACTTATAATTACGTCAAACATGTTACAATAAACTTATCAACCAAATATAAAACAATACTAATCTAGAGAAGCATTTGTCACACAAACATGCACTAACACCCAGCAGAAAGGACATTCTCCGTCGGCGATGGCAGAGTCGGCTCCCACTCCGGCAGGATGTCATAACCCCTGCAAAAATTATCGAAAGCTTCCTCAGTCCAAACACAAAACGTGTTTGTCATGAGCTTTCGCTCCTTTATCTTGCCGTGTTCCACCTGAACTTCCTCCTCCACGTCGTCTATCACCGGCTCTTTCCCAGTAACATCACCAGAGGGAGACCCAACGTTGGAGGCTTCAGACATTTTAACAAGTAGATGAAGGAAAGGAAAAGAAAATCTGGAAAATCAACAGGAACGGTTGAAGACTCGCCGGAAAACTCAAAGGGTTCACCGGAAAACTCAACAGACTCAAAGGAAACTTTGAAGATTGGTCGGAATCTTCAAAGAAAACAAACAAGTGGAAACAAACTAAGAACAAACAAAGAAGGCGATGAAGATCAAGAAGAAGTTTCACGATAAATCTTTGAAGATTGATCAAACAATCTCTGAAGATTCAAAGAAAACTCCAAATGATCGGAATTGTTTTTGAGAGTGAGAGAGTGCAAGTGAGAAGAAGGGATGAGCAAATAGACAAGTAACCGTCTAACATGCATCCCAACTCCTATATATACCCACTGCATTAATGACAGTGGGGCCCAAGGAGAAACAACCGTCGTCACACTTTTTCAAAATTTGGAGAAGCAGATGACGACACGTGTCCTCATGCGTGAGTGAACGGCTAAGATCAAGCAAGGATAAACAATCCAACCGTCACTCGGCGGATGGCTGACACGTGTCACTAGATCTCACCAATTTAAACTGACCAGGCGCGTGAAGCATCACGCGTCTGACGAACTTCACGTGCCACTCGACACGTGGCACAAGCACAACCACACAAGCAACAAGTGGGGCGCGTGACAACACACGCGCCTGACACAGACGAAATGTTGGTAACTGCACCACAGTGAGGGGACAGCCAACAGTCAACACAGCAGACGAGGCTGACTCGTCAGCAACCCTCAGGCTTCCATCAGAAGCAACTGATCATTCGAATTCCAGGCGCCTTAACTCCCATTTATGAGAGACAAATTAAATGCCAATGATTCAAGATTTATTACACCTGCTGGAGAACCACAACATGGCGCAAATTTGACGTAAAACCAAAAAAGACGTTCTCCGCCCAGCGCCTTAACAGGTCATGGCGGCAAACTTCTTTCATGGCGCAAATTTGACGTAAAACCAAAAAAGACGTTCTCCGCCCAGCGCCTTAACAGGTCATGGCGGCAAACTTCTTTCATGGCGCAAATTTGACGTAAAACCAACAAAGACGTTCTCCGCCCAGCGCCTTAACAGGTCATGGCGGCAAACTTCTTTCATGGCGCAAATTCGACGTAAAACCAAAAAAGACGTTCTCCGCCAAAATTTGCAGAGGAACGAATTTCAAGGCACACCAGCAGAAGAGCTCTCATCCGCGACCTCATACTTTGAGTCTAGCGCTCCACCTACTCTTCACAAAGAATAGGAGAAACCCTAGACTAGGGGGACTTGAAGGGATAGGGAGCCTAATCCAGGCGGAAGAGGCATCCCTATCCCCATAAGTCAGCTTCCACGCGCCAGTCAGTGGCGCGAGGAACCAGCGGCGCGCAACCGGCAACGTATGCAGGGAGGCGCGCAAGAATAACAACTGATAAGCAATAGCATCACCTGATAAGCGCGTACCATCACACGCGGAATCTTCCCTTGACAACCATCGTACAAAGTACAGAAGACAACAAAAGGAAGATTCACAAGATTACTGACAGTGTACGCACCAATAGGAAAGCTACAGGTGGCAAAGTGGTCCAACAACTACAAGACAAGGACAGCAGCATGGCTGCAGCCATGCTTCCACCATACCAGCGTCTACAGTGACAGCAGACATACCTTGCTGCTGTCAGGAGCATGGTCAACGACTGACAGGTGTGCCGTCTGCCAACCACAGAGCGCCACGTGTCTACATCGAGCAACAACCATGCTGCCTGAATGACGTCATGAACAGTGCACCTGTTCTCCCGCCAAATCCAGGGGAAACCTTGGGCTTGGGCCCGGACCAAGCCCAATAAAGAATGGTTACTCGTGGGCCTTTCGATCAAGCCCACGAGTTCTCCTATAAATACAAGGATACCTCTCCTTGCTAAGGGATCTGAAAATAGTCATTGGTAGCCTAGAATACTCTCACTTGTAACCTTTGTATTCGTTCATCAATAATACTATCGGCTACTTACAGTGGACGTAGGTCATTACTCGACCGAACCACTTACATCTTGTGTTCGTATTTACTTTCACCACACACGCACTTACGTTATTATCAAACGGGTTCGACCTTACGGTTTGGGTAAAGGATTAATCCTGACGGACTTAGGTATTAACCCCACGTAGATTACACCATTTTCAGCAGAAATAGAAAACTCAAAAATTGTATCGTCTCAAACATCTCAATGTGACAATGGAAATTGGCGAACGGTATCGTCTATGTAGCTCTCTGACTTCAACTTATGATATCCCAGCAGCATTAACAACATTGGTTCTGCATTATGTCAATTTGTGCATCAGAAGGCTGACAAATCCGTTGTTTTATCTCAAATTGCACAAGCTTGAAGAATCTCACATTAAAGCGATTAGTTAGACTCCAGGGAGTGGGGCGGCAAAACGGGGGCGGCAATTCATCCCCGGGCGGGAACATCGTCCCGAGGGGCGGGAAGAAGAGGGCGGGGAAGGGGGGGCGGTGGGGGAAAGCCGGGCGGGGGGGGGGGGGGGGGGGGGAGGGATGGGTGATGTGGCTTCTTTTGGTTGGTTGATTTTTTTTTATTTTTTTTATTTAACTTTAACACAATATAATATTATTCCTTTCACCCCCCTTCCCCCCCCCCCTTCCACTCCCCACAATTTTTTTCCCCCACATGGGTCCCACAAGTGCCACATGACGCTTCACCCCCCTCTTTCCCGCCTCTCCACTCCCTCTAGTCTTACATGGGGATCAAATAGTATCAATATCTCTCATCCTCGACTAACTAATATCTCACCAAAGATAACATATCTTATGTGAAGGTTTTCAATGTGTTAGTGCATTTATGTATTTCGTTGTTACACGAATTAACTAAACATTATCGTGTGTAGAATATAGTCATTATGTTGTAATACAAGGCTTTGTAATTGATATCAAGTATTCAATGTGAGTGGTGCAACCCAATTACTAAGAGTCTTAATGATTAGGTCGCACATATAAATACCTAATGTCTCCCCAATTCATTCGGGTCTCATATCCCAAACCCTAGATTTTCATACCCTCATGTAGAGTGAGAACCCGGTTGAGCGGTTGTGTGTGTGTAGGAGGCAATTCGAAGGTACATTTTAGTTGTAAACTGGTTGCGTTTACAATAGTTAGCTTAGTAATGCATAGTTGGTTTAATTTGGATGATTTTGATATGATTTAGTTTTGTCACTATATTGATCATATTTGTAATGTAACTTGTTTTTAAGGAAGCACGAAATCACTAAGATGATTAGAACCGTATTCCATAAGAGATTGAGAATCACATCTCATCTTTACCGCCTCGTCCTTGATCTGCGCAACTAGAAAACACGTTAGAAAGGGTCAAAGACTAGTGTATCTGGACCACCCTCCGACACTCAAGTCAATATTGATCCACCACAAATATGTGAGTGTAAGCATGTATAGGAATATGGTGGTGTATAGAGGATTTGGGGAGGAGATAACTTGGTTTGTGTTAAGGAGAAGAATTCTATTTATAGAAGCCTCGTGGGCCTAACCCTAATGGGCCTTTCAACTTCAGCTTGCCAAGGTTGGGCTTGTCTAACTTAGGCTTGTTGGGATTTTACCCATTTGGACGAGAAGGATGTCATGTACCCTTATAGTCATGAGTTTAAACATTGTCACACTTTACACATGAAGCTACTGTATTTTGATTTTGGTCATGAAATCACAATGTTGTTTATACTCGAAGTTTTTTTTAATCGACAAAGAATCAAGTATTCTTGCATTATGTTTTATTAAAGTTCAATATTGTACACTTAAACATATTCATGTTGTGTTTATAAGATAACGACCAACTAATCTTACTTTAAACTCTGAAACAACTTTTTTCAAACTCTTAGTTACCTTGTTACCATTAGATCAACGATGGTCGTACTCAATATACGTGCACGCCAGAGGTGAGAAAAGAGAAGTCATGCGGTTCATGTACATAGACGATCTATGAGAGAAAAGCAATGATCGTAAGAGGGGGGGGGGGGGACGAGAGAGAAAGACGACGATGTATGAGGCAAGGAGAGAATAGCCGTTGTTTTTCATGGTGACTTCGTAGCGATGGCAGTTGAACTCGAGCCATATGGGAACTCGTAACCAGAAAACATATACCTGACATGACGGGTATGGGATTAGATGATAACGACGTGATTACCCGAAAACATATACTTGTTTATCCAAACATTTTACTCAATATATATTTCACTAACTTTAGTCTAGCAATGGATAATTCCTTTATTCTCATTATGTGAACATGATTATAATTTTTATTGACCACGATGGTCCAACCCTAATATACAAGTAGTCGCGTCTCAATATCTCTGGATTTGACATGCGTTCTTTGGCATGGCCCGTGTAAACAATGATATCGCTATTTTACAATCATCGAATCTGTTCGACGACGTCATAGACAATGTTGCACCACATTCATCATTTTATGCAAATGATGTGGAGTTTAAGTACAGGTATTATCCTGTCAATGGTATTTATCCAAGGTGGGCTACATGAAAACTCTTTTATGTTTGGATGACAACAAACGTTTGTATTACAAAAAAAAATTATGAGTGGCAAGGAAAGATGTCAAACGAGAATTCAAAGCATTAAAGAAACAATGGACTATCATTGCCCAACCGTCAAATATACATGAAAAGAGAAAAATGAGAAACATCATGTATTCGTGTATCATATTTACGTTACTCTTTAATCGACGAACCCACTACTAAACTATGGCGAGAAAGAAGCTATCCGAATGAAGATACGTGACAGGGACACACACTTGAATCTTCAAGCAGATTTGGTTGAACATCTATAGTTTGACCGTGCTCAGAGAAATGATGTGATATGTACCAATTTAGTATCAAAAGAAAATAGAATGAATTAGAGAGAATCAAAGGAAGAAATGAGATTAATTCATTTCCATTCATAACTTTTACTCAAACTAACACCGACTTTTATAACCTTATAAATAAATGAAAAAACACTAACACACTATCTAAAGAACTACTCGCTACTTCAGACCACTACACGAACAATAAAAAAAAGAAAGACCAAATAAAAAGGAAGCAATGTTGCATTCAATATTTCCCACGATCTCCATCATGTGCAAATTCACTTTGTATGTACATGGCCTTAGTAAGAAGAAGAAAAAAACACGATGATGATGATAATGTATTTTTTTTTTTGAAAGGTTTAGATCAATGGAAATCCTTGTACAACCCTAACCTATTGGTCCCAAGTTCGAATCCCTACCCACACACCGGTGTCCTCCTTGCCTAAGCTCAAACCGTCACGGGGAATTTTTTTGTGGTGTGCATGAATCGAACCTGTGACCTCCCCCCAGGATGGGAACCCCTAAGGGAAAACCCACCCTACCTCAAACCAGCTGAGCTGGAGATCATTGGCGATGATGATAATGTATTAATGATGATGATGGTGAAGCCGAATAGACACAATATCTTTTTAGTTTATTTTTAGTATTTTTTATGTTAGTATAAAGGTAATTTATTAGGAACAAGATGATTTTAGCAATTCACCATCACGACCTAAATTTAACCATGTTATGACTTAGATGAGTCACATCTCACATCCCACATTCCACTATTTATTAGTAACGACATGATTTTTAACGCTTCAATCTTTTACATGATAAAAAAAGTTAAAGTATTGCTTGAAAACACGATTTTACTTTACAATGAACCGTGAAATTTTGGTTTAAAAAATGGCGCCTCGGGCGCGCTTTAAGCTCTTGAGGCGTGAGGCTCCAATAAAATCGCTTTTTTATCGAAAAGCCTTGGGATACGTGAAGCTCTTGGGGCGGCGCTTTAAGCCAGACGCTTGAGGCAGCACTTCAGTAGCGCCTCAGCCCAAAAACCATTTTTTGCCTATTCTATTTAGCCCAACAAGTGAAGTTCTATGTTGATTCGTATTATGGATTGTTTTATGTTGATTATCGATTGTTATACCAAATTTCCAACCCTAAATTACTTGCCAATTTATCGATTGTTGATTCGTATCAGCTCAACCCCAGCCCCCGCCAAGGGGGCAACCGGGGGGCTGCCCCCGACCCCCGCTAAGGGGACAACCCCCGATTTGTTTTGGGTTGTTCTATGTTGCTTTTCAAGTATTCATTGTTATATCATAAGCATTGGATAATTTGTATGAATCATATTCGGATGATTTTCAATGATATATTAAGTTGTAGGGACTAGAGAATTAGTTCAAAGTTCAAACTCGTTCCTATATTCTGATGTTCTTTTTTTTCTTCTTCTTTAATGTTAAGTTACTTAATGTTGTCTTCATCTTGGTGTTTTGAATTTAGATGACTATGTGCCTGGTCATTCTTATGTTTTGAATGTTCTCTTAAGTGTTTAAGGGTGTTTTATAATCATGTTTTTGTGTTTATGTTTGATTAGAAGGTAGAATATGTCATATTGACATATATAAATATTTTTTTAATATTAAGCGCCTCGCATACGTGAAGCTCTCGCTTCGCGCTTTAAGCCTCGCGCTTCGATTTTGGAACCAAAACGCTTCGGAGCGCCTCGCGCTTTTTTAAACCAAAAGTATTGCTTGAAAACACGATTTTACTTCTCAATGAATCGTAAAACCAAACCGTTATTAACAGCTTGGTTTGGTTGGTTTTGGTTTATACCTTTACAGTTTGACCTAAAAACCGCAAAAATCAAATTCTAACCACTCCTAGTTTTTAACACTTCATTATTTGACGCCCCACTTACGGTGTGCACATATAATGTGTATATGTGTGGCCATCGAGGGGCAAAAGTAAAGTTGCACTACTTTTAACGTTATTTTACTAATTTCATGAAAATAACGTTAAAAATGACGGACGGTTAATCATGAATTATGTGGTGGCGTTGATAGCCAAAAGACAAAGGGGTACATGCACCGATCGGGTTTGTCCCGATTGCTAAGTGTTCTGTGTTTTATGTCCAAGGCTTGATAGCAAACCACATCGAGCCGGTGGTCTCACTGGAAGCAGCCTCTTTATTCTTAGGGGTAGAGGTAAAGTTGTCTACAACTTACCCTTCTCAGACCCTAACTTAGTTTTGCTATAGGTGGGATTAACCGACTGTGATGAAGATGATTATTTGAAGTGAAAAAAGAACATTAAAGTGTTGCTTGAAACACGATTTTACTTCACACTCCACCTTGTCTTTATCCTCATATATCAAGCAAAACACACACACGAGGCGCAGCCTAAAACCACCGTCCAGAAACGCTTACCATTACACTGCAATAATCTTGCTCTACTAATCACCGGTAATAATATTATTAACTTAATTATCTCATATCTTTTGCTTTCCCCTAATATTTTGCAGTATTATTATTATTATTATTATTATTGTTATTCAATGGATAAATAAATATCCTATCCTATCCTATCTTTGTTTTCTTAGCACCTTTTCAATTAGGGCACACACAAGATAAGATAAACCATGTATGTATGTATGTATGTATGTATGTATTTACCTCATCTTTATTTCATAGTTTGCTATTTTTCAGTCAATTAGGAATCATTTACAGCCATATGAAAGGGAAATCAGTAGTTTCCTTTTGAAGTCTGTATAAGGGTTATTGTCGAATGGAGATAAGGTTTGATTGAGCAGAAGAAAAAAAAAATCCTGTTGTTGTAGGCCATTGTCTTAAAGTAGACACATACTCATCCTTTTCTTAATGTCTAAGGATCTTGGACCTTTTTTAGTTAGTTATGTACATCCAGTTGCATTACAGCCTTGGTTTTAAAAAGCGCTAAGCGCACAGAAGTGATGAGGTCTAAAACCGAGGTGCAAAGCGTAAAAGCGGTGGGCTTTTCGTGCTTGAGGCGCAAGCCGATTATATAATTTCTTTTATATATCCCATAGGTTTTGAGATTCTGCTACCCAAAATATAGCTATAAATAGGGTTTTTATATAGATGTACCAGCCAAAAAAAAAAAAAAAAAAAAAAAACCAAGGTACAAGAGACGCGTACCTCAGGCCATAAAAACCCCTAAATATGAGCTTTTTTGGCGCTTTTTGGTTTACTCTAGGTGTTAAGCGAAAAGGCGATGGCTTTTTAAAACCAACATTATAGTTCCATCAGGTGTTTTAAATATCTTCTAAGTATACTCTACGTTAGTTTTTTAACATTATAAAATAGCTAATAGAATATAGGGTTCCACCCGGATTAGTATTTTCTTATGGGACTGAGTTTTGGTTGTGAGTATTCTGTAGTGTAACGTTCTTTGGGCCTTGCCCGCCGCCTTGGGGAGGCTGTCTTTATTGTGTGTGTTTTGCATATCATATGATCTATTCTAGGCTGTAGGAAGTTATAATCTATGTTAGTCTGGTTGTGCAATTCAATAAATGTTAAAGATTCCTGTAACCATTTTTTTTTGCTTTTTGCTTTCCTTACCCATTTTTTAATACACCTATATGAAGTTAACACCATAAACAGTAAACTAGGGAAAATGTATATATTTGAAAATTTGCCTGTTGTGTCCTATATTGCTTACTGAAATTTGTTAGTGCACATACAGTGCAGATTTCAATTTAATGCATCCTGCAAACTAGCAAACTAGGGGAGCCCTGTCATCATTTCATAAAAAAGTTGATAAGAGAGTAGAAGCTGCCAATGACTGCTCTGTTGTCCAGTGATCTGATGCATTTTGGAATGAATGAGGGCGGTCCATATAGGCATTCTGATGATAAAATGGAAGAAAATGGTGGCCGGTGGTATTTCTCACGGAAGGAAATTGAAGAAAACTCACCATCTAGACCAGATGGCATTGATCTGAAGAAGGAAACTTATCTACGCAAGTCATATTGCACGTTCTTGCAAGACTTGGGTATGAGGCTCAAAGTGTAAGCTTTTTTAATTTTTTGACATTCCCCTCAAATTATCATTCTTATTAGTGTCCATATCTTTATTCGTTGATAAGCAATGAAAAGTGCATTAGGATTTATTCTGATTTGAAATTCAATCCGTCTTGTTTAAACTGGGTTGGTTTGGGTGAAGTTTTTGCTTATTGGGTTGCTATAGGTTTTCCCATACCACAATCCATTTATAGACGAACACCAGCTACACCACTTCCCTCAATGCACACGACACCAACTACTGGTCACTACTGCATCTCCCAGTTGTTGAAGTCAGCACCACCGTCAACTGAACAAAACCGTTTCTTTGAAGAAAACTACGTAAGGAAAATAGTGTGCTGGCGGTGGATTATATTGTAAAATATATAAGTAACAGCGCTTGGACTGTACGACATTAAAATAGACTTGAAGACAGTGAATTCTCCCATTGTTGGTAAATGGTTTAGTTTAGGAGTAGTTGTAGGGGCTTGTGAGTTTGCCATTAAAAAAAGTAGGATTCTTAAAGAGTTAAAGTTAATGATAATGGCGGATTATATTCTAAAACATAGAAGTAACAATGCTTGGACAGCAAGACAATGGCGTGCTGAGGGCGGATTATATTCGTCCTCTGTGTGCTTCCAGAGCCCTAGGAAAAGACTACGTAAATAGTTACATGCTTCACTTGATAATTACATTAGCTTGCAGTTTTGGAGGTTTTAGTATTCTTAATCTTTAATATATGCTGCTCTTAACACATAGACCTGTTGTGTTTTCCTACTGAATAATTATTTTGATTTAAGTTTTAATATTCTTAATCTTTAATATATGCTGCTCTTAATACATGGACTGTGTTGGATTTTTCCATGCAGGCCCCAGGTAACTATTGCTACAGCTATAATCTTTTGTCACCGTTTCTTTCTTCGTCAATCACATGCAAAGAATAACAGGAGGGTGGGTTGTGCTTCATCTGATATATTTTTCTTGTTTAATCTACAAAAGTATTGAACTTGATGAAATAATTGGCATGCTATTTGAGGATAGTAACAGAGTACACATATTGATCATTTTTAACATGTTTGGATTGCAGACAATTGCAACTGTCTGCATGTTTCTTGCTGGCAAGGTTGAAGAAACTCCACGTCCATTGAAAGATGTAATTCTTGTTTCATATGAAATTAATAACAAAAAGGATCCTGAGGCTATACAAAGAATCAAACAAAAGGTATTATTAACTCTGCAAAAACTCACTTGTTAGCTCTCTAGGTTTGTTATATGTGTGTATGTATAACAACCCACACACATATATCCAGCCACAATTTTCTTTAGGAATTGTCGTGTATTTGAGTTCAAATTGTAAGATCTGGAATGTAGGCGTGTTCAAAATATCTAAAACTGAACCGAAGAACTGATGACATGTAACATATATTTGGTTAACCGAGCCAGCTTTCTGAAAGTTTTGGTTCAATGATATGTTTTAAGATTTTGGTGATGAGAGAATAACCAAAAGAACGAATTAAATTTTAATATTTCTATTTATATGTTAACCAAAAAAAAGTCAATACTTTGTATAATAGTAACTAATAACCCAATTAACTTTTGAGACTAATAACCCAATTAACTTTTGAGTTTTAAACCCAACAAATGGTGAGTATGAAACAAGCCAATGTTTTTCTTGTTTTCTTAAGTAATTAGTTCTGTTTGTTACAAGTTAATTTGTGAGAATACAGAATTTTTCTTTTATTTTAACTCACATGTAAATAAGAGATATTTGCATTCATAATGAGTAATGACTAACAGATTATACTATAGTTTGAAAATCTATATGTTAAATAGATTTTCAAACAGTTAATTGGATAACCATATAATCAGACTGGAAAAACTGGCTAACTGATAATCAGTTAACCTGTGTTTTCGGTTTTGGTTTAGGTTCACGAAATCATCAAACCGACTCTACCGTTTAACCATCCATGAACCCTTACATGAATGGACTGTTATTCAGTTGGTTTGCATTATATGTTTGTGAAGCAGGAAGTGTACGAACAACAAAAGGAATTAATATTAATTGGGGAGCGAGTTGTTCTTGCAACTCTTGGTTTTGATTTTAATGTGCATCATCCATATAAACCACTAGTAGAAGCAATAAAGAAGTTCAAAGTTGCCCAAAATGCCCTTGCTCAAGTTGCTTGGAATTTTGTCAATGATGGGTAATGCTGCTGTAATTTCTTAATTTGTGGTTTGTCTATGTAAAATGCCAGCCTGTCGTACCATTTTGACATGCAAAAGAGGCATGCAGGCTTAGGACATCTCTCTGCTTGCAATTTAAACCCCACCACATCGCCGCCGGTGCTATTTTCCTTGCCGCCAAGTTTCTCAAAGTTAAACTCCCTTCAGACGGTGAAAAAGTTTGGTGGCAGGAGTTCGATGTCACCCCGCGTCAATTAGAGGGTCTGTGTTTTCTTCTTTCTATAAAAAGCTGTCACATATATTTAGACGATTTTCTATTCTGAAGTTTTTATCATTTTGCAGAGGTCAGTAACCAAATGTTGGAACTCTATGAGCAAAATAGAGTGGCACCTTCTCAAACTAGTGAAGTTGTTGACGGCAGTACAGGTAAGGGGTCTTTCGGTTTGATTGGCCCAACCCGATCACTTCCTAACGACGAAGATGGTCCTAACAACACCAATTCCAGGTCTGGTACCTCATCGAGGCCGACTCCTGATCAATCAGGCCAGAACATAAAGGGAGACATTGAAGCTAATGAAGGTCAACAAGAGCATCACGTGACAAATGATGGTAACGGTAGTGAGGAAACCCGAGAAAGAAGGGAAACAGTGGAATCATCAAAGGAGAAGTACCTTGGAAGGAATCTGGATTACAAAGGACAGTCACCTCAAGATGCTATAAAAAGACTTGATAAAGATAAAGTAAAAGCAGCTCTTGAAAAAAGAAGAAAAGCCCGTGGTGGTGATGTGACCCGGAAAACAGATTTGATGGATGATGATGATTTAATCGAGAGAGCATTAGAAGATGGTATAGAGTTGGCGGCTGAACCAGAGAAAAACAGAAAACATAATTGGTCAAAATCCGTGAATGATGATGGTATGGAAGAAGATGGTCAATATCATTCTTCACATAAGGGGCAGTCGTCAAGAAGTCAAGATTTCGACCTAGCGGAAGAAGGGGAAGTGGGGATCATGGACGATGAATACAGGTCAAGGACACCCAAGTCCAGTAATAGGAAAAGGAAGGGTGGCATGACGGGGACCGGGAGCGGTACCCCACCTGATAAAAGGAGGAGAAACTAGAAGTCAGTAAGCCAGCCAGCCAGCCAGCAAATCTAATTTATTCCTGAAAGGATATCATCTATATAATGGTTCTTATTTTTAAGAGAACATGTTAAAACTAAATTTTGTTTTTTTTTTTATATATTTTTTCTTAATGGTCATTAATCAGACCATTTTACCAACATTAATATGAGCTCCTTCCTGTTCACCAACTATCCTGCTGTGTGTATTGTTTTGGTTTGGTTTCTAAAAGAGAGCTTGAAGCCATGCGAGTTTAGCTATCGTAATTGTTTAGAAAACTGGACCAATAGGATTGATAAAACCAGAAACTGAGCCACTGATCCGGTTTTCCTCGGCCATGGTTAAACTGAAAGCCAGATGGGTTGAACCAGTAACCGGTTTCCGTATTTACAGAGGAGCACAAGATGTGGGATGGTATATCATTCAAACTGCAAGCATGAAGTATAAAGAAAGTTGAACAAGTGTTATGCATTCTCAAACTCTTGATATCTTTTATAAACACATCATTGGCTTTGCTTCCACAACATTGTATCATGTTTCTTGTTATGTTATTTAATAGTAAAACCATAAGTCATATGTTTACGATATACTTTTATTGAAATGAATTTAATAGAAGCCATTCATCAAATATCAAAATACATGTTAATGTTATAAATCTACAATTTAATTCAAATGTGATTTATGGCAGATACCATGAAAACATTACTTCATCTACCTACATCACTTGCATTAATTGGCATCATCAAAATTTAGATGAATTATTGCAGAAAATATGAATTATGCTATTATTACGACCGTCTCTAGTTTTGTCGGGCAAACCCGAGTGCAAGTAAATCCTGATTCGTGCCAATGAAGTCGTAGTTACCTCCGCTGTTCAAATCAAAACTGATGGTTCCACCACCCCCGCCCTCCGTTTTTATCTTCATTTCTTCTTTTACTGGTCCCTTCTTACTATCCAGGCTAAATTTTGTCATGTTTTCCTCCCTTTGTTCTGCATTAAGATTTTGCATGAGATCCGAGAGCGCTAAGTTGAAGTTGCTTAACTCAGCGCGTGTTGCTTCAAGATTGCCAGATGAGTTCATGTCCAGTGACAAGCTCTTTTGAGCATTCTCTAATATTCCTTGCAAGTATTTCCCCTGAGTTTCTATTCTCATTTGTAGTTTCTTTTGCACCTGTACACACACGTTGTGAAATGACTAAAATACCCTTTAACGAGTGCGATTTTGATGAGACAGAGGGAGTAAACGCTATATACCTCGAACTGTTCTTGTAACCTCTTTTGTGCTTCAATCTGGCATAGTAGTGCATCTGCAATGGGGATATCTCTGTATGCAAAAGAAAACAGCCGAATTCGGGTTGAGATACTATTAAGCTTGTATTTTATGTAACCAAACTAATGAAAAATGAGATCGATGGGTACCCTGCGGCTATATCATGGTTGGTTCTTATGGAATTAGAGCTCGTGCCCGTTGAATGCATATTGTAGGGTTCATAAGAATCACCTAAATAGTAAGAATAATCATAAGAAATTCCCGAAAAGAATTTGTAAAAATGTTGAATGCATATTGTTGGGATTATTCTCACCACTGTTTTCGTTGTTGGGATCGCCATTGTTTTGCTTCTTCGCCTGCTGTCCGAGTCTATACTTCTGTATATATCAAGAACAAGACATGAAAGATTTTAGTCTTCCCAAATTAAACAAGGTATGTTTGACTTTTAATTGAGTTCAAATGAGCAACTTTTTAACTTCAATATCACCAAGAATCGGTTTGTTAGAGTAGGAAAGTTAATAAAATACATTTCACAATTGTAACAGAATGATGGATTTGAATCATTTAAAGTTCTAACATAAGGAACATATGTCAAATTTGAATCTTTAATGTCATATAATTGAATTTTAAAAAGTCAAAACTTAAAAACTCTTACCTGCAAATGGCTCTTCAAATGGTACAATGTCAACCCCTTCAACCCCATTAACCTCAATACCGATTTCGGTGTTGCTTCTGAAAAAACCAACCAAACCCCAGATCAGTTTAGATCAATCAGATCAAAATTGCAAGTACAAGTCAACACACCATATTAGTATGTCAGATTTATAGACTTTTTATTAGATCACTTTTGACATGTCTTAAGTAGTAAGATTAACATTCAAAAAGCCACTTTAACATTCAACTCCTTGTTGGTTTCATTATGCAAATTAAATAAGACTTCCAATATAAAGATTCTTGATCACATGAACAAACATGTATTCCAAAAATCAAGATTCATCAAGATCAAAACTTTATATTGTTTCTTTAACAATCTTGGACTCTAGGCATTGGGAACCTTTTTCCAAGATCAAGAATCTCATCAAGATCAAAACTTTCAACTGTTTCTTTAACAATCTTGGACTTTGGGCATTGGTAACCTTTTTCCAAGATCAAGAATCTCATCAAGATCAAAACTTTCAACTGTTTCTTTAACAATCTTGGACTTTGGGCATTGGGAAACTTCTAATCAAGATCAAGATTCAAGAATCTCATCAAAGTTCACAAATTTATCACTTTTTGGTTCAAAAAACATAAAGAAACACATATTAACAAATAACAATGATCAAGATAGATAAAGAAAAACATATAAGACTAACTGTCAGGGCCACCAAGTTTAGTAACAGCATCAACAAATCTATCATGAAGATCAGCAGTCCACCTAAGCCTTGGTTTTGGGTCTCTTGTCATCACCACACCACCACCACCACCTTCAAACTCATAACAACCGCCACCGCCGCTCATACCACCATACCTCCCATCCATTTCAAATTTGCAAATTGCAAAACAAGTTTTTTTTTTTTTTTCACCAGTGCCCACTATAGCCTTGATTATGCTGTTTTTCCTAAAAATTCAACTTCTCCCACTAGCTATTATCTTTATTTGTTTTCTCCTTTATTTCTGTTTTATCTTTGTCCTCTTTGGGAATTTTGTTTACTTATGGATGGGTTCTTTCTTTTGTACAACAAAGACAGAGAGAAAGAAGCAACCACAGAATGAATTCCCTACACTCAAAAAGCCAAAAGTGTTAAAAGCTTCAAACACATATATATACCATGTATCTATATATAAAATTCTTTGAGAACATATTCATGTTACATATTGAGTTTTGTTACTTGGAACTTAGAATCTTTGAAAACAATAGTTATAAAATAAAATAAACAATGGAATTTATTAAACTAAGAAGTTGCTACATTACATGTGTCATGTGCAATTAATGAAAGTTGAGGTTTGTTAATATTACATAATAATCCATTAGTTTTAATATTTTTATTAAAACAACCCATGACTCCTAAAAAGAATATTAGGCAGCCCCTATTCTTGCCACCTTGAAGTCACACCCTCCACTGAATTTTGTGTGAATTAGTAAATGACCATTATACCCTTGTTGCACATTGGTCTCACCATTTTTTTGGTGTTTATTTTGCTCATTTGAAAAGCCACATGTTGTGGTTTCTCCAACTATGGTTACGAATGTTCTATTTTGGATTTCAATAAATCTCAACATTCTATCTAACCTTATTTTTATATAAAAAAAAAAAATCCATAAATGCAAAAAGACTAGAATGCCCGTATGTTTAGTAACAAGCATTAGCACAACCCGCCCTAAACAAAGATAAACTCTTTACTAACAAAAAAAAATAAAGGACTAAAATGAGGTAACGGTGTGACTTGTTGCTCATTTGTGTGCCATCTTGCGGTAAAATTTATCCTCCAGCTAATATTAACTAAAATGTTTATGGCTTTAAATATGGCCTTTCAAAATATGGCTCGAGTATTACTTAATTTAGATCGTACTTGCAAGATAACTTGGGCTTTAGGGAAATGAAAATGTTCTCAAGTGGTATACACGTATTGATAGTCAAGTGACATCAATGTTTTCGAAAATTGACATCAGTAAAACAAATATTGAGTTTGCCACTGTGTCAAAAAACGAATACACTGGAGTTGTACCAAGAGTTGTTTTGGATAAATCACATGAACCATGAAGGTATAGTTTCTTTGTCCACAACAATTTAGGGTATTCTGATGCTAATTCCGGTTACAAGGACAAATTAGTCATTTCATACTAAGAAAGGCATGTATCGTTCAATCTTTAAAATAGGTTTTCTATTTTGATTCATGTAATTTGGGATATTTATGTAAATATGACAACCTTGGATGGTGCATTACTTTATTTTGCATAACTCAGGAATGAAGATTATTTAAAATCGAAATAACTTACTTTATCCTACTAGAAACAACTTTCATTTATTCTACTAGAAACAACTGTCGTTCGTATGTCATAAAAATAATATTTTGAGCTAAATAATTTTTAAAATATTTTTATATTATTTTTAAATAGTGAATACATCAATATTCATTTTCATATCTACTGAAACAATCAACCTCAATTACTAAGACACGCTAAAATAAAGAACTTAAGTTATATATACCATCAATAAGTTATATATGAATATAAAATATCTTTAAACACACAAATTGTAAGACAGAGATAAAAGGCAATGCTTAATATATATAACTAAAGGTCTAAAGTGGAACTCTTACGAAATATGACCACCTTGGATGGTCCCTATGCTTTGATACGATTCACTTTTTTGTTCCCATATTTCAAAAGTATGGTATATTTATTAACATTTGACACCTAAGTGTCATCCTAAGTGAACCTATCGGATTGCGACTCGAGTGTGGAGTCACTAGAACTTTATTTCTCGTGAAGCATCATATCTCTGGTTTAGTTCGCATTAAAGTCTTATCAATCATATTTTACTTTAATATGCCACATAATCAAACGGAAAAATTTAATAATTACTAGCACCAACTATGTGAATAAAATCCTATCATTAGACATGTAGAGTGTGGTAAACATTCATGTAAAAAAGGTTAAATTCCTAAAAAGTATAATAAGCAATAGGATTTTGACATGTGACAATAACCAGGGGTGAAAGGTATAAGAGTAGTTGAAACAATTTGTGAAATATGGATAAAAAAAGCTATGTATCTGCAAAATAAAACACCATACGTCATTTGTTACCTGCAAACTAAAACACCAAAATTACAAATAAAACATGTACATGCTACAAATGCTACAAATAAAATACTGCATAATAAACATTTTGTTATTTACAAAATAAAACATCATGTACCTGATATAACTACAACACCATTACATGAACAGACACCATGTACTAAAATACCAAGTTGAAACGTAATTTTATATATATATATATATATATATATATATATATATATATATATATATATATATAGCAATATGGTAGTCATATTAAAGATAAAAAAACTTTCGTTATTATGGTGTATTTTTTTAGAAAAAAATAATTATGTATCAAAAAGTTGTTGCCATTTAAATAGAGGGGGGGGGGGGGGGGGGGGGGTTGGTTTACATGTGTCTTGCATGTAAGTTTTTAAATTTGGAACACACCAAATTATGACAATACCCCTAGATGGTCAAATTAATATACTAAAATTAAAACACTAATTACAATTTTACCATTGCTCGAACTTAACCATGCATTAATTCATGCATAGCTTAAAACATTTCTTATCCTTCATAGAAACACACATTTGTACACTAACTTCACCGAGCAAGTTGTTGTAGATGTCATGGACATATTAAAATTGGTTATGTATGAGAAACAATCAAGTAAAGAGATCAAACGACATAAGTACGGGAAGTAATCTGAATCATTGATTAAATCAACTTGAAATAAGGTTTAGATGACTTGAAGAGGCTTTAATTATAGTTTAACTTTTTAATCACAAAATAATAAGTTTTATTTACTTCATTATAAAAAAACTGTATCATAAAATAGAGAATTATTGTTTAAATTAAAATGCGATTTTTTGAATTAAAATTACTATATTTTTAGAATTAAAATGTTTAATACATTGTTGAGACCGTGGTGTATCTAACTCAATTACGTACAATGTTGCATCTATATCATTATATTGACGAATCTAGTCATTAACTAAAATGATGCGTCCAACTTATGTATATTGTTACACGACACTTACAAACAAATATAGATGCAATTACCCTAAAACTCATCATGTACATGTATCGACTCCATCTTTACTGTTTGCGTATTAAAAATTATGCATGGTAACGAAGAAGATGTCATATATAATCATAATTATACAAAAAGAATCTTAGCAAACCGAAAGAATCAAATGATGGAATTGATTCTCTTTTACAAGATTTATTTGTTTCTGTCCAATTAAAAACAAATATTTTTTAATGAGTTTTCATCCTGTTGTTAGACAGAAATATGTAAATTTGTTTATATTTACAGAACCATAAATGAAAACAGAAATTCTAAAGAGGTAGAGAGTAATTCAAACACATAACCTTGAAAGCGTTAAAATACTGTTGGAAATTTAGTGAAAATGCTATTTCACAAAATATAGGAAAATGAGTTTTTCCTAACTTTGGACTAAAATATATATTTGAAACAGATGTTTATTTATATATTTCTTTGTGGGTTTATGTTCTATGCTGTGAGAGCTTCGCAACGAACCAAACCATGTCCAAAACGGAGCTAAGATGAATGAGATATCGATGCTCAAAGATTGGTGAATGATGCACTTGATGCTGAAATGAAACAAAGTGGAACTTGTCCCACATAGGAGGAGTGATGATACCATGAGTGGTATATAAGGAGGAACACTCCTTCCTAATTGTTTCATGGGAGCTCACACTGTGGAACTCGCGAAGGGTCCGCACCCTAACTCGCACTCGCACACGCGCGTGGCGTGGGCGATGGGCGCAATGTGGCTGCGCTAGAGTGACGTAAAACGTAAAGACGTTGTGCGCCAGCGCGCAGGCGCTCGAGTGACGTAAAGTGTGCAGTAGCGCGTGCTAGCTTCCACTGACGTAGATTGGGACTTACGTTGTGCGCATACGCGCAGGTATACGCGCGCGCACGGAGTCTCCAGCTCCTCAGCAGCTGTAGATCAGAAGTGTAACAGTCCAGTCAAACAGTTTCGTCTGAAACTTTAAGAACGTAATAAATGCCATTGAAGACGTTCAATGACATTTATTTTTCGTTTTTAATGCATTCCGAAACTGATTGGGATTGGACTCTATAAATACCAAAGGATACCTTTGGTTGAGACACACCTTGACACACTGTTCTGAATTTTCACCAAGTCTGTCGTCTCCAAGCAATCTGTTCGAAGTTTCTCTTGCTGTTTCAGGTACACTTCGGGTCAGAGTCTTCTCCGGCAGCAATCTTGCTGTTCCGGCTGTTGTACCCTGGGAAACAAAACGAGTTCTTGTTAATAGACTCGGAATTTGTTTTAAGGGCCCCGTGTTCAACACGATCCTCAGCCATCTTGTTTTTCCTGTTTCTATTTTCTTCTTGTATTTCGATTCTTTATAGTTGTAATTGTATTTTAATTTCTGCATTCGTTTTCTATTTAGTTGTAATCGCAATATTATTTGTTTTTATTTATTTTATATACGAGCGGTTCCTACAATCTTAAAACAAATTTTTAAAAAACACCGTTCGTGTATAATAAAAACCTTTCTAATTGTGATTCAAACCAGTTTTGTCTCACTTAGTTTGTGTTTTAAAAACAGATTTTTTGGTTTTTCGAATCATTATAACTTACTGTTTGTCTTTAAAGTTGGACTTAGAAGCCTACGGTTTGTTATTTTGTTAGAAAACAAGAATCGGTTACATCTAAAACCTTTGTCTAAAACTCGAAATAAAAACTTTCTGTTGGACTTCAAAGTTGGACTTAGAAGCCACAGTTTGTTCTTATTTTGTCTTAAAAGTTGACATTTTTTTTATATAAACGGGTTAAGTTTTATAAATTGAAAATAGTAACGTGTTTTGGTTAAAATTTTCAGAATGTCGACTAATGACAACAACAACAACAACGTGAACCAAGCTGTTCTTGGTACCCCTTTGCCTGCCAACACAGTGGGAGCGTCCACTGTGGCAAATCATGCTGAAAAACCCGAAAAATTTTCGGGTTTGCACTTCAAGAGGTGGCAACAGAAGATGTTCTTCTACTTGACCACCTTGAACCTTGCGAGGTTCTTAACGGAATCCGCTCCCCAACCAACGGAAGGGCAGAACGACGTTCAATTTCAGAGCGCGTTAGATGCTTGGAAGCATTCGGATTTCTTATGTCGTAACTATGTGTTAAACGGCCTAGTAGATGGTTTGTATAATGTTTATTATACAATAAAGACTGCCAAAGAATTATGGGAGTCTTTAGACAAGAAGTATAAAGCGGAGGATGCTGGAACGAAGAAATTCGTTGTAGCCCGCTTCTTGGACTACAAAATGCTTGACTCTAAAACGGTCATGAACCAAGTCCAAGAATTACAAATTATACTTCATGAAATCTACGCGGAGGGCATGATACTTAGTGAGACATTTCAAGTGGCAGCAATGATTGAAAAGTTACCTCCTTCGTGGACTGACTTTAAGAATTATCTTAAGCATAAACGAAAGGAGATGACTGTGGAGGAACTTGTTGTTCGTCTTCGGATTGAAGAGGACAATAGAATTGCTCAAAAAGGTAGCCTTGTTCAAACTTCGGCTAAGGCTAATGTGGTGGAAGTTGGGCAATCCTCCAAGGGCAACAAGAATAAGGGGAAAAAGGACAAAGGGAAAGCGAAGGTGGATCTTGGACCTAAAAAGGGGGCTGTGAAAAAGAAGCCTGCGCCTTTTTCTGGTATTTGTTACAACTGTCAAGAGACAGGCCACCGCGCCAACCAATGCAAGAAGCCTAAGCGTGAGCGTGCGCATATGGTGGATGAGGATGGCATGCCTCTCGTAGCAATGATAACTGAGCAAGGTGCTATGGTTGATGATGAAGTCAACGTGGTGGGCGACAACCCACCTGGATGGTTCGTTGACACTGGTGCAACCCGCCATGTTTGTGGAGACAAGGCTCTTTTCTCTACATTCAAGGAACTTGCGGGTGATGACAAGCTTTACATGGGAAATAAAGCTACTGCCGACATCAAGGGTGAAGGCGATGTGATCTTGAGGATGACTTCGGGGAAGGACCTCACGTTGAGCAAGGTGTTGTATGTGCCAGACATACGCAAGAATCTCGTCTCGGGATGGATGCTCAACAAGTTTGGATTTCGTCTAGTGTTTGAATTGGACAAGTTTGTTCTTTCTAGGCGTGGAATGTTTGTAGGAAAGGGCTATGCCCTCAATGGTATGTTCAAAATGAATGTAATGGTTGTGAACAACTCAATGAATAAAACTCCTACTACTTCTATTTATATGCTTGAGTCTTCAAATGTTTGGCATGGTAGACTAGGACATGTAAATTTTAAATCAATGCGTCGTTTGATTAAATTGGATAGCATACCAACATTCCATATTGAATCCGATTCTAAATGCGAAGCATGTGTTGAATCCAAACTAACACGATCACCTTTCAAATCGGTTGAACGAATAACCGAACCTCTTGATTTAATTCACACCGATGTTTGTGATTTAAAGGCAATTCCTACAATTGGTGGGAATAAATATTTCATCACGTTTATTGATGATTGCACCAAATATTGCTACGTATACTTACTCAAAAGTAAGGATGAGGCAATAGATAAGTTTACCTTATACAAAAATGAAGTTGAGAATCAACTTAAAAAGAAAATTAAGGCCGTAAGAAGCGATCGAGGTGGTGAATATGTTGCACCTTTTGCGGATTTATGCGCAAAAAGTGGCATAATACATGAGTGTACACCACCTTATTCCCCACAATCAAATGGCACCGCGGAACAAAAGAACCGCACATTGAAAGAAATGATGAATGCCATGTTGATAAGTTCGGGAGTGAACCGTGAAATGTGGGGGGATGCCATTCTTTCGGCTAATTATCTTTTGAATAGGATACCTCTAAAGACTAGGGACGAGACTCCCTATGAGTTATGGAAAGGTAGAAAACCTTCATACAGATACTTGAAAGTGTGGGGGTGCCTAGCCAAGGTGACTGTACCACCTCCTAAGGCTCTTAGGATAGGCCCCAAAACTGTTGATTGCATATTTATTGGTTATGCACATCAAAGTACTGCTGAAGGGGTAGGGTACCGCTTCTCAGCGCTATCGAAAGCGCACCCTACCCAGCGCCCAATAAACAGGAAGGTCAATACAACACTAAGGAAGGAAAAGGCAGCAGCGCGTAACTGCGCTGCTCACTCCGCGCAACGTCACCAGATGACAGCGCCGGATTCATCCCCCTTGGAGTTCAACTTGCCTTCTTCTGTCAGGTGTCAGCTGACAACTGGTCAGCCGCCTGACACAGCCTGACAGCAGGAAGAAAAACAGGTCCTCTGCAGATCCAGCCAGAAGGCGCCACGTGTACCAATGGCAGAACACCGCCCGGACATCTTTCCACATAGCACCGAAGTGGCCAAGCCCAAACTAATACCTAACTTCAATACAGGACACATTCTAGTCCAGCGCCCCACCAGCCCTCTAAGCAAGCACAGGAGACACCCTGGACTTGGGGGACTTGAAGGGGTAGGGTACCGCTTCTCAGCGCTATCGAAAGCGCACCCTACCCAGCGCCCAATAAACAGGAAGGTCAATACAACACTAAGGAAGGAAAAGGCAGCAGCGCGTAACTGCGCTGCTCACTCCGCGCAACGTCACCAGATGACAGCGCCGGATTCATCCCCCTTGGAGTTCAACTTGCCTTCTTCTGTCAGGTGTCAGCTGACAACTGGTCAGCCGCCTGACACAGCCTGACAGCAGGAAGAAAAACAGGTCCTCTGCAGATCCAGCCAGAAGGCGCCACGTGTACCAATGGCAGAACACCGCCCGGACATCCAATCACGAAGCGCCACGTGGCCCAATCAATATAAAGCTTCTCCAACTTGGACCACTTTATCCAACTAGGAATTGAGATCCAACTAAGTGGACTCCAAGAGCTCCCGGGCCCAAGCCCGTCAACACCCGAGATGGGCCTGGCTGACCAGGCCCACTCACCCCCTATAAAAGGAGGCATTCACCTCCTTTTTAGGGCAATCAATTCTGGACCAATTAGAAACAATACACTTGTATCATTACTTGTACTTTGTATTTAATAAAGAACATCTCTTGTTAGTGGACGTAGATCTTACAAGATCGAACCACTTATATCGTTGTCTCTTACATTATCCTGCTTACTGTTTATGCATATAACCCTAGATCAACCATCGTTGTGAGCCAAGGATTATACCCTGCAGCGAACACGAGTCGTACCACACCTACTACCCCCCATCTATACTCGTTGTTTCTTCAACTGCGCATCGTTTTCTTGTATATGAATCCAAGAATCCCGATGTACTCAAAGACACTTTCATGGAGGTAAATCCTAATTTTGTCGAGTACTTTGAACATGTGTTTCCTATGCTAGGACAAACACATGTTAGTTCATCAAGACTAATTAACGATGACCAGGCAGGTCCATCAACATTGGTTGACGATGAATTTCAAGAAGAAAGACATGAACGACCTGAGGTTGAGGAGGGTGACCTTAGAAGAAGCAAAAGACCAAGGGTTGCAAAATCATTTGGTCCAGACTTCTTGAGTTACATGGTTGAGGGTGAGCCCAACACCTACCGCGAAGCGGTCTCCTCATCAGAAGGACCTCAATGGAAAGAAGCAATTAAGAATGAAATTGATTCTATATTGCAAAATCATACTTGGGAGTTAGTAGATCTTCCACCGGGTTGTAAACCCCTTGGATATCGTTGGATATTCAAGAAGAAGATGAAAACTGATGGAAGTATTGATAAATACAAGGCAAGATTAGTGATCAAAGGATTTAGACAAAAGGAAGGTCTAGATTACTTTGATACTTATTCGCCAGTAACTCGAATAACCTCTATAAGATTGGTTCTTGCTATTGCGGCTTTGAGAAATTTGGATGTTCACCAAATGGATGTAAAGACCGCATTTCTAAATGGCGATTTAGAAGAAGAAATTTACATGCAGCAACCCGAGGGTTTCTCTGCCCCATGTCAAGAGGGCAAAGTATGTAAATTAGTCAAGTCTTTGTATGGCTTGAAGCAAGCTCCAAAACAATGGCACCATAAATTTGATCAAGTCATGCTTGATAATGGTTTCAAAATAAATGAGTGCGACAAATGTGTTTATTGTAAAGACACGCCAGGAGGTTATGTGATCTTATGTCTCTATGTGGATGATATGCTTATCGTTGGGAGTAATGATAAGATGGTTAAAATCACTAAAGACATGTTGAAAGCGAGATTTGACATGAAAGACATGGGTCTAGCGGATGTTATTCTAGGAGTAAAAATCCTTAGAACCCAATATGGTCTTGTTCTAACTCAATCTCATTATGTGGACAAAATCCTTGAAAAATTCAATTCAGGAGATAAGGCTATAGCTCGTTCTCCAATTGATACCACCCACCATCTAGTTAAAAATAGAGGAAAGGGTGTTGCTCAGGTAGAGTATTCGAGGATCATTGGCAGTCTAATGTATCTAATGACATGTACTAGACCCGACTTAGCATACGCGGTGAGTAAGCTAAGTAGATATACAAGTAATCCAAGTGATGAACATTGGAAAAGTATAACAAGGGTGCTTAGATACATAAGATTCACTCGGGACTATGGACTGCATTATACCCGCGATCCAGCAGTGATTGAAGGATACACTGATGCGAACTGGATCTCGGATATAAAAGATTCCAAATCAACAAGTGGTTACGTGTTTACACTTGCGGGGGCTGCTATATCTTGGAAGTCTTCGAAGCAAACGGTTATAGCACGCTCCACGATGGAATCGGAATTTATCGCTTTAGATAAATGTGGAGAAGAGGCGGAATGGTTACGTCAATTTGTGGAGGATATTCCAAGATGGAGTAAACCTTTACCAGCCATTTGCATACATTGTGACAGCCGATCGGCGATTGGTAGAGCTCAAAGCTCAATGTACAATGGCAAATCGAGGCATATAAGACGTAGACATAACACGATACGACAACTACTCTCAACGGGTGTTATCACGATTGACTATGTGAAGTCAAAAGATAACATTGCGGACCCGTTAACGAAAGGCTTAAGCAAAGAGGTAGTACATAAGTCGTCAAGAGGAATGGGACTAAAGCCCACGCAAAAAGGGAGTATGAGGGAAACCTAATCTAGTTGACTGGAGATCCCAAGATCTAGATTCAATAGGCAAACTTAATCATATGACCAAAACGGAGTCACTGAGGGGGGCACCCCAAAACATTAAAGGGAGTTATACTTCCTAGTCCATTCCAAATCAGTGACAGTGTGTTGAGGTTAAGCATATACAAGTTAATGATTGTGGTAAATCAGTTTAACTTCTGCTTTTAATGATTCATGGGAATCACCTATGTTCGAGAGAAGTAGGGTCGCTTCGAATGGATTTGTGGGGAGGCGCAAATCCTAGAGCTCTCGCAGAACCAGGAGTGTCCATGACCATAAAGGACACGACAATGAGGGGTTGACTAAACCAAGTGGGGTGTTGTGTGAAGTGTATTGTCGTTTACACAAACGGGGATCAGTTCAAAGACATCAAGTTCTACTGATCGCTAGTAAGCTAAGTATGCTTCACAAAGGAAGGTTCAAAGGCAAAACCTACCTATCCTGCAACATTCTGCTGTCGAATTGTATCGTTGAAACTTGTAAGAACGGATCGATCTCCATTCATGTGGGGGATTGTTGGAAATTTAGTGAAAATGCTATTTTCACAAAATATAGGAAAATGAGTTTTTCCTAACTTTGGACTAAAATATATATTTGAAACAGATGTTTATTTATATATTTCTTTGTGGGTTTATGTTCTATGCTGTGAGAGCTTCGCAACGAACCAAACCATGTCCAAAACGGAGCTAAGATGAATGAGATATCGATGCTCAAAGATTGGTGAATGATGCACTTGATGCTGAAATGAAACAAAGTGGAACGTGTCCCACATAGGAGGAGTGATGATACCATGAGTGGTATATAAGGAGGAACACTCCTTCCTAATTGTTTCATGGGAGCTCACACTGTGGAACTCGCGAAGGGTGCGGAGCACCCTAACTCGCACTCGCACTCGCACACGCGCGTGGCGTGGGCGATGGGCGCAATGTGGCGCTTTGATGGCGCACTTTGCACTTTACGCGCAGGTATACGCGCGCGCACGGAGTCTCCAGCTCCTCAGCAGCTGCAGATCAGAAGTGTAACAGTCCAGTCAAACAGTTTCGTCTGAAACTTTAAGAACGTAATAAATGCCATTGAAGACGTTCAATGACATTTATTTTTCGTTTTTAATGCATTCCGAAACTGATTGGGATTGGACTCTATAAATACCAAAGGATACCTTTGGTTGAGACACACCTTGACACACTGTTCTGAATTTTCACCAAGTCTGTCGTCTCCAAGCAATCTGTTCGAAGTTTCTCTTGCTGTTTCAGGTACACTTCGGGTCAGAGTCTTCTCCGGCAGCAATCTTGCTGTTCCGGCTGTTGTACCCTGGGAAACAAAACGAGTTCTTGTTAATAGACTCGGAATTTGTTTTAAGGGCCCCGTGTTCAACACGATCCTCAGCCATCTTGTTTTTCCTGTTTCTATTTTCTTCTTGTATTTCGATTCTTTATAGTTGTAATTGTATTTTAATTTCTGCATTCGTTTTCTATTTAGTTGTAATCGCAATATTATTTGTTTTTATTTATTTTATATACGAGCGGTTCCTACAAATACATCAATTAAATAAAATTTTAGTTGGGTGGGGTTGGGTCTAAATGACAAAGCCAATGAAATTAAGTTGTTGTTTCCCTTTGAAGAAGGGTTTGAGCCCCGCCAAAGATTGATTGGTGTAATGATTTGTTGTTAAAAAAAATATACGTATTAGTTTTTGTAGTACAATCCATGTAAACATGGTATTACAATCTGTATTTCTGGTGACAGGGCCGTCCCTAAGAACCCTTAAAAAATTCGAGTCCCAGGCGACATAAAAAACTAGGTCCAATTTTTTTTGTAAAGGAGGAATGAATTTTAAAAAAAACGGATCTTGTATCTATAGTCAAGTCTTGAACTTGATGCATCTACATTATATTAAGATGGTTTTTTTCAACTCCACTAATGATATTGTCATTAGGGATGAGCATATTGTACCGAATACCGAACCGATACCGATCTCGAACCGATCCTGTACCGATACCGTACCGAACCGAGGGTGTTCGGTATCGGTATTCACATTTAGAGGTTTTCGGTTTCGGTATTTTCGGTATCGGTACGGGATCGGTATGAGATCGGTATTTTAAGGTAAAATACCGATACCATACCGGTACCAAACCGATACCGTACCGTATCGTATGTTTTCGGTATCGGTATCGGTATTGGGTTTTGAGAGTTTTCGGGATCGGTATCGGTCGGTACCGATACCATCACGAGCTCATCCCTAATTGTCCTATATATTTAAAGGAATATTTTATAGAATAGTAATCAAGTTTTACTAGTGTTCTAATTAGATCACTCATAAAAATATTTGTTCTAATTAGGTCATTTTAGTTTATTTTATGTTCTAATCCTATATAGTTTACCTGAATATCATGTATAATATCTATGATTGGAACATTAAAGTAAAGTTGACTTATCTAATTGGGTAAAAATGTTTTTATAAAAATTGTGAATATTTAAAAAAATGCAAAAAATTTAAAAATGTTTATATTTTTATTTATTTTATTTTTTTATTATAGAAATTGCGAAAAAATGTTTAATAAAAATTGATGACCTTCTGAGTAAATTATCTATGATTAGAACATTAAAATAACTTTAGTTACCTAATTGAAACATTTTTTTATGAGTGACTTGATTAGAACACTCCTAAAACTAGATTACTATTTAGCAAAGTCACCCCTATATTTAAAACAATTTTGGTCCCATTGGGAGACCAGGCCCCAAGCCGTCACCCAACCCCTAGGTCAGGCTTGCCTGGCGATAACATGGCTTATTTGCAAGGCTTAAAATTATAAACTTTTCAATGGAAATGCACAACATTCGGGAGAGATGGTTATAATATTGAGTTATACATTGTTTAAGGTTAGGCGTTAACATTGGAGATACATTGTTAATTGTTATAGATTAGGTGCTACCCGAAACTTTCATGCATGTAACTGTAAAGCGCATCAGCCTATTTCGTATGTAAAATTGATAGGTCATATTAGATTTCCCAACCGGGACGCTCCCGGTATATAAATCTATTAAGAAACATATACATATAACATACTAATTCCACAGAAGAATTGTCTAAGGGGGTGTTTGGGATTGATTATTCAAAACAGATTATGTGTTTTGGAAAAGCAGGGGCGGAGCTGCTTATAGATTATTGCGTTTTGGTAACCTAAAAAACTGATTATCTGCATTTTCAAAATGCAATCCCAAACACTAAAAACTGATTATCTGTGTTTTCAAAACGCAATAATCTAAAAATCAGATTTAAAACGCAATCCCGAACACCCTCTACATAACCGAGTCAACTAGACAAATAGTTTTTAGAAAAAATAATAATAGGAGGCAAGGGTGTTTAGGTAATTAGTATTAGAGTTAGATTAGGAAAGTTAAATGCGTGAGAAAAGACAATAATGATGTGGACGAGGAACATCGGGAGGAAATATCGGCGACGAATCTTAAAACAACATGACAACCCCAGCCGGCTTATATTCTTTATTTATTTATTTATTTATTTATTTATTTATTATTATTATTATTATTATTATTATTATTATTATTATTATTATTATCATTATTATTATTATTTTTTCATTAACTGCTGTTTTATTAACACATAATCACGAAAAATTACATCAATATTGTGGGCAACAAGCTGCACCGTCACCCCTTTCTAGACGGCAAACCCTAACTTACTAAAAACGAACCCATGCCCCCCGGAGTCAAGACACTGCTATGAATAACATGTTAGACTCAGGTCAGCAAACGGATGGCTTCCCGTGCCAAGGAGCCAAAGATATCAAATGCAAGGGTATAAAAACGTGCTGATTCTCCTCACAAGCTTTAACATACTTAATAAATAAAAAAACACACAGCAGGTGCAATCATAACCGTCGGATTATATGAAAAAAAGAAGAAGATCGGACGGTTAGTAAGTAAGTAGTGGAATGTATAGGTGTTGGAGAGTAGGTGATTACTTAGTTACGGGACAGCATGGATTATTCTCTTCTCTCCGGCATACAAGCGGACTCGAATATTCGTGTCATCACGTGTCACGTGTCACGTCTCTCCTTGTATTCACACACCCATACTTAAATTAAAAATCGGTGCCTTAAATTGTTTGTAATTCTATAAAGATTCCATACTATAACATTTGGTTTTGATTGAGTGATTATGTTGTACTAAATTGTTTTTTATTAGCTGGTTCATGTATGAAGTAGTTTTATCATATGAAACATGCAAGCTGCTAGAGATGCAACTTACGTATTTAGGTGAGGGTTCTGTATAATTATGTATCATGTATCATATGCACCCATCTTATGGACATATATCAACAGTCATAAATATTTGAAAATGTTGTTTGTGTTGTTATCAAAAGGGGTTGCGACATAGCATGTTGCTTGTTTACCTGTCACTTTTGTAAACCGGATAGAAAATTAAATATCCATTTTAGAGAAAGGAAAATCAATGCTATACTCAAGTTTAAAGTACTCGGCAATTTACATGAGAAAAATGTCCCTTATTTAATAACAGAAGAATGGACGGACGGCTTAAGGGGAGGACGATAATGATAAGGAATAAAAACCACAGGGGTCTAAATAAAAAAAATTATACTATTTATGCAATTTGACTCTGTAGTATTTGTTCAAAAGAAATATTCCTATAAAAATTTTAATAGTCAAATTAAAAAAAAGAAGTCAAAAGTTAATAGAATGCTAAATGAATTAACTCTGTTTTCTAAAAACATGTTTGAAGCCAATTTTACTCCACAACTTTTCCGTATAAAATGTAATCAAGATAGTCAATCAAGTTGAAAACAGTAACAAATATGCCAATGTGTGATTGTGTGAATAATTAAGGAGACCCAGCCATCATATTCCTGTATCAAAAATATACATATATACATCTTATCATATTAAAATTAACATTAACAATTTAAATGAAAACAATATCAGAAGTATAAAATCATGTTCATTTAATCTATAATATATGAGAACTAGCAAATTACCCCGGGAAGGTCCCGGGGTTGAAAATTTTAATATGACTTAATAAAAAATAATAAAAGAAGAAAACTCAAATCACGAAAAGAGTAAATAACTTAAACATAATCAATCTTAGTTAAAAAATTTCACTATGTGATAACGTATTGCAAATGACTCAAGTTAACTAACCACAAAATCTCTCAATCACTGCATGTCCCTAACCTAAAACCATCAGTAATCATCTAAATAATCACTTATGTAAGCTGCAACAATTCAAAAACTCATCAATCTCTAATGACTCTTATAATTCTTAACCTAATCAACTAAACAATCACTTAGGTTGGAAGTTGTAACCATTAAAAACGTATAACATCTATGTACCAAGTCTCACAATATTAATACATGTATCAATTCTCTTAACAAATTAAACTAAACTGATACAGTGGAACTTACATAACCACCAATACCTCTATCAAATCTGTTAAGAGTAAACTTAAGTGACATAAATTAAGCTTAACTGAATGTAAGTAAACTCAACTTAAAGTAACTAATGAAACATGTAACTCAATTCAGCTTTAAGTACCTAATGAAACATAAATCTATTATACTATACAACTCAACTGACATTGAAACAGACCTATGAGTAATAGATGTAAATAATCTTCCAATACATGTATCAATTCTCTTAACAAATTAAACTAAACTGATATAAATTAAACTTAACTCAACCTAACAAAACTCACCTCTCTAAAAAATAAAAAAGAACAATAATCAAAGAACAAAACTCACCATATCCTGCACACTCTAGATAGAGAAAGAGAGATCAGTCTTTTAAGATAAACACATAAGTTTGGTCGTCTGATACCCGACTTGATACCCTTGTAGTATTCATCGACATCTTGAACATACTTTGTTGCTTTCACCTCACCTGCATCAATTCATGAACATAAAAAAATAATGGCATCGTATTATAAACAATCGCAAAGGTGTGAATACTTCATGAAAAGAGGACCAAGAGATAATATTATTTATATTAGTAATTTCTACATCTACTTACTCTCATGGTGGGAAGCCAATTCCTTCGCATTAATTGCAGAAGTGATAATAAGAAAAACTGCGAACACAAGAAGGAATCTCTTAGAAAGCATTATCGTTCGTAGCTGCAACTGCTGTTTGTTTGTTTACCCCTGTACCAAATGGGGTTTAGGGTTTTCAGTGTCTTTGTAAGCTTTTATTATGAAGAACCTTGAAGAAAGGTGAGGTGATGTTTATGGGATACGATTAAAGAGAGAATGAGAGGGAGAGGTGGGGAGTAAAGGAAGGATTAGGGTTGAAGGGAAGAAATACGGGAATAGGGTTGGGAATAGGGTTTGAGTTGGTTTTTATTATTAAAATTGTATAAAACCAAAATAATTGAAAAACACCAAAACCTTTCAATTACAATGCCACGTGGCAATTTTAAGAGGGCCTTGAATCAACCTATGGACGCCACGTCAGCAAAACACCTTTGTTTTATATATATATATAGATGTAAAAAAACACCAAAAATTAGTTTACCTTTTTTATTTCTTCTATAGATAAAAAAACAATAAAAATTAACAATAAAAATTGTTTTTCTGAAACTTTTATACTTGGGAAATATAAGAATATCATATAACAAAAATGTAATGATTGAAAATCATACTTGATACCTAAACCGTGGAACACAAAATTGTATTCTTCGTTAGGAAAAATAAAATAAAAAAAGAAAGGGTCCAAAACTTGGAATAAAGGGAGAGGAACACGTCGCAAAGAGGCCGGAAAAGACGGGTAGCAGCAGAATATTCCACCATCTGACCTCACTTTCAACGACAAAATGGGAGGTGGAGTAGAAATATTCAAGGCCAAAACAAAAAACGCCATCATCATAAATACATTAATCATTACAATCATCCCTTAGCTGTATACAAAAACATTCATATTTTTTTCCTAACCTAAAGACGTGTTTGAGATGTGTATCCTGGCTCTTTATATTTATATATAAAGCGTTTGCGGTTAAAAAAAAAAACTTCTTTGGGTTAAAACCAATCCATTTGTTTTTGACAAAACTATTATATTTCATTCTAAAAAGAAGAAAAAATAAAAGAGTTTATGACCAATAATAATAAAAACATTAGAATTAGACCAAACAACCCTTGAAGCCTTTTCTCAAAACAATTTCATCCAAGTTCCTTCCAATGAATACAAGTTTGTTAACTCTTTTCTCATCTGGACCCCATGGTTTTCCTGGGCACCCATCTAGAGTGGAATGTACACCCTACAATTTATGCATAAAAAATCACAACTTCAAAATTTATGTTCTAATGTTATGTTAATGAAGAGAAATAAGCAAATAATGTAACTAAAAAGTAATTGAACCTGAAAAACATAGCGTGTCTCGGAATCACTCACTGACAAGACCCCCTTCATCCTATACAGATCATCCCCTTTTTCCTCAACCAGCCTTTCAAGCCAATCATCGAGCTGGGTCATGTGCATTTAAAGTCAGAAAAAAACTAAGGCCAACAATCGTGACCCGTCCATCCATACACGACTTGATTTGGGTAAAGAAAATCATATTTGGGTCATTTGGATCTACTCTTAACTATAACAGTCAATTTGGCAGATTCAAATTAAACGAGTCACTCATAAAACCCTTGCTAAGGCCAACAATTGTGACCCATCCATCCATCCATCTACTCTTAACTATACCAGTCAATTTGGTCACCGCCACCATTGACAATTTGACATTACTGACACCATCACCACCACCACTAATGCAACCACCATCGGCACCGCCACCACCATCTTTGTCAATCCAAACTAATTTTAGTTTGAACCGTTTTGACCCGACCAAAGTAATATCTTTTTAAAAATTCAGACCTAAATATAAATTTAGTTAATTAATATGTTTCACTTTTGTCAAAGCCCAGATCTATATTAAACCTAACCCCATAAGACAAGCCCAAAAAACGAAGCCCATCAGTAACCAAATCATTTTGTATGTTTAACATTTTAACAGATAACTGAAATTAACAGAACCATAACGTGTACACCTAAAAAAAATGAGTGGAATTTATGTAATATCTAAAATAAGTGAAAAACGATTTAAAGAAAGTAGAATGATTAAGCATGTGCATATATAAATTACCTCATCAAGGTCCAAGGTTCCTTCAGAGACAATGCTCACACTGGATACAGCAGAATCATGCTTGTGATCATGATGATGTCCTTGGTGGCATTCTAATAAAAATAAATACATTCATTTGATTAAGCATGATTTTTTTAACCATTTGAAAGATGCAAATAAAAATAAAAGATATACAGCACCATAAGTACTGTCACGAATAAAGAGTTCAAGGACCAGTTATGTCATGTTTACATAGTTAGTTGGTAGTTAATAAGTCCAGGGACTGTTTGTGTCATAATTGTATAGTTCAGGATAGAATTTAGCTAGTTCAATAAATTAACGAACTGGCTGTTATATGGCCGTTGATAGTTAGTTGGAAGGTTATCGATGAAATAAAGTGAACCCTTCCTGTTCTCTTTTCTTCCATTTTATTGTAACAAGTACAAACTGGGTCAGGTGACATTCTGTTTAGACACCAGATTGTATTCATATGATTAAATAACCTGAGTGAAGCACACAGAAAAGATAAAGAAAAAAGAATAAGAGGATGTGGAAAGAGAAAGTGATATATACCATGCCCATGCTCGTGAGTGTGATTCTCACAATGAGATTGATCTGATGGAACTTCAGAATCAATTCTGCAAAACAAAAACGCTTCATTAGTTACATGATAATTATACATCCAAAATGCCATATAAGAAACAAATACTATCATGTGTGAATGTGTGCTATGTATAATAGAATAAGAGCGGATCGCGTTTACATAGATATGGAAGAAATATCATATAATCATCACCTATCAAGATCGTAGCCTCCCACTCCCAACACAAAATCCATATCAACAATGCCAAATTTAGCTTGTTTTATCTGTGCCATTCCATTTATATGCTGGAAAATAGACCAAATTTAAACTAAAACAATACCATGTTGACAAAAAAATCCAATATACAATATGTAGGTTTAGCTACTTTATTAAAAAATTTGGTTATGTAAACAGAAAAGAAACAAACCCTAACTAGAGATATGATATGAAGTTATCATGCCTAGTCCTAACTCCTAACACATTTATAAAGATTTCTTCATGTCAGAACATGAGTTATGTAAACTGTGATTTATGAAGACAGCTTCATTTCAGAACTCAGAAGTCAGAACAGGAGTTATGTAAACTATGAAGCAATAAAGAATGAGACCCAGTTCAATCGACATCTAAAGTGAAGTCCTACTTATCCTCAAACTGAAGAAAAGATCTTGGAGACTAGATACCTTTTCAAAGAATTCAAAAATGAGAAATTTAAATCATTACTCAGAAAAGATAATTAGTTGCAACACTTAAATTTAAGGAACTTAACACTTCTTTCAATCCAAGTGTGAACTTTGACATTAAATCTGGTCCAGCAGTGGGTCAACTAAAATAAGCGGGTGCTATTGGTTGGTTGATGTATGTCATGCATTGTACTTGACCAGACATAGCCATTGTTGCGAGCATGTCAAGGTAACCCGAGCT